>CM043112.1:4974452-6174452 GCA_023701765.1 Hylyphantes graminicola | reverse complement strand
GCCCGATTGTTAAATAATAATATTTGACTGAACAGAACATTGAGAGATAATCTTCTTATTCCAGTCTTGTTCCAGTATAAATAGCAATACCCCTTCGGTCCGGAACGGATAACCGGACCGGTTCGTTCCAAAATCCGTAAATGTCGGTCTAACTGTCATATAATATATTAATATCTATCTTTTCGGTCCGGAATCCGGACCAAATCGTTAAAGTATTGGGGAATTCGGTCCGGCTATTGTATGTATATTACTTATGACTGCCCTGTTCATTGGATCACGATAATCTCGCTTCAGTACGCAATATGTATTTTTTGAAAACTCTTTTGGTCCGAAAGGGCGAGGACCGGACCGATTCGTTCAAAAATCCGTGAATGTCGTGTCGGTCCGACTGCTAAATTTATGTTTTACTTTTGACTTGCTTGAACAGGAACATTGTTTCCGATCTCTTCACGTAACAGCACATTATTTTATATTTTCGGTGTACTTTTATTGTGATTGAAATAGTAGTACCAATCGGTCCGGAACGAATGACCGGACCGGTTCGTTCCAAAATCTGAAACTTTCGGTCCGACAGCTAAATTATTTTATATTTTCGGTGCAGCTTTTACTGTATTATAAATAAGTTGTAACATTCGGTCCGGAACGGATGACCGGACCGGATCGTTCCAAAATCCGAAACTATCGGTCCGACTGCTAAATTATTTTATATTTTCAGTGCAGTTTTACTGTATTTTAAATAAGTAGTACCAATCGGACCGGAAAGCACGACCGGACCCGGACCGGTTCGTTCCAAAATTCGAACATGTCGGTTAGACTGCTACAATAATGTGATATCTTTTCGGTTCTGAGGCCGGACGAAATCGTTCAAAAATCATGAAATGTCAGTCCGACTACTAAATATAAATATATGTATAATGTTTTACATTTGACTTGCTTGGAATTGTTTCCGATTTTCTCGCTCCAGCATATTATTTTATATTTTCGGTGCACTTTTACTGTGTTTTAAATAGTAGTACCAATCGGTTCGGAACGAATGACCGGACCGGTTCGTTCCAAAATCTGAAACTTTCGGTCCGACTGCTAAATTATTTCATATTTTCGGTGCAGCTTTTACTGTATTTCAAATAAGTTGTAACATTCGGTCCGGAACGAATGACCGGACCGGTTCGTTCCAAAATCTGAAACTTTCGGTCCGACTGCTAAATTATTTCATATTTTCGGTGCAGTTTTACTGTATTTAAAATAAGTAGTACCATTCGGTCCAGAACGGATGACCGGACCGGTTCGTTCCAAAATCTGAAACTTTCGGTCCGACTGCTAAATTATTTTATATTTTCGGTGCAGCTTTTACTGTATTTTAAATAGGTTGTAACATTCGGTCCGGAACGAATGACCGGACCCGGACCGGTTCGTTCCAAAATCTGAAACTTTCGGTCCGACTGCTAAATTATTTCATATTTTCGGTGCAGTTTTAATGTATTTAAAATAAGTAGTTAGTACCATTCGGTCCAGAACGGATGACCGGACCGGTTCGTTCCAAAATCTGAAACTTTCGGTCCGACTGCTAAATTACTTTATATTTTCGGTGCAGCTTTTACTGCATTTTAAATAAGTTGTAACATTCGGTCCGGAACGAATGACCGGACCGGTTCGTTCCAAAATCTGAAACTTTCGGTCCGACTGCTAAATTATTTCATATTTTCGGTGGAGTTTTACTGTATTTTAAATAAGTTGTAACATTCGGTCCGGAACGGATGACCGGACCGGATCGTTCCAAAATCCGAAACTATCGGTCCGACTGCTAATTTATTTTATAGTTTTAGTGCAGTTTTACTGTATTTTAAATAAGTAGTACCAATCGGTCCGGAACGAATCACCGGAACGGTTCATTCCAAAATTTGAAATTATCGGTCCGACTGCTAAATTATTTTTTTCGGTTCTGAGGACGGACGAAATCGTTCAAAAATCATGAAATGTCTGTCCGACTACTAAATATATGTTTAATGTTTTACATTTGACTTGCTTGGACATAATTGTTTCCGATTTTCTCGCTCCAGCATATTATTTAATACTTTCGGTGCACTTTTACTTTACTTTCAATAGTAATACCCATTTGGTCCGGAACGGAAGACCGGACCGGCTCGTTCCAGAATCCGTGAATGTCGGTCCGACTGCTAAATTTATGTTTTACTTTTGACTTGCTTGAACATGAACATTGTTTCTGATCTTCGCGTTATAGCATATTATTTAAGTTTTCGATGCAGTTTTACTGTATTTTAAATAAGTAGTGCCATTCGGGTCCGGAACGGATGACTGGACCGGCTCGTTCCAGAATCCGTGAATGTCGGTCCGACTGCTAAATTTATGTTTTACTTTTGACTTGCTTGAACATGAACATTGTTTCTGATCTTCGCGTTATAGCATATTATTTAAGTTTTCGATGCAGTTTTACTGTATTTTAAATAAGTAGTGCCATTCGGGTCCGGAACGGATGACTGGACCGGTTTGTTTTGAAATCCGAGACTGTCGGTCCGACTGCTGAATTTATGTTTTACTTTTTACTTGATTGAACTTTGTTTCCGATCTTCTCGTTCCAGCACAATATTTAATATTTTCGATGCACATTTACTATATTTTAAATTGTAGTACCCTTTTGGTTTGAAAGAGTGACCGAACCGACTGGTTCCAAAATCCGTGAGTTTCGATCAGATTGTCATATTGATGTCTTTTCGGGCTGGAAAAATTATTCAAAAATCAGGGATGGGAGGGTAGAGCCCAGTCGGTAGGCCCATGCCTAACTAGCGAAAGTTCCCAGGATCAGGTCCGAGCTTTTCCAAAATAACTGCCAACCCGTAAAAGGTATGTAAAGCCCATCTGTTTGACGAATAACACCCAATAATTGCGTCCAAAGTCCCGGTGAACCCCAAAGTACGATGTCGCTCGTAAAAGTTGCATTATGTGCCTACTCAAGCACCATCTCGTCACTTGACTGTGAGTCTAAATTATAACTCCCTCGTAAAGCTCTAAAGTCTAAAGCGATGATAATTTAAATCAACCTTATTGTGTAATTTGAATATTATTTTTAAATAGTAGTACCCTTTCGGCCCGGAACGGTTCATTCTAAAATCCAGGAATGTCGGTCCGGTCCTGTCCGACTGCAATTCTTTAGTTTTTTTTAAACCCCTATTTCAAATAATCTCTTAGTCGTTTTTCAAATCTTTTCAGCAAATAATAATATAATAGTCTCGAGCATACCGCCTGTTCCTTTCCGATCAATTAACATTCCATTTTAAATTTTAACTTTTTTCCTATACCTAATTGTTCTTAATTCACACGAAAGCAATGTCTTTTACTTACAGTGTTTGTGAATTTTTTCATAACAAAAATTAAGAAGCTTCAAAACATAATTCTAAATAACTATTATATTACGCAAGCAGAGAATTACAGTTTCAACATTTAAAAGACTTCTACTATACGCATAACATTGAACCTCGGAAGCATACGAGAAGAATTACTACAAGCTACAATCCAAATACTTTTCCCTTCGGTCGGCTAGAGAGAGCGGATGAAAAAGACAAGGATTTCCAAGAAATTCTCCCCCAACCCACTCAATAACAACATCAGCAAAAAGAACACTCACATAGTCACATTCCACTCTCTCAAGGGGTATTTTCGACACCCCCATTCTTCCCCCCCCCCCCTCCCATATCAAATTACATAACGGTCAGGATTTCGTTCGCGTGTCGTCAAAACCACCTTCGAAAAAAAGGGGGGAGGAATTTGGGGGGGGGAGGGTGTCGGTCCGGAATGAACGGGTCCGGAGGAACGGGTCCACAGAAGGACCGGAACGACTGGAACGGGTCCTCAAAAGGAACTGGACCGCCCATCACTAAATTGAGGAAGAGAGGTGTTGCCAGATTCGCCGTGAAACAACCCCCTTGAAATAATTTGTCTTATCAATTCATATTGTATTACTACAGAGTTTCAACATAAATGAAATCCAAATTTTACAAGTTTGATTAGACTGACTTTTTGAAAGATGCTCCAAACCAGTAAAACAAATCGTGCATCGTATGTTTTTTTAATAAACCAAAACCATTTAGTTCATAAATTGTCTGTTAAGTAATTCAAATGCCTCAAGTTACACTTAATTACATTTTTTTTAATGTAAAAATACAGAAAAAGATTTGATCTGTTTGCTCATATTCCTCACCATAACGTCAACAACTAATACTGGATATTATACTCTTTAGTACATATATATTATTATAGTGATATTTTTCAGAAGTTTCTACAAGCTTTTATACCTGCAATTGTTAACATTAATTAGAGCATGCAAAGAAGTCATTTAATGAGAGTTACGAATATTTTTTTATTTAATTTGTGAATCACCTTATGTAAAACAAAAAAAAAAATTTATAAAATATAGAATTAATACACACATATTTTTTAATTGCTGAAATATTGTGCTCGAACAATTTCAATCTCAAATTACTGTTGTATTTATGTTTTGTTGTTGATTTGATTGGATTATAATGTACATTACTGAAAAAAAGTTTGAAATTATCTGTTCATTCGATAAGATGAATAGGGCAGAGTATGGTTTATTCAGCAAAATTTGACAATATTTAATGTAGTTTTGACGTCACTGCAAAAGAGACCATTCTCGTTGTCCATTCAAAATAGTGGTTCACCTATTCTATTTTATATACAAGAAATTGTGTGTAACTGAGTTTCAATTTATTGCAACACAAAGCCTAACAAGTTTTCAGAAAATTATAGTCCTCCTATCACTTCTTAGCATGAGTCCAAACGATCACTTTTAAAATGAGGAGGGAAGGTTTTGGTTTTAAGAAAAAAGTTACGATATTTGGCGATGCATTGCCTTTGCAGGCACATAATTCTTTAATGTTTAGAAACAGTTTCTCAATTGAAGGGCAGTTCGAACTTGCAGGCTTTTGAGTTCCACTATTATTGCAGAGCTATATTTTAACTCAGTGTTCCCAGAGGTTAGGTTAGGTTTGAATTATCATCGCACCAGAGCTACACGAGGGCTATTGGCGTCGTATATCAAGATAAAAAAGAAATACCATGCAATTGATAATTTCCTATATAATCCTCCTTTCACCCATAACCCATGTGTAGTTTTAATCTTATTATTTCCAACTAAACTTACCCAATAATAATATCTTATGCTCACCAAACACCAGTAGATTGACAACCGTACTTCCGTTAGTTTCTTTACCGTTTTGAATGTGGACTCCTTCACAATTGAAATATTTGTGATGCTATACCTTGTCTAGCCAGAATGCGAGCTTCAAAAAAACTTTCTTCCTCCATCCCTTCGCTTGAAGAAGTTTTTTCTAGGAAACAGGGGAGAGCATGGTTTTTCTAAACCTAACGCATTTGAGGTTCTGTTGTGGGGTTAACAATCCGTACAGTTGAAACCCAAGTAGGGTGGGGGAAAACACGCTAACGCCATTTCAAAGAAAACCAAGGGAAGGGAAGGAAGTCTTTTGGAAGCTCGCATTCTGGCTAGACAAGGTATAAGAAATGACAGACCGACTATACAAGACTTGAGATAGGTTCAACTTAGAGCCAAGCCTTACCAGAATCAAACCCAGACCCCCAGCTCTGCAGTCCAGAGCTATAAGCGTTACACTATGACGCAAGGCGATTTAGTCCATTTATATGATGAGAGTGTGATAATGTTTTAAATAATGACAACAAGAGAACACTATGAGGTAAGATGATCAAATCATTTTGTACGAGAGTGTGATAATGTTTTAAATAATGAGTACAAAAGAACACTATGAGGTAAGGTGATCAAGTCATTTTGTACGAGAGTGTGATAATGTTTTAAATAATGACCACAAAAGAACACTGTGAGGTAAGGTGATCAAGTCATTTTGTACGAGAGTGTGATAATGTTTTAAATAATGACCACAAAAGAACACTGTGAGGTAAGGTGATCAAGTCATTTTGTATAAGAATGTGATAATGTTTAAATAATGACCACAAAAGAAAACTATGATGTAAGGTGATCAGGTCATTTTGTATAAAAGTGTGATAATGTCATAAATAATGACAACAAGAGAAGATAGTAAAAAATAAGTTTTTTTATTAACTCTTTCATAATTAAATTAACTATGTACAGCAGGAAATAATATAATTTAGTCATGCTCGAAGCAACCGTAGCCTCCTATTAAATGTCCAGTCAGGTTCATGTCTAAGACACTTCCCTGGTATCCAATATTTTATTGTGTAAATATATATCATATATATAGCTTTGCCTTACACTAAAATAGCAGAAAAAACTTCTACAATCAAAAATATTACAGCACTTCCATTATACCATAAAAATCAGAACTCGTCGGCACGTTTCACCAAACACTGTTGGTACATTACACCTATAGTAACGGATTACGAATAAAATATTGTACAAAAAAATAATAATATTACATTTACATGTGTGTATTTAAAGATAAACAAAGAATAATGAAACGATTTCATAGAACATTTATTGGGGCGATATCTCCCCACCACTGAGGCAGTATTAGAGTACAAAAAGTGAAACAAAAACCATGTTTCAGCACCAGTAATATCGTAAAAGTGCTAGTCTGCATTTGTGCAACTCATCAATAGCCTTTTGTACATAGTGTGAAGCAAATCATGAGGTGTAATTGTTATTGTTAAAGCTTAAAAATCTATAATGACAATAATAACTAAAACTATGAAAAGTTTACTTTATAGATTTAGAAGCTTTAACGACAACATAAACCCTGCAAAAAAGAAGTACGAGTTTAGTTTACAGTGTATGTGTTTCCAAGCTTAAAAATTAACAGCTAATAAATAAAAAATGAGTTGCAAGCTTGTTGAAATAAATAAAATTTACCAAGTGTTTACCAATAATTACAAATATTTCATTAGTTTTGAATTAAGAGGAAGATAAAATTAAAATAGTAAAAAAATGTATACAGTAAAAATTAAAAAAATGAACACTACAGATTTATTATATAACTATAGAGCATTTAGCCTTAATGTCAGTGTGTCCACTATCATTATTTGAATGGTGCCAACTAGGACTTGACAAACCAATTCAACAAACTAATTAGTACTAATGATAGTTAACTTTTCAACTTTTTTTCTTAGTCATATCCGAAGAACTATGCTTAAATTCAAGCTAATTTGTTATGGTATTCTTACAATTTACTTAAGATGCAGATATTTAATGATATTTAAAAGTTGATATAGAAAGTATTAAAATTTTGCAGAAATAATTAACTATAATATAAATAATAAATTAGTAAAATAAATTTTGGACTTTCCTCAATCGATGCAGTAAATTTTAATGGTCAACTGTATAATTGTTAAAATGGCAACCTCACAATCTCTCTCATTACACTATTTAAATAAATATATACTATCTACTAGAACATTATCAAATTTAACTTAGCTTTAGAAAATAAATTGGAAACCCTTGCAATTATGGGTTTTATAGCTTGGTCAACTTTATGACAAAATGTAATGCATACTTTTACCCACTTTTAAAACTTAACTAGTAAAAAGTACTCTAAATGCTTGGAAACCACATAACAAACTAATTCTATACATGTTGACAATATTTTACAAGACTTAAAATATTAACTTAATTTGTTTCTTTACAATAATCATATGCAGGAATATAAAGTATAAGATAATGTAATGATGTAACAAATAACTTTAGAATTTAACAATTACATAAAAGTTTGTCATTATAATAAGAATTTTCTTTGTAGACAAAACCTTGAATGAAAGTTGTAGTTTTCAACATATATTTAGTTTAAATTTAAAATAAATATTAATGACTTAAGAAACATGTTGAAATTTTTACAAATTCATAACTTCGTTATAATATTACTGAGTCAATAACATAGATATTACCGTATTTAATCAATTCATAGATATTAATTTAACAAAAATAATTATACTATACTTTTATTAAAATATGCATTCAAACATAATTTACTATCACTTCCTTAAAATCAAATTTAACAATTTTAATAACTGTTTAACTTCACCAAATATTCTTCAGCTTAATCATGCAACATCTTTTTTTTATTACTTTGTCAACACTAACAAATGTTATCATGAAAAACTAATAAATTCTATTTAAAAAATTTCCAACTACATTATTTCTATTTGGAATGGGACAATAAGACTTTCATATGGGATATTGACAACAGCTTGCTGATTGGGTAGCTACAATATAGTTAAATCGACTGGTAATTTTTAATGGAAAATCCCATTGAAAATGACCAATCAATTTTCTACCCATCTAAATTCCATGAGAAACCATTCTTTTGTTTAATCCATTGCTTCATTGATTCTTGATTTACCGTATAAAATTCTATTATTCCAAAATCGACCGGGCATTTTTAACGGGAAGTCCCATTGAAAATGAAGGGTCCATTTTGAAACTTTCTCTTAAATTGCAAATATTTTTCAGATCATTTGTTTTCACATTAATCATTTTATATACGAGCTATAATCATAACACTTCTGCAACATAAGGTTGTGTTAAAGCAAAGTAATAATCAATATCCCACATGCTAATCTATCAACTTTTGAATGAACATCAGATTCGAATATATTATGAAACAGTTTATAAAATCTGTAATTACAACAATCCTTTGGACATGGAGTAGACTACACTCCTCTTCTTAATAAATAATATATTCACTCTTAAATAGATTTACCAAATCTGCACTAGTTTCTTAAAAAATAAAATAATTTAAATTCAATGCGATGCTAAGCTTGTAAATGAGTGCAACATACAGGCACGTCGTGTGAAAAACTTAACTTTCGACTTTTATATAGCAAAAAACTCTGCATTTTAAAATCTATCTACTCTTTTGCAGACAATAATGGATGTAGTTGTAATAAATATTTCTTAAATAGTTTATTAAAAAGCTAAAAATTTCTCCGTACTTTGAGACTTCAGTCGCCTACTTATATAAATAAACAGTCGTCTCCTTATAAAATTAACAGCATATATTTCTAGGCGATTATTTTATAAAATATTTCAATTAAAATTTCTAATTTAGGAACAATAATTTTCACAAGAAAATGTTGAAAGATTTCAAAATTACAATATTTTTTTGATAATCAAACTATTACAAGTTATTAAAAGTTAACGAAATTAGGGTAGGGAAGAATCAACAAAAATTTGTAACAAATAATCAAATAAATAAGGGTGCAGCATGCATAGTATTTTGGGGCCAAGCAAATAAAATACAACTTTTTATTATCAATAATTAAACAAGGTGGTATTAAGAAAAACTAAGAAATGAAAGATCACTTCATCAAGCAGGTACTATTGCATAGTTCAAATCCTAGCATAGCTATAGATCGGGGGACAAAATTTGCATATTTCAGAATATCATTTCTTCACATAAATAAGACACTACAAGAAGCTGCATAAAAATACCAATAAAACCTTTTTGTACAATATCCAGGATACAAATCGGAACAGTGTGACCAACTCTGGCGAATTTGCTAAGCTCAAACGAGTAGAGTAAGTGAATAAAAACTGTTTACGCAGAAAGGGCCTAGGTTCTACTTTATCGGAATAAATAAAACTGAATCAGCACAGTCTTGCTAAGCCAAGATGGAATTTTTGACTTTATATCTTAACTTTATTACTAGTATTTACTAAAGGCACTTAAGGCTGCTCATCACCCCCATACCCGGTCCTCCTTCGATCGGGCTGGCTAATGGTAAGTCTATGGGGAAAAAATGGTTTTTGTTCCAAAAAAAAGCAATGAAATTATAGGAATATTTTGATGCGTTTTTTTTTTAATTCATAAAACTCCAATAAAGTTGTGCTTTTAGAGGTTATTTTTTTAAAAACATTTTTTAACCTTTTTTTAAAAGAAAAAAATTTAGATTAAAAAAAGTAAATAACGTTTTTTAAAAAATAACCTCCATAAGCACAACTTTATTGGAGTCTTATGAATTTTAAAAAAAAAAACGCATCAAAATATTCCTATAATTTCATTGCTTTTTTTGGGAACAAAAACCATTTTTTCCCCATAGACTTACCATTAGCCAGCCCGATCGAAGAAGGACCGGGTATGGGGGTGATGAGCAGCCTTAACGTAATGCTAAGAATGTGCCCTAGAGTCGGTACCTATTTGAAGAGGCCTTTAGTTGACTAGGAATCCTCCCGTATTCAGATCTTATTGGCGTCAGGAAGCTTGTTTCTTCCTTGATTGTTCTCTCGGTGCAAGCATTTCAGGGTTGCCGAGAGAAGAATAAAGTGAGGAGCAGGTTTTCTAACACCAGTTTAGGTGATGACTCGCTATTGTCGCCAAAAGAGTCCTGATACGGAGGGATATATAGTCAATGAAGGGTTTTTACAACTGGACTCTTCATTTGTAATTAGATCCAATTAAATAATTCAATAAGTTTGCAAACAAGATGACAAGGCTTTATCTTTTCTATATTTCTTTACTAAAAAAAGGGAAACCTAACCAATTCTACTCTTGTAATACTTATAAGGAGAAAAGAAGTATTTAAATTTTATTTCTTTTTTTAAAAACGAACAAATTAAAGTCTTAACTTTTCTTACAAATTAAAGTATTAACTTGAATATTTTTCTTATTGAGTTTAAAGTCAAAATTTAACAATCTTCCATTCTTTGGACTTAGCAAGACTGCGCTGCACACTTCCAGAAGAGGGAAAAGTCACAAGTATGTACAACAGAACACTATTCAACCCGTTGTGTTTCGTCCGAAGTTGTATAAAAATGGCAATTGAAACAGTTAGCTGATATATAAAATAAATCTAAAAACAATATATTATTTAATAATAAATAGTGATTATGACACAACACCAGATGTGGGGTAGAATCTTTTAAGGTGTTTACATACAGTTTGCAGTTTATACCTGAAATATTTCCTTCTCTGATCATCCGCTTTTAAAGCTAACATGCTAAAAACAGCCGGATAAGAAAACTGTTGTGGTTACGAACCGCAGACTGATGTATGTAAAAACCTTTACAAGCCAAAATAAAAAAAATTGGAAAAAGGAAAAGAATAAGAGAATTTCGAAGATCTTTTGTAACTCATCATGAAGCAAGTATACTATTTTCATGTTTAACGGAAACTAATAAATAAAATGTCTGATTAAGATTAAATGTGGAAGAGGCTTTGGTATGAAGACTTTGAGGCAAGTTTAAAAACTTCATTTATGAACTAAGGGCTCTTTAAGGTTGTGTTAGAATCCAATATAAAATTACTATTTTATTTATCACTAGGGTTATGAGGTTGTATCATGGAGGATCTGGCAATAGCTCTGAGGTTGTTTTATTTCTTTTGAATTACTTTTGTTTTGGTTGTTTGGGAAAGATAAACAGGGTTATGCGCTGACCAAGCACACTAACCTGAATATAGGTCTACCAACCAACTTAACCAAAACAAAAGTAATTCGAGAGAAAGGAAAATAAGACCATGGGGCTATTGCCAAATCCTCCGTGAAACAACCCCATTGGCTATTTTATAAATCCCTAAAATTAAGTATTTAAATAATAATTTAGGCTTCATGTCTGAATTGCAGTTAAGATCTCAGCAAACCTTCTTAGAAATATTGCACTGTCATCAAGTAGTTTAAGTCATTGAAATTCTGTCAAAATAAATTCTTATACATGTCCACTATGTGACTATTTACAGTATGAAGTTAAGTACCAATTCATGCATGGTGCACCAATGCATTGTTTCCCAGGAAGGATTCATACACGTCTCTCTTGCATGAAGGATGCATGCAAATGCATCTTATAATAGCAACATTACCTGAACAATAATCTGTACAGATGTGTACATGAAAAGATACCAGTAAATAATGGTTAGCACTTGGTTAAAACCTGTTCCTAAATTGCTATAGTTAAAATTTTAGCGAACAAAATTACTTTTAGACAGTTATAAAAGTTTTGATGCTAGATCTGAATGATATAATAACTAAGAGTCATAGAATTTTATTTTAAACAAAAGCAATTTTAATACACAAGCTATGAAGCTAAAAGCTATAATGAAACACTAGGGTTGCATGCTTCCATTGTAAAGATAATAGTAACATGTAACTGCAAAAACTATCAGTTACAAATCAAGATGGCTGAAAAAAGCTAAGAGAACATATTGTTTAGAATTTGCTTGAAATGAAACTAGAAATCCTACTAATACAACATAAGCTAATGGTTTTCCAACTGGCGCAAAAACTAACAATTTGATTTCTTTTCATGTACACATGATGTACACCCTCTCAGGTAAAATAGGAAGCAATCTTAATCCAAACAAAAAATGCTCTGTACACACTTAAATGGTTAATTACTTATAATAAAAATAATTTGTACAAGTTCAGAGAGCTAAAAAATATTGTTCTACTACTCTTTGTGACTCTCATAAAATATATCCTAACTGCAGTGTGATCGAAAATACTGGTGCAATCAGGTTTCCATAATAACTTATGCAATTTGAAGGAAAAAAACTCATTTTACAGAACATTTCTCGTTTCATTAATAAAATTTGGTTCTTAGAAATGAATTTATGCATGATAAACTTCGTAATGTGACAAATGAAAAATTCGCCTAGTAATAAGTTAATTGGGCCGTAATTTTTTTGACAGAAAAACGTCACTGCCTAGCATTTTGATCACACTGCAATATCATGTCAAGACACCATACAAATGTATATGCTTCGTTGCATGAACAATCTACACAAAATAAACATTTAAAAACATTAAATGTACAATATAAATAAGTGAGCCAAAACATAGTTATCCACTATAAAATCTACCGATCACCAACCAAAATAATAAAAGGAAACACAAGCACAAAATTGGCAGTTAGAAATCTCATCTCCTCCGTAAAATCACCTCCGTAACAACAATTCATCGATCCGTAAATATATATCCCTGGCAGTATCTATTAATATCTCTTTGTACAAAATAGCTTAGCAATAAATCTTCACTATTAGGGCTCACAATTTGTCCGAGCCTCAACGCACTTTTTATCACATTTATTGCTAAAACTTTTAACCATTTCGATGAACATGTGATATAGAGTATCTAAGGAATGAACAATATTGCCTCTGGGCAGTTCTAAGATGCTAGTAAAACATTTTACGGTATACTAAACATTTTGCTTCGATTGTATGTACCTTTTTTTTAGTGGTAATCAACAAATCTTTTTTTAAATACAGAAATAACAAAGAAAATATAGGAGTAAAATTAAAGATAGGAGTATGTGCTTAGATTTTTAGAAATTTAATAATTTAGAAAAAAAAGTATGATTATTCTTAGAAGTTTTCGGAAGTCTGTTAGAAACTATTAACATATTTAAAGAATGTTTCCTTAAATAAATAGTAAATAAAAGTAATTAGTCTCAAATAACGTAATAAAGTATTCACTTTTATAATTTTTTTTAGAAATCAGTTTGTTAGAAACATTTTTCTATTAATAAGTGCTCATTTAGCAATAAAATTTATAAAACTAGGTATGGGATAAATCACCTTATGTTTCTAAATAAAATTTGTCAACAAATAATAACAAATTTATAGGGAAGTTAAATAGATCTTTGAGTACATTCTGTATAATAAAAAAATCTATCATAAATACTACTATTAAGTTTCATACAATCGAAACAAGAATTTAGTTTTCCGCAAAATAGTTCTTGCAACATCGTGGAATTGCCCCTCTACAGAGCTATACACAAGAGAGGCCTAAAAAGACTTGAAACAATGGAGTAGAACTCCAGTTTATAAATACGCAAATGCACTTCAAATGCTTTCTTTCAATTCATTAGAATATATTATATTGGACTTCTTCGTTTCATACTTTAAAAGTTTTTATGTATAGCTGATTGAAAATAGCACTCATCTCCAAGACAAACTTTAGTTTACTCAGGGTTCCCACTCGTGTTTCAAAATAAAAATCAAGGAGCTTTTAAGGACTTTTCAAGGACTCTCAAAAAATGTTTCAAGGACCCTTAATCATAATGTGATGATAAGTAATAAAATACCTAAAGATTTGATTTACCAATATGTGGCCTTTTAAAAAAAGAACCTCACTGCACGCTTGCACCGCAAACTAGAATACAAGACGTTGAGGTTTGAAGAATGCTGCAATGCTATGCGTGAAATTTACTTCAGACTTGGCACTGTTTAAAGAAATGACTTATTGAAATTTGAATGTAGGGAACGAAGAGAATAAGGTTTTTTTTAACGATTGTTTGTCAAAATTAAGGAGCACTAAGGGGTACTTGAAATCGAAAATCAGACTTTTTATCGATTTTTGGTAAAAATCAAGGAGTAAAAAGGGTCCTTGAAATTGAAAATAAAAATCAAGGACATCTTAAGGACTTTCAAGGACCCGTGAGAACCCTGTTACAAACAAATAACAGTAAAATAGTTGCATGAATTTAAAATATTAAAGAAGGCATTGTTGGTTTGACACAATAGCTTAAACACTAGCACAAAAAGTACTTAATAGTAATTTCTTAAAAGTAACTGCATGAAACAGTTAAGTTCGAACTGAATTTAAACTGATCAAACTTAATAAAGGCTCTTCTTATTCAGTCATAAAGAAATTTTATATATTTATATTTAACTTCACAGCAAATTTTGCTTTTTAGAGAATTAACGAATATTTTGAAGATTTGTGCTATTTTGAGTCACCTACACATACAACTCAAAAAGTAACAAGAATTTGCAGTGACGCTCTCTAAATTTCATATATTCTCTCTTCGAAATTTCCCACCAGAATATGAACTGAAGTTACATCGGCCAATGTTCATACTTCTAGCACAAATTCTCCATATCACGTCACTCTATAAAAGTATTCCTTATATAAATGAACCCTGTCTATATGGTTATCTCTATGATGATAGAATGGACATTGTGCCTCGTTGATGCAAGGCTTGTGACCATTGTTGAAAACTTTGGGAACTTAATAGTATAATAACAGGAACGGGAGCATTTAGGTCTACATAGATAGATAACAGGGTAATGTGTATTTTAAAAGAGAAACTTAAGATATGTTTAATGGAAATTGATATCGTAAAGAAATTAATGACTTACAATGTCCTTGATAAAGGACTGATATTTTTAAAATAAAAATTAGAAGGTGATAGATTAAAATACATAATTAAAACTCTTAAAATAATGTGTTTGCCCTCTTTAAAATACAACTCGTATCAGTAACCTAAAGGTCACTGTTGGAGGACAAACAAATCTGTTTTTAAGCTTAGGAGTTTATGCTTATTTTATTGGGCCTAAGACCATCTAACCAAAGCCTTCAATTTTCGGTCACAAGTCCTCGACAAAAAGGCCAGAATCATCAAATCATCAGAATTCCTGGTATCATTGGAACATGTCTTTAAAGAGTGTGCACTGTAAGGCCAGCAATGAAGAGAAACAGAATCGTCAATGAAACATGCTTCTTAAAGAGTGCAGCCCCTGTAAAGTCTTCAGCAAAGGGCAAACCCAACCAAGTTAAATTATTCTCGATGAAACTTAACTAAAGAGTGCTGCCCTATAAGTCCCCAATGTAGGGCCAACAACCAAGACTGATGAAACTTATCAGGTATTTTCGATAGAAATGTTTTCCGTCCGGTACAAGATACATGTCCCGTAAAGTTCTGAGACCTTGTCCTCACATGTCCCGTAAAATTTTCGAATAATGTCCCTGCACGTCCCGTAATATTTTGGGAAGTCATCCTCGCACGTCCCGTAAAATCTCCGGCCCTCACATGTTCTCGATGGAGAAGAGCTCCTTGTGGAGGGCGGGGAAGTCGAGGTGGGGGGAGGAGCAGCGGAACTTGGCCAGTGCCTCCATATGCAGCAGGGACGCGTCCCGCAGGTCTGTCAGCTTGGCCATGAGGACGTCGAAAGCGCGGACGTCCCCCTTGTACGGGAGCTTGTGGGTCGCGTCCAGCTCGTGACGGAGGGCTTTGAGGATCGCCTGGTTGAGGGTTTGGACGTCGAGGACGCTCTTTAGGCCGGGACGGTCTGAAAAATAGAATTTTTGGGGTTTAGATTTTTTGCTTTGAATGATTGGCATACTAGAGCTATTGGTGACGGGCGTCATAGTTTAGAACCACAGTCAAGTGACGAGCCGTCACCTGAGTAGGCACACAAAGCAACCATTTAGAGCGACATTGTACGCAGCGCTGGGACTTAAGAGCATGTTAAAGGTGTACTTATTGCATGGTGCAAAATATTGCATGATATTAAAATATTAATTTTGAACTAAATTTTAATTTCTTTAAATATTTTAAAACATAAACTTATAAATGAATCCTTCATTTTTGAGCAGGGTTCCCCCTCTTATTTCAAAATAAAAATCAAGGAGTTTTTAAGGACATTTCAAGGACCCCCCCAAAAAATTTTCAAGGACCCATAATCATAATGTGCCGATTACTGTTTCTATTAAATCGACCAAACTTTAAAATAAAATAGCATTCAAAACCATTATTCCGTCAACGACAGGTGTTATGGCAACTATGTTATGGCAGAGGAAAACACATAAGTATTTGTCAAAAATATAAGTGTATTATATAAGAAACGTTTTGTAGCAAATGCTGAAGTGCTATGTGCGTCATTTAGAGCCGACTTGAGCAATGTTTTAAGAAATGGCTTCTTGAAATTTGAAGGTCACGAACTTAGAAAATCAAGGACTCTTCAACAATTGTTTGCCAAAATCAAGAAGTAATAAGGGGTATTTTTTAATAGGAAATCGAAGTCAAGGATTTTTCAACTATTTTTTTTATCAAGGAGTAATAAATTGTCCTTGAAATTAAAAATAAAAATCAAGGACATCTTAAGGACTTTCAAGGACCCTTGGGAAGCCTGTTCAGGTTTTAATAATTAGTAAAATGTTAAAAAATATACATTTTAAAATTCTAATTTTTTTTAAACATGTTTGTTGCTAGCTGATTCTAGTTAATACAAGTCATTATAGGTTGAACTGCATTAATTACTTTACTAATTAGGTAGATATAAAAATATGTATAAAATTAAAAAATTTCAAAGAAATGTTTCTTGATAATTACCAAACTGTCATGAGGAATACAATCATTTAGTGCTAAGCAATACATACCTGGTGACAGTAGTACGCAGGCTGAGTAAAGAGCCAACTCCGATTCGGTGAGTTTCAATTCAGCTATGCTCTTTGCCACCTCAAAAGTGTTATTTACCAGCTTCATTTCTGAAGTATCTATATTTGAGAAACCACAAATTAGTATATATTAACGGGAAAAAAGATTTCACACAATTTCACGTACACCACTTCCGAATCTGTGAATTTGTCACAATTTCAGAATATGTAAACACATTTTTAAAATTATGTTTGATACTATTTTGCAGGGATTGGAAAGTTACTTTAAAAAAGTAACTCTGTTACAGTTACTTTGTTATAAAAGTAACTGAACTTTATTAATAAAGTAACTGTACATAATAAAAAAGTAGCTGTTACAGTTACTTTATTAAAAAAAGTAACTGTGTTACAGTTACTTCATTAAAAAGTAACTCAGATACAGTTACTTTATTATAAAAGTAACTGAACCTTATTAATAAAGTAACTGTACTTAATGAAAATGTAGCTGTTACAGTTACTTTATTAAAAAAAGTAACTCTTACTGTTACAGTTAGGTATAAGGAAAAGTAACTAGTTACAATAGTAAATAAAAAACATAAAAAATACAAAAGTAACTAATAACATTAACTTTTAAACAGCTCAGAGTTATAAGAAAAACTGCAATTTAACCATCTTATTGTTTTTCTAAGACAACAAAGGTTCAAGAAACATAAGCACTAACAATATACTACAATTTAAATGAATTAACAAATTTTCTATTGAACTTTAAATGGAGTTGCACTTCAAATTGGCATCCGACAGCCTTCTTCTATAAGGAGAAAGCATGTGAAGTAACAGAAAAGTAGCGAAAAGATTTGTTACTTAGTTACTGCTAAAAGTAACTAGCTAATTTTGCAAACTTAAGCCATGATGTCTTTCTTATGAAAATTATTATAATGCATTAGATTAATAGTAAGAAACTGATATAGTATGTAATGATTCAATTAAAAATAATTTCATTTATTAAATTAGTATCCAATTCAAAAGAATTTAAAAAAAATATATTTATAATACATTGCTTATATACTATTTACTACTATATAAAACCTAATTGTATTTATTTATAGCATTGTGGGCAAAGAAAGCCTTCTAGGAGAAAAAAAAAAGCATTAGGATAAACATAAAAACCATAAAAAAAATTCATTAAATTGTAAAAAAAAATTCACTTAATTATAACATATAAACATAATGTCGAATAAGCATAATTTTTCATCAAGACTACAGAATTCGTTTGTAAAATCAACAGACAAAGGAATTGACAATAATTAATTGATCTTTATCAATTATAAAATTTTAAAATGTAAGATTATCATAAGAAAGACTGGTGCATAAAATACAGAAAAAGCAGGATCTAATATATATATAACCATGGGGTTAAAACTTTACACAGGGTTCCCACTCTTATTTCAAAATAAAAAATCAAGGAGTTTTTAAGGACTCCGAATTTTTTTTCAAGGATTACTATATCTACTAAATAGACCAAACAATAAAATAAAATAGCGTTCGAAATGCCGCTGACGCCAGGTGCTATGGCAACTATATCAGAGGAAAACCCAGAAGCATTTGGCAAAAATATAAGTGTTTATATATAAGCAACATTTTGTACCGAATGCCGAAGTGCTATGTGCGTCATTTACAGCCAACTTTAGCAATGTTTTAAGAAATGACCTCTCCAAATTTGAAGGTTGCGAACTAAGAAAATCAAGGACTTTTCGACGATTGTCAAATACAAGGAGTACTAAGGGGTACTTTTTATCAAAAATCAAGGACTTTTTAACAATTTTTGGTAAAAATCAAGGAGCATTAAAGGGTCCTTGAAATTGAAAATAAAAATCAAGGACTTCTTAAGGACCTTCAAGGACCCGTGAGGACCCTGTTTACAATTTTGTTCACTTGAACTTTGGAATCCTGTTTCAAATTTGTTGAAGATAATAAATGGTGAAAATCAGAAAGTTTTTGAAGGTTTTTGAGACATTTAATGCAATTAACCACAGCACGAACTACATAACAATAAGAATATCATGGTTCAGGCCATCACAAGTCCTTTTGGCTTGAGAGCAGGAGCAAAAGTGATGCCTTGTTTGGTTCGAATATCACTGGGAATGAAATTGTCCCGCCTTTATTATGCAGGGATTGATTAAATATATATATATATAAGAATTAAACTATTGGGTGAGAAATTTAATTGACAGGTATTAATTGGTACGTAATTTTACAGGATTCGGATGTAAAGATAAGTACTGTGTGCAAAAGTTTCACATCCCAAAAAGGGGTGCCTAAACAAAGAAAGTCAAAAGAAATTTATTTAACCAAGAAACTAACACGTACCTGCTGTAGTGAATGCTTCTGACGGGATCATAAGTTCTCCGTACATGACGTAGCCCGTTAAGGGGTCCACGTACCTGCTCATTCTCAAGATGCTCATCTCAAAGCTACCTGCAATTTCAACGAGAGGACAAACTGTTAACAGCAATCACAAACAAATGAAGAGCTTAGTGGAAGAACGTGCTAAGTGATATTTTTGAAAAAAAGGGAGATTCTTGTGTTAGTGTGAACACAGAATTCTATAATTTAAAGATAACAAGATTATGTCACTTATTGCCTGGGCAAGTCTTAAATTTGTTGTATTAACCTGCTAAAAAATATTCTATTATCTGTAATTTTAGTTTTTAAGTTTGAAATTATTTAATGCTTCACGCCAAATGGAATTCAGGGTTCATATTTTGAAAATTAGTAGGTTTAGGGAGCAATTAAATAAACCAGTCCATTAAAGAAAAACTAGCGAAATTGCATCAAACCGCAATAACAAAAACCTTAATAACAAATAATCTTCCATAATTACAAAAAAATTATACTTCATCATTAATCAGAATTTTTTTATAGTGAATTTTACAAATTCAAAGAAGACTTTTCTATGATAACTAGATCATTTTTCAGGAGATAAAACTTTAAATCAGAATTCCTAATATAAACTTTAAATGAGTTATAAGGCCTTTAAGGGGGTTCGGTATGTTGTATATCGGCAATGTTAAAATGGTCAATGGCAATGTACGTTTTGACAATAACTACTGATAAGATCATCTTAAAATTTTCTGTGTGTGTTATACCAACCTTATATATTAATCTGAGGTTAAAAGTTTTTTTTTTAAAATAACTGTTAGATTTTTTAAATAAAATAAGTTTTAGAGTACCCAAAAAATCATGAAATTTTTCACTTTTTTGCCCCATGAAATTTTTTTCACTTTAGTTTTATTAAAATTTATAACCTCAGATTAATCTGTACTATGTATTACATCATATAAAAAAAGTTTATGAAAAAACATAGCATAGTTTTTGAGAAAAGGTACATCGAAGTTCAAAAAATCAAGTTCTGAGAAAAACCAGTTTAAAGTTTTTATTGTTAACACATTTCAGTAAGGAAAGAGTTAAATAAAATGGCTTTTAATGACAAAAATATTTTTCCAATCGTCTTGATACTTTGTGACATTATTAATAAAGGTTGTAATAGTATTTTAAGCCAATAATTTTTTTTTCACCGATTTTGGGGTACTGAACCCCCAGCCAAAACTATGAAATTCATGAGTTTTTCAAGATTTTCAGAAGGTGTTTGAACCCTGAGAATAGATGTGGAACAAGTTTTCCTCACCCGCTTTGAGCAGAAGGATCTGGTCGTCTTGTGAGAGTTTCATGAATCCCGGCACCATCTTGGCGAACTCGATGATCTGTTGGATGATGTTGGTGAGCTTCTGAGCACAGTCCAGCCACAACTGCTCGTGGTCCTGCAACAAAAATCAGTTTACCAACGACTAAACTTAAACAATATTCTATAAATAAATGCCAGTCAACAGAAAACCAAAAATTACATTGAACGGACAAGTTTTTTTTAACCATACAATTCCTACAGCCAATAGAAAGTTCATAAAATGAAGTCAAGTTGAATTGAGTCAAATTAACGTTGCATTAGAGGTACACGAGGGCTATTGGCGACAGGCACCGTAATTAGGGTACCTTCAATACACTGTGTGCTGTACAGGGTAACGACAAGGAGCTTAGCAGGTGTGCCATGCTAGAATCGTTATCGCTCTGCCAAACTCGCCAATAAAACGAAACTAGTTATTGATTCCAGTTTTTTACGTGCAAACATTATGTTGTTGCTTAGTTTGGAAGAAATAAGAGTGTTTTCAACTTTCAAGTAAGCAATGACTTTGATTTGCAGTTTGTTTACGTTACCCTGCCAACTATTGTTCCGCCAACGCATGCCAAAGACATGCCAAATACCGTCTGCTAGCTTCGACATTAAAAATGGCATTTTCTGGTAGTTTAATGATAAAAAATACTATTTTTAGAAATGTAATAGTCCACATGATGTTTAATTTACCAAACAAAGATTAAAAAGTAAAGCTTTATACACTTTTTCCGAGTTTAAACAACTTTTGTATTCCATAGCAATGACACACGCCGGTATTAAAACATGGATTACAGCTTTACCGTTAAGAATTTTAATCCAAAAAAGAATAAATATTGAAGAATATAGATCATTAAAAACAAAATCAATAAAAAATAATGGTTAAGTTCCTTTGATTATATCGTTTGGATGCGATTTAGTAGAGCTTCGCTGAGTCACCGTGTAATGTCTACGGGGAAAAATAACAGCTTCGTGTCTCGGGAGCATGGCTATGCTCCAGCGAATCAGGTGAGAGCATCATGTCACAACCCTCATACGCAGATATTCCAGCAACCCTAACCGTAATCATTGAATTAACAAAACAAATATAACCCAAATAATTTGAAATTTAGCATTTTTATAAAATAAGTCATCTTAGCTTCTTACCAGTGATTGGAAAGTTGCTTTAAAAAAGTAACAACTGCTGCAGTTATAGTTAAGTAAAAAAGTAACTTTGTTTTAGTTACTTAATACAAAAGTAACTAATCACTGTTACTTTTAGAAATGCCAAGTTACAAGAAAATTGCAATTCAACATTGTACCGTTTTTCAAAGAGAACCTAGAATAAGGTAACATAAGCACAAACAAAACACTGCAATAAGAAATTATTTTTTAAAACCTAGTTTTAAATGCTTTGTATTTCAAAATTGAGTTTTGACAGCCTTCGGGAAAGTAACAGAAATTTTCGTTACTTCCTTACCACTAAAAGTAACTAATTTACAGTTACTCTCTGGAGAATCTAACCCTTAAAAAAAGTAACTGTTACAAATAAAATGTTACTCCAATCCCTGTTAACTATTTACCAGGGATTGGCAAATTACTTTTAGAAATTTCAAGTTATAAGAACAATTGAAATTTTGCCATGTTATAATTTTTTTCTGAGAATCAAGTTTAAAGAGAAAGGGACAGTTCGAAAAAGTTGAGAACAAAAATTCAGCATTGCTTAAGTTAAATTTTGAATGATTAAATTTGACCAAACTGTGCTGAAAATATCCGTGAAGACTGAAATGAGAAGTAAGTAAACAGAAAAGTAACAAAATTTTGCATTAGTATTTTGTAACCACTATAAGTGACTAATTTAGAGTTACTTTCTGAAAAATCTAACAACTTAACCGAAAAAAAGTAACTGTTTCAAAAATGGTGTTACTACAAACCCTGTTAATTACTTGTATCATATCCATGTAAAGCTATTACAATATACAGCCAAAGGCTGAGAATTGGCAACATTTCTGTCGTATTCTTATCTCTAGACCGTTGCCACTTTTGTTTGACTCGCCCTGTATCTTGAGATGTTATCTGGAGATGTTTTCATGTCTTTAAAATGGCCTGCACGTAGTCTTGATACAACAAATGAGTTTTAGAGGGCAGTTTAAATTGGGAATGAAGGGTTTTTGTTAATTACTTACCATGCTCTTATAAAGGAGGATGGCAGTGACATCGTGGGGTTTCCTCATCACTTCTGCAACCTGGTCAGACGTGTAGAGACATGTCCGCGTATGGGCTTCGGTCAGAGTTTTCGTCAGGAGCTCTGTAATGGATGATCAACATGGATCAACAATATTCGGTAAACTACATTGTGCTATGGAGAAGTTGATAATGGATTAACTAATTAACTTATGGTTGTTCGGAATAAGATTATTTAGAATAAGAAGAGTCAGAAGATAGGATAGAAGAGAAGATTCAGATAGATTATTTATAGAATAATTATTATTATTTATAATAAGATAGATTTAGATTAAGATAGATTTTACACATCTTTAAGTAGCACTCTGATTGATACCCAATTTGGATGAAGTGTAATCTTTTTTGCACTGCATTAGATTAAAATTAAAAAATTTAACTAAAATGAAATTTCTTTAAATTGTTTTACATTTGATTTCTGTAGCAGATGATTATTTCTGCAAAATTTAATAAATTTCTAAAATGTATACGTTTTTAATACGTATGTCACTTGCTGTAAAATCTGATAATTTAGGTGAAACGTTTATAAGTTTGTATCGCTCAGAGGGGTTATAAAAAATACTTTCTGTCACCAAACTTTTCTACTACACATACAATAAAAAAAAGATGTTCATTTACTAAATAGATACTTCTTGCATGGTGTTCATTAATTCATGGCTCATTAAAATATAAATTGCTCTGAAATTAACAAAGAAAATCTAAAATATGACCACATCAATAGTATATGTAGTACCATTATTATCTAAAAATAATTTTTGGTATTTTTATTTTGCTAAGAATAAATTATGAATATTGCTTATTTTTTAAAAACTAAAATTATCTTAAATTATAATTTTTATTGCTTATTTAAGAAATTTGTGAGATTATATTGTAGCATTTTGATATAAAATCATTCATCCAGAGAATTTAGTAAAAAAGAATTAAAAATAGTTAACAAAAATCAATCAAAGTTCAATTAGAGAGACTGCAGCATAGCCTCTGCAAGACGACAATCTAATAGTATTGGAAGGCAATTCCACAAGAAGTATCAAATATGTACGATCAAGAATTTTTAAAAAATATATTGTATTGTATATTTCATAGAAGTTTTAACAGAATGCCTCAAAAATATAGCCTTTTTTTTTTTTTAGTTATTCCATTATAAATAGCATAAAAATATGGAACATAAAAACTTTTTTTAGTGGAGTATTAAATAATAAATCTAAAATCCATATTATTATATGGAGCTGAAATATAGCATGGGAACAAACAAACATGAAAAAACTTCGAATCTTTATTAACAAATGCCTTCAAAAAGTTCTGAAAATCAAGTGGCTAATAAAGTAACAAATGCTGAAATATTAAAAACATGTAATCAAAAACCAAAAGAATACGAAATTAGAAAACGAAAATGGCTGTGGATCATGTTCTACGCAAGCAAAAATTCATGGTAAAGGAGGCCTTAGAATGGAATCCGCAAGGCAAAAGGAAAAGAGGGAAGCCAAATTAAACGCGGCGTAGAACAATTAACAATGAAGCAAAAGAACTTAACAGGTCATGGGGAGAGATTAAGACTGTTGCAGCCAGCAGGGTGAGGTGGCAGACCATGACGGAGACCCTATTCTCCATGTTGGAGTGAAAGATTTATAAGTAAGTATGTATTAAATCTGTACGCTCCAGAATTTAATGTACCAGTAAATAAATGTACATTAAATATATCTTTTTAATGGAATGCTTCAAAAATAAAAATTTCATTGTTGAGTTTGGCAGCATTAGAACTAGAACAAATACATGGTTGACATTTTCATTGTTGAGTTGCTGTTCCATTATAAATAAAACAAAAACACGGAATTTCAATCCCACACTCATAGCCTCACCCAGATGAGAGTTGGTGGCTGTGGGTGGCACCACTGTGATGAGCAGCGAGCTGGCGTCCGGTATCGACTCCAGCTGCTGCTGGGGGTCGAAAGTCGTGGAGTCCACAAAGTCCGTGCTGCCAAGGTCGAACTGGATGGCCTGGGGGGTGTAGGTGTAGCCGTTGGTGGTGAAGCTGTTCAGGTCTCCGTTGTAGCTGTACCTGACAACAGAGAGGAATGGGTTAGTGCTTTGTAGGTACAGTATGACTATTTCGAACGAGCAGCAAGTGTCATCTTATGCCAGTTTCTCCATAGCATATCCTATGCAGCCCTAGGTTTAGAAGACCTCAGTTCATCCCCACTTCTTGTCATTGACTTTGCATGCATACATGGACCAGATCTCGCTGTTTCTAGGCCACAAAGGTTTCAGAAACAACAGCAACAAAGCAGGTTAGGTATAATTATTGTTGCACTAGAGCTACACGAGGGCTATTGTCGTATTTTCGAATCACGGTCAAAGTGACGAGCCGACACCTAAATATGCACCCATCGCAACCGTTAAGGGCGACATTGTACTCAGTGTTAGGACTTTGAAGAATATTTATCGTGCACTCCCTTACACGGGATATTATTCGTCGGACATTTTTGGCTGCATGAACCGTTTATAGGTCGGCAGTTATTTTGCCGATGCCCGGACCCGAACCTGGGACCTTTCGCATGCTAGGCGAATGCCTAACAGACAGGGCACCCCAGCCCCTAACAACTCAGTATAACTCGGTAATATTGTCAATCAAGAAAGCATGATTTTTATGACAACGAGCAACATTATAAAAACGAGGATGAACATTAGAGGGGATGAGCCCAATCGACAACGTGTCTCCAAACCAAAGTACCTCAGTGTTAATCCGAAGAGAAAAAAATGAGTTTTTAAGCCACATTTCTCTGGCTGCATTAAATATTGTTCCAAATGCTTTTTTTTTGTAAATGTAGATAACTTAAGGTCTCTATAATCCAAATTTGTGAAATTGCTTTGAAAACTGTGTTCAAAATTATTGAATTTTTTTTTAAATATTCGAACGAATTTCAAAAAAGGGGATTTTTCAGGACCTGCAAATCAGTTACATTTATCACAATAAAAAAGCGTTTGTAAAAATATTCAATACAGCTAGAGAAATGTGGCTTAGAAAATGTTTTTCATAGGATTAACACAAAGGCTCTTTGAATTGGAGACAAGCAGTCCATCAGGCTCATTCCAGTGTAGAAGATGATGTAAAATATGTATTTTGTATTACATATTATAAATTTAATAAAAATAAGTATAAAAATTAAATAAAAAAGAACAAAATTTACAATGACAATAGCACTAAAAGCAGTTTAATTGTACAAAATAATTTGAATAGAAATACAAGAAGAAAATAAAAGGTGAAAATCGGATCCTCAATATCCTGCCCGAAGACATCAAAGCCTTGACTAGCTAGACCACCTCATGAGAAGGTCAGTCGGAATCTCCGATCTTCACCTTTTATTTTCTTTTCGTATTTCTGTTATAAATTAAAGTTATAAAATTATATTTTTGAGTGGATTTAAAACTATGTGCTATTAGTTAAGTAGTAGTTTAACCAAAATAATAAGTAAATTCCATTTTTTCATTGCAAAACACCTCAGTTAAAAGCAGGAAGGCATAATAACAAAGATGGCACTTTGGATATCATACAGAAGTAAATTTCCAGCATACCCCCTATATATCGCACTGTATGTAGAAAAAAGACCTATCGCAAAAATAATAGTATTTCAGAAAAATTGTCTGTAGTTTATTTTTTCCATGGCATTGCATTATAGAAAAAATAACGATTCGCTTAAGTGCATTTCAACTATTCTACCAATTGATTTCATTTTTCCTTTAATCACTAGAGATTTAAATTTTGATTATTATAGCATTTACAACTGGAAAAGTCCTATTTGTGCGTTAGATCACTTTTCTGCATACATGTGATACAGTGGTAAAGTAAAAAATAAATCCTAGTTGTATGCTCACCCGCTGTTGATGTAAGAGACATGCTGGTTAGAGGATGAGGACGGTTGTTGCTGGTGGTCGAAAACCGAGGAATCGGGCGATGTTTCGGTTGGGTTGCTGGCGCCACCTGAGTGAGAGGGCGCCACTTGAGGGCGAACAAGTTGGGCTCTGTGGAAACGGACCTCGTCCTCAACTTTTTCACGCTGCTTCTTGGACATGCGGCCGAACTTTACAGCTGAAATAGGAGTAGGGGTTAGTTGAATTGTCGCCGCACTAGAGCTACAACAGGGCTGTGGTACCTGCAACCTCAATATGCCATCCACAGTAGATGGTGCTGATTTTCCACCAGTTCGTTAATACCAGTAATTTAGTTAACAACGAAAACAGTTGTATAAAAGCCAAAATAACTATGACTATGAGTTATTGAGGCAGCTATAGGGCTATTGGTGAAAAACAGTTGAAGAAAAGCCAAAGTAACTATGACTATGGGTTATTGAGGCAGCTATAGGGCTATTGATGATGGGAGTCATAACTTAGAAGTACAATCAAATGAACAGTTGACACCTAAGTAGGCACCCAACACAACAGTTGAAAGTGACATCGTACACAGCGTTGGGACTTTGAAGCATATTTAATGTGCACTCCCTCTACACTGGACATCATTTGTCAGATTGTTTGGTTTCACAACTTAGTATTCGGCTTATGAGGTGGGCACACAATACATCCCAGCCACTGAGCCGACAAATCAAATATGGATGTTGCCCAAAAAGCTTGATATTGAGGTTTTGAGAAGTTTTATGATCTATTTTATTTAGATTTATCAAAATGAAATATTAACACACTATGAAGAGATAGATTTAAGAGTATGCCACCTATAGACTACCCTTTACAATCGGGTCAATAAACATGATATTCATTCCTTTATATAGAGATAACAAGTTTTCCCTTTTTCATAAACTTCAAGCCAAGTATATTTTTTTTATCATTTGCAAGTACTGTTTTATAACAGCTCTAAGCATAAACTAAACACTATATAAGCTCATTTTCTAGTTGTCACATTCCTTTCCCTAGACATTCTTCAACTAAGCTCTTCAATTGAAGGAAGGAAGAACATGCTAAGTGACAAAAAGGTGAAAACAAGAAAACGAGCTTTACAGTTTTTTTTTTTTTTTGCACTTAGAGTAGTTGGAAATGGCACCTATAAAAGCTGAAAATACACTTAACGACTTCTTTTCATATACTTTTTCTTTAAAGGAGGGAATAAGGTGTTCATTAACATAAAAATCTTTAAAAAATTTCAGCAATGACACTTGGCACATTCTTTCACAATTCACTGAGCTCTTCAAGTTTTAGCTATTGATATTTTCCATCTATAATAATAAAAGAACGAGTCTGTGTGTATGTCTGTGGATCATAAAAGACCTAATTGGACTGCTCTAAAAAAATTCGAAATTTTTAATATAGATTCCTTTTGATACCTACGTGTGCACCTGAGGCTTAGTTTTTTCATATTTGATTGTGATTTTTAATTAATAGTTTCAAAAAACATCATCCACCTGGGAGTGCGTGACCATAACAGGGCTGGAAAACACATGGACTGAGCTGAAACGGGGGCTTGACGCCATCCTCTATTAGCGTTTGCTTTTGAAGTGTGCATGCGCAAACACGAATTTAATTTTGTTTTGATATTGGGTGTATTTTAATAAGTAGGCAGACCATAACAGGGCTTCAAAACACAACGACCGGGCCGTAACAGGGGCTTGGCGCCATTTTCTTTTATTATTTGCTTTTTTCTTGCGCATGCGCCAACACTAATTGAATTTAGTTTATATATTGAGTGTATCTTCACAAGTAAGCATGCCTCTAAAAGGAAACAATGCAAAGTTAACGGGTTCCCAGCAAGGCGGGACCATACTGCTATTTTAATATATATGTAGCTAGACCAGTAAATCGAAACAATACTTACCGTCCCTGGACATGCCCAGCGCCAGGCATTTCTGTAACCGGCAGTACTGGCATCGGTTCCTGTTGACACGGTCAACCACACAATTCTTCTGTCGAGGACACTGGTAGTTGACCACACTCGACTGGCTGCGGCGGAAGAAACCCTGGAACACGAAAAAAATAAATTAAGAACATGTCCCATAAGCATTCCTGAAACATGAGAAAAATAATTAAGAATATGTTCTACAAGAATGAACAGGGTGGTTACAAAATCATAGAAAAAAAGTTCCCCGATACTTTCACAAAAATTTCCCCGATTTTATAATTACCTAGAAGACATGCAATACACACAATTTAATCCAGATATCGCGGGAATTAAGATTTTCCGGATTATGGGTTGGCCTATACCTAACTTTTCTACATTTCCGAAAATCTGAATAAGTTTAGAGGAATCATGTGATCAGAAAATATTTTTATAATAAGATTTCCTGAGAGACGTTTTGGTTTGAATTATCATCGCACTAGAGCTACACAAGGGCTATTGGCGACATTTCCTGAGAGAGATTGATCCTTCTTCCAAGATTGGTTCTTCAGGCAAATCGGATTAAAAAGATTATTTTTATCAAGTGCCGCTAGGAGTGATCCACAAGAATCTAAACATACTGTTTAAGAAATCCCAAATAGAAAAAATTCCCTGATATTTTGCAAAATTCCATGATATTTTCAGAAATCACGCAAGAAATAATTAAGAATGTTCTATATGTATTTAGTAAAAAGCTTTAAAAACCCGAAAGATAACAGATTAAATTTGAAAAGTATATTTATCCTATAAGTTAGTAAGAAAAAGCTTTACTGCATTACATGCCAGTTCCTAATGTAATCACAAGTTCAACTTGTTTAGATTGTAGCATTATAATTTTGGTTTAATGACGTTAAAAAACATAACAATTAGTATTAAATTACTTTGCAATATACATGCAATGAAAGCTGGTTATTATTAGTGTGTTTACACATCAGAGTCCAAATTTAATATTAACCAAATAACTCTGGAATGAAAGCTATTCAAACCTGTTTATAAACAAAATGTTTAAGAAAAAATGTTAAGCTAAAAATATTTTTGAAAGCAAAATGTTAAATATATTTACTAGCCATTTCAATGCTATTTTATTAGCAAGCAATCACTTTTAAGCTATCATTTATTCTATAATTGAATACAAAATTAAACTTTTTTTTAAATAAGTGAATGAGGTAAAAATTAAAATACCACTTATGGAAAACAAATTTATTTTCTCCTAAATTTACACAACACTAAGTTACACCGGAAATGATAACTATATTTCTTTGTGGAATTTTGTCACGCATAGTTGTCATATCAGAAGAGCAACATAAGACTAATACATCTATTGAAACAGTTTTAGTGCATTGTATTTTAACTTATAAAACTGACATTAGAAACCTTACAAAACTAAATTAACACAATATGTATCCAATGCTATTTATTACAATGATATCTTCTTAACTCTTGAAGTCTTTTAATATCTAAAATTTTTGCTTAAGAGGGACTGTCAGTCGTAATGCATCATTTTTCTAATCACAGTTTCTGGTTAAGTACTTTTTTAACGCATGATTTTTTTTTTGCACAATATATGCAAATAGGCATGAAAGACAATTTAAAAAAGATTTGAAAGAACACTATAAAGCAGTTTTTTAATTATTTACTTTTTTTTAAAACTTCATTTTGAGAATCGTGGCGACATCTGTAGGACAACTTGGCTTAATTGATTAAAAAGATTTTTTATTAATGTATATAATTCACTCATGCATTATCTTTGTATGTTAATACAGAATTTAAATGATGCTTTTACATTTCAAGTACTTTTTATGACAAAAAACTTTATTACAAACGATAAACTATGATTTTAAAATGCGATGACACACAAAAATTAAGGTCGCCAAGTAAGGATCGCCAACTGAAAACACCAGCCAAATTTTAAGTCGTTCGAATTGTAAACCTAAAACGAAAAAGTGAGAAAAGTGGGCGGAGCTCATTATAAATACAGTCGAAGAATTTCGCGCGACTTTGAAACTTGATTAAACTTTACTTGGTCGATTTTTAACTTCAGTTGCAGTCATGTTTGATACTACTATACCGCGATTTTGATACGTCAGTGCCCCTTGTTTTGAGAAATTGTTTTTATTGATATTGTATGATATTTGCTGTTTTATAAACTCGAAAGTATAATTCTTGTTAATCAGATTAGTTTAGGTTTGAATTATAGTCGCACTGGACCTACAAGGGGACTATTGGTAACAGGCGTCATATTTTAGAACCACAGTCAAGGGACACCTGTATAGGCACCCAGCGCAACCGTTAAGGGCGACATCGTACGCAACGTTGTTTTCATGATCAGAAAAATTGTTAAACCAATATGTTACCATTCGATTTATAATGTCATTCTTTATATAAAAGACTCAGGTGTCGACTCGTTACTTGACCGGGGTTCTAAATTACGAGGTCCGCCGCCAATTGGCCTTGTGTAGCTCTAGTTTGACGTTAATTAAAAAAAAAACTTTGTTAAAAATAAGTTATTTTTAGAAAACTTATAACTTTTTTTTAAAAATTTGAAAGAACTTTTTAAGGAAAGGTGTGTAGGGTGTTGATATCATGGATATTTCCGTCTATCTGTTTGTCAGAACCACTCTTTCTACTTCCATTCTAACCAACCCCTTGAGGCCCGGCTGGTCTAGTGGGTTTGATCGTAGTCCATTGTGCAAAGAGTTTGTAGCCTTTACCGGGTGCGGGTTCGATTCCCGCATTCGAACTGGGTGTATTTTTCCTCTCCTTTTTCAGTAAAAACTCTGTGTCCGTCTTGCTTGACGAAGATTTCTAAGCCGGTCTCTGATAAAGCACACAAACCGGAAAGCGATAAGCATAGTTAATCATTTATGCACAAAAAAAACTAATTAAAATAAACATAGTGACTAATAGTGACAAGTGATTAATAGAAGGCGTCCGAAGAAATGTGAAAAGGGCAAAAAAGTCAAAGAAATGGCTTTCCTGTGTCAATTTGTAGAAAGAGAAGCACTTTCTAAAACAACACAAATTATTTCTATTCTCAGGATTTCCGGAGACGTTTCAATCCCAAGTTTGAATGATGGTGAAATTACATTAGAGCTTCAACTTCCGAACTCAATGTATCAGTGATGGAAGATAAACCAAAGCCCTGTAGTTCTCCAGCTAACAAAAATTACGATCTCGACCCTTCAAGCGACGAAGATCTTCCTCCACTAACTATTGAACATATTGAGAGTATAAGAGAAAAGTCATATCCTCTCAAACAGAGTCATTTGCGATGTAGCTCACGTAATATCTTATTCTACAAAGCTGGACGAACATTCTTTTAACTACACATTTGTAGGCAAGATGGTTCTTCAGAAGGTAGTACAAACAGGATTAATATTTGATTATTATTTTATTTGTAACAAATCCCGTTGCAAATGTGACGACTGATATAAAGAGAAACGCTCGCTCAACCAACTTGCCGTTTTGGGAGCTCTTGCTACAGGAAGTGGGTATTCACTTGAAGAGCAAAAGTTTAGCATCATGAAACATGTCATATATGGCCCAAAACACTTTTGCTTCTTGTAAAAAATCTGATGGAAAAGTAGCAAAAAAAGTGCAACTAGGGATATGTGACCCCAGTAATTAGTACAAAAAGTAAACAACAGCAGGCCAAGAAATTTTTTCAAAAAATCACGGGAGTCCCAGAAGTAAAAGACTGGGCTCTTACAAAATATTTTGGGGCAATAGATCATAAGATTTGTTTTGAAGGTGCAAGAAAAAAAATACTACGAGCTTGCAATTCAGTTGAAAAACTGAAATTATGGAATTTTTTTTTAATGACTTGAAATGAATAATATATCCTAAGTTGATATTGACAAAATGAAGCGATTCTTCAACCAACTTTGTTTTCTCTGCAAAATAAAAGAATCACCAGTTATGTATTCAAACAAGACTTTACGTTTAAAATTGAATAATTCGTTAATATAAGACTACTTAACGGATTAAAAATATGTAATAATTTTGTATGACAAAAATGAAAAATATGTATATAAACTTTTTATGATGTTAGTTTTGTTATAATGTCAAAGTATTTTGTTATTTTTTATTCATTTTACCAAATATATAGGTGGGGTCATGGTATCCCTAATGAGGGGGTCATGTATCCCTAATGAGGAGGTCATGTATACCAATGCATAAAGTTTTAAATAATTTATATATTACTTATATTGCTGTTAATACTTAGGTAAAGTTCTAATATAATATTGTGTAACACTTTATGAAGTAAAAAATGCCTGCATTTGCTCATCCATAAATGATGTTTTTTAAAAGTTTTAAGCCAAAAACTGCAAGTGGTTTCAAACATCCCTAGTTCCCCCTACGGATATTGTTTCAAGGTCGCTTGGTTTCACAAATTCACAAAAACACCTTTTGTTGAGATAAAGTTTAAATTTATTACAAAACAAATCATTATTGCGAAGTTCAATACGAGCGGTCGCAATGACCGTTTTACGAATACGAAATTTTTTAATCAATTCTTCTTCACTCGATACGATACATTTTTTTGAATTACAACTACAATAATAAGAACAAAAAATGCACCTGCCGGGGTTGCCGGCTTTCTCCTTGAGAATTTGGCGAGCTCCCAAGAGTGAAAGCGCCAATGAGGGAAAAAGCAATCAGGCGAGTCCCGAACAGATATAATAAAACGAGAAATTTGATATGGGTTCTGTGATGCAGCCAGGACGATGAAAAGCTGTGTTGGGCTGGAACCAACCCATTGGTACAACTCTCTTGTAGGGTAATGTGATATGGTAATAAAAGGCAAATATGATTTGGTCTCCCCTTTACGCGTTTGACCGAAACTAACTGTCCAAATTTCTAAATTAGTACAGAGTTTCAACACGCTCGCCCTCGTAGTTTTGAGCAGCGGTTAAGTGACGAGATCAGAACCTGAGCTAGAACCTAACGCAACCTTCGAGCTACAACCTACGCTACAACTAAACCCGCGCTTGTTTGTATCTTGCTGACCTATTAATGCCTATAAACAGCTAACGACATATTCATTATGGATCGGGTTTCTACTCTTGCATTGGTAGGCCATTAGTTTTAACAAAGATTGCTACGACAACAATTAAAAGTACGGTACTAGATTTTTAAAAAAAATACTGTTCATATGCCAAAGCTAAGTTCGCATTTCGAAGTTTACAGGGATGACTTTAGAGCAGTTCATAGTGGCATCACATCTCGGTAATCATAAATAGAAATAAAATATATTAGTACGTGCAAACCAGAAAAGAAATTGTTTCCTGAAAGATCTTAAGATTTACAAAATAAGTATAATTTTTAAAAATAATAATAATAAAAGTAAACGAAAGAGAAATAACCAAACAATGCACAAATAAATTTCGGGAACATCGTCTCGTCACGCAAAAGAGTACCGGATCCGGTATCCGATAGTCTACCTCTGATTACAATAGAATCTTCCTTATCTTGTAATGAAATCTTGCCGTGCGCACCACTCCCCAGAAAGAGAAACGCATCCCTTTTTTTAAATCGCCAGACGTATCATTTGGCGGGAATTGTATGCGCCCTCTGCTGAGTCAGAATCAAAATAACGCTGGCTGATAACGCCTCTTAAAAAAAAGGCTTAAGAGCCAATATTACATACTCAAATAACACATATGAAATGATGTTCAGAAATAAATTGGGAGAAAGCATGAAATTCCATATATTTTCTTGTCAGAATCTTTTACCAAATAGTTTGAGTTTTTGAAATATTAGCTCTTAAGCTCAAATTTAGAAAGGAAATTTTAAATTTCACGCTGATTACATGGAATTATGGGACAAAAATGTTTAATAGGTTTCTTTTAATTAGGAAAGGAAAGAGCCTTTTGTTGAATACGGGCTTGTTTAAATATATATAATATTTTGAATGAGCTAATAAAAATATTTTTTCTTACAACTGGGCCGCTTTACAGGCGGCCAAGCCTGATAATAAATTTAATATAGTTAAACCCATAATAAAGGAAATCACAGCAAAAAATAACCGAAGAAAAATTATGAATTAACATTTAATTATATTTTTAACATTTAATTATATAAGATGTTATGTTTCACAAAATCCGCTAAATGCTTTCAAAGTTCAGTAAAATATATAAATTTGAATAATATTGTATCGACTCAAATCAATCTAATGTAAATGCAAAAAAAAAAAATCCTTTTGTTTACAAATTATAAGCTATGCTTTGTCCAAATTAATGAACTTCTGTGCAATAGCTAGGACAATTATTTTTAAAGTTTCTACTTTATAGTATTTAACAAAAAAATCATCTCAAAATATAAAGTAGTAAACATCACATCGAGACACTTTTCGAAACAGAGCATATAAATAATATATAACAATTATGTGATAACTAACAATAAACATACATGAAATTCTATTTTAACTTTGGAAAGTCAGCAATAATACATTATCACACAAATAATTTTTGTTGTTCATTTAACGACATTGTGCATTTTTATTTGAAGGGGGAAATCTTAGTTATGAGGGAAAACAATTGGATAGGGAGTTTGATATCGTAGCCAACACCTGGGCTATAGATAGTTTACATAACTTAAGCTTGCAACAAAACATTAACACTTTTAATATTTTTGTGTGCATAGAAAGAACAGGTTTCTTGCTCTGTTAAAATAGAAAGCACTTTGATAAAATTCTACTCGCTGGCCCAGATAAAAAAAAAATTAAAATCTGGCAACTTATAAGATGCTGATTATTTTTCGAGCTTGAAAAATTGCCTGGGTGGCAAATAGGATTTACTTACCATTTTAAGTGCATATATGACAAAAGGGAGGTTAATATTGCCCCCAAAAATGCTAAATAAATATAACAATTTAAAACTCCTATCACATATGATGTGTATATTTTATTCTTAGCAAATCTGGATCAGCCATGATATAATGACCGGCCCCAATTTGTTGTTTCTATCATGTTGTCAAACAGCAAAAAAACATAAATGTGGTGAACATCCCATTTCATATAAATCTATAGATGATATAACAACCTTTCTTTAAATTTTCAAGTGTGTCATGAACAAAATGGCCATTATATCAAAGCTGAACCTAGATTTTTATACATTTTCTTCTTAGCAACTACTCTTTGGCAACTATCAAATTCTTCAACATATCAAACCGATTCCCGTCAGGCTGCAGGGTAATCCGTTTCCCGTCCTCCGTCTCGACAATCAAAAATCCGAAATCATCCAGACCGTGAATTACGGCCTCTTTCTGAAGCGCCGAAATCGTAACTCTCTGCTCCTTGTGTAGCCAATAACTGTAATACAGTTCCAAAAAGTTGTCCGCACCTCTGTTCTCAAACTCATCTATCAAGAACTCCAGCTCGGTTATGACCCCGGCGATAAACTTCTCTATGGTATACAGGGGCAAGGTGTCACCGACTATGACGTTGTGACGCTCTATGACACTGTTGACGCAAATGGTGGGTCTACGGTTGGCGAGATTGACGCCAATGCCGATAGAAACGCAAGCCTCACTGCCTTGGATGGTTGTGTTAACCAGAACCCCGCCGATTTTCTTGTCGGTTTCAAAATAGATGTCGTTCGGCCATTTCAGTCTAAGGTCCAGATGGGAATAGGACCGATCCTTCCGAATGCCATGGACGACGGCAAGCGACGCCATGTGCTGTATAATGGACAAGCGTTGGCCAAGACGAGACGTCAGAGATAATTTCAAATTTAAAGTGAACATGGCACAACCTTTAGGGCTGATCCAGACATTTTCGCTGCGGCCCTTACCACTAAGTTGTTGAGAAGCAACGACGACGAAATCGTCGTAGTTTTTCAGTTTCTCTGCAGCGATCATGGTGGAAGTGATCACTGGGAAATACACGACGGTGCGGCCCATCGACTTGGTTCTGAGGTTTGCAAAGTAGGATTGCTTGTTGAACGGAGCAGAACGAATGCTCTCGGCATCAGACAATAAACTGACAATTAGCTCAGTTTCTTGGTCGGAGTTCTTGTCTTTCACAATGCGACCCAATGAAATTTCTTTGGTGTCATTCATTTTCGAGGGTGCAACATTGTCTTCGACTAGTATGTATCCATTAGTCAGTTCAGGGGTTTCTGGAGTGTAAATTTCACATCCTAACTCATTCAATAGAATTTTCTTCAAAGCAAGCAAACGATCTTCGTCATGGCTCTGTAATTTATCATCAGATTTTGGCAACATATGGGAATTCAGAACAAAATTAACTTCTGAAGCAACTAGGAGACCATTTTCGTAAACGGCCTTCGTCACAACCGGCTTTCCCTCAGAATTAGTAGCAAGAATTTCACCATTTTCCAAAGAATAATTATATTTTCCATGATACAAAACCACCTCATTTTCAACATGTTTGAACTTTACCTTCATAAGTTCATCGCTATAGGCAGCGGTGCTCACGAGTCCGAGCTTCTTTGAGTTTATGTTCGAGCAAAAGACCAAAATCTTACCGCCGCTGCTGATGTATTCTTCAAAAACATCAGTGACATCTTCATCGATTTCTTCGCAGAACACCACTAAAACTTCGGTACACTCTTTCCAGGGAGAATTCAACACCTGGTAGTCTTTCAGTCCGTAAACAACATATTTGTCGGGATGCAAGCAGCTCAGAAGGTTAACGGTGATATTTTTTACAAGTTGCTTTTCGTATTCGCCGACGTAAATCAAAATATTCGGTGGTTTCGAATTCATTTTCAATAACGAAGCCGGAAAATTTGCTTTAGCAGATAGAAACGCAGCAGCAGTAGGTCCAGAAAATTTTCCTACTTCAGATTCAGAGCGCATGCGTTGCAACTTGTTTTTGTTCCACAGGTGGAAAAATAATTTTAAATATTTATGCATTTCAAGAAAAGAATTTCAGGCGCTGTTTAAAAAATTCGATTCGAAATAAAATGACCTTTTAACTTTTATCAAATTATGTTTTATATTTTTATTTCTCAACTGCGCAAGCAGACACGGTGCAAATTACAAACAAGAAAGTACACCTAAATTTGTTTCAAGGGTCGTGGCGCCATCTATGGTGGGAGTTTTAAACTGCAATTCTGTTGGCCGATTTACTATTGTTGAAAGATATCAAATCGAAAGAAAAGTATCGAAATAGCTGACACATTTAATAAATAAGGAAAGCATTTTTACATACCTTGCAACCTTCACAAGTTATAACTCCATAATGTACACCTGAGGACTTGTCGCCGCAAACTTTGCAAGGAATAATTTCAATTTGTGCTGCAAGAGAAAAACAATAATTAAAATACAGTTACGTAACAAATAATATAAATAAAATCTAAGCCAGCACTTAAGAATTAACAACTTTGCTGTTTGAAAATACCAAATACTAAGTAATAACTAGTTATTAAAATTTTTAAACTCAATGTACTTATTTCGTGAAAGCCCGTCGCCCTCGTGGCCTAATGGATAAGGCATCGGTCTCCTAAACCGGGGATTGCGGGTTCGAGTCCCGCCGAGGGTACAGAACACATTTTTGTAAAATTCATATACTATTTTTTTTTCGTCAAATTCACCGCTTTTAACAAATTGTTTTTTGAACACAACAGTACAATTGCTGAATTTTTTCATCCAAATAATTAAAGCAAAAAGCACTTGGGAAAAGTATATTGAATCAGTATATTGGCAGGTTTCCTTTTTTTGTATATAAGGGATTTTTATTAGTGTTCGGAAAATATTATTACTTGTGTGCAAACCCTGGATGCAGAATGGGCTTGTTTCACACTTTGTCAAAGAAAACAAAACTACCAATGAAATCGCAATATGGAGAACGTGACATCATAAGAAATATTCTAATTGATATTTTTCCCTTCAAATTTCAAATTCTATGAGGAAAAAATATCTTGGGTTCATATTCAATTTTTTAACTTGCTGAAAATCAAAATATTTGTTGACGTTTTTATTTTTAAAAAAATCCCTGCAAACGATATTAAAAATTTTCTTGCGAAGAATATATTCTCATACTTCAATGGTTATCGAATCACAACAATCCAACAGGAAAATTCCACTACAATAAAAAGGAAGAGAAAAAATAAAAGAATCCAAAAATCGTTTGATAAAACGTGACTCCGTGGCCAAATCAGTCTCGTGATCGAATTAATGGTGCGTGAAAAGTAGGAAGCGTCGGACATTTTTCCAACTGACCTGAACAAATATACCGGAAGTGGTGGAATGTACGAGTGTAATTCACGCAGCTTAGAGCAAATCAAAACGGAATCACTCAGGTTTCGGTTTTGAGGAACGCGTAATGTAGGGTGTATTTTTTTAAGACGTACTCAACAGTTTTGTTGTTTGTCGTTAGTATACAGTTGTAATACTCGATTATTTTACAATTATTTTTATATAAAGATATTGTACCTTTCATAATAATTCTTATAGATACATGTTGTAACATTCGATTCTTTTTATAATAATTAAAATAAAAATAAAATTTCGATGATTAGATGACTCAAAAATTTTAAATTTTACACGGGTATTCATAAACACCGCAAAGTAATTTAGAAATGCAGATTTTCAGGATAACATTCTAAACAACTAGAAGAATTTTGAAACACTTTTAAAAATAAAATTAGCACTACAAATACCGATGGTATATTGTTATTCCCTGAGCACCACAGATAAAAAAAAATCATTAATCAAATGCCATCTTAAAAATTAAAACAACAATACGCTTATGTCTCTCTTACATTTATTGACAGTGAAATCATAAAAAGTTTATGCAGGGCATTGGTTTAAATATGAAAGTTATGTTTTATATGTGATTTAGAAAGGCACAAAACACATATAGGAGAAGAAACCATAAAGTAACGGCAACAGGTTAACATTATAAATGTAAAATAATCAGCAGCAAAAAATATATAATTCCGAGGCCGGATTTAATATGCACAATCTTCAAGACACTATTCACCGTCATGATACCACTTTATTTTTATCAATATAAAAGTATTAATTTAACCTTTTAAATGGGTGTGTATCCAAGAGGTAGGAAGCATCTAGCCCCAGTTTTACTATACATCTCTATAAAAACACTCACTTACACGGGGACAGGCGCATTGAACAAGGTAATTAATAGGTCCTAACTTTGTTCCTACATTTAAAATATTACAATTTTCATTATTTAAATTCCTCATACCATAATGGCAACGATCAAGATAAGGCATTTCCCGCTTTTTCGCTGCCATCGTATGGTGGAAAAGGCCAAGGTTATACTTCAAAATTATTCTCTTTTATGTTCTTTTTTGTTATTTTCGTTCGCGTAGTAAATTCGATTGTAGATTGTAGAACGTGATCAAGCTGAACAAGGCCATCGAACGTCTATCGTTCGAACTTCCTGTCCGGGACAGATGCTCGAATTTTCGCAGACGATTATTTAAAAAGATAGAACTCGAATTTTCCGTTAATTGCACGGATTCTATAGCACCATCACGATTTTGCGTTCCTCTCAATATCAACAGAAAAATCGGAAAACTTAGTATCGAGGCAAATGCACTCGATGGAAAGATTAAAAATATTTTTTATAAATTTACAGGTTAAATTCGTGGTTTTGAAATGGGCATGTTTCAAGTGTTGCGTGGAAGCAGAAAAGCTGAATGAAAACAAATTCCTTCTCGAGCATCGGTTTTTGATTTAAAGTCACGTTGGAACAGAGCCCCTGTCTGATTACCAATCAAAGGCAGCCCAGGAATGAAAGCTGGAAAGAATGAATACGTCACCCGAAACAAGCCAATTGCCCTTTCCGCAACGATAAGTCACTTAAATGGTGTTTCACGTCGAGAATGGTAACAGCTCCAGCGGCCTTGGTTTTTTTTTTTTTTTTTTGCATGAAATTACTTTTGTCTCGGTATCCGAAAATGAGTTTTCTAAGAATATTTTACTTATTAATTTTTTTTAATGCCAAGTTCTTGATGTGCCGTTGGTTGTTCGAATCATTTAGAAAGCTAACGCAGAAAGAAAACTTATTTTCATCTATGGCTGTCATTTTAAGGGTGAAAATGCAGGACACGGGAAAATTAAAACAAAGAGTGTTATATCATCTAAGACATTCCCAATTCATATCGAAGAAGGCTGCAAATGACAAAGTATAAGGTATCAAGCTCTTAACGCAAAGACGAATTTAACACAAACCATCATATATTTATATAACAAAATATCCCTTTTGACCCAAGTCCAACACTGCCCACCCCCTACATATCAAATAAATAGCAAGAAGAAACGTTCTATCACAAAATCTGGTTTTTGCCTTCTTCCTGCCTATTACCGCTACAAGAACCGGTTGGGAGTTATTCTCGTACGAACTTTTTATTGTTTTTTTTTTCTTCTTACTGTCTTTATTATACGGAATAGAAACTTCTCTCCGCCCTATCTTTCAGGGCAGACGGTTTTCCAGCTAGAATTCGGAATTCGGAATCTGGCCTTGCAGTTGAGAAATCCCTTCGTTTTACCTTCGAATTTTTATTTCGTTCATTCTAAGTTTTTTTCCCCCTTCTCGATCTCTTTTAATCTCGTTCACAGACGATTTTTCAGTTCCCCTTTTTTCCTATTTGTCAAACTTTATTCTTCGGTATTGAGTGATTTTCGGTTGCCAAGATTAACGCGAAATGTAAAATAAGAAGAAAAAAAAAGCGAGAAATCGTCAGGATTTACGATTTTTTTTCTCCAATTGAATGAAATACAAGGGAACTCTCCTGAGTACCATTCACCAATACAAAACTACAATCAATCAATTGAAATGTAGCCTCAGAGAAATAGGCAATTTTGAGATTTTTTAATAAAAAGCACACATAAAAAAAATCAAGTTCGAAATTGAAAATTTTTATTGCAAAAGAAGAAATCAGTAATATCTTTAACTATATTTCCTTATATTATTTGTACAATTCTTATCGCTAGATCGTTGAATAATAAACTAAACTATATGCGTTATGTAATACGTTTGGTCACCCTATTTATACCCCATGAACAAATCACTCGGCAACTAATTCGTCGAAACTAAAACTACTATACCTATGGTGATGTCACAGCACGTCAAACATTATCCGTCAAGCCACGCCCCATGTGGTGGTTCCACGTCACTGGAATTACTTTCGTTTTGGCATTCGAAAATGAGTTTCCTAAGAATATTTTACCTATTAAAATTTTTAAATGCCGATTTATTGTTGTGCTGTTGGTGGTTCAAAACATTTGTGAAAGAAAACTTGCAGAGGAAAGAAAAGTTTCTTCTCATTTTTTCGGTCATTTTAAAGGGTGAAACCGAAGCAACCAATGAAATAGCATAATGTCCCAAAAGGTATTTTGCGCATTATTAAAAAAAAGTTTATTAACATTATGTTCATGCACATATTTTTTCCACGAGTTATGGTGGTTTCAATAAACGCCAAGGAAACATAATGTATGACTTGACATATTCCCGATGTCAATCCTATATCGTTCCAATATCGGGAAGCAGTCGCCCGATACCGTGTGATAATATCCAACGTCAATCCTATATCATTCTGATATCGTGTGAATACCGAGAAGCAGCTGCCCGATATCGCGTGATAATATCGCATGTCAATCCTATATCGTCCCAAAATCGGGAGGCAGACTCCCGATACCGTGTGAACGTCAATCCTATAATAACATATCCAACGTCAATCCTATATCATTCTGATATCGTGTGAATACCGAGAAGCAGTTGCCCGATATCGTGTGATAATACCGAATGTCAATCCTATATCGTCCCAAAATCGGGAGGGAATTCGTGAAAAATGAAAACAATAACAAACATCATATAAAGACAGCCCTATTGGATTCGTCCATACCGCACTTTATATACCACCCCCTTTGTCAATCCAGGTACAATTCCGACAGTTAAAACACTCGCAAAATAACGCGGAAGTGAAGTTTCCAGCATGCCCTACTTCCCCCAACACAGTCACAATGCGGCGTCATTGTTTGTTGGTATGACCCCTACGGGTACTTACATACACTGCGGCTTTTTTTTTCGCGTTTGGGCCATTGTCAATCGAACTAATTGACGTATTTGGCTGTCAGGTGTGAATGGATTGAAGCGGGTATTATATGCAGGTTGGATAATCGAAGTTTTATTTAATGCGTTTGGCTTTTACATGTTATGGGGCCGATCCAGCGGCGTAGTGGTTAAGGCATTGGCCTCTGGAGCTGCTGGGTCCGGGTTCGAATCCCGTTCAGGCAAGGATGTTTGTGTTTGTCGAGTATATGCGAAGTACGTGCTCGTAAAATCTGTTGGGTCCGAAAGTCCTGTGGGCGGTCATTGCGCAGTTTCCCACGGTACAGGTCCCTGGAGAAAATTTCCCTCCCCTTCAGGAACATGTCTAAATTGCGGAGGTGGCGACAGATGGCAACATCTGTCATATGTGTTTGTGTGTGTCTTGTGTTGCCCTACTTGACGATGGTTTATAAGTGGGTCCTTGCGACCAAGCACACAAGCCTGAAAATATATGTCTACCAACCAACCAAACAACAACCATGTTATGGGTTCACGTAATAGTTTTGGTTGAGTTGAATGATCGATGCACTAGAGGTACACGAGGGCTGTTGGCGACGGGCGTCGTAATTTAGAACCGCAGTCAAGTGATAAACTGACTCCTGAGTAGGTACCCAACGCAACTCATACGTTTTGAAGTTTCTGTGATTTGTACATTTTTAAAATTCCGACGAGCTATATATTTCGAAAGTTCGATATGTAAATTGTAAAACTCCGATAATTGTAAAATCCCAAAATTGCGACAATCTTGAAATTCGGAAACTCCGGTAATCAAAATATTAAAAAGAAAAAAAAAACCTTGGAAGCAATAATGTTCATCAGAATGTAATATAAAGAAAAGTAATATATCCATAATAAGTCTGTCTGTCTTAAATTGTGATTTCGAAAATTTTGGAACTCTAACTATCCAAAAATTCCGAAACTCCTTCGATTTTTTAATTACGAAATTTTGGTGATTCTATAATATTTTGCGCATTATTTAAAAAAAAAGTTTGCTAACTTGTTCAGGCACATATTTTTTCCTGAAATAAGAGTCATGGTGGTTTCAATAAACGCCAAGGAAACACAATGCATGACTTGACATATTCCCGATGTCAATCCTATATCGTCCCACAATATGGAGAGGCAGTCGCCCGATATTGTGTCATAATATCCAATGTCAATCCTATATCATTCTGATATCGTGTTAATACCGAGAGGGAGTTGCACGATGTCGTGTGATAATAAGAGCTCCCTATAGCAGTTATAACAACGCAATCAAATTCTATTTTTAATCACCACTATCAAAACTCTATTCCCGGCCACGAGTACTATAAAAAGCAATTTTTCGGTTTCCGTTATTCTTTGAGCGAAAAAAACCATCGCGTAGAATTGAAGAGCTTAGTGGAATAACGTGCTAAGTGACAGAAAGGTGAAAACGAGAAAATGAGTTTTAAAAGTTTTCAATTTGCACTTAAATCCGGTAAAAACGGTACTTGCAAACGGTAAATGACTGACTGAACTTTAAGTTTATGAAAAAAGGGAAAACTTGTTATTGTTAGAGGATGAAATAATATGTTCATCGGACACAAAAACCTTAAATTTTCAAAAATGTCACTTAGCACGTTCTTCAAATGAGCTCTTCAATTGAAGAGCTTATAGTGGAAGAACGTGCTAAGTGACATTTTTGAAAATATTGATATTTCTGTGTCAACGAACACATTACTATATCTTCTTTAACGATAACAAGTTTCCCCTTTTTCATATACTTAAAGTTAAGTCAGTGATTTACCGTTTGCAAGTACCGTTTTTAACGAGTCTAAGTGCAAACTAAAAACTTTAAAAGCTGATTTTCTCGCTTTCACCTTTCTGTCACTTAGCACGTTGTTCCACAGAGCTCTTCAATTTTGGCCGGGCCCGTCGAGCGGTTTCGAATTGCACACCTGTCACGTAAAACTGCGACGGGGGAGTTGAACTATTTGTATTGTTTGCGGGGAGTGGAACGAACAACGTGCTCTGTTCACCTGTTGTTATTTCACTGTATGAGAGTCAGGTTACTTTAACAATACCACGGGGGGAGGGGGGGAGCACTGGTCCCAGGTTCGGGCCCCCGAGCATTTAATAATATAATAATAACCTTATCAATGCGCCATCAAGGTAATAAACTACAGAACCATAGTACTTGGCAAGAACTGTTTTTTTAATTACTTTAATTACTTATGCTTCTTGTAGACAATATTAAAAAAAATGTCTAGTTCGTCAAAATTTATGATAAATATAAAGAGTGAGCGATTAAAGCATTTTTGAGCATTCTAAATATATTCTAAATAGTAATTGCTTCAATATATTCTAAATAGTAATTGCTAAACTGTTAAAGAATTTAGGAGCTAAATGAAAAGTGTTTTACAAATATTTCTTTATTAAAATTAGGAATAAGAATTGTATAAATTTCTTATCATCTTTTAATTACTTCTGAAAGCGTGGCGTATTATGTGGTGAAAGAAATGCTTTTAAATTTGTTCTAAATAAAAAAAAATACTTTATTCGGCATTAAACGGGTGTGTGCAGCACAAAAGTCCTGGCGCCGGGAGTCGAAATTTAGAACCATAGTCAAGTGACGAACCGACACCTGAGTAAATTTAAGGGCAACATCGTACGCGGGATTTTTGAGCATATTGAACATGAACTAGCTCTACGTGTTTTTTGGTGGAATTTTGGGCTGCACGGACCGTTTATAGGTCGGCCTTATTTTGACAATTCCCGTTACCGAACCTGGGACCTTTCGAATGCAAGGAGAGCGATTTACCGGTCGGACTCTCCAAAGAGTAAGGTTTGGTTTGGATTGAATTATCGTCGCACTAGAGCTACACGAGGGCTATTGGCGACGGGCGTCGTATTTTAGAACCACAGTCAGGTGAAGAGAAAACACCTGAATAGGCACCCAACGGAACCGTTAAGGGCGACATCGTACGCAGCGTTAGGACTTTGAAGGATATTTAACGTGCACTCCCTTACACGGGGTAGTATTCGTCGGAAATTTTTGCTGTACGGGTCGTTTAAATGTCGGCAGCTATTTTGGCGATGCCCGGAACCTAACCTGGAACCTTCCGCATGCTAAGCGAGTGCTTAACCGACTGGGCTCCCGAGCCCCTCCAAGGAGTCAGGAAAATAGAACCCAAACGAATCAGAACTGTTCTATGCAATGAACATGAATGCGCGAACTATTCCGAATGTTTGAGTAGCTGGTGTTTGTATATTCGCGCGCTGAAGCGGTGACGTAATCGGTCGTTTCCACGGGTGTGTTGGAGAAAACCCAAGGAATAACGCGATAACCGAGACAAGAAAACGGTAAAACAGCATTTTCTTGTTGTGGTATTGCTGCGAAATTTAACATTGAAATAGCATTATAGAATCTGCCCTTTCATCTCAGCAATGGGGATGGCTCGGTGGCTGTGAGGTATTACGTGCCCGCCTCATGAGCCCAAGATTACGGGTTGGGTCCCCGGCTGAGTCGGTAGGTTTTCTGGATGGGAAAATGGTCAGTAAGCTAGTAAGCATATCGTATGATTATGTGGTATGTAAAAGATCCCTTGAGTAATCAAGTGTTGAAGTGTCTTGTGTTTTCACGGCAAAATGAAACTCGGCATACTTAAACATCCACAGAGGGCCGATGATATTATCTTTTGATCTGAGCGTCGAAATTAACAGCGAGAGCCACTTATATAGTACTACAAAGAAATGGCTCTTAGTTTTGAGGAAAATGCTGCAATACTTTGTCTGCAAAGGCGTAACAACAACAAAAAAAGAGCAGCCCCCGTTGAAAAAAAATCCCAAGAATTGATAATTTTATTAAGTTCTCGTTGATCATACGAAAGTTTATGAAAGGTTTATTAGGTATGAAAAACGTTACTCCATCTAGACCAGCTGGTCACAGGGGAAAGAAAAAACAACAACGAAATAATGTCTTTGGTTAGGACAACGGTCCACGAATTGATTTAATCCATAAAGAATTTTAAAAAAAATGATAAGCGATTAAAAATCAAATCAAGAAAGCGGAAGATATCAGTTGAGTGATATTACAGCATATTCCAGTCAAAACGGAGTTGTAAATAATAGATAGAAAACGGCATTCAGACTGATTGTTTGATCAGTTGTTTGCAGCTGCGATGGAGATATGCTGTCAGGTAAAACTCCAATACAAAATCCCATTTGCCAAGTGAAGCCCTCGATCGCTCTGTAGTAAGCCCAAACCATTGATATATATCATAGTTAAATATTATATCGGCAGATCACGTGAACTCCAATGCTAACGACGGGACGCGCATGGAGATCAGAAATTGGAGGGGTGTGTGGCCAGTGTTGCCACCCTTTAAGGAGAAAAGTGCTACGAAAAAATAAAATTTAATTCTAAAATTTCAAAACCAATACCATAAAAATACTAGCTGCAATTTGTAATATTTTTAGTGGATTTAAAAAAACGTGAAAAGCTTTTCTAGTATTTTTATAATTTTTTTTTGTAATTTTAGAACTAAATGGTATTGTTTCGTAGTACTTTTCTCCTTAAAGTGGTGGCAACACTGGCTACTGGCTCCATACCCTTCCAAGTTTAGTCTCCATGCGCGTACCATCGTTAGCATTAAAGGTCACGTGATCTACCGATCAAGTACTTTATAACTATGATATACATGGCCCAGACGCTCTCGGCGAAGTATTTTGGCGCTATTCTACAGTGGAGTTTGTACAGGCACACGACATCGACTTGGCGATTTTTCGACACTCTAATGAAATCTATAATTACAACGCTTTTTTCGTACCTGTGAAAGAAATTGCTATTATCTTGCATAAATTCAGATCTCGTGCTGCAGCCTACACTTGCCCAAACAGTCTTTTTTTTTATTTTAATAAACACTGAAACAAAATAATGCGTTACAAAAAGATCTAACATGAAGGGGAAAACCGCTTAACTTCGTAGAGAACTTTCCTCAGCAAGCCACTTTGGCGATGATAGCGAGTAATCGCCTAAACTGGTGTAAGGAAACCAGTTTCTACCTACGGAGATTCACGCGATGCACGATTCCGACGCTTGGACCAAGCGAAGAAGAAAGAGAGAAACCGGTCATCTTCTTAACTTTATGGTTGCTACACTATTTCTCCGTAGTAAAACTATCAGGTAGACAGGGAAGGTAGGGATGTTTTTGATAATAACGTTTATTTTGATTGCATGTTTTAAAAACAAACGTTGTTTAGACGCAGCGCAGACACCTGATATAGGAGATACACTTTGAACTGACAATCCTATATCCTAAGTCTGTGAAATATGACTACACTCCTAGCCAAATTAAGTTGGGCAAATAAAATTATGCTATTAAGAAAATAATTCCGCGCATGTTAAGAGTTCCATAAATTATTCGTGAATCCATCCAGAAAACATGTTTGAAACATTAATTTCGTCGGTCTAACAGATTGGAATATTATTTGAGAAAATTTATCAAGTTTATCAGAATGAAAAGTGTATTTTGGTTAAATTCTTTTGATAATATTGTGTATGTCTAAATATTACCTAACAAGAGTTTCCAACTAAAGGACCAACCGCGCTTTTCCGACTGCTTTTTTACTCTTTGATTTTACCCAAGTTAGGTTGGCACGGAATGTAGAGTATTTTTAAGATTTGCCTTAATTTAAATAATACAAGACCTTAAGATGTTAAGGTTGCAAACGCTCATCAAAGGTTACTCTTAAAAGGAACGAGCGATTTTAACTGAGTCTTAGTTAATTTCACTCCTCCAGTCTAGAAAATGCACTTCTCCTTGAGGAGTGGATCCTTTGTGTGTTAAACCTCCCACAGGATCACTCCAAACGAGTGATTTTAACTCAATTTCAGTTAATATTCACTCCTTCCCAGTGTCGAAAATGCACTTCTCCTACTGGAGTGGATTTCACTCTTTTGTTTTAAAGAGTGTAGATCTTTTGCGTGGGAAACACCCAGGAAACCCTTGGAATTACTCACAACACGCGTCAAGGTCTATTTACTATCACCTCCTAAAACAATAAAAAATCAACTCGAAACAAAGATCCCGTTCCTTCGAACACTTAACCCTTTGATCACTCCAGCCCTTGAACCCCCGAAAACTTCATAAAAAACTTAACTCATCAATCAATATCATCCGAGCCATTTCGCATACGGTTCCCGGCAAAGAAATCTGTTCTAGTTTCAAGGCAAACCGACCGAGAAACCTGAAGCAACGTTTCCTCTGCATACCTGATCAGGTTTTTTAAGCGCCTTTATAGATGGTGAATGGTCATAAAAAAAGGTCCTCATCTGATTAACGTGGCCTTCGTGGAGTTGCGTAGCTCGACTGGTATTTGGGAGGTTGGCAGGGCTATTGGCGCCGGTTCTGGCAGAGAGTTGAGCTGAAAATCGTCGCACTAGAGCTGCGGGAGAGGTATACCAACCACTTCTTAAAGCCTCGGTTTCCTCAGAGTCCGTCAACAGATTTAAGCGGTAGGAAAATTGCGGTGAGCGACGTCATACAAACTCTCCTGACGGAGACTAGAAATAGGCAGCCGGAAACGATTACACACACATTACCCACATACAAACTACTGACATTGATTACGCTAGAGTGGTTTCCTCGGGAGCGTCGCCGGCCAACTTAAAACGACCGCCAGATTGAGCTGCTGCTGAGTGCGTTGGGGAAATCCTGATGTCAACGTTTTTTGCTGTTGTATGTTGTGCGGTGTGCTTGCCCAAAATTAAAAATTTGAGGAAATGACGGAAGGCGAGAGTTGTTTTACGCTTGTGCCGAGGAAGAAATGCTAATTGATTTTGTGAGACATCACGAAGAACCTAAATTTCCCATTTTTGACATGTAAAGACGAAAACCAAAGCAACAACAGAGATAGATGAGTGAGTTCGCTAGGTTTCCAGTTTCGTGTCAACGTAACGTTCCGATGAAGCGGTGGCCAGTAGGGTGACGTCATCCACGTATAATAGCGGTAGCATTTTTCTGGCGACAGACTCAGAGGAAACCAAGGCTTTAAGGTTAGGTTAGTTTTGAATGATCGTCGCACTAGAGCTACACGAGAGCTATTGGCGACTGGCGTGGTATTTAAGAACCACAGTCAAGTGACGAGCCGACACCTGAATAGACACCCATCGCAACCGTTAAGGGCGACATCCGACATCTTACGCAGCGAGGATTTTGAAGGATATTTAACGAGCACTCCCTTACACGGGGTATTATTCGTCGGACATTTTTGGCTGCACGGGCTATTTATGGGTCGGTAGTTATTTTGGCGATGCCCGGACCCGAACCTGGGACCTTTCGCATGCGAGGCGAATATTTAACCGACTGGGCTCCCCAGCCCCCATGTTTCAAGCGTAAAGTTGTTTTGTTGTTCCATTTTTCAATTCTACATTTCCTCATAATTACAGTGTAGAGTAATCGAAACGAATTTCACGTGAAACGATAATTGAACGGTCAGCCACATCATCTCCCGCCATTTGAATTAACGAAGTAATGATCAAAGAAAATAACATCTGCACTCATGACGGCGATCGCCATCTCTTTGGATGTGGTGTGCGCGATTTGGTTTATTTTTGAAGAACAGTGTTATTGGTGAGTGTTGTTTCTCGTGACACATTGGGGGCGCGACTCGTATAATTTAACTGCGGTCAAGTGATGAGACCAACATCTGAGCGGGCACCCAACGCAATCTAATGCAGTCCACTCTCGCTTCTCTCACCCATTCGGTGCCAAAAACTCGGATTCTCGAAAGCACTTTTTTAAAGGGTTTGTTTTGGTTGGTTTTAAAATGTGTAGCACACAATTTTTTTCGGCAGTCGGAAAAAAAGTTGGGACTGTCTAAAGCGTATTGGAAGAAACACGAAACTAACTTCCCCAATTTTAACCTATGGAGAAATTGGATAGATTATTTCATAACTAGCATCCACAATTTTTAACCTATTGTTTTCGAATTTGCTGGCATTCTTAGATATTGACACACAAAATTAGGGCTTATTATTATTCAAGCACACCAACAAGTTCGGAAACAATAAATACACAATTGTGGACAATAATTATAAAACACTCTGTCCAATTTCTCCATAGATAATATTAGGGAAGTTATGGTTTAGTTTTCGGACATTCATGTCCCCTAACTGCAAGTTCTTCTCACTCCCTAATAACATATGACAATCACCAGCTGATTAACGTGTCAGAGTTTGCACACTGCCCCCAGAGATAAATAATTAATATTCGCCAAAAGAGGGAAGGGGGCAGGGGGCGTTTCTCGCTTTTCATTCAAAGCGCTTTTTGAACATTGGCAAACGAAAGATCACTAATTACCTAAGTCACGTGGGTTTGTGCATTGTAGCAATATCTTGGGGCGGTGAACCATTAAAAAAACGCATCATTTAAAAAATGATTTCTCTTTAAAATGAGCATCCGTAGGATAGATAGTCTGTGGCCAAATCCATGGTATGAAACATCAAACCCTCCTTCATTGGAAGGTTTGCGAAACCCCCCAATGAACCTTGCAATTCCGGTTCTGTGTGGGAGAAAATCCCCAAGAGAGAAAAATTGCTCAGTTTGCTCTTCAATCCATGGATTCGATGGCTCATGTAAACGCGCCTTTAGACACTCTAAATAATCGCTTAAACCTTAAAAAGTTGGCGAATTTTTTGTCTTGGTATTGCTTTTAGCTTTTTTGATTGGTTAGATCGGACTACTATCCACAGAGAGCTCAGTCTCATTGTAATCAGACAAACAAAATTGGTAGCGACAGTCGCCTAGATGAAGCCGCACAAAAAATGGCTCTCAGTTCTGGGAAATATGCTGAGTCTACATAGGCTTGACCGCCAATAAAGCAGCCCCGTTGGAAGGGGAAAAAGTTATGACCACTTCACCATGCCATTATTTGAATGCTGAAAAAGGCCTTCTCTAAAGAAGGTGTTGCATTAACCATATCGGACTCTATACTAGGTAGGTAGGTTGGTAAATGAATTTTCCGTTTGATGTGCTTGATCCGAGACCCGCTATAAACCTTCGTCAAGCAAGACAGACAAAAATCAGAGACTTTTTTTTTCTGACACAGAGAAAGTAAGTACACCCAGGGCGAAGGAGGGAATCGAACCCGCAATCGGTACGATACGTGGACTTTTAGCGTATTGGGCTGCGGTCAAACCCACTAGGCCACCCGGACCCCAAACGGTCCCTTTGCTATTAGATCCTCCATCTGTTCAGGTCGTTGATTCGCTCCCATCGATTTTGGATTAAGGATGGAAAAATAAAGAATTGTTTTCTCTTCTTCTAGTAACTTTATTCGGGGGAATTTCGGTGATCAGGATAATGAGAAGCGGTCTTAAGACAAGGGTGTTGGTATTGAGACGCGGGGGAATGAAAATATTTTAATTAACGTTGTAGAACGTGCGGCACCGGGTATTTGGGATCGCGGTGTACAAAAATATACTTTAAGTCCATGGCCTGATCCATAGTAGGCGCGTTTACATGAGCCATCGAATCCATGGAATGCCAAAATCCCCATTAGGGGAAAAAGAGGTCGAGCAGGATTTCTAACCCGAATGATATTCTGTGGCCGAATCCATGGTATGAAATATCAAACCCTCCATCATTGGAGGGTTAGCGAAACCCACCAATGAACCGTGAAATTCCGGTTCTGTCTGAGAGAAAATCCCCAAGAGGGAAAAATTGCTGGGTTTGCTCGTCAATCCATGGATTTGATGGCTCACGTAAACGCGCCTGGGTCCGGCCCCTTAGATTTTAGTTTACATAATGTTAAATGCTGCAGACTCCCAAATTTTTTATATATTTTACAATTTGCTGAGACTCCCCACCTTATATTTAGCTTGACTTTGACTCAGATTGTTCGATGTTATAAGAAAGTGCATAAAACACTTCCTTACCCACGCAAAGTTCCTAAATTGAATGAAATCCAGTACAGATACAAATGAAAACAAGAGCTTTACATCATCATCTACGACATTCTCACAGCAGTGCCGCCCCGGTGGCACACTCGTTAGGATTCTGGCCTTTTGAGCTGCTGGGGTCGGGTTCGAATCCAGGTCAGGCATGGATGTTTGTGACCGTCAATAAATGTTGTTATTTGTCTATGTGTTTGTGTCGTCTCTTTCTTTGTGTGTCTCCTGTGCTTGTGTCATTTCTGGGGCTTAGTACAATAGACTTCAAGTCGCAGTGCTTGGCGATCTTGCCCCCACCAAGAAAGTCATAAGTCATTCCCATAGCCGTAGTGGGAATGTCGAACAAAATGCAAAAAATTGCATAAAATTGAACTAAAAAATAATTATCTAAGGGCCGTTTAAAATAAGCCAAGTGAAACCAAAATTGGCCAAAATGACTAATATTAGCCAAGTCCGCCAACCCATCTTTTTGGTTGAAAACTAAAGGGTCAACTTTGTTGCTCCTGGCCTAAATTGTATATACTTATATAAACTGTATTCCTTTTTTTGATGAGACTTCAAAAGTAGACGGAAACGATACCAAATGTAATGCAGCTGCCATAAATATATAATTTTATAATGATTTGATTCAGCAACATAAAAAACAGTTGCATAAACAAGTTTCATGAAACTAACAACCTCATCTCCAGAGTTCCGCCGAGAGATCCTGTTTTCATCCGTAAGACGTCCCACGAGGCACGAGCTGCCCCCATTTCCCACTGTTGCCACTCACCGCAGAAGAAATAACGGAGATAAATATTTACATTGGGTCATTTACACCAATCTGGGTCAGCGATCGTCGTGGCAGTAGGTGAGGCATAAAAAAGGGTTTAGTTGGAAGACCCAGAATTTCTGAACTTGGGAAGATGCGATGCCATGTATTGCGATGGAGCTGAGGTCGCCTCGTGGCCTACTTGGAAGGTCATGGCTGTGCTGCATAGCATACATTTTCATTATCAAGTGCATTCTTGTAACAGGGTTCACCGCCGGAAAATTAAGGACTTTTAAGAACCGAATCTTTTTAAAATATAAATACCTATATTCTCTGGTCATATGGCAAAGTAATATATTTTATGTAATAATTCACCAGAATATCTTCATTTTGTGTGTGCATTATTGAGTTTTACGTAATGGAAAATAATCAGGACTTTTAGGGGCAATAAGGTATTTTTGATACAGGTTCACCTCGGAAAATTAAGGACTTTTAAGAACCGAATCTTTTTTGAAAAAATAAAAACTTATATTCTGGTCATATATGGCAACGTAATATATTTTATATAATTAACCAGAATTTCTTTTTAAATCAGATTTTTTTTTTGTATGCGTATTATTGAGTTTCGCGCAATGGGAAAGAATAAATACTTTTAGAGACTGTAAGGAATTTTTGGAACAGGGTTCACCTCGGAAAAATTAAGGGCTTTTAAGGACCGAATCTTTTTAAAAAAGAAATAAGGACCTATAATCTGGTCCAAAATTATGTAAAATATATTACTTAAAGGTAATATGTGTTAAGTAAAGATAATAATTTCATGTATTTAATGTAATCATCGGGAAAACTACGGGCCTTTAAGGAGCGAATCTTATTTGAAAAATAAAGACATATATTCTGGCTCCAAATTACGTAAATTATATAGCCTTTAGACATAATTATCCTTGCTTTTATTTTGATATATGTGTATTAGTGAGTTTCATGCTACGGGAAAAAGTAAGGACTTAAATTAAAAAATATGCACTTAAAATGCGTTTAAAACTCATTTACTAGAAAATAAGAATTAATTTTTTAGAATAGTGAAGAATCCACGCATATCGTTGAACAGAAACGTGAGTTGTGAAATTTTCTTCCCATGTTCTTAGCTAATCGTTGTCAACTGGCTGCCCGCATTATATGAGTCAGTAATTCTTATGTTGTTTCGTTCACTTTAATGTGTACCCGCATACGGAGTTTTAATAAAAATAGGATATGATGCATCAGTGCATGTATAAAGATCATCATGCGATAAAAAAAAAATATTTAGGGACACTTTTTGAGCCATATTGTCGTTCTAAAGATGCTGATCCTAAAAATAGAAAAACCGGAGGCAGGTAAAAAAATATTTTTATCTACACAGTACATCTGCTAAAAAGGGATATTGGTTTATGTGAGATTACTGCGTTTTTGGTTTTGGTATTGGAGTTTTTAAATAGAACGATATCTACTGTTTAGAGCCAAAACGGTAGAACTCAAATTATCCGAAGCGCTTCTGAAATTATCAGAAATTCAGGAAAAAATATCTGCCATGCCTGTACCTTGTCTATTTAGAATGCGAGAAAGCATTTTCCTCCCCCACCCCACATGTGGTTTTCTTCAAGTGTGCTTTTCCCCACCCTACTTGGGTTTGAACTGCTCGGTTTATTAACCTCAATACAGAATCTCAAACGCGTTAGGTTAAGAAAAGTGATGCTCCCCTCCGTTCCTTAAAAACAAAGCTAAGGGATGGGGGGGGGGGAGAAAGTCTTTTCGAAGCTCGCATAGTAAATAGACAAGGTATAGTAATATTTTTGGCATGACATCCAACAGAAACGAACAACATTGACTATAAAATTTTGTGTCGTATATAAACTTTTGCACTATAACTGTACCTTCTTTTATATTAGGTATACATCTGTTACATTAAAAAGGTAATTGATTGATTATACATTATCTTCCGATTAACTCCAATTATCCTTATGTGGTTAGGTTCCAATTACTTCGGAAAATTGGAACTCTAACTTATCTTTAAGAATGAGTGTAGTGTTACTGAAGATATTACATAATCCCTGTCCACCTAAATATAGATCAGGGTGAAGGCCAAGTTACTTCATACGACAATATTTCGTTATTATCTTCGATGACTGGTTATAATTAAGTGGTAAATCAGAGCCATCTATATTAAGATTTCATTTGTTGTTGCTCTTGTGGCTTGTTGTTGACCTTATTAATGAAAACTTTAATTTGAAAGACCTTTTTTTGGCTCTGAGTCTGAGGTACGGTATTGTTTAGAAACTAATCAAAGCTAAATGTTTTGGCTGATCAACAGGTTTAGTGCTTATAAAATTTTTGCGTGTAAAATAGATGTAATCCAACAGTGCGTAGGTGAGCTTTTTGATTTTGTTACGTTCAATTCTTGGGTTTAGTCCACAAAATTGTTATCTATAAATGGAAAAGATTTGTTCTTAAATATTGTAATGCAGTTTACTCTTGATTTAAAAAAAACAGTTAAATTTTATTTGTGATACGTATATTTTCTACACGGTTATTTACAAACCCTACGATTTTGAAAACTGTTTCGAATATTAAACAATTCAAATAAGTCATAAAGCAAAAAAAAAAGTGTAAATGTCAACGAAAAGGGCCATCGTAACAATCCGAACACAAAGAAACCGAAGGTGGCGCCACCATTAATAAAACACGCCAAAACTTCGCCAACTTTCCACTAGAAGTTTTAACACATCCAAGAAACGTAATCAAATTTATTTAAGACGGTCTCGATGCAAACAATTCCGAGAAGGACTTATAAATGGTGTCCAATGCGATAAGGAGGCAAGAATACATGGATATGTTGTTGTATTAAAAACAAGCTTACCAAGTGCAAACATTAATCGCTTTAAAACATATGCTTGGCTAACTATTTGGCGTCGTCCAGGGTAGGTAACTAAGCTACGATACATGTTGTAATAAAATTTAATTGCATAAATTTATATCTTTTGTATGAAGGTACATAGTTTTAGAACTTTAGTGGATTAGTGGCTAAGAGGTATTACGAGTCCGTCTCGTAAGCCCAAGATTGCGAGTTCGAGCCTCGGCTGAGTCGCCAGATTTTCTGGAAGGGAAAATCTTGGTTACGCATGCTATGTGGTATGTAAAAGATCCATTGACTACCTGAGATTTTCTCGGCAAAATTAAATTTTGACATGCTTTAAAATCCACAGAGAGCTCAGACCCATTGTAATCTGAGCATCAATATTGGTAGCGAGAGTCGCCTAGATGGTGCCCTGAGGAGTTTAGCTGCCAATAAAGCAGTCTCGTTGGGAAAAAATAACATTTATACCCTAACTATAAAGGAAAATAGTATTAGAACCTTGTGGATTAATTCAGATCTTGTACTGCAGTTTACAACAGCACTAATATCAGTAATCTTTATGAATTTTTGGTTACTTAGTTTTGAAATAGTTAAATGAGACGTTTTGCATTGAAAACTCTATGATTTGGCGACCGCTTCACTTTTTTTGCGCCAAGCGTCTCCTGTTACTCCTTCCTCCATGAATATGCGAAGCGCAAAAAAGACAAATGGTGATGCCATAAAGAAATGATAAATACTGGGCAGTAAACTTTATTAATGAACACGGGCAACATAAAGGAGAAAAGAATTCCATACCGAGACGAAAAGTCCGAGAAATAGAAATGCAAAATAATTCTTCAAAACCTTCTCTTCTGTTGGACGCCATCCAAAGTTCGAATATTCAGACGATATATTCCTTTTTCGAATTCTATTGTGACTTCGAATAGATGTGGAGTGGAATTGAGCAGTCTATCGCTGATGTGAATGACGATTTTGAAAAGATTTTTTTTTTCAAAGTTTGGTTTAAGTAAACATATTAAGCGAGTTGTGGATGATAAAGTGATACAAATTTTAAAAAATATTTCATTTTGGTATTTTTTTTCCTAATGTGGCTACTTTTTGGCAGATTGGGCCTTCAGGGGGTCTCCAAACCAAAGAGCCTCAGTGTTAATCCAATGGAGATAAAATTATTTTCGAAGCCACGTTTCTCCGGCTGTATTGAATATTTTTACAAATCGGTTTTTTTTATGTGATAAATGTAGCTAACTTAAAGGTCCCGACGATCCCACTTTTTGAAATGGGTTCGAATTTTTTGTGTAAAATTATTTATAAAAAATTAAAAAGATATATTAGATTAAAAGATAGATCTCCATAAGATATCGGCATATCGGTTGTATTGGCAAATTAATTATGAACCTATCCTAAAATTAAGATTGTTGTGTTAATTGTGTTCGAACTATAAAACGGAGTATGAAAAAGACATTCAAAATTGTTCCAAATATTCGATTTTTTAAATAAAATTTGTATGAGCATAAAGTGTAAAAAAAAAATAGAGAATTCATTTATGAGATCGCTGCAACCAAAGTCTTATTTTTTAAAATTAAAGGAATTCAATTCTCAGTTAAAATATAAAGTTTTAATCTATAGCAGTGAGAACAAGTTAACCTTTTTAGCCAATATGTTTATCTCTCATAGATTTAAGCCCATAGGTAAGTATTAATTGGCATCGTAAAAACAAGAAACAGTCATCCGAGAACCGTTCCAAACCAGCGATGATCACCTGACGTAATAACGCTTCGATAAAAAAAAAATTCCACCAAAGGCCAAGGTTTTAAAAAATGGCAAAACCGTTAGCAGGTTACAGTTACAGAGAAGAAGAAGTAATAAGGAAAAGATAATGACTGAAAAAAGTAGGTCTTTGAGCCAAAGAAGCTCGGTCACTCACACGGAAGCGGAAGTGGAAAAGAGTGTGGCACAATTCCATATCGCTACTCCAAATCCCTTTTCCGGGTTAAGGTGACGTCACGCGCGCAGCAGCACGGAGACAGCTCAACTCCGCTCAACCTGTACATGGCGGTGATGTAACGGGTGTGTTTCCTTTGCTTGAGGAGTGTCAATAGTACGAGTTTGGGAGGGTTAAATTTAGACGATAAAATTAACATGCGGGCCGTTTCTAGTTTGGTTGGGTTGAAGTTAAACTGGGGCTGCTCATGGGCTATTAGAGACGAGCATTGTAATACATAGAGTTAACTTGGGTTGAAATTAAAGTCGCACTAGAACTACACAAGGGCTGTTGGAGATGGGCTTTATTATTTAAAACCGCAGTCAAGTGACGAGACGGGCTGTTTCTAGTTTGGTTGGGTTGAAGTTAAAGGGGAGCTGCTCATGGGCTATTAGAGACGGGCCTTGTAATACATAGAGCAAGAAAATATTCTCACTAGAGCTACACAAGGGCTGTTGGCGATTGGCTTCATAATTTAAAACCGCAGTTAAGTGACGAGAGTTGAGTTAAATTAACGTTGCACTAGAGCTACAAGAGGGCTATTAACAACCGGCGTCGTAATTTAGAACCCAAGTCAGGCGATCATTACACCCGAATATGCTTACAAGGTAACTTTCAATGGTGACAACGTGAGCGGTGTTGGGACTTTGGAGCATATTTTACGTGCAATTCCTCTACACGGTATTATTCGTCGTACTTGTTTGATGCACAGACCGTTTGTAGTTTAAAGTTGTGGCCAGAACCTGGGACCTTTGGCATGCAAGGCGAGTGCTTTACCAGACTGGGCACCCCAGCCCCTTGTAGAACAGAAGGAGTAATCAGAAAACAACTAAACATAGTAACTATCAAAATGAGATTTTTTAAATGAAGTGTTGGACTGTATGGGGAAAAATTGCATTTCGAAAACAGTTATCCAATACCGTTTATAAAAATGTATTTTTTAAGACATCATAATTACGAAGATTTAAATTTGCCTAATCTATTTCTGTTTTTTTTACATATTTTAGATTTTTTTTAATGAGTTGAATTATATTAAGTTTAGGAACTTGGGAAAATTGTTTTGATTCAGAGAAAAAAAATAGAAAAATTCTAATTAAGAGATTTTTTTATCTACTTAAATTACTCCATTGGTAATTAATCTAATTAAAAAATAAAAGTCAATGGAATAGAAGAAAGTCAATTTTAAATAAATCTCTTAATAACAGTTTCATAGTTCAAAAAAATCCCCTTGTTTTAATTATTCCTTTTATTGAATAACAAAAAACTTTGCTTGAAATAAAAATAAAAACTAATCAACGAAAATTACTTTCAATTCTTATCAGATAAAAAAAGGAATTCATAGCTTTGTATTCCACGATTACATAACACGATGACGATTAAGTAATCGATGACGATTGAGTAATCGCTTGAGGTAGTTCAAAAACCTTTATTTCCGCAGAAAAATGTAAATAATCTACCGGAAGTTATTACGATAAGAGTAATCTGATACTACATGGTTTTCAACAGATTTTTTTCACTTTTGGAATTGACGAATTAATTTTTGAGGAAATGTTGTGAAGGAAAGTTATAATAGTTTGAGTTTTGTAGAATTTATAGGTTTCAAATGAAAAATACTTTTGGAAATAAGTTTAAGATATTGTTGGTATGGTTTTAATTAAAGTTTATCTCATACATTATGGGAAAAATATTGAAAAAAATTAACTGCATTGGAATTTAAATAATTCCAATTTTTAAAATTTTTGCCGTATGGCAAAAACCAACAACAAAATTCCAGTTTTGATAAAAATCACTAGAAAACTACTAAATATATTTTTAAAATAACCCTCTTGAACTATAGTTATTTTTTATAAACTATTTGAAAATAGTTCTAATATTATTATACTTTGAATACTGCCAAAGACATAATTTCACAACAGTTATTAACTTCACTCTTTAATTATGAATACGCCTTTACTAATGTCATCTATGGGGGTTATTAGTAAATATCAAAATGGAATGTAATAGATAAAAAAAAACACAGATTTGTCGAGAGGGAGTTCTACTTTAATAGAACAAAGTGGATTATGTTACTTGTTGCCATATGGCAACAGTATGCATTAGAGGGTTGAACCTGTGTATTCTAAAAAAAAAAAGTAAGTATATAGTTTTTCCATATTTTGGAGCATTTTTAGTTTAATACTTTTCAGATAATGCAACTTCGATTTGGACGGCGGAAAATAAACGATTTTCAAAAATAATAATAATAATAAATATTAATTTTCCAAGTAATCAAGCCAATTAAAGACATTAAATCCTAATTTCAATGCAAAAAAAATGGCTAGGGAAAAAGTTAATTACATTCGACTATCAAAATACACATAATTTTAGAACATTGTTATAAGCTTTTTTGAACCCCCTTAGACTTATTTATTTTATTGTTGCCAATATTTTTTTTCCGCAGACAACTTTTCAAAAATTGTTGGCGACTTTGGCACGCTTTCCCTCACGTGTGATCATTGGGCTGCATGCCAAATCCTTTCGCCAACTCAGAATAAGCTCTATAAATAAATCCTTTCCTGTAGGAGTGTATATGGCCGTTGTAATGTCGGATTCATAAAACAAGTGTCAAAGTTTTTACTCTTTTGCAGAATTTGTAACGCTTTTTTTTTCCCCTCGGGGTGATATATTTTACTTTTCTACTCTTCCTGAATGATAATTTGGTATTGTATAATATGGAGGAATTTATGTTTGTGTTTTTTTCTAAGAACAAATGTAGGGTAAAGTAAAGAAGTAATGAGACATTATAATGTGAAATAGTTAATAGCATTTCTACTAGTAGTTTACTGATAAATTTGTATAAATGTAAGAATGATTTGTGATCTTAATAAACTCAAATTATTTTAAAGGATTTATTTCAAAACAGTTAAATTTAAACATCTTATATTGGATCTTTTTTTTTTCAAGTTTCCCAGCATTAAGAAGAATTCATAATAAATTTTATAGAAAAATAACTCATGCTTCACTCCATGGTTAAAAAAATATATTATTTAAGCCTATCAGCATAAATTAAAACAAAACTAAAGACAAAAAAAAAACTTCTACAAAGAAACAAATCGAAAATAAGATTTAAATATAAAAAAAATTGCCAGTAAAAGGAATTTAAAAAAATTAATATCGTTGTTAGAACTTCCATGCATAGAAACAGAGCTAAAGGAAAAACAGCTTTTACAGAAAAGCGCGAGTCAATATACAATAACAATATTTTCGCAAAATTATAATTAAAAAAAAACGTTGTTTAAGCTTTCTGCAATAAAACAAACCAAAAGGAAAAACCACTTCTACAGAAAAACGAGCCTTAAATAACAATAAAAATATTTTCTAAAATAATAGAATTTTAAAAAAAAATCATTGTTTGAGCTTTCTGACAATAAAACAACTCTAAAAGAAAAGCAATTTTTTACAGAAAAATGAGCCTTAATCTCGGAAGAATATTCTTCAAACAATAATTACAAAAAAAAAAGAATCATTGTTTCATTTTCTGACAATAATACAAAGCTAAAGGAAAAACAACCTCTACAGAAAAACGAGCCTTAATATACAATAAAAATATTTTCTAAAATAATAGTTTTTTTTTATATAAAATCATTGTTTGAGCTTTCTGACAATAAAACAAACCTAAAGGAAAAGCAACTTCTACAGAAAAAATGAGCCTTAATCTCGGAACAATATTTTTCAAAATTATAGATTTTTTTAAAATTACTGTTTGAGCTTTCTAGCAATTAAACAAAGCTAAAGGAAAAACAACTTTTACAGGGAAAAAAATGCAAGAACTTCAAAATAAGATTTTTTTTTAAATTCCTGTATTGAAATAAAAAATACACTGTTGAAACTTCTTAGCATTAAAACAAATCGAAAGGTAAAGCAACTTCTACAGAAAAATGATATTCGTCGTACTTATATTTGTTGTGCTTAAAACTTAACATAAATAATTAAATTTTAACTACCAGATTAATACATGCATTAAATAATGAAAATACGCATTTGTAAATTAATAGGAATGGTACATAATGGTAAAATAAAAAGGAAAAATATGAAGTAAAAGAATGATAATAAAAATAATATTGGTTTGGTTGATAAATTAGAGTAGAACTAGAGTGCAAACAAAATATCAAAAGTTTTATAAAGAAATAATTTTCTAGACATTCTAGAACTTTAATTTTATTCTATTACAAAACCACAAGTTATTCTACTTTTCTTTTTCGTCCCAAAATATTATTTTCTTTCGTAGTAAGTAATGCTAATAAAAAAACCTTATTTTTAGAAAATGAACGAGTTATATAACTTTTGATGTATGACAAGATATTTTTTTTATCGTCTGCGTTCCATAAAGTCGAGTTGTGGTGTCGGTTACAAATTAGGTTCGTTGGGAACAAAATGAAGTGAATTCAAGAGTAAAAATAAATACTTTTAATATCTACTTGAGATGAAGTAAAAGTGCTGTAATTTCAACTTAAAGTTTTGTGTCCTCTGAAAAATTCAGAATAGCATTAAATTGATGCTAAGTAATGCAAACAAAAAAATTATTGAGCTTTTAAACTAAGAGTTAACTATTTCACAAATTCAGACGATTCAACTTGAATATTTAACAATAAGACGAATGTGTATAAGAATTTAAAATTTCCATTTTTCTCCTTTTAAAGTGTACAGTGTACACGACTGTTTTTTAAATTGTTTTTTGATGCAGTGTAATTAGATTTTGTAAAAAAAAAATAGTTTAAGCGTTTAGTTAACAGATCTAGCAGAGAAATTTAAACTTAGAATTTGAAAGTAATGATTTATTTTATTTAGGTTTTTTTTTAAAAAAAATGTTTTATACTCTTAAAAATAGGCAAAATTTTTACCGAAAGGAACCCAAATGAAAAGTTTCAAAATAAATCATTATAATTTTATATTCATTAGTCTTGTAATTATTAAATATTTAATGAATAATTCTAAACAGATTAAATATAATAAAAAGTTTTCGAACTGAAAATAAATGAAATTTACTAAACACTGCATTTAAGTGTTTGGGGATGCCTTTAAATGTGTCAGTTACAGTTACTACTTTGAATAAAATGAATTTAAAAAAAGCTTTGTCTTGAAATAAACAGATTTAAATACAAGAAGAAATAGCATAAGCTATCGACTCAAAGAGAAGACACAAAGTGTGGCAGAAAGCCAATAAATGTTATGGATTTCCATTTTCACGTTGTTTCCTGATTATCGAATTCATCTTGTAAAATGACAGCCACACAAAACAGTTCAGAAACAATTTGGAAAGAGAAGAGAGATAATAAATGCGAAGTGGCACTTCGAAAGATTCAAGAATACTTTTTTTTATTTCGATTATTGTTCTCGAAAGTTATTAGCTAGCTTTTTCATACGGTGGCACACGGACTGTATTAAATTTTAAATGTCCAAAACCCAATATAGGTTAGTTTGGCTTTAAAAATATGCGAAGTTTTTTCTTTTTGACATAATTGGTTTGTTTCACGTGACGTAAAATCTCTCCTGATTTCATAACTGATTTCCATGGGTGGTTTTAGTGATTGTTGGTATGCTGATTAGTTGATTGTTGGTAGTACCGCTAACTTTTTTTAAATATCCAATCATTATCCAATGTCCAATCCAATCTTATCCTATCCAATAGCCCTATTTTCATTTCTGTGTAACTGTTGCTACTCAAGACGTGAGACATGCCCATTTTTGAAAAAAATAAATAAATAAAAACTATTTTATAATTATAAAACAAAAGTCGTCCAGAATTTTTGTTCATTATAATCATAGAAGGATGAAAACATTTAAAGCAAAATTTTAAGATTCCCTTCAATAAAAATTTTAAGTGCAAAACTTCTACTTGTTCCTTATTAACATAAGTATTTTTTATTACGGTTCAAATATTCTGTAACAATAAAATATAAAATTCAAACCACAGTATTTATGCTATGCTAACCAGTTTCAGTCCCGCAGATCCGGGACTAATACAAAATATCCCATTGTGCAGGTTTAATGCGACATTATTTCCAATCAATCAATCAAAATTTCAATACAAAAAAAATTCCGGTTCAAACACCGGACTTTTTATACCCGGAACTTGACGATAACCATAAAAAAATGCACCCCATCGCATCGTTCGATCTACCCCCATAAATTCCCAATTCCTCAAAAATTAATACCCCCTATTGTCGTCTGTTGGGGGTAAAGATGTTCAAAAAAGTACGATAGGTTATTTTATACCTGTTCTTTACTCCCAATGAATAAGGTAGCTGTCAATGAGTTTCGTCGGGTTTCCCCCCCCCCCCCTTTTTTTTTTTTTTGATAATGGGGTTGTTTTACGTTGTTAATGGCAACAGCTCCAGTTGTCTTGCTTTCATTTTTTGTCTGGACTTACTTTTGCGGTTTTAAATTATGATGCCCGTCTTCAATAGCCTTCGGGTTGCTCTAGTGCGACGATAATTCAAACTAACCTTAACTTATGTTTTGGAAATCGAAAATGAGTTTACGAACTGAGTTTCTTAGAATATTTTACTTAAAAAATTTTTAAAATACCAACTTCTAGCTGTTCTAATTATTTGGTTTGTTGTTCAAATTATGGGTTTGTTGGGTGGTTGTTCAAATTATCTGTAAAAGAAAGCTTGTTTAGAAAATGTTTTTTTTTTTTCATCTATCTATTCATTTATAGAAGAGGAGAACTGAGCAACAAAATGAAGCACAGTAGAGAAGAAAACAAGAGCGTTACATCATCTCAAAACATTCTCATTGGTGGGAGATTTAAATATTTAAATTTTGAGTTAGAATGCTTCTATAACATAAATATGTAGTTATACTCCAAAATAATAGTTATATTTAAAAATAGTAGCATAGTCAGTAATCCATGGATAGTGATGCTTTTAAAACTAAACAATTTTTTTAAAAAGTATGTACATAAACAATGTGAACTACTAACATACAATTTATTTAATATAATAATATTAGCCATTCACTTAAGTTATGAGTTGTAATGTAAAAACAGTTCATTTTTTTAATTCTATAAAAATTAACTACAAATACACAAGATTCTAGATTGAATGCTCGTTTTTTAAATTAAAAATGTTCGATGATTATTTTGAAGTTCTTTACTGCTAAAAAAACTATTTATTTATAAATTATATAAGTGTTTCTTCTTAAAATAAAGCATATATTTAAAATGTTTTGCTTACATAACTAGCACATCGCAAGAGGCGTTTATATTTACTTATAACTCTGATAGAGATGACAGTAGTAAAAGTGTATTTAAAATTAAAGAATGGAGTTAACTGTTGTGAAATGACGTTTTTGTATCAAAGTATAATAATATTAGTACAATACAAATAAATTGTTTTGAGGAAATAATTATAGTTCAAGAGATTGTTTTAAAAATATATTTAGTGGTTTTCTAGTAATTCTAAACAAAATTGGATTTTTGTAGTTGGTTTTTGCCATATGGCAAAAATTTAAAAAAATTGAAAATATTTCAATTCCAATGTAGTTAATTTTTTTTCAGTATTTTCCCCACAATGTATGAGTATTAAAGATACAAATATATTTTTTCGGGATGAAAAAGAAATTCATGCATTACAGGGCTTAAAAAAATTTAATGTATTAAACACCCAAAATATTTTGATCAAATTCAGTAGCCTACAAAAAAATACTGCTATATACTCCGTTTAGAAAACAGTAGGTTAAAAAAAAAAAACTCGACGGAAAACAAAACAACAGGAACAACACAGCTGGTGTTATAAAAGAACCTGTGCCATCCCTACAACCGGGGTCGTCAAACGGCCTTCTTTTCCGAAACAACCCCACCACAAAATCGTCTGCAAAGATCCACCCCGGTGCCGTATCGTCTGCAAAGATCCGGGAGAATAACAACAATAAAAAAAATACATAAGAAAAAGGGGAAGGAGTACTCTATGGAGCAGCCCACTTGCACCTCAACCCAGCCTTTCTGACCCACCGTGGGATCGGGGTTACCTCAGAAGGGGTGCTTTCGAACACCACAAAAGAAAATATCGTCTGCTCACCCCCGATTCGGCCCTGACGAGAAATTGGTTTCAGGGGGGGGGGGGGTCGCGGCGGAAGGGATCGTCAAACCCTGGGTCACGAAAAGTGTTCGAAAGTTCAGAATAAGTGAAACTGATCGAACCGGAAGTAGGAGGGTACAGTGGATGCGGTACGTGTGCCAATGATGGTACAGATATGATTTTCAAAGGTTTTAGAGCTTGTTTGGTAATCTATAAAGAATTATAAACATACAAAATAAATTTGTTAAATTTTTGATAAAGGCAAATGTTAGCGTAAACATTGAAAATTGAAAATTGTTAAATATCCTACCAATTCGCTACATTTATTTCTTTAAAGTTTGTTTACATATTTTTAATAATCCTGATGTGTGCAATAAGCGGATGTGTATGAACCCAAGAAGAATTCATAATATTTACATCATTGCTAAACCTAAAAAGACATTTTCTGTAAAAATTTTATGTATCTTGCTCCAAAATTTTTTAATAGACTTCCTCTTCAAATACAATCTCTAAACAATCTTACTTTCTTCAAAAGCAATTAAAAATCTTTTGTTTGATATTCTCGATATAGAAATCTATTTTTGAATACGCATACATTAATTATTGAAATAAAATAACTGTACAGTAACTCATTTGTATTGACTAACCATCCTAAATATACCCCCGACACTTCTGTTGCAATAATAATATTGTTTACTTGTGATTTATTTTTTTATTTATTTATTTTTTTTTTTTTTGTAAATTTACATCATATACTTTTTAATGTTCGATAATATGGTCCTTGTGAACCTTGGTGTTCTGTCTTCTGTATTATTACTTTTCTTTGTGCAATAAAACTTATTATTATTATTATTATTATTATTATTATTATTATTATTATTATTATTATTATTATTATTATTATTATTATTATTATTATTATTATTATTATTATTATTATTATTATTATTATTATTATTATTATTATTATTATTATTATTATTATTATTATTATTATTATTATTATTATTATTATTATTATTATTATTATTATTATTATTATTATTATTATTATTATTATTATTATTATTATTATTATTATATTATTATTATTATTATTATTATTATTATTATTATTATTATTATTATTATTATTATTATTATTATTATTATTATTATTATTATTATTATTATTATTATTATTATTATTATTATTATTATTATTATTATTTTATTATTATTATTATTATTATTATTATTATTATTATTATTATTATTATTATTATTATTATTATTATTTATTATTATTATTATTATTATTATTATTATTATTATTATTATTTATTATTATTATTATTATTATTATTATTATTATTATTATTATTATTATTATTATTATTATTATTATTATTATTATTATTATTATTATTATTATTATTATTATTATTATTATTATTATTATTATTATTATTATTATTATTATTATTATTATTATTATTATTATTATTATTATTATTATTATTATTATTATTATTACTTAATATTTTGATACTCTGCTGGTACAAATATGATTTTGAACCTACCGAAATATGCATGGTTATTTTCACTGCGTACATTTTACATTAAATTTATTTTGAAACAAATTATTTGCTTTTTTTTAAAATCGGAATTAGGTTTATTTTTGAAGAAATTCTATTGAAAACATTTCCTGATGATAAAGGACATTATGAATAAAAATTCATTAATTATAAAATTAAATATTAAAAGTTTGATTACAATTTAAACAAAATTTCAAAAAGTATTTACACATTTAGAGTTTTTTGTTTATAAAAAGTAGTTTACTAGAATTTTTGTTAAAAAAATAGCGTTTTATCCTTAAAATTGATGTTGCATAACAGTCTACGAAAAGACTCTTAAATGTTTTTTGGCTTACACTTTTATTTAGAGAATATTTTTATGTTTATTTACAACTATTAGATGTTCCTTGTCTTAGAATATTTGGATTAAACACATGAAAAAAAAGTATTCATTAAATAAAATACTCGTACTAAAAATATTCGGATTTAGAAAACGGATTACTTTTTTCTGACTAATTAATTTCCCGCTAATTAAAGCATTTGATACAGTTTTCATTAAGGTTTAACGATATATCTTTGATGAAATCAAAAAGGATTTTTTAATTAACTTTTTTGGAATAAATAGTTTTAATTAGTATTTAAAAAATTAATTAAACAATTTATCTTAGAAATAGATTTTTTACTGATATCATTATCATCTACCGTGAGGAAAAGTTTTTTTTTTAGTGTAGTGTTTCTCAAAATTAAATAAATATAATTTTCTGCTTAAATGATAAAGTAAATGAAGCATATAAATAACTGTTTCAAAGTTATACGTGGAATGATACGATACGAATGTAATTGTTGTGTTTTTAATACTAATGGTGTTGTTTCACGTCGTGGATGGCAACAGCTCCAACGGTTTGTTTTCATTTCTTGTCTGGAGTTTTAATTCTTAAAACTTTAAAATAATATGAAAATACTTTAAATACTTCTTACAATTCAGGATATAGGATGAGAAACAGTGCTAAACCTACACAACTACTTAAGCAAGAATGGACAATTGTTTTTAATGCTTGTTTGCATTTTAAACGCCGAATTTTATACGGAAGTATTTAGGCGAAATTGTCACATTGTCTGTTGTCATTGCAAGAAAAAAAATCCCTTTAAAATCAACATGAGATTGACAATAGAACATGCTTAGTAAAATACTTCCCCCCACCCCCGATTATTATTATTATTTATCGTCTGATTATTTATCAATTTATGTTTTGTCAACAATAGAAGCCTTCCGGAAGCATTTGGATTCGAAGCATTCAACAGAACAATGCCTCATATTACGTGAGAAGAAAAGTATGAAAAGAAAAATTTATCTTCAATAAAACAACTTCTTTCAGGTAAGATTATACTTTGATAATAACGGTATGTAGGTTGACGGAAATCATGGAGAATAATTAAAATAAAAGAGGAATTAAAAAATGAATATTTACATAAGGCGGAAGTGGGAATTAAGAAATATGTTTTTTGCACCTGCTCTTTAAAAATATAATATTCTTGGTCTTCTATGCAATCACAATTCTTTCGTGAATTGGGTTATAAGTAAATACTATTTGTTTTTAGGATACATTTTAATTGGATAGTTATAAAATTTGTTACGCATCGAACTTTTAAATATTCTTGTTTGTTGAAAAATATTTAGCATATATTTTTTAGTACGATGTTTTCTTTCCGTATGAAAAAAAAAATCTAGATTTAAAAATTTTTGCCTAGCTTCTCAGTTAAAATTGGTATATTTTAACAGAAAATATTAATCTGAAATGAAGAATTTGTATAATTAAAAGAAATTTGGTTATGCGAAAGATATTTGTAAAAAATAAAGAAAACTTCACGATCGTGTATCTGAAATGTTCCTAAGGTTGCATTTTTATAATTGTTTGTATTGTGTAAGCATGAAAATATGACTATTAAATTTAAATTATTTTTTATATGAATATTTTTTGCAAAAGAAGCATCACAACTAATAAAAGAAAGAATTTGAATATTTAAAAGAAATAAAGAAAAATTTGCAATCGTGTATTTGAAATAAATTGCGATTTAATAAATTCGTTTTGCGTCGGCATAAAAATACCTCGAAAAAACAAAAATCACAATTTTTTTTTTACAAAAAGTGTCACAATTAATAACAATAACCCTTCATCTGTTCTCCCCAAAAAAACTCCTAAACAATTAAAAAAAATCGAGGAAGCAACTCGGATCCGGGTCACGTGGTACCTGGAACCTGATTGGCGTGACCGCGCGTTGCCATTCGGGCAAGAGAAATACACGTGAACCCGCGACGGACTACAATGGTTCCCAAGCAAATAACTGTGACTGTGGCTTCTCGGAATGACAATTCGTGTGACGCTGCCCCACATTGTTCTTCACGGAATTCGCGCGTGAAAAGTTGGAATAAATTCTGCTGACATTTTTTTTATTGCTGGAATATTGCTGCCTGTTTAATATTTATTCCTCCTGAATGTAGTTCACGGAGCTAACGCGCGATGAGTAATTCGGTTCGTAAATATCTGGATATAGAAAAATAGCTCTAGATTACCTTGTTTAAAGAGACATGAATGTCCAAAAACGAAACTAACCCCCCCTCCCCAAGTGGAAGAACGTGCAAAGTGACAAAAAACGGTGAAAACGGGAAAATGAGCTTTGAATTTCATGTTTTGCAATTCGATAAACTTCTTATTTTTAAAGGATGCAATAATATATTCATCGACACAAAAATTTCATTTTTTTTTTCATAAATGTCACTTAGCACGTTCTTCTACATTGTTTATCTGTTGGTTTTAAACTTGCTTATGGTATGCTTAGGTATTGATAAGGCATTGTTAAGAATATTTTGTGATATTTTAAATTGTCTCTAAATTAATAAGAACCTTTTTTTTTTAGAATCTGACAAGCAAAACGATGCTCTACAGTGGGTACAAATAATTTTCAAAAACAATATCAAGAATTTTGCTCTCACTAACGTACATCTGACCAATACCAAATTATTTGTAGTCAAACGTCAAAATTAAATCCATTAATTTTTTAATTAATCCGATAAAATATTGTAGGCAAAACTCCTCCCAATTTTTTTTAAATGTTTCTTTTCGTTATAAATGTTTTTAAAACAATTCTTTTAAATGTGAAATTATGCCTTCAAATGTGCTTAGCAACTTAGAAAGAATAACTTTTACAAAAAGACTTGAATAAGGGTAAAAAATAATATAAATTTAGAATGCGTAAAATTTAGTACAAACTAGAAAAGCATTTAATATCCAATATGACTGCTTCAGCATTCAGTAGTGTAGTAAGTTTTCAATGCATCTTACCTGTAAAAAAATAAAATACAATTAGTATAAAAAATTACGCTTTCGGTCGATTTAATCATGGAAAAGAATATCATTCGGTTCAGAATCGATTCAAAATGCTCCAGAAAGTACGAAATATATTGTGATATTATTCAAAATGCACTGGAATCGAATAAATATATAAAAATTTCATTTTAAGCGAATTCTAGTATTTTTATTTACATTATGATTATTTTTTTATTATTTAAACTATTATTTAAAGTATATAAACCCGCTGACTGACTGTTACATTTTCCATCTACACAAATGGTTTATAAAAATTTGTTAACTTCTAAATATCAAAATCTAAAATAAAAGATTATTATTATTATTATTGTTGTTATTGTTATTGTTATTATTATTATTATTATTATTATTATTATTATTAATATTATTATTATTATTATTATTATTATTATTATTATTATTATCATCATCATTATCATTATCATTATTATTATTATTATTATTATTATTATTATTATTATTAATCATTGTCATTGTTATTATTACAATTATTATATTTTCAAAAAATGCAAGGAACAAATGAGATTAGACACTATCAAATGAAAAATATTTTGAGGAAATTCTTTATCGAAATTACTTTGAAAGCAATCATTCTTTAAAGCAAACAAAACAAATTTAAATGCAACAATTGAAATAATCAAACTTGACAAAATACAAGACTGATAATTGGAACTTTAAAAATTAAACTGACAAAGAACAGGTTTAAAAGCAAAATTCAATTAACAACTGCGCATTTTTTAAAATATATTCTTCCGCCAGACCACTCTGGAAAAAAAAAATCGCCAAGATATTGCCGCCAATAATAATAAAAGTATCTGTTAGGATTCGTGACGAAAGGGTCAGAATAAAGGAAGTTAAACAAATAAAGTTTTGTTCCGTTTTTACCTATTTCAAAACCAATTAACCAGGGATTGGAAAGTTACTTTTAGAAAATAACTTTCCTACAGATACAGTTACTTAATTGAAAAAGTAACTCAGTTCAGTTGATATAAAAAGTAACGCGTTACAGTTACTTTAAAAAAAAGTAACGAATCACAGTTACTTTTCGAAATTCCCAAATATAAGAAAAATTTAAATTTAGCCATCTTACCACTTTTCAAAGCGAACAACGATAAACGAAACATAAGCTCAAACAGAACACTAAAATTATAATTAAAAAACATTTGTAAAGTAACGGAAAAGTAACGAATGTTTTTGTTACTTCGTTGCTGCTGAAAGTAAGTTACAGTTACTTTATGAAAAAATGTAACGGCGTTATTCGGCGTTACATTCACGTGTATCCCAAAAATTTACATATCGTATCAAAGCAACAGGCTAACAAACATTACAAATGTCATCCAAAAATTGGGGTTGGTATGAGTTGTATATAACAGCTAAATTATGAAATTTTTAATCGCACTTAATTTTATTATAAGCAGATTTTAAATTTTGTTGACAACATTTATTTTAAATTTTAAATATTACTATACTAAATGTATCATGAATATTAGTTTCATCAACAGATGATTTTTTTATGTTTAATTATAAAATGTGGTTTTGGGGTACACTTTTCAATAATTAATGCAATTATTTTAAGCAATGTATAAAAGAATTTTTTTGATTTAAACGCAATTTATTAAGTAACTAGAATCACACATAAAATTTATAATTATGTATTTTTTTATGCTTCTGCTTTATACTTTTTCTAAAAAACGCTCATGAATAAGCTGTTTAAGTCGAAAATGGAAGCAGTTTTGAATTAAAATTGCTGTTAGATACCTAATTTACCTTTCTCATATAGAATTCAGTTTAACCTAAATTTGTAAATAATATGTTTTAGATAGTTTTAAAAGACAACAAGAAAGAGCATATACTTCCCAAAAAGAGCTTTTATTTTAATTTCACATAACAAAAAGCGATCCCGCTACTTTCACCGCCACTTTGCATAAAAAAAAAGTCGTCTGCTACAAACCTGTTCACGTAATATCGTTTGGCGTTTTGCCTTCGAATAAATTCTAACTATCAACCGGGAAAAAGAACTAGAGAATGCAAATAAACAACAAAGTTTCGAGACTGAAGGAAAGTAAGAGCGTGGTTTTTTGAAGGATAAGGTTTTATAACTGTATCCTTAACTTTTAGAAGTAAATGAGGAATGTTGGAAAGTAAACAATTAAGTTAATTGTCAAAAAACGTATTTTTTATACAGAATATACATTATTAATCATTTCTGTCTGAGTTATAAACGTTTAAAACTGAGTTAGTTACATTCGAAAAGCATTTTGTAAAGGAGAATTTTGCGCATAAGAGAGATGATGGTTTACATTTAGTTTTGAAGGATTTAATGGTCTCGATAAAAACAGACATGGTTGCTGGGGTTTTTTTTAAAAACGCAGAGGAACTTTTTACATTCTTAATGCCAATGTATTTGGAATTCAAATTTGGTCACTAATACTGAAAGAAAGTATTTGAACATGTAGTGCGCAACAGCGATGTCAGATAAACAATAATAATTGTATAAACATTTTTATTCGGGATAGGTGAAGGTTATTTTTTTATACCCCCAAGTTTTCTTAATATTTAAATAAGTCTTGTTTGTATCGATATGTCTGAGGGTTTTTGAGAATGATATTCGTAATTTTAAACCACCGTTTTCCAAAAACAATAAATGTTATCGTTTTTGTGGTTTGTTTTCAAAGCTAAATAATATTTTAGGGTATTTTAAAGGAAAAACCAAAGAAAACAGGGAATTAAAATTCAAGGCCAGCTGTCAAAAAGCCAATGAAAAAATAAAAATTATGATTAAAATTATGCACTTAACTTAAATTACAGGGCTTACGTGGCTGGTCTAAAGCTCCGTTTGGGTGGTTAGAAATAGGCAGCCGGAAATGTTCAACAACCGACAAGTTGAAAAAGTAACCGATAAATGGGGTTGGTTCACGTGGCAACACCTCTAACGGTTTGTTTTCATTTATTGTCTGGAATTACTTTTGTGTTAGCATTCGAAAATGAGTTATCTAAGAATATTGTGCGTATTAACTTTTTTAAATGTCAACTTCTAGCTGTGCCGTTGGTTGTTCAAAGCATTCGCTAGTAGAAAGCTTGCATAGAAAGAAAAGTTTATTTTTTAATCTATGGTGGTCATTTTTATAGTGAAACCGAAACAACCAAGGAAATCGCAGCAAAAAGAGAAGTGAAAACAAGAGCGTTGCATCATCTGAAACATTCTCATTGAAAAAATTAACTGATAAATTAACCCTCCAAAGCCAAATCAAAATCAAACAACGAAAACAAAAATCGGCAAACGTATAAAAAAAACCATCAAAATAAATATAATATTTACCGCGGAACAATTTAAAAGGAAACCGAAACTGAAAAAAAAATGGCGAGCCAAGGAACTCTTGATTGCGTCCTTGTAGCGGAGCAATGAGATCACGATTGGAACACTCAAGGACGCGCGGAAGAACAGTTATTCGATGCTTTGTTGTGGTTGCATTTCTGCGTGGAGGAAAAAAGGTAAATAAGTTTGGCGGGTTTGAGATGATATTTGGCGCTGTTTTGCATTTTTTTTTATTAAATAAATATGATTATTAAATATGAGTTGGTGTTGTTTGTCCAACTTCGGAATTTTTTTTTTTTGGATTATTTCATTATGATTTTTTTTTATTAGGAAGCGTGAAAACACAGTTATTCGATGCTTTGTTTTGTTGTGATTGCATTACTGCGTGACGGAAAATAGGTAAATAAGTTTGGCGGATTTGAGGTGATATTTGGCGCTGTTTTGCATTTTTTTTTTATTAAATATGAGTTGGTATTATTAAATATAAGTTGGTATTATTAAATATGAGTTGGTATTATTAAATATGAGTTGATATTATTAAATATGAGTTGGTGGTTGTTTGTCCAACTTCGGAGATTTTCTTTTTGGATTATTTTATTACGATTTTTTTAGGAAACGTGAAAGATCAGTTATTCGATGCTTTGTTTTGTTGTGATTGCATTTCTGCGTGGCGGGCAATAGGTAAATAAGTTTGGCGGCTTTCAGAGGTTTATTTGGCGCTGTTTTGCATCAGGGGAGGGGTATTAATAAGTATCAGTTGGTGTTGTTTGCACTAAATTTTATTACGATTTTTTTTATTGGAAAGTGTGAAAGAAGTAATTCGATGCTTTGTTGTGATAGCATTTCTGCGTGGAAGAAGAAAGGTAAATAAGTTTGGCGGCTTTCAGAGGTTTATTTGGCGCTGTTTTGCATCGGGGGAGGGGGGTATTAATAAATATAAGTTGGTGTTGTTTGTACTGGTTTTTTTTTTTATTAGGATTACTTTTATTAGGACGCGAGAACGAAAAGTTATACGATGCTTTGTTGTGGTTGCATTTCTGCGTGGAGGAAAAAAGGTAAATATACGTTTGGCGGCTTTGGGATGTTTTATTTGGCCGGAATGTTGACGCCATCTTGTATTAGGGGTATTATGAGTTGGTCACATTGTTGTTATTAAATATGAGTTGGTGTTGTGGTACTATTTTGTTAAATATATTTTAAACAGAAGGTTTAATAAAAAATTTATAATTTGTAAATTATTCATAATTTAATTAGTTGCTTAGTTATTTTTTTACCTTTAAGCCATTATTATTTTCACATTATTTTTATTGCTTAACAGGTTTAGATACTGACCAAATTTCATTTAAGCATCTGAGGGATACATACGTAGAAACCCATCATATTTGCCCAGCAACATACATTTCTTAACATTTACTAATTTTATAATTCTACTAAATTTTAAAATTTGAAGTGTAAAGGAGATAACCTGCTACAAAAATATAATTTTTAAAAATTCAGTTAAGTAAATTTTTGTTAAAAATTTAAATATCAATATCATGCAGGGAAAATAAGTTTTTACTCGATATGTTTATCGATCGAGTCGATATGTTTTTCACTCAGAGAAATATTTTTTTAACTTATTTGAATTCAGCTCGACAACAAATCACAGATTGAAACAAGGGAAAAAAAGGAATATGACAAATATAAAAAACGATTAAAACTTATATCTCATGAAAAGTACTAAGTACACGTGCAAAGGCACACGACTACTCAATTACAGCGGACTTTGGAATGGCGCAATTCCTTTAAAAAATGACCCAAATAAACAAATCTACAGCGAAGCATCCCGATACCCTAATTCGTTATCTTAAGACAATGACATAAATGAAATGTTTTACTGCTATTTTCACTTACCTTACTTGCAATGGTATTTTAAGAATAAATTCTAGAAATGTATTCTAGCCTACGTGACTTAATATGAAATGTGTTTTGTAAAACATTCAAAGTTAAAACAAATGGTCAGCATTATGTCATCATAAAAGCGTTTAACTTAGACTGGTTTGCATTTTCTTTGGAAAAATTTGAACTAAACTCTTTGCCAACCTAACTTGGGTAAAAACAAAGAGTAAAAAGGCAGAGGGAAAAGCGCGATTGGTCCGTTAGTTATAGCGGTAATTAAAAGCCATATAGTGTACGGTGTGATAAGGGGCCCGGATGGACCATTACGCTAGCTAGCAACGGGTGCGGGTTCGATTCCCGTCCTCGCCCTAGGTGTTCTTTCCTTTCTCTGTGACAGTAAAATTCTTCCAGAGTCTGTCCTACTTGACGAAGGCTTATAAAGCGGGTCTCTGATTAAGAACACAAGCTGGAATATATATGAAGAGTACAGGGGAAGAACCGCTTTATTTCGTAAAAGGCTTTCCTTAATAGCCTCTTTGGGGATGATAGCGAGAAATCGCCTAAAGTGGTGCAAAGAAACCGGTTACCCGCTTTGTTTATCTCGCGGCAACCATGATTCACGCCAGAGATCAGTGGATACGAGTCACACGTTTGTACCGCGATTGAAGAACCGAAAGAACAATCGGTTTTCGGTTGCCAATGTCCGCCAAGTAGACACAATTGCGGAAAGACTCTAATTAAATCAAGCGGTTCTTCCGCTGTACTCTTCATACGTATCTACCCCTACCCCCTACCCCGCAGTGTGATAATTCCTTTTAAAAAAGAGAGTGAGAGAATAATTATTAACAATCGCACTTTTTTTATTTTGCCACTTAGCATCATTATCTTCTTTTCCCAAAATGTTTTGTGTCGATGTCACTTTGTAAGATAAATTCGATAATCAGGAAACAAGAAGAAAATGGAAATCAATAATACTTATTGGCGTTCTGCCACAGTTAGTGTTTTCCCTATCTGAATAGAAGCAGTAGTCGATGGTTATGTAAAGCTAAATAAACATAACAAAGTGTGCCAACCTTATTTATTTCGTTAGAGATTCATTTAATTGTGTCATTTTTTTGTTTTAAGATTATAAAACAATCAATAAACACAGTTGAAAAGTTTGGTGCAGGATTAAGAACTAGAAAATTATTTTTAAAAAATCAATTTAAATTAATATCAGGTAGTCTATAGTATAAGTCTATAGTATCTATAGTATAATATATACACTGTTAACCTTTTCAGTCCCAGTGATGCCATTTGGCATCATCATGTTTCTGATCATAATTTTTCAAAAATAATAGGGCTGACATCTATTGGGATAAATAAAAAATATTTTCTAATAGAAAAAAGTTTGAAGAATCGGATGATGTTCTTTTTGATATCATAAATGGCTATAAACAATCAGAAAAACATTTTTTTTTTTAATAATGGTACCAAATTGTCATTGGGACTGAAAGGGTTAAAAAGTTTGGTACAGGATTAAGAACTAAAAAAAAAACCTCGTCCATTTAAATGAAGGCTTAGTATAATGTACACTGTTAAAAAGTTTGGTGCAGGATTGAGAAGTAAACAAAAAACGTCCATTTAAATGAATACCAAGTCTTGGTATAATGTACACTGTTAAAAAAAATTGGTGCAGGATTGCACCAAATTTACTATTTGGAGCGTTGATTCACCATTTTTGCGGTGTATCAAAGTAATGGTTTTACTACAATTTTTTTTAATTCACGCTCCAAATAGTGGTAGCATCTAGAAAGTTCCAGTATTTCGGTGCAATTTGCGCCAAATTTTTTGGCAGTGTACATTATACTAAGACTTCATTATCATTTAAATGGACAGACACATCAATTGCCGTTACTGCAAAATTTATTTTACATTTCAAAAACTGAAATGATCCGATAGAAGATCCGCAGTTTACCCGCCTACGGCAGATATAGTGTCGGTGTGTTAAACGTCCATTGTCAGCATCCTTAGGGCTACAGTAACTTCCTGTCCTATGTATTGATAAAAACACGTTTCTTAACTTGTCAATAAATATCGGAAAACGGCGGAAAGACCCTAAGGATAGAAGCGACAGATACTTTAAGTTTTTTGTGGGGGAAATGTATCAAACATGTATTTTTTTAGTTAAAAAATTGATTTATGACAATGTGTGATTTTTTTTTAGAAATTCCAAAAACTTTGAATGATAAAGTATTGAGTTATGGTTGGAGAAATAAGGAAGGGTTACGTCGAGGTTGAGAAGAGAGATAAAAGGGGGTCAATGCCCATCACTCCTCACAATGGGTCAAAGATATCAAAAGAAAATATTCAAAACTTGTTTGTTCTCTTAAAAAATTCCGCCAAGAGACGTTTTTAAATGAAATAAAGTTGATGATATAACTGCTTTAATAAATGATTCTAAATAAAATTAAAACTTTTAAAAAAATATTTTTTTTTTTTGTTCTCTCGTTTGAAGAATCAATGTCACGTGGAAACAGAACACCAATCGAAGGAAATGCAGAAATGAAAGTTAAAAGAAATTTAGAAAACTTGAAACACTAGCAAAATACATGTTTTAACAAATAAAAAAAACGTTAAAAAATTATGAGTGCAATAATCGTTAGTCTGAGTGTATGAAAGGGAATAATATTTGCCATTTAGAATCCTTATAATATCAAAAAGATATAATTTCTTAGTATTTAGTCAAAGTTTTGTTAATACGTAATAAAAATACGTACATAAAAATATGCATCACGAAATAGATATTAATCAATTTATGAATAAATAATAATAATAATGATAATTTTAATGCAAATAAATTTGTCTTTGTAAGTTAATATGAATAGTCTAGTATTGATAAAAAGTATAAGTAAATAATAATAATGATAATAATAATAATAATAATAATAATAATAATAATAATAATAATAATAATAATAATAATAATAATAATAATAATAATAATAATAATAATAATAATAAAACATTATTATTAGTAAATTAAGTAAAAAATAAAAATAGCATAAATAGTTTATAAGTAAAATAATAAAATTAATAATTTAAATATAATAATAAAATTAATATTAAAATTGATAATTATCATTATTATTACTAATGTTATTATCATTGTTTATTCTTTACATTATTATTTTTAATACATTACATTATTAAAATTATTATTATCTGCTCTTTATACTTTTTTAACTTACAATTCCTTAAGTTATAACTTCATATTATCAATATTATGTACCTTAGCGAAGGCACACACCCTAAGGTTTTCCCCACCCTTTTGAACAGGTTAAAAGACGCAAGCGGATGATTCAATGTAAGGTGTGATTACTTTCCCATCAGAATTCATCCTTCATTTGTGAAGGTTGCTCTTGTTGTTGAATTAACTTGCCGGGTTGTGGCGACGGGTGATGTCGTAAATGTTGAAATGAAAATAATTCGAATGTGGGAGAGAATTGGACTATTGATTAAGGGCGAATGAGACTGAATGACCGTGGATCTCCAAACCAATGTTAATCCAATGGGGAAAAAGATTTTCTAAGTCACATTTCTCCAGTTGCATTGAATATTTTTATAAACGTTTTTTTTTTTGTATGATAAAGGTAGATGATTCACAGGTCTCCATAATCCCATTTTTTTTTAAATTTTCAATAAATAATTTTGCAAAAAACATTCAAACGAATTTCAAACAGTGTTATTGCAGAGACCTGTAAGTCAGCTACATTTATCATATAAAAAATTAGTTAGTAGAAATATTGCCGGCCCATCGGCGCAATGATTAGTGTACTAGCCTTTGGAGTTGCTGAACTCGGGTTCGAACCCGGTAAAGGCATGGATGTTTGTGCTTGTCAATAAATGTTTTTATTTGTCCAAGTGTTTGTGTCGTCCTTCTTTGTGTGTCTCTTGTGACTGTCTCTTCAGGCAATTTGGGTAAAGGGCTATAAAGCCTACACTCTCCCTTCTAGAGGGCGCAATCACTGTCATTTGTCATTGTCATAGTAGAAATATTCAATACAGCCGGATAAATGTGATTAAGAACATATTATTTTTCAGAATATTAACACAGAGGCACTTAGATTTGGAGACTCATTCGATCTCATTAGCCGTTCAATTTTTTTTTTTTTTTTAAGTTTACTTAACCTTAACTGAAAACCACGGATTGATTCAAAGTTAGTATAGCAAACCAAGCGTAAAAAAGTAATTTTTCTTCGGTAAATAATACGTCATTCCTTCCATGGCAACGAAGAACAAAAACATTTTCTTTTCGACATTAATTGCTCGGTGTTTTTTCATTTAATGTTGCTCATATCTATTGAAATATAAATGTACAAACTAAGAGTTCAATTTAATGTCGTTAGTATTGCTTCAAATAAAAAATATCACGCTTCAGTCAAAAGTTAAATATGAAGATCTGATATTTTTCTTGTGAATACAAAAAATAATGCAGCTTCTATTTTTTTGAAACAAATTATTATTTTCTAAAGAAAATTATTTGTTTTGAAAGTATTTTTTCTTTTATGGTTGAAAAAAGTGCTTAGTAAATAAATGAATTGATGAAAAGCAAAATTTCTGTTTAATATTCAATTGGAAATATTATGTTTCCAATTTTTTGTAACGATTTTGAATTACACGAAGTATTTTTAGATTTAATATTTTGAAGAATATTTAATGCGCCAAATTTAAACTCGACAATTCAGCTATCATTACAAATTAAATTGTTTACAAAATAATGCCAAAATTGGCGAAAATCAGCCTAATGTGGCACAATACATTAAAGGAGAACACTTCAAACATCAGACATATTTTCTAAAAGGAGGTTTCGTGTGTTTATTCTCGCCTCTTACTAGTGCAAAGGCCTTGCCTTTCAAAATATCTTCAATTGTATCCTCGACTTCCTTTGAAGCAGTCTCATGCAGCAGAAAGTTGTCCAACAAAACCTGGTCCGATGGCAAATATCGCTCCAACGATGTCGCCATTTCGCGTAACAGTTCATCGTTCTTGTCTTTCAAGACCAGCCTGAACACTAGCAAGCACTCTGTGGCGGGGTTAGCCAGAACACGATTTGTGCCAAAGTCTTCGCCAACCCCGAAAAAGAAACCTCGGTGGACATTACAAAACTGCAAGTGTTTCGACTTGGCGACAGGTTGATGTCTCTCACCATCTTGGCCAACACGGGGCTGCAAGTCATTCTGCTTGGCGACGTTTTGGTGCTTGTTGCAATCTTGGACAGCACTTAGCCTTGTTTGAGACGAGTCTTGATGATAAGACACTTTCCTCACCAACGTACAGTCACCGGCCACTATAAACCAAGACCACTTTGGTCTTGTACCGTCATTGCCATTGTAGACTTCAACAGTCTCCAGGTAACACCGCAACTTTGAGAATATTTCCAGGGCGTTTAGTTCCTCGTTCGACCAGCCAAACTTCTGCAAAACTTTACAAGATCTCAAATATTGCTTCAGGCGCATGTGTTCTGCTTCAAGTTTCTCTTTAACAATCCCGAAATCGTATGCATTCAGCATTAGAACTTCTGAATGACCGACAGCATAAGCGTCAACTGTCGATGGTCTTTCGCCTAAAAGGTCTTGATGACCGAAATAGTCGCCAGATCTCAAGACCATCTCTGGCCAGTAGGTTTCTCCAAGACCTGGATGTTTGTATCGCAAACATACAACGCCAGACAAAAGTACAAACATGTTTGTGACTGCTTTGCCTTGCTGAAGAAGATACTCTTTGTCCTTAAAAGATCCGTATGTCATTTTCTTACAAAGTTTCTGCTTGGTGGAGTTTGAGAAGTTTTGGAAGAATTCTAACTTGTCTAGTTCTATCAAAATGTTCTTACTGTGTCGGTCCGTGGATGGTAGATTGAAGAATACTTTAGTTTCGGGAGACATGAACTCATATTCAAATGGAATGCTTTCATAAAGTTCATCATCGAAATCCAATGTCAAATCTGTATTTTCGCCCTTGAAAATGCTCTTATTTGCATCATTCTGGGATTCCATTGTGTTTCCGATAAATTCTAATTAAAATTTTGAGTTCTATGTGTGGATATTTTAGGTTGAAATTTAGACAGAAAAAAGTATAAGTAACGAAAGAATGCGCGGGGCATGTGTTTTGAATTATTGCTAGATTGTTGCTGTAATATAACCATACCTGAAATTGTTTTGTTTATAACATTTGAATTAAAACAACACGCGATATTTCAAAACCTCACAATGTGTATTGGGAATGTTTCTTATAATGTAACGCTCTTGTTTTCATTTTTCTACATTCACTGTCAATGATTCTCATTTCTATGTGTATATCAAATGTTAATTTGTTAAAATGAAGTCAAATGACGACCTTTTCATGCCATAGATTTTTTTTAAATAAGTGTTTCAAAGTTCTGCTAAAGCTTTCAAAAAACCTTCCACATACATCGGTATTGCCAACTAACCAAACCAAACAACCCAACAACTGTTTGCAAACTACAGTATAAACAGGTTACAAAAATATGAGTTACAATTTACTACTTTAGAATCATTCCAAGAAGTGGCTTGTCGTTAATTACGCTGCCTCACAGAATCAGAAGAAACAAAGAATTAAAAAAAAAAAGAACAGCAAACGAGTACCAAGATAATGAAGCTATTTTCTTGTTGCCAGTTCCCTAGGAAGCGTGTCAGTGGTGTTGTTGTCATGGTTACCACTTCTGTTTGCGTTACTATTTCTCTTCCGGGTTTTTCGTCTGCTATATTCTTTTTTTTTCCCCGAAACGTATTCTGCGGGTTCCAAAATTAGAAATTGGGGACATCGGCTTCGTTTTCTACCTACGTCGAGTTTTGTAATTTCTGTGTGTGTGTGATAATGGTGATGTAATTATTGTTCAATTGTTGCAAACACTTGCATTTCGATACACACATTAAAGAATAACAACTAGTCAACGGTGAATCAATGATGGTTCATTTTCCCACAGCCCCCAATGAATATCCAAAATTCTTTTTTTTATAATCACTGGCTCACTTTTATTATACGCAGGTACACACAGTTCCACCTATTTATAACTCGATTACTAAAAATATAGTGTCTTCTTATCTTCCGTTTAAAGTGTGACATGTTCAATTTGAGCCAAATAAGCCTCTCTTGTTCTGTTATCTATGTATATATATATTCTTCAAACGTGGTTAAATTTAAAGGAAAATTTATATGGTCGGAATGGCAATGGCATTACGGATTTGGCAGCATGGGAGCCAAGTTAGGCTTAAAAAAATTATCAGTGTCCAAACTACGAATTTAATCAGATACTCCCATATATTTTTGCATATGACATCTGTTTTTAACTCAATAAAACTGATTTCCTACATAGTATAGTATTAGCAATTCCCTAATAGTAAAAGTATTGTACAATCGCATTGACTCACTTTTAGAATAGGGGAGAGTGTTGTACCTAGGGACAATTTTTACATTTTAATTTTTTTCTTCGATAATTATTGTCAAAATAAAAATTTCAAAGCAGCATTTCAACACACCAATATATCCCTCCATAATATATTTTTTTAAATTCTGGCAGCTTGAAATTAAAAAATTGCCACTCATTTAAAGTAGAGAGGATAAACTGTCCCAAGGTACAACATGATGTTGTACCTTGGGACATGCTTTATAATTCAGTCAATAGTCGTACACTTGAACTAATTTGGGTCAGAAAACAAACTTTATTTCAAAATACATCAGAAAATGTGCTTTTAGAACATTTCATCACACGGAAGGAAAAAGATTTATCAGGTGTTGCCAGAATTATATTTTCAAACTTCAATCATTATAAAATATATCCAAAACAAAGCTGAGTTGTATTTTACATGTTTTGTGGAATTGCTTTTAAAATAAATAATAAAGATATTTTTATTTATCCAAATTATTAAGAATTTAATTAAATTATTAATACTGTCCCAAGGTACAACACACTACATGGTTTAAATAAAAGCAAGATAGTGGCCAATCCAAATGCATTATCATTATTTTCTCATAACCAAAATATTTTAAAATCTTCTCTTTTATGAAGAAAATAAAATGCAGTTGACCTTTTGTAAGAGTACTAAGGTAAAAAATTATATTAGAATGAGAAAAATATTTACTTTGGGGTAATGAAATATTATTTTTTGTCACCATTTCATCAATTCAATGATGCTAGTGTTAAAATTTATTATGATGATGTCTGTTGGTTAAGGCTACTATAAGAAAAAAACAATGTATGAATATTGTCAATAGATTCTTAGAAATCGTCAGTGTCCCAAGGTACAAGCGTCCCAAGGTACAACACTCTCCCCTATACAATATAGCTGGAAAACGGTCCCACCTATTTCCAACTCCGTTACAAAAATATACGATGTTTCTCAACTTAAATTTATAAAAATCTTACATGATAGTATTTATCATGGTTTTCTGTTTGAACCATATTTCAAATTGTTGGAGCGTTAAAAAATTATTTGAAATTCACAATCACCAAAAAAGAAATTAAATAAAAAAAATACGAATTTTGAAAAAATCTCACTTGAGATTACAAAAGGATGGGGTCGAGACAAATATCAATTTTTGGAGTAGCTAGAATTCCCACAGATTGATAATTTCATCCGCAAGAGTCTAATGAAATGAATTACTGCGGTGGCCATTAAAAAAAATAAAACAAAAAAATCTAAATTTTGTATTTTTATGTATAACGTACAAACATACTAAATTTTTTAAACGATTCGTGTATTTCTTCCCTTTTAATAACGTCGATGAAAAACGATCAAAATTCAGGTGGTTACATGTATCGTTCCCCTTAAGCTCGTCATGGAGGCTAGAAGTAGACAGCCTAACCTAAAACATTTCATTTCTGCAAATTATATGGTATTTCTCAGCCACACCAGCTGACAGTTTTTTTCTGTAAAAACAACAAACTTTTTGACAGTGTGATAGTAGTGAAAATAGGCTAAAACATATACATATCAAACCATGCGTGTTAAACAAATATACGGCGAATTTCATCATTGGACCAAATACATAAGTTAGTTGACATCACTTCCCTTCAGTTCGAAGAAGACGCACAAATAAATTATCAGACGATTTTTGTCCCCCATTGTATCTGGCAACATATTTCCATAAGTTTACCAATATATCCCGCATGATTTTTTATGTCACTATTGTGGTTGGACAAAATATGGAGAAAAAAAATCTGGGACAAATTATCGACCTCAATTTTTATCAACTAATTACTCAAAAGATGGTGGCATCACCTTCCGCTTGGATAAGCGATTACGCGTTCTGGACTTTAAAAATAGAATTCTCAATTAGAGGGAAAAGCTTTTGTTTAGCCTCAGTTAACAAAAGTGAGTAATATAATCTGAAAATAATTTAAATTGGTTGACCTTACCTTAAAAAAAATTGAGAACACTTACGAATAGAAAATAAATAAGAGGGATGGCTATCCATGCTCACTTCGCTCGCTCACCGTTCATTGAAATTTTGGACTAGCCTTTAGTATGCTTTTGAAATAAAATTATAAATTTATGATTATAATTTTTTTAATGTGATATATACAACTTTTTTTGGTTGATTTTACGTGGAATTAAACACTCGTACATTAAGTTATTGGAATTTATGTTTGAAAGAAAATAGTTTTTAAATAGTAAGATCCATTTGTAACAATATTAGAAACAGTTGTAGAGCCGAAGTTGTGCTGGAGTCGAAAATTTCTTTAATAAACAAGTTCTGATTGTGAAAATTACGAACATGTATTCGGAAAACTAATAGGGTATTTGACTCGGTTCCGGGCTTAGCCAAAATAACTGTGGACCTATAAATGGCCTGTGCAACCAAAAAATGTTCGACAAATAATACCTTCGTGTCGAGGGAGTGCAGGTAAATATGCGCCAAATTCGGTATTCAGATCATTTGGTATGTACATAGTTTTAGTACAAGAGTTTCCAACTAACGGACCAACCGCGAGTTTCCCTCTGCCTTTTTACTCTTTGTTTTTACCCAAGTTAGGAGTGTAGTGCGACGATAATCCAAACTAACTTAACAAAAAAGTCGCGCTTTAATTTCTAAAAGTGGGCTTTTCAGCCAAATGTGGCTATCCCAAAGTCCAAGGCCGGAGAAGCGGGTTTGGACGCTTTGGGACGAGAAACCGTTTGAAAGAGGAAAACTCGCACGTTGCGGATAATAAAGTTATTTCCCCCGGCGTAACTGACTCTCTTCTGCAAGAGTAGGAAGCATGCAATAAAAAAAATTTACACAGAATCTCCGACTTCCCTTGATGTACTAAAGAAAAGAACGCGGTGACCCTTTTCACCTGTTACTAAACCATATGTTAGTTTCATTGTTATGTCGATTTAATTTAGTTTAAATTACCGTTGCACTAGAGCTACATGAGGGCTTTTGGTGACGGGCGTGGTAATTTAGAACCACAGTCAGGTGACGATGATGGTTATGTCGAATTAGTGTAGTGTAAAAGTTTCCGACTGCCCATTTCTAGCCTCCTTTAGGAACTTTAACACAACCAATAACGCCTCGTAATTTAGAACCCTGGTCAAGTGACGAGGTCGACACCTGAGCGGGCACCCAACGGAACTTCGAGCGACATCGTACGCTGACGCCGTCGGTACTTTGGACTCCACAGATTTAACGAGCACGTCTGTCCCAGAGTACTCGGGCCCATCCGTCACGAGAATTGGAATTTCTACCCAGTACAGATAACCGATTTATAGGATGACCGGCAGTAGGTGGGATTCGAACACCTGAGAAGGCTGAATCCTGAGGCGGATGCCTTAACCACTCGGCCACGGACGGGCCATGTCGAATTAACATCATATATGGTGACATTGTGGAAGGCATGTATCATGTATCAGGTCTTCGGAGAACGGCAGATTTAAGTTGCACCAGGACCAGATAAACGGTATTCTTATAAAATTTCCTCTGGTTTGCACTGGACGAGGACAGAACCTATTAAGTTAAGTTTTTAGGTTGAATTATCGTCGCAATACAGCTACACGGGCGATACTGGCTACGAGTGCCATATTTCAGAACCACAAGAAACGAGCTGACACTGAGTGGGCACCCAACACAACTTTTAAGAGTGACATTGTAAACGCAGAGTCAGGACGTTTGAAGCAGATTTAAAGTGCAATACCTCTACCGGGGAATTATTTGTTCAACTTTTTTTAGCTGAACAATCCACATATGGGTGGGCAGCTATTTTTCCGGACCAAATATTAGAATTATGCTTCTAAAACATTTCTTTCTGTGAATTTCTTTTTAATTAATTGCAACTCATAAAGATCCTTATTTTTTATACCATAAAAACATTTTTCAAAAATTTTATTCTAAAAGTACATAGTTTCCCATTATCCTCTTAAGACCCGAGCAAATTCCTACACGTATATTCTTAATCTGAACATACTTTTCAAACAAATATATTCTAAAAAGTATGTTTTTAAAAGAAATTGTTTTAAAAATTATGTTTATATTTATTTAGGGACACGCCCTAAACTCTAAAAATACACATTTTTGTGCTATAAATGCAACAAAAGAGGCCGTATCACTTATTTGTAGTTCACAAATTATTTTATCATTTTTGGCCCTCGTTCAACTTCAAATTTTAATAGAAATAAATGACTGATACCTGTAATCAAAGGCTGAAAACTGATATTTGGATCTTCTTCCGTCGGACAAAGTCAATATCGGAACTAATTAACGTGTCGATTGCTTGCGGGGAGGGTTTAAAAAATTTCCACAAATGGGGACGCCAGCAAGAGGTTAACCCTTTCAGTTCCAAAAAATTACCACACTACAGAAACAACTCATATTCACAAAATAAGCTCATTTTAGGTCAAAAATAAGATTTCCATGAGAAAAAAAAAATCATTTTAATTTTTTATATGGTTTTTGAAATAATGCCAAATTTTTTAACTGTGGAAAACAACAAAATAAAAATATATATATTACCTAAAAACACTTGGAGTTATATATTTTAAGGTATCTGACCATATTATTAAAAAAAATTTAATAATTGTTTTAATCGAAATAGTTTAAATTATGTTTTAAATATGAGGAACTGAAGTGAACTTTTAAAAAGTCAAGTGAAACGCTTGTTTGCTATTTTCTGAATAAAAGAAATAGTAGTTCCGATTTCTATTGAGATTAATGTAAAATATTGTCGAATAGAACAGAGTGTGAAGAAACTGGGACTGAAAGTGTTAAACCCAATTTAAAAAAAAAAACGAAATAAAACATAAACCAATATTAACCCTTCCTTAAAAAAGAGCCCGCGCATTCCCCTATCCCATCCACACTATCGTGTTTCCGCTACTCCGTCTGGGCGCGGGGTAAACACAAACACATGGCGGGAAGAAAAAAAAAAAAAGAGTTGCTCCCTTGTAACATTCACTCACATGTTTTGATGGTGGTTATTATATTCGGCTAAGTCGGTGGATTTGTTAAAAAGGAGTTTTGGGGGTCAATACTGCATGGGAAAAGGTAAACAGGAGTATCTACTACAATATTTTTGACCACTTTTTTTTTTGCTCTGAAATATTCTATATACTTTCTCAGGTCCTGATTTCCGGCGGGAGCCCAGTCGGTAAGGCACTCGCCTAGCATGTGAAAGGTCCCAGGTTCGGGTCCGGGTATCGCCAAAATAACTGCCGATCTATAAACGAATAATACCCCGTTATACCCCCGTAGATATTTTTTAAAAACATTTTCCTAACGAAGGATTTTTGCTTCCACGTAATATTTGATAGGCATAACATTATCGAATCCTGGGTCGTTCGGCCGTTGTAGGCCGTTTCAGTAAGGAAAGGATTAAATCAAAATCATCACACACACAAAGTATTGTAATTTCTACTTTTTTTATTTGGGGTTTTGAACGAAGATTTATTTCATTATTTATATTTTTTTCATTTTTTTATGTATCTGTTTTTTTGGTAACACTAACGGCAGTTGCCATAAAACTTTTTAGGTTTTAAGTGTATTTCTGAAAATTCCAAAAGTTTGAAAACGGACTTAAACGTAGAATACGAATTCCTATTACACGTCGAACGTCAAAACTAAGTTTTTAACAAAAAAAAAATGCACGTGCAATTCAACATGTTATAAAAAATATATAATATACTAAATATTTTACGAACCATATTTTAGATGTTTTTAGGTATCCTATTAATCCAGCATTTCCTTAATAAGTTACAATTTCAACTTTATAACATCTTACCTGTAAAAAAAGACAATATTTTAGTACATATTATAATTTTAAAAACATCTAAAATATTGTAACATAACACAGAATATATAACACAGAAATAAACAAGTGAGTCAGGAATTCGTCACACAGCCCACAAGAAATCCTTCATATAGGAAATAACAAGTTGCGTTATACTAAGTGAACTTTCTTGGAAGAAAACAAATTCGAAAGCTTTTCGAATTGTGTCTGCAATATTACCCAACATCACTTAGGATACTACCTCCTAAAACGTGCAATGGATGAGGGAAATGTTTTTAACTACACTCCGTGCCAACCTAACTAGGGTAAAAACAAATAGTAAAATGGAGGGGGGAAAGCGCGATTGATCCGTTAGTTGGAAACTCTTGTAAGATAATATTTACATAAAAATAATCTCAATACAATTTAACCAAAATACACTTTTCATTCTGATAAAATTGCAAAATGTCCTCAAATAATATTCAAATCTGTTGGACCTTTAATGAAATTAATGTTTTAAACTTGTTTTCTGGATGGATTCACAAAGAATTTATCGAACTCTTTACATCCGAGGAAGGATCTTCTCCATAGCATATTTTTATTTACCCAACTTAGGTTGGCAAGGTAGTGTAAACGGTAATAGTTTGGGGTAAAAGCGGTGAAGTAGAGAGATATGAAAAACGTGTTTACGTTTACACTTTGTTTTCGTAGCATTAGTGACAAAATTTTTAGAAAAATGGGTACAGTAATAAATTCAGGCAGTTTAATTTATAAGTTTCTATCATTTGTGTTGTTGTCCCTGCTATTGTTATTTTTTTATTATTGTTTTATTGTTATTATTATAATTACAGTTATTATTATTGTTGTCGGTATAATTATCATAACACGAAATTAAAAAAAAATAAAGAAATATTATTATAAAAAATACATCAATTATTAAAAAATATTAATCAAATCATCAGAAAATAGTTTAAAATTTCATGAAGTACTTGATCGTTGCGAAATCCTGGATATTTTATTTTATTACAAATGGTTAATTTCTTTTTACTCTTTGCACAATATTTTGATTTTCAAAAAATAATATTTGTTCCAAATATTTCACCCCAAAACTTAATTCTTTTCGCTATTGTTCCATTGACAGGACTCAGCATTGTGTATTCAAAGCAAGAATTTCGCTTCCATAAAAAGAACAAACCCATAAAATTCCATAAATCTCGCTGCTGGATCAAGTCAAATTCTGTTTTGTTTCGTAATCAAACAGTAGTTTTTATGACAGGAGTATCTAAACTTTTTAAGTTTGGGTCTGGAATAAAAAAAAATTACAAAAAAGTCATTAAAACAAAGAACGTCAATGTGTCTTGAAGAAAATCACAAATTCATTTGTAAGAAATTTTTAGTTAAATTTTCTTTTGTGTCATTAGATGAAAGAATCGTGTCTTTTAAAGAATTAAATAATGTCTGTTTTAGTTAAATGAAAATATGAAAAACCATGGTAAAATAAAATATAAAATTTTATACACAAAAAGTTTTATGAAATAAATTGGCCCTAAAATTAATTAAAAATTGGTAAAATAAAATCATTTCTCAAACCATTTTATTAAATAAATTGGCTTTAAATTCCTTATACTCCCATTTTTAAATGCTTAAAAGTTGATTTTTAACTATTTTTTAAAATAAAGTTTAGAAAAAGTTATAGTTATAATTTATTCAAAAATAATGACTCCAAATTTTTGTTAAAAAATAAAGATTTTTACCATTTTATTCTGGACGCATAGTGAGTTTATTTCACAAATTTTAATTTTTTTTTAATAAAAAATAAAAAGGTGGGACTGAAAGGGTTAAAAAACCACAAATATATGTAAAAAGAAGTGAACATGCCTTTTTAGAAGTATTTGGTGAAATTTGGAAAAATAATTGTAATATGCTTTGATGAAAACCACACAGACCAAAAATGACGTCGAACTGTATCAATGAAAATTATACAAAAACTCGTAAAACTGACACGTCATTCTAAAAACCACAAACATATGTAAACATACTTGTTTCTCAAAATTAACAAAAAAGTTAATGTTAATTTTCTGTTTTTGTGAAAATTAAATTTAAAACAATGTTGCCAAAAAGGGATTTTTTTAGAACAAAAACATTTCAAGTGTTCACATACGGTAGTTTGGAATCAAATGTTTTTATATAGCATAAAAAAACAAAGCATTTCTTTGCTTTATCTGAGCAAATTGTAAATCAATCCAAGTAAAAAGCGAAATTCTCCATCTACGGTGCCTGAGCAAGAGGTCATTGAACTTTGTGGCAAGTGAAAACGCCGCGCTGCCGTAGTAGAAAATATTCTACTCTGTTGGCTTTTTGTTCTGACGCCATTTTTTCTATTTTGTTCCATAATCTGTTATTCGTAATAATCGCTTGCTGTTGTCATTCGCACAATAACGATAAACTAAGTAAATAAATGGATTAGCGAAAAAGTTTGTTTTTTGTTCTAAAAAAGTTTTTTTTCAAAAGAGAATTAAGTTTTCCTTTTGAAGGAATGTTTCTCTGTTGCCAAGTTACGTAAAACGATGGCGTAATAAGCCCGGGCTACAAAAAAAAATTGAGATGGAAGGAATATATAGATTTCGATTTAGTTCAATTTCTAAAGAGAAATATTTTATGACGCATTAAATTTATTTTAAATTCCGGAAAGTTGTTTGTTTTAGTTGACGTTGTTTACACTTAATCAACACATAATTAAATAATAAAATATATCGATAGTACTTTTTCAATATAAATGCAAATTATCTAAGAAATTAACAAAAATTTTACACTTTTTCCTTGAAAGGGCTAAAATTTAAAAGCGTTTAAACATTTTAATTTTTATTGAAAAATATTATACTTTAATATTGTACTTTAATTAAATATTATATATATACACTTTAAATAAATGAGTAAATTTATAAATTAGTGATGTTTGAAAAATGGACAGTAGTATGAAATTATGAAAACACAGTAATTGTGAAAACCTTATTATTTTTAAAATTTAGAAAAATATTTGTTATGGTACACTTTTATGTAAAGCGTGAATTCTAAATTTATATCGTAGACAAAAAAGTCTTAACATATTGTCATGAAATCGTAAAATTTCATAGATTAATGTTTTTCGATCCATGCATAATTCGATAGATATTGCAATTTCAATATATTTTCAAAACAATTCGCCTTCACAATACAAGTTCAACTGGCCTCCATTTTCTTAAATAAAATACAAAAACATTAAAAAAATATTCTCACAAAGCGACTCAAATAAAGTGAAGAGAAGATACATTAAATGTTTTCAAGCGATTTAAGGTCTCTCATACCCCATCCATAGAGTATACCCCTTTTCAATCGCAAAATCCCCCTTCCACATTTCGTCCTAAAACATATTTACTTCCTAAAACATCCTCTGTTACTTTATTTATAAGTAGACAAGTGGTAATATAAATGATGCTTGTAAATAAAAATAAAGGAAAACTTTAACAAAACAGTAGCTGAGATTAAGAAAGATTAACTTATTGTAATTAAAAAAATTATTCCGTACAAGAAAAGACCTCATACATTTTCTGCATTTAACAGTGGCACAGTGAAAATTTTTTTTAGTCAATACTTCAAAAAAAAAAATTTAGTTTGCACTTTGAGGGAAAGGAGAATTGGCAAATGCGTAAACTTGTTTTCATTGCAAAACATTTAAACTCGGAATAGTTTCTTACGCTTACATTTTGAGGGAAAGAAAAATTGGCAAATATGTAAACTTGTTTTTATTAAAAAACATTTAAACTCGGAATAGTTTCTAACGTTTACATTTTGAGGGAAAGGAAAATTGGCAAATATGTAAACTTGTTTTCATTGAAAAAAATTTAAACTCGGAATAGTTTCTTACGTTTGCACTTTGAGGGAAAAGAGAATTGGCAACTATGTAAACATGTTTTCATTGGAAAAAATGTAAACTCGGAATAGTTTCTTACGTTTACATTTTGAGGGAAAGAAAAATTGGCAAATATGTAAACTTGTTTTCATTGAAAAAAATTTAAACTCGGAATAGTTTCTTACGTTTGCACTTTGAGGGAAAAGAGAATTGGCAAATATGTAAACATGTTTTCATTGGAAAAAATGTAAACTCGGAATAGTTTCTTACGTTTACATTTTGAGGGAAAGAAAAATTGGCAAATATGTAAACTTGTTTTCGTTGAAAAACATTTAAACTCGGAATAGATTCTTACGTTTACATTTTGAGGGAAAGGAAAATTGGCAAATATGTAAACTTGCTTTCATTGCAAAACAATGGGGAGAGGCAATATAATGGACCAATAAATAGTCTCCAACAGCCATTGGTTACTTCTAGCCCAGCCTCAACACAACCAAAAACCCATAGGGTCATCTCACCCCAAAAAATATCTCCATCAATAGAACGATTTTTTCCCAATCCCGCTAAAGACCATTTGTTCCTTTTGCGTTAATAAAAAACCCGATTTTTAAAACTATTTTTTACATTTTAAAATTTGGAGCATTGAGGTGTTTTTTGAAACTATAGACCACAGAGTTATGTTTTTTTTTTTTACTAATTTTTTGAATTTATAAATCGTTAGTTCCAACAAATTTGAGTTTAAACGTTTTGCAACGAAAACAAGTTCACGCTTTTCCCAATTAGCCCATAACTCAAAGTACAAACTTAACAAAATTGTAGACCATGTCTAAAACAACCCATTGGGTACATCTAGTCCAGTCTTAACACAACCAACAAAAACCCACAGGGTCATCCTCCCTAAAAAAATATCCCCATCAATAGAACGATTTTTTCCCGATCCCGGCGCTAAAGACCATTTGTCCCTCCCCCCCCCCTCCCCCTTCAGGGCCTGATTAAGATTAATTCTGCGAGGAAGCAAACGATATCGCCCATTAATTTGGGGCCCGTGTCGTCTGCCTGTTTTCGATGAACCTGAAAGGGGTGAGTCGGTTGGGGGAAGGGGATTGAAAGAGTGCCAAGAATCGATCTGCTTGCGTCAATCCACATCAGACGATAATACTGATATACCCTGCACACGGCAGACGATCGGACAAGAAGTTAGGTCGGCGGGGGTGGCAACGGTCCCGGAAGGAAGTAGTGGGACCCTTCTCCGTATTTTATGAATAATTTAGCCTATTAAAAATTATTTCGACTTCTTTTACTGTTATTTATATTTACTATTATTTGAGACTTTTTTAGAAACATTTATTATAAATTATTAAAATTTAACTTTTTAATTTTTTAAACGCCACCCCCTCCCCTTCCCAGCTATAAAGAAAAAAACGATGATTTGATCATATTTTTTTTTATACGAGACGAACCACTGCATTTTGTATTCACAACGTATAGCCAATTTGGCGCTTTTCTGGGGATATTGGCGGCATTCTGTCGTTTTCTCAGATACAGGAAATAATTATTAGAGCAAAGTAGGAAAAGAGCATCAAGACCAGAAAAATTGTGTTCATGTAATTGTAGCTGGTCAAAAGTGCTGCAATTTAGAAACGATTTATGGGGTGTGGGCTGCATATCAGGTAGGATATTCAACCATTAGTTTTGTGGTATGCATAATTGCAAACCACAAAAATGGTTGGAATTGTATACTATTGTTGATATACATGCACATGACATTGGTTCGATTTTTTTGTAATTTTCAATAAACAGTTTTACGACGGCTCAGTGGCTGAGAGTTTAAACGTGTCCGCCTCGTAAGCCCAAGATCGCGGGTTCGAGTCCCGGCTGAGTCGTCGGATTTTCTGGATGGGAAAATCCTGGGCACGCATGTCATATGATTATGTGGCATGTGAAAGATCCCTGGAGGGTCCATTTGGCTTGGGTTCGCTCGGCAAAATTAAATCTCGGCATACTTTAACATCCACAGAGAGCTCAGATTCATTGCAATCTGTGCGTCAGAATTGTAAGCGAGGTTAGCATGGATGATGCCACAAAAAATGGCTCGCAGTTCTGGGGAATATGCCGAGTCTGCAAAGGCTTGACCGCCAAAGTTGCAGCCCCATCAGAGAAAAAAAAACAGTTGTACAACAAAATATTCAAATTAATCTTAAATATTAGGATTATAGAGACCAAGGATAGTTTGCACAGAAAGAAAAGTTTATTTTTATCAATATCGTTCATTTTGACAGTGAAACCGAAGCTACCATTGGAGTCGCATTACGGAGAAAAATGAAAACAAGATAGTTACGTCATCTGAAACATTCTCATTCATTAAATATACTAATCTGAACTACAGCCAACCATTCATGCAATTTGTGCCCGTCCCCCGACACTCGTAAGAGGTCACCGGTTTCACCTGGAAAACCACCGCGCACAGGTTTCCACTATTTTTATGATTGCCAGTGTTTCCATTATTATAGTGGGCTTCCATTAGCCCTTATCACGCTTCCATTGGCGTTTGTTCGACCTCCCATTGTTTAGGCTTTTCTTTCTTTTTTCTGCGCAACCCACAGACCCAGCTCGAGAAAAGAAGAAAAAAAAAGAACAAATAAAAGATTTTTTTTCTTCTTCGTTTGCTTGATGGACACATGTTAATAACGATTGTTTCCTGTGGAGGTAATTGTGAGAATGAATGTTCTAAAGTTGTTTTAAAATACGTGATAAAATCATATTTCGCATACCTATTTCTGGCCCCGTTCAATGGCCTTTCTTACACGGCCTATGTATGATGTTTTTATACAAATGATTTGATTACAGTGACAACTCATGAAATGGTAACTTTCGTGATTGTGAGAATAAATGTTCTAAAGTTGCTTTAAAATTTTGTTAAAATCACAATGAGAAAGACTTCGGATACCTATTTCAGGGATCGTTCTATGGCCTTACAGTGTGATGTTTTTTTTTTTTTGCAAATGAATTGATTATATTGACAATACCTGAGCTGACAACTTTAATAACAGTTTTCCCTCCTGTTTTTATACTTTTCATTTCATAGAGAAACTAGCAGTATCGCTGAAGAGAAAAAAAATTCTAATTTTTTTTATTATTCTTTGATTGCAACACGATGTCACATGACAAAAAATTCCAAATATCCATTAGCAAAGTTTATCTTTAAAATCAATTTTATATTTTCTTCCTAACTTCTTTTACAAAATAAATTCTTTAAAAAAAGGAAAGTATCCCCAAAGAAGAGAAAGTGTTGAAAACTCGGTGGAACGTAATAACAACACGTGGAATGATAACCGAACAAAATAAAATAATAATAAAAAAAGAATATCAGAAATAATCCAAAATCCAATAGTGGAACGTTGCGATAAGTATTACGTCACAAAGAAATGACCTCTTTGATACCCTCTGATGACGAAAGACGAGTGTCACGTGACTCGTAAATATCAGCCATTCACCATCGATCAAACGACGATACAGTTTCCAACTTTTGAGTTGGAAGTATAAATAGGAATCCAACTATGGCAACACAACAGAGTCTTATCAAAAGGTAATCGGTTGTTGTGTTTATGGTTATGTAATTCTAATTTTGGAATCTTTCAAAGACAGTTTTACAGTTTTAAAGCGATTGCTTCGAATAATTGGAGTTGTACTGTAATGAATTTCTGCTCGACTAATATTTTCCGTGCATGCGAAGGCGGTGTCATTAGCCATAAAAGAAAAAAAAATGAGATTACTTATTATTAAAATGCTAAGAATTACTCGATATAGGGTAACAATCTCAGCGATTGGCACCGCCACAGTGATTGGCCTCCTCATTCATTATTCAAAATAATAAGATGTTAAAGCCCAAAATAGGTGTGACAAACGTTTTTAAAATTTCCTCCATTAACGTTTGTCATGTTGGCAACAATGCACCAACAATCGCAAAAGCAATATGGCCGGTAAAAACGGGGGGCCAATCACGGTCTTTTGGGGGTCAATCACGGTCTTTTGGGGGCCAATCACTGTTTTTTTTAGGGGGGTGGTACTTTCACTGTACCTGTTACCCTACAATGGAGATTAAAAAATTCAACGATGATCCCCAAAAAAATATTTAACTCATAAAATAATTTAAATATCTTGCACAATTTTTTCTAAAAATAACACGTTTCTCTTCACCTATTATTACTCTTTGCTTAACTTTGAATTTTAAAAGGTGTTTCGTGTAACTTAATTTGTTCTAAATAAATTGTTTTAGACTGTGATCTTCGTTTGTCATATATTTTAGCTACTGGTCTTGAATACGTTAACATTTTCGTTGCGGACTTTTTGATTGCCGCGCAATCTACCATAAAAAAAAAACTAGCATAACAGGGATCGAGATTCACGGTCGCAAGTCTAGTGAACTAGTCTATGAAACTAGCATTTTTCCATAAATATTTTTCTCAAAAATGCCCCTCGGAAAATGTGCATTTGCTCCTATATTTTTTAAGTTAATAGCACGATTTTCTCCTAAATTTTTGCATCGCATTTCTAAAACTCTTATCTAACCATGCTGACTTTTACACTAAACTCGTTTAACCCTTTCAACCCCCTCGTTTAACCTTTTCAAAAATTTGCTACACTACAGAAACATCTGATATTCACAAAATAGCTTATTTTAGGTCAAATATACGAATGCCATAAGAAAAAAAAATCATTAAAATTTTTTATGTGGTTTTTGAAACAATGCCAAAATTTTTTAACTGTGGAAAACAACAAAATAAAAAAAATATATATTAGATAAAAAAAAAACACTTCGAGTTATATATTTTAAAAATGATTGGCATGATTGGGAAGGAAGAGAACTTATTATTTTAGAACTTATTATTTTAAGGAATCAATTATTTATCAAGAACAATATTATTTATCAAGAACTTATTATTTTAAGGTATCTGACCATATTATTAAAAAAAAATTAGTAATTATTTTAACCGAAATAGTTTAAATTGTGTTTTAAATATGTGGAACTGAAGTGAACTTATAAAAAATCAGGAGAAACGCTTGTTGACCATTTTCTAAATTAAAAAAAATAGTAGTTCTGACTTCTATTGAGATTAATGTAAAATATTGTCTAATAGAACAAAGGATGAAGAATCGAATGATGTGTGTTTGGATGTCATAACGGGACATAAGAATTTTGAAAAAAATATTGAATTTGATGATACCAAATGGCATCACTGGCCTGGGACTGAAAGGGTTAATAGCCCCCTAACTTTTAAATGATCGAAAAGAGTTTCATGGTGGGATCGGAATTTATTTTCCAAAACTCTCTGCTTTTGAATGTGACGAAGCGTCCGTAATTGGACTTGATCTGTACTTGCGGTATCTACAAAAAGGCCACTGACCGAGATGACAGTTTGCGCGGAAATCACCTGAAATTGCACCGATATATCGGACATAGAATTTATAGTCTGTTTTTGTTTTCGAGATTTATTTCAACTCTAAGTTTGACAATTGAAAAGGGAGGTACGGGGGATTTTTTATTAAAAAAATCTCATAACATATGCGGAGTGAAAGGTATAATTTAAAAGTCATAATAATAATGATAATAATAATAAATCATAATTATTCTAATAATAAATAACAATTAAAATAATAAATAACAATTAAAATAATAAATAATAATAATAATGAAATTATTATACAAATAATAATAAAATAATAGTATTAAAAACAGTTGTTGAAGTAGAGGGCGGTTCACAAAACTTTTGATTCCACAAAGTTTAATTGAGCATTTCAGCTAAATGTCCAGGATTTTTTTTAAATTAAATATACAGTTAATGGCATTTAGAAAAGTTTTTCTAACAAATTTAGATAAATATACATTAATAATACCAAAATAAAGAGTTTAATTTTAAGTTACACAATTCCGGAACCGGATATTTTAACTATTTTTTTTTTCTTACAAACACAAATTGTTTTCAAAAATCGAAAAAAATCATTTATATAAAACTCATTAAAACTTTATTATTATTAAAAACAAGAATGTTAAACATTTTATTTTTAAAAAATTACATTAAAAATGTTCTGCAATTGACCCAATATTTACCAATCTGTATTTAATGTTTTAAAGGTATTAATAAATGTTATTGATTATCTTTTTAAATCTATTTAATTATATACATTTGAATAGGTTCAAAATTGTGTTAAACAATAAAACCTTTGGATTTGTCATAAACCTTATCTAGTGTTTAGTAACACTTTCACATATCTGGCATTTTATAGTTAGATCAGTAAAACTGTGACATAGACCGACAATTTTTACATTACTTACATTCCTAATGCACTGACTAAAATCAACTAATAATAATCTATCGAAAAAGAACTAAAAGAAAAAAAATGGGCCTAACTAGGACACCCAAACGAATAAAAAAGGAGTTGACCGTTAGCCCCGGTCCCTACAATGGGAAATAGTCAACGATCGTAACCGTAATCGCCCAGCGGTCAATCGCTGGTCCGGAATGATAAATGGGCCGACTTTATCACTGGACATTCGGCCGCTAATAGTGGAGAGGCGAGAAGATGTTGGGGATGCTTTGGACATAAATGAAGTGAAGCAGGCAGAAAACCGCCAGACAATCCTAAGTAAGCCAAAAACGATAAATGTCAGGTCGAAAACGCATCCCTATTCTTGGGGGTTGGGGAGGCCAGTCGGTTGGGCATACACCTAGCATGCGAAAGGTCCCAGGTTCGGGATATCCGAAAACTAACTGCCGATTTATAAACGGCCCGTGCAGCCAAAATGTCCGACGAATAATACCCCGTGTAAGGGAATGCACGTTAAATAGCCTTCAAAGTCCTAACGCTGAGTACGATGTCTCCCTTCACAATTGAGTTGGGTGCTTATTCAGGTATCGGCTCGTCACTTGACTGGGGTTCTAAAATACGACGCCCGTCGCCAAAAGCCCTCGTGTACCTCTAGTGCGACTATAATTCAAAATGAAACCCAACCTTATATTCTTTAAAAGGCATTTATTAAAAAAATATATTTTTTTAATGACAATGGAAATGTTACGCTCTTGTTTTCATTTTGAATTAAATTCCTGAGGAAAATTCATATTTAAGGGTTAGATATTTGTTTATTTGTAACATGCAGAAAAATAAAAATGTCAAAATGGTATTAATTTACAGTTTTATTTATTACCTATAGGTCTTAAAACATACACAGATAAAAAAAAATAGTCCAAACTCATCAAAAAAATTAATCATCATACAAAATATACTTTTATGGTCTGTAGTGCGAAACTTGTTGTTTTTTGCCTGTGATTAAAATATCAACATTAGGAGTAATGGAACTTATCAACAAAAAAAGCGGAGCTTGCCGGGAGATCAAAGGGTACTAGGTTTCATATCCGATCCAGAAGTTAATTAAAGATTTCTCTTTAAAATAACGTTAATGTTGAAAATAATGAGTAATATATATTTGCATGCTCACATGCTTATGCGTAAAGAATCTATTAATAGCATCATGTTTCTCACATCACACACGGACTCGTACCACCTGACATTTTCCCACGTACCCCAAGTACATCTTGAAAATCGTAATGCTATTCCTATGGAGAATATGCAAGTCAATTACCGCCACAATTTTATTAAAATGGTTACTAGTTTTTTGTATCATTGTAAAGAACGAAAGGGACTAAAAGGATAAAATTATTTTGTTTTGTGAAAATCACATATTAGTATTTTTAATAATTTTTTGTAGTAAAAAATGGCGTAAGCATTAAGTTCTAATTTTTAAAAAAGTATTAAAAATACAAAATACGTGATTTTCACAAAACAAATTAGTTTTATCCTTTTAGTCCCTTTCGTTCTTTACAATGATACAAGAAACTAGTGACCTTTTGTTAAAATTGTGGCGGTAATTGACTTGCGAATGTTCTCCATAGGAATAACATTGCGATTTTCAAGATGTGAAATTCCCAAGGGAGTCCTCTTGGGCTTACTACCGAGCGATCGATGGTTTCACTTGGCATTCCGATTCTTGCATTGGTTTTTGTGCGGCAGCGTCTCCATCTACTCCCTAAACTCTAAGACAGAGGATGGGAAACTGTAGAAAAGGATAGCGCATTTGGAGGAATTATAGTAAGGTTTTATGTAGTAATTACAAGCAAACTGCTGGTCGGTTTATCCTCATGATAATCAAGGTTTTTGTACAACTATATCCCTTTCATGAAAATATGGGCATTTAAGACTAATTGTCAGTCCCACAGAGCTAATATATTTGTTTTGGAATCACAACTTCCGGTGAAGTATTGCTTTGCTATGTTAGCAATTTTTAGCCAGGTATGAGGATCAACATAACATTAGGATGAAACAAGTTTGAAACGAAAATATCATCTAGTTATTTAATTATATTTTTTTGACGATATAAAATGCTCCAAAATATTCAGCAGATGCCGACACTATTTTAAAGTTTATCCAAATAACCGGATTTTATTTTATTTTCAATTTTGTTTTAAATTGGTGTTATGGTGATACCCATACCTGGTGAGAAAAGGATAACATGGCAGAGAAATTCTTTTGCAGAATTTGTGATTTCAAAAGTAGTGTGTATTTCTATGCGATTGACAGTCCCTCTTAAATCTCTCTTTGGAAAGGAAGTATCGAACTATGACTAATATAAGTTTCTGTAAAAAAAACTGTTGCTTTTACAGAAAAAATATTTAAGTATATAGAAAAAAACTGTATAATTTAAAGAAAAAACTCTTTATTTTCTAAAAAAAAAATCCGTAAAATTATTTTTTTTTTCAGTATAGTTTCATGTGGTCCAAGAATTTGTCATCGGTCTATTATTTTTATACCCCACGCCTCAATTTACCTTTTGTTTTGACGTTGAATAATTTTTATATTTTTTAAGTAATGTGAAGATGTTTATTAAACGCATTTCAATCATTAAAATTAAATAATGTAATTTCATACACTGAAAGAGTTTCAGAAACTTTTTTTGCCTTAAAACTAAAATGTTTCTGAAAATATAAGAGAGACATCCTATTAATAATAAGAGAACTTTTCTGATACGTTGGGAAACGTTTCCTTTATTTTCAAGTGTTAAAGGTGAATGAATCGGACTCCTGCGCAACATTTTGAAAGAATACATGCATGCTGTGCCTTGAACAAAATTTTTGAGCTAAACATGCAAAATTATTTGGTCGCTATACAATTTTCATGTTTGTTCAAAACAACTTGTAATACCAGTGAAAATCCTAACTTATAGCATATTTGAAATCAACAATCGTTTTTCGTAGGTATAAACAATAATCACCGTATAGCCAAAAATCAATTTTCAAAATGTCAAACGATTTAACCTAACATTTATCGAATTAAACATCCCTCAAACCTCAAAACAATCCAACCACTCCTAAGTGTAAACAATAGTCACCGTGTAGCCAAAATTCAATTTTCAAAATGCCAAACGATTTTTCCTTACATTTATCGAATTGAACATCCAAGAAACTTCTAAGCAATCCAACCGCAATTACTACATAGCCCCCAAACCCCAACGTAAACCCAAACCCCCGTTAAACCGCTACGTCCCCAAGACACTTGCAGTAAGAAAACAAGCCCTATCCCTTCGGACACCCTAAACAACCGTTACTATGGAAACGGCCCCCTAACGGCGAGGGGGGGGGAGGGATTAAGGCGCCAAGCCGGCACCGTAAAGTGGCTCTTCGCTCTTCCTGGTGTCTCCTTCCACTCCCCCCTCCCCCCTACATCCCCTTGGGATGATGAAGAAGTAATGAAATGGTGGTTTTACTTGTTGTTATAAGATGACCTAACGTAGTGGAATTATATGTTTGTGGTTTCATTGTCATTGCTAAGTTTTTACAGTAATTTTTTCTTCCAATTACATCTACACTCCTTGCTAACCTAAGTTAGGAAATAGAAATATGGTATGGGGAAGATCCTTCCGCGGATGTAAAAAGTTCAATTAATTATTTGTGAATCCATACAGAAAACAAGTTTTAAACATTAATTTCATTTAGGGTTTAAAGGATTTAAATATTATTTGAGAAAATTTGGTAATTTTATCAGAATGAAAAGTGTATTCCGGTTAAATTGTTTTCGGATCATTTTGTATGTAAATATTACCTTACAAGAGTTTCCAACTAACGGACCAACCGCTCGTTTCCCTCTGCCTTTTTACTATTTGTTTTACCCAAGTTATGTTGGCAAGGAGTGTAGGAGTCAGTATACGGTATGGTGGTTTCGACCCTCCCTTGTCAAACACTGGGCTCGGGTTCGCATCCCGGATAAATAGAATATTTTAGATTTTATATCTCTTCATGGAACCTATCTAGAAACTATCAAACACTATCGCTTTCACTTCTTTAAATGTACATATTTTAAGAAAGTATTTGATACAGCAAAATCTATTTAAATTATTGGACTTTTATTATGCCAATTTTGACATTAAAGCATAGGTCATCTTTGATATTGGAGACGATTGATACTCAAGATGATACACAAAGTAAATGTTGGTTTTTAAACGATTTCAATATTTTAAGTTAAACAAGTTGTTTCCTGGAACCTCTATAAAGTGTTCCCTAAATAGAACCTAAATCTCCCATCCTCGCATCAGATTCGCAGACGACTCTGCAGCTTCATCCTTTTGTGCGTTCGAATTCTAGCAGAACGTCCCCCTCCCCCATCTCTACTCCTCTTGTTCATCAGTGATAGAGTCGGATGCCAAGTTTTAAAAAATTGAGAACTCAATCGCCAAATGTCGCCAATGAATAGCAAAAAAATATTAAACTTAGTTTTTGAATAAGTAAAATCAATTCAGACCTTGGATGAAACTGACGAACTGTAAAATTCGGTTAATAGTTAAAATATGTATCAAAATATATAGAAAACTTAAATCCGTAGAATTTCTAATATATATTTCTACTATATATATGAAAACAATCAAAATATTTATAAGTATCGTATATAAAAAAAGTTTTTAACCCTTCCAGTGTAAAAATTTATTTTTATCTTCAAAACATTTGTTTTATTACATTGTTACAACATACATAACTTAAGAATAATTAAATTATACAAACTCTTATTAGCTTTTTAATTAAAATACAATATTAATAGATAGTATGACATAATTAAAAGACACATTCCATTTCATTACAAAATTAAGATGTTTTTTGCTATACTAATTTCAATACATTAAGACAAAATAGTAAAATCTTTGACACACAATGCTCAAATTTGATACTTCATAATACTTTAAGATATTATAGTGTTTTTCGAAAATATATGATTTTTTTTTTGTATTTTTTGATACTTTATGATACATTTATTAAATACTTCCTAACATTTAAAAACCATTTCTAACATTTAGTTCATTTCAATTTCTTTTAATACACTGCTCAAAAGAATTAGGGGAATGCATGGTTTTTAAACCCTTTCACCAAATTTTATGAAATAAATTGACCTTAAATTCTTCACGCTTGCATTCTTAGATGTTCAAAAAATTAACTTTTTTTTAAACAAATTAAGTTTTGAAAAAATTATTGTTATAATTTTTTCAAAAGTCATAATTCCAATTTTTTCTCCTTCAAATTCAAGTTTAAAAAAATTACGATTTTTTCCCCCCTGTTATTTACCATTTTATTTTGGATGAATAATGAATCTATTTCACGAATTTTATATTTTTAGAATAAAAAATAAAACGCCGGAACTGAAAGGGTTAACAAAAGTACGCAAAATGTTCCCGTAATTGCTTTGAGAAGTGTATTAAAGAATTAAAATTTGTAATAAATAACAAAGAGGGGAAAAATATCTTAAAGAGTTATTCACCAAAATAGCGAGTTCGCGCCAAACCTGACAAACTCCTTTTCAGGGGTGTATGGAATGGAACAAAGTTTTATTCTTCTCTGCACGGGGCAGAATTTTTCTGACGCTATCAATCTTCGATATTCGAAAAGAGAAAGTTTTCCCCCAAAGATTTTCGCGCTAAAATATTGAGACGTTCCCATTTTTATTTTCATTTTTGCATTTGTCGGACATTTTTCAAAGTTTGTCCACTCCTTGAGCATCTTTCCCATTGTTCGCGTATTAATGGCCGTAATCTGGTCCGAGAGTGCATAAATCAACTTTATGTGCCTGGGTTGGAGGGTATAAAATAGAAGTAATAACCCTATTGTGGCCGAAATGGCTGCAAATCATTTATATTAAGATGTAATTGTTAGTGATAGTATTTAATTTGAGTTCTATTTGGTAAAACAGTTGGTTAAAAGATGGTAAAAATGACTATCTCTAGGTTATTAACTAAAAGTTTTTCTTAAAAAACAAAATATCTTATTTTCTCTTCCTCACTTCATATTTTTTTTTTTAATTTAATAATATTCTTCATATGAAAAAGATAACATTTAATTTTAAAGTAACAAAATTTACAAAATGTTCAAAAAATACATAACTTATAATAACAAAATAAATTCCGTAAAATAGGAAAAGTTGGGGGAACTGCACATTTATTATGATGAAATATTTAAAACAGAAATGGATTTAAAGTAAAAGTATGTTAAAATTAGATATTTATGTTCACATATAGCAATTCATATTCGTTTAGAAACAAAATGATAAACAACTAATTAGTAATTATATTACTTTTAACTTTTATAACTTTTCTATAACTTTTTAACTTAATAACTTGATTATAATACTAGAATCATCAGCTTTATTTACAAATTAAGACAAACAATTTAAGTTGGCCACCAGATTAACTCAAAAAATATTATTCAAAGTTATGTATTTGCAAATTACTGATTCCCCTTTAGCTTATAAAAACAATTTCTAAATTTTAAACAACAAATACACATGGTGTTCAAATACAGTCAATTAGCACATTAAATACACAATGAAACTATGATGCGAAAATAGTTATAAATAACGATATTATTATAATAATCCACCACAAATTGTTTTTTAAGAAAAATGTAATTTAAAAACTACGGATTATTTTCCTTTAATACATAATAAGCAACAAATTTCTCCCATTAGTGCTCATCATTATAAAACAAAAACAAGTAGGTAAGAAAAGTTCGTTATTTCCGTACCATCTTAATAATTGGTCATGTAAGGTTGTAAGAGCATTGTTCAATTCTAAAATGGGATATTTATCGTTAATTAATGGATGCTCTTTACTTAAGTAATTAGTTGTAAATGAAATCAAGGGTATAACTCAAATTATTTACTCTCTATTGTACTTAATTTGTATTTAGAACAATTACGATCAATATATGTATTTTTTAATAATGTTTAAAGTGCTTTCTACTAAAAGGTGATTTGTTTTAATTTCATTGTTTAGTAAAGCAAGCTTTTTATGCTTTAGTAGTTATGTATAGCTATGTTTCATAATAATTTTCAGTTTTTAATGTACTCAGTTATCATATCAGTTTAGTAGAGCTACACGAGGGATATTGGGCGTCGTATTTTAGAATCACAATAAAGTGACGATCCGACACCTGGCTCAGTTGTCAGTAAAATTCCTAGTTATTTATTTTGGATTTAGATACACTGAAAAAAATTAAAGTGATGATATACTATAGCAATATTTAAAATATTTTTAAGTACGTATTTAAAATAGAGAACAATAAATTTAAGATTTATCATTGTTCACAATTACACGAAATACATAATTAAATTTTACTAGCTGAAATACTTATTATTCCGAAATTGTGTGCAACTTAAAGATAATAAAACGTTTGAAATATTCATTTCAAATATGTTTAGCTCAAGTTGTTTGTTTAGTCACCCACAGAATAAACGTTGGGTTTTAATTTGAAATATGCAACAATAACAAAAGATTGGATTATTATAAACAAGGATGTCTTTTGTTACAAATAAGGATGCGTTTAGTTTGGAATAATTATGTTTGCATTTAGAAACAGGATGTTTAAATTAAAGAAAAACTTTAAAAAATAAATTCAAACGATAAAACAATTTTATCTTTCTTAAAACAAGACTATTAATTTCAAAAACCAATTTGACGGATGATTAGGAAAAATAAAAACGATTATTTTTTAAACCGGTGCCACATCCTGGAATGGAATAAATTAAAATAAATAAAACACCTTTTTTTCGAACGTTACTAGGTCAGGAGGATGCGTGGAAAAGAACGAAAGAAAAAAAATACGCAGACGATATTTGTGAGGTGTTTGACCCTAAAATACGGCCTCTCCTCAAGGACGCTAGGGGTAAGGGAATAAAATTCATCGAAAAAAAATTTAAGAAAAAAGAGTGGCAATGCTCTGAGTTTACATTGTTAAGGGGGTTCAACATACCCTATCGGGGTTTTTCTTAAGCGTCCGGAAATTCTTTTTTTCATCGTCTGATATAAAAAAAAGTTATTTTTTATAGGTGAGTAATACAAAAATGTGTTTTCTCTGATTTTATGTAAACCTTTTGGGTTTGTAGTTCCCATTTTAAGAGTCGTCGAATCGGATGTGTGAATATGGAACACTGATCTCTGGATAACTTAGTTCAAGAACTTCTTTTTTTTTTTTATCTTACAACAGATGGAATATATTTTTTTTTTTGTAACACTTTCCTTGAAGAAGTTTTACGCTTTTCTGAAACTTGGATTTAATTTCAGTACCGAATTTGATATTGTAAATGTATAACACACTGAGAAAAATATTTAAAAAAAATTGGCATTGTATCCTTTTTAAAATATACACTATGAAAATAAAGCTTCCCAATTTAGCTGTTTTATATAACATCAATTGTTTCAGAGTTTTTTTTTAAAGATACATCTTTAAATATTTGTCATTACATTTTGATTATATTGTATCTATTTTGTCATTTTATGAGAAATATCTAGATTTTAAATTTTTAATATTCATCATCACAAATAAGTTTTCACAAAAGCATTAAGACATAATACTAGCATATCCTAAAAAATAAGTTTGTCAACTATCAAAGTAACGCAACTAATAGTTTGCAGAGAGGATACAAATACAAAGATATACTTATTAAAGTAAAATTAAACCATTTTTAATAATAAATAAAAACAATTATCGGAAAATCATAAATATTATTTTTTATTAATAGAAAAATTAATTTTCATTCACATAAAAAAATCTTTTAACAAATATGCAAATGAATACTTTATATCAACTCTGAATACTAATAAAAACACTGTAAAATACCGTCAATAAACTCAATTTAAAGTCAATATATTCTTCTTTTAAAGTAAAACCAACTATCAAAATTGAAGAATACACTAACAAAATACTTAAAATTATTTTTTACAAAATTTTACAATTTTAGGAAACGCAAGTTATATTTCTAAGATTACACAAACATAATAAAATCACAGTAATTTAAATGTATATAAAAAATAATGATTATGTTTAAAGATTTTATAATTGTATTTTCTAGGAATTTATCGAATGTGAAACGGCAGAAATTTTTTTTAAATGAAGTACAATTTACATCGTACGACATCATTAAAATTGACCCTTCACAGAAATACCTTTTAACTTTCCGACTTTTTTTACTGTCGCATTCTTTGAATAAAAAATAAAATGATCATGACAAATTAAATATAAAATTAATTTGAATATAGCAATGCAACAATGGTTTAAATCTTATTAATATTTTAATTTATACAATTACAAAAAAAAAATGTTGTCTTAGTTGAAGAACTCGAATAGTGTTGAATAAAATACATACTCATTTAAAAGGATCAATTGTTTAAAGTAGAATTAAGAATCTACATTGTTATTAATATACAACAATTAAAAATATATTTTAAGAATTTAAAAAATTAATAATTACTAGTTATACTACGGAACTAATCGTTGTATTTAATATAATTGTACTCAATAGTATCTTTTTAACTAACGTTAAACAATAGGAAAATTTTAAAGGATTAACTTTTGAACTTTTTAAATCAGCATTTATAAACGTGTATTGCGTAATGTGTGTTTGTTCAATTGTAAAGGTGCATGCGTTATTGACGTAAAATATTTATTTTATATAAGTTTTAAGCAAGACTATAAGTTCAAACAAAACTCTTAAAAGTTCGGTTTATTTTCTAATTAAAGTTAAACAAACAAATGTTGATTTTGGTTATTGAATTTCTTTTAATTTAACAACAAAAAAATTGACTTAATTCATTTATGAAAGTAAACTTTCTATGTTTAAAAAAAAAACATTTACTAAATCGGCCTTTACGATTAAAGCTACGGTAAAATAATTGAACGCTTATGTCTTTTATAATTATTATTGATTTTTTTTTTTATCTGACCTCGCATACGTAGAAAATTGCTCGATCTGTTTGATATTTCAGTTCGAATGCCAACGACGAATTACGTTCGAAAAATAAATGGATTTTTTCCGTTTTTTTTTTTTAAATATTTTAATTTATGCTATTTTAGTTTATTTGTTTAATTTTTATTTAGTGAATATCGCTTTTGAAATTTCTAGTTTAAAATAGTTTTTTTTTACTTTGACCATGAAATTAAAATTTTTAGAATTGTATATGAAGGTAAAATTTTGATTTTATACGTGAACCAAAAATTTAAATTCATTACAAATTTAAGAAAATTCTAAATTATATAACAATAACTTTGTATGGATTTTTTATAGTTTATTTTTATTTTACAAATTGTAAGATAGTTAAATTTTTTTTTAACCTAATGTATACTTTTTAATGAAATTTATTAAAATGTTTAAGTTTATTGCAAGAAGTACAAAGAGTAATATGCTTCAGAAATAAAGTATAAATGATAAATAATTAAATTAAAATAAATGACACTCGAATATATAAAAAGCGTTTATAAATAGTTTTACGCAGTGTTTTTGGAAATGCTTGAGGAAAACAAATTTAAAATACAATTATAAAGATAAATCAATACAAAACAGAAAATAATATTTCGAATCGAATAAAATAATAATGAAATTCACAACTAAAAATAAAATATCAACAATGGGAAATATTTAAAAAGAAGCTAAAAATTGTTATGTAAAAATAAACACGACTTGCAAATTGGAAGTTGCCAATTTTTTTGTGTAAGTCAAAATATTAGAGAAGAAAACTCATATTTAATGAGATTATAAAATCGTGTTTTACAAATACAGAAAAAGCAATGACCTTTTTATAATTTATCGAATAAAAAATTATGTAAACATAAATTCAATTTGGAAAGATAGAAACAATAGATTAGAGTTGACTTTGATTTGCGAATAAATACAATGGACGAATGTGTATTTTAGTATTCTCCGGTGCGAGGTTAAAGCCTTCATCTTTTTCAGTTATTCGCGGAGTTAAAAAACAACAACGCCTACAGTTTTTTTTTCTCTTTTCGTTTCATTCAAAACGATTTGTTAACTAAATAACAAAAGAAATAAAAATCGTCTGCAGAAAAAAAACAGTAGGAAATATATTATCGAATTATACAAGGCGCCTTCCCTGCGTGGATAGAATCCAAAACTATCAACGGAAAAATTAGATAACATTCGAAACTTTAACCCGGGAAAAGATCTTTGCGAACGATAATAATGTGAGATAAATTCTTTTACGTTTGAAGTGAAATGAACGAGCGAAAATTCCGCGTTTGATGGAACGCAACGTTGCAAAAGCTGTTCGTGTATTTAAATGTTGCAAGTTAAACATTTCGTTACATTCTAAAATTTCATTCGATTTTCGAACAAAATCCTGTTTTATCTTTTTAAATATATTTTTTTAAATAAAAAACAGTTACAACAATGAAAAAATATTTTTAATTTCGAGAAGTTTGTCCTAAACTTTATATAAGAAGTTCGATTTTAAAATAAATTATTTTCAAGCGAAATTTTTTAATTAAATTCGTACAATGCCCTTTCAAAAACCGACAAAAAATATCGCACTATGTAATTTAATCTTACACAAAGTAATTTAATCTTACACAAAGAAAGAAGTAAGTCTCTAATTAATTTTTTAAAATAAAGTTCGAACTTATGAACTGTTTTTGTTCGTACAATGAACTTCCGTATGTTGACTAATCTTCGGTGCAGTTACTTCTTCTTTATCAAAGCGCCGCAACGTTGACAACAGTTGCTTAGCAACCAATAATAGCTTCAGTTTGTCACAGTCGTATTTTTGTTAAAAATTAGTTTAATATTTAGTTTGGGTAAAATTAAAATGTACTTGTTTTTAATTTCATTCGGTTATTTTAATTTCTAATCCAATTTGTGACGTAGATGGAAGCAATATTTTTCTAGGGGTATACTAATAAAAAATATTTTATTCTCCTGGTATTTAATTAGAAATATAGCAACAATAAAATAAAAAATTGCTAACTTAGTAGTCGAATATTTTCCTCGGCTAACAGATGTATTATTAGTTATTTTTAAACAAGTCGACTCAATGATCAAGATGTCGAATTTTAGGACGTTGCTATTTTTTTTTAACGAAAAGTATGTAATAAACGCTTATATCTATAAGTAAGCTAAAAAAATAAATTTTGTATGTTTCTTTTGGAAAAACGATGGGAAAATTCTTAAGTATTATAAAAAAACTTGAATTGGTATATAAATGTATTGATGAATAATTTAAACTTTAAAAAATCAATAAATTTTAGCATTAAATAATAAGACATTTTATGAGGACCGAAATTGCTTAATGATGCACTGAACATATTAAAAGTTTTAAAGAGAGTTGCTAGTGAAGCAATTAAGTCTAAAAATTAAATAAGTTTGTAAATGTGTAAGAGCTATTTGGTCCTAGGTAAAAAAAAAATATGCATTGAAGGTATTCTAAAATATGTGTGCGTTCTTATCTATAATTTTCTATCGAAGTACACGATACATTTGAGATTATTTACTATACGAAAACCGACCTTAAGTTTGCAGTATACAATGTTCTCTACGAAAAAAAAAAAAAAGTTTCATTTTCGAGTGCGAGAATCGAATATCAAAAAAAAAATTCATTTTTCATAAAAAAATTTTTTTTTTTTTTTCAACATAAATTTACTTTTTTTTTTTTAGTTTACTTCAGTTAGTGTTATTTTATTTTTTTTTTTTTTTTTTTTTTTTTTTTAAACAGGGCGCACGATCATCAGGGTCAATCAAAAAAACAAATCAGCAGCGAGCTCGGCGCGAAGCCGTTGCCACGTTGTTTACGCAACCCGCGTAGTACATTACATTTCTCTACTGCAACTTAAGGTCGGTATAAGAAATTTTTTTTGAAAAAAAAATATTTATTTGGATTGAAACCGTCGATTCTTTCGTCGCAAATGAAGAGATAAAAAAAAAAAACATTCTCAAGTATTGTTAGATAATAATAAATATTGAAGATAGGGTTTTTTAAGCATGGTCGACATTTTTATAGCTTTTAACAACAACAAATAGGAAATTTAATTTTTACTGGAGAAGTTATACGACTTTTTATAACAACGCAAAATTTAATTTAGCGTGTTAACTTTTTCTCTCGAATAGTGCAGCAGTTATTTTTTAAATTCTGCAATTTTGTAAAATAAGTAACCGTAATGAAAATGTTTATACATAATTTATTAATTTTTAATTCGAGCTAAATTATTATCTTTTTTAAGTGTAAATCGAACGAATTATTTCAATAAAAAAAAGCTATTTCTGTTTACAAAAAAAAAAAAAAAATGTTTCGTCAGTCAAATTCCAAATACAAATGGAGAAATTTTTCGTTGTACCGCAAATAGGAGCAATTTCAGCCCAAAACTTATGTTTCATTTCCTCAAAACATTCCAAAATATATTTTTATCTATAGATTACTTTTTATAAAAGGATATTTACAAATACCAATGGCCAATTCTATGGAAAAAGGAATTTTTAGTAGTAATAAAAGTAACTATAAAATCTTTTGACGTCAAATACAGATATCAATGATCTTATTAATGGAACTACAACAGACCATGATATTTTTATTGAATATAAAAAGATCGAGTTAAATGCCAATTGTTCATGTATAGCGTTAAACCTGGGTTTCCTAAGCACCGTAATCGTAGCGTCTATCGCGATACACACACTGCTTTGCAAAAAAAAAAAAAATGCAGTAAATACACTATACCTATAAGTTAATATTTATATGATATAATACGTGTGTGACGGTCGTTAGCGATCATTAGCTTAGAAAACGTAAACTTTAATAGTAAGTTTAATAGTGTAAAACCATAATAGTAAATGAAATTAGTTTAGTATATAAAATACATTGAATTTGAAAATCTCGCGATATCGACACGATATTAAAACGTCAGAATATAGGAATAATTCCGAAATGATATAATTCACACGATAATTGTGTACAACGAAATATTAGTAAAATATTGCCCTAAAATATTCTCTGTTACAAATTAATAAATAAATAACGTTGCAATTAATAAATCAATAACGTCATCAGTGATAAATATAATTTCGTAAATAATAAATTACGTCGGCCTCGCTTCTTAGCTAAAAGTCTTATTGAGCCTGCCTTATTTGAACTTAATTTATACTTGTGTAGCCTTCCGAACTGCCTGGAAATGGGCAAATACGTATAGTTATTTTCACTTAAATTATTCGCTTATTTGAAAGAAATTTTAAATTAAATTAATTTCAAATAATATTTGTTTTTAAAAATTAGAATTAGGTATATTTTTGAAGAGATGATCTTGGAAACATTTCCAAATGAAAAAAAAATCGATGTCAATAAACAATTTATTAATCGTAAAATTTTAAAATTTATTGTTACTGAAAGAAAGACTGATGCAGAAAATACGGAAGAGGCCGGGTCTAACGATCAGGGGAATAGGGTAAATAATGACCGTAATATTAAAAATATCAAAGGTCCCTATTTAGCAGTTCATCCAGTTACATATTAAGTAATTTTTTGTTTCCCTATGCCATGGCAATATAAATGATTTAGAATTTAACAGTCAATAAGTAGTGATATTGTGTATCCTTCGATTGTTAGCTATCTATAGGTTAAGTTACCTTTTTATGGAAATCGCTACTCAGTATCGGATTGTCAGGACCATAGACCTAAAGTTTGTTCCGTTAGACGGTTACACAAATTCTAAACTATAGATAGTAGACCGGTGACCCTATAGTAAACTTTTATGGGTATAGGGTAATCTTTCTAATGTAAGGGGGGTAAGAATTACCTTTTAGAGAACCTACAATTTAGGTATGGCGATTTTAGTTTAGTTTAGTTTGAATTATCGTCGCACTAGAACTGCACAGGGGTTAGCGAGTGGCGATTTTAAAATCAATGAAAAAGTTAATTCATTTGATGGTAGCACCCTATTGTGTTAATTGTATTGTAATTGGAAATAGAGTAATCTTCTATGGACATAGGGTTAAAAATTGAATTTTAAGGATACTACAACGGCCTTTAGTATTAGGATTGGTAATAAGATAATTTCCTATGGGTATAGGAAAAATTAGCGATTACTTTGTATTGAATTTTATTAGTAATCTACTATGATGGGTATAAGGTAATGGCGTAAGGATTATGACTGCATCGGAAAAACAATTATGGGTATTGGTTAAAAATATTACCTTATGGTGAATAGTATTAATAGCTAGAGTTATTCAACTTGATGGTGACACAAATTCGTTGGGATTGCCCGATGGCGAATTGTATTGGTAATATAAGGTGATCTAATATGAATACAGATTAAAAATATTAATCTATATGAATTGTATTGGTAATAGGGTAAACTACTATGGGTATAGGATAATGGCTTTAGGATGATGTCTCCATCGCCTGCTGCATCGGAAATAAAAGTCGAAAGGTTAAAAATATTACCCTATGGTGATAATTGTATTGCGAGCTAGTCCATTACAGTTAATCCATTTGATGGTTACACAAACTCGTTAGTTCCCTATGGCGAATCGTATTGGTAATAGGGTAATCTACAACGGGTATAGGTTTAAAATATTACCCTATGGTGAATTGTATCGCATACTAGTCCATTATAGTTATTCCATTTGATGGTTACACAAATTCGTTATTATTACTGATGGCGAATCGTATTGGTAATAGGGTAATCTACAATGGGTATAGGTTAAAAAATATTACCCTATGGTGAATTGTATTGCGAGCTTGTCCATTATAGTTAATCCATTTGATGGTTACACAAATTCGTACCCTATGGCGAATCGTATTGGTTATAGGGTAATCTACAATGGGTATAGGTTAAAAATATTACCCTATGGTGAAATTAATAGGGTAATCTACTGAATTTAATTGGGTTATAGGGTTCAAAAGTTACCTTTTATGGATCCAGTGGACGTCTGAGGCTGGGCCACCTCCACTTTACCGAAGCTGGTAGTACACCACGACATTTGAAGCACCATTCGAATAGTATGGAATCTCCTTTCAAACTCCCACTCAACGCACAATCCCCGAAAAATGAAAACACAAAAATCCACTGGTTCACCGCCGGCTACCCTGGCCCCATGCCATGCACAACACAACCAATATTAATCCAAAATGTAGGTGCAGTGCGACTGGACCCCCGCACATGCAAGCGAGTTTATTTGTTGTTCGAATTTCGGAACGGCGAGGTTCCCACCTGTTTCTATCGAGCGTTTGTCCCGTTATGTGGTAGTGGGTTTTCTTCGCCAGCCAGTTTCTGCGTTTTTCACTTCCGCTACCGGGTTTGGCGCTCTTGGCGCGCGCCGCTTGGCGAGGTGGAGGTGACTACCGTTACATTCGGGCGGGGGTTGGCACGCTTGGCTGGGGATCGCTTGGTTGGCTGTTGGTGTTTGGCTGCTTTTAGTGAATGTGTGTCGGGAAAAGTAAAATAATGAAATAAAAAATTTTACTATTCCTGCATAAATAATTATTTCGATTAAAATTATTACAGGGGGAGTAATAATACCTTGAATTGTGTTTGATAAATAGGTTTTTAATTATCCCATTTTATTGATGGAGTTTTATTAAATCAAACTTTCATATGAGGAGAATTATTTTCTTTTTTTTTTCAATCATTTTTTAAAGAAGACAAATTATTCAACTAAAAATTGCGTTAAAAGGATGAGTTTTGCTGACAGGAAAATATATATTAATGTTTTTACCCATTATTTAAAAGTTCTATTTTTTTTTTTTTTGGGGGGGGGGGGGTAAGTATAGGTTAGATATTTATTAAAATGATAATACCTTGTATTCTTTTTCCCTAAACCTCTCCACACTGTAATTCAAACGAATGACAATTTATTTTATTTCGTGAAATAAACAATTACAATTGGATTTAGGACGGCAACAAATACTTACCAATGTATCTCTGTAGCTTAGAGCTAGAGTTTTAAAAAATTCTGTGTTAACTTAATACTTTATAAACCCACCTGGCAATTAAATGTAATTTCTTTTTAAACTTTCAAACTATTTTTTTATGAAAGAAATCAAGCTTTTCCTTCTTCCTAAACTTAAGCTTATGAAAACGAGGAAACTTGTTATCGTTAAAGAAGTTTGTAATATGTTCATTGACAGAAATATCAATATTTTCAAAAATGCCACTTAGAACGTTCTTCTTCACCTCTTCTTATTTAGATTAGCTACCGCTATTTCCATTTTTCCATCTGTCGTAATTCTTGAAAAAGTATTTACATTCTCACAAAATAAAAAATTCATTAATCTTTCTTTCTTTTTAAATCGAAGCAAGGAATTTAAAGTGTTTAGTTTGCACTCAGATCTATTAAAAAACGGTACTTATTAATTTTAAGAATATACTAAAAAGTTTATTTTTAAATAATGGAAACCTGTTATTGTTGAAGAATTTAATAATAATTTGTTCGCTAACGCAAAAATCTCGATTTTTTGTCATTTTGTGAAATATTGCACTTAGCAAGTTTTTTCACTGAGCTTTTCAATTAACCTATACTACCCGCCAAAATATGTCATTTTCCCTTCCGAAAAGCATCCTCCCAGCCAATCCCTTGGCGCCTTTTCCTCTCTTCTTGTTGGCAGCCCTTTTCTGCCTTGTTTGTTTACAGTTTGAGGGCAGAACCACGTTCGTTTCCCACTGAGGGGTAGAGGGGGGGGGGGGGGAGGAATCGCGTAATCACCGAACTTCGAGGGGTTTTGGGCGAATTGCGGGACAGTGTTTGGTGGTGGGAGGTTTTTTGCGGGATGTGTAGGAATTGTCGTTTTTTTGTTGTCGTGTTATTTTTCTTTTCGAATGGATTGATTTTGTGAGGGAAATTTTTTTGAAGTTTTATTCTTTTAAGGGGGGATCATAGTTAGCAAAAACCAAAAAATCGAATTTTTGAAACCAGTATTTTCTGATAGATGGAAGCCCAATCTATCGAATAAGACCAATTTTGTATCGATCGGCTAATTATTTCTTATAAAAAATTAAAATTATAAAAATAAACAAATGTGCCACGCCTCCTTTGAATTACTAATTGTATGCTTGTATCATTTATGTATTACATTATAAAACATGATTTTTTTGTGTTGATATTTGAAAACTATTTACTGGCTCAATGTAAAAAAAAATTCCTGACGATTTACATGAAATTCGATTAACAAGAAATGTTTCGGTGGTTATTTCGAGTTCGTGTTAACGGGATCGACTGTATTTGTTTTTCGCGTTTTTCTCAAAACTATGATTTTCAACACTTAGGTACACTTTTCTCCAAATCTATTGAATATTTTTTAATAATTTTTTTTGTGTGTTATAAAACCATTTTAGATCTATTTAAGTCACCTAATTTAGTCTTACAAATTAAAAAAAATATTTTATTATTTTACACTTTTCTTCGTTGAAAATCAGAATTTTTATGAATTCAGAATATAATGTTTTTAAAATAAAATTTTAAAATAATTTCAGGCAAAAAAATAGGTGACTTAATTAGATCTAAAATGGTTTTATAACACACAAAAGAAATTATTAAGAAATACTTAATAGATTTGGAGAAAAGTGTACCGAAAAAATACTTGTATTTTTGAAATTCGTAATTGTATGTTTCAAAATATGTCTTTTTTCAAAAATAATAATTTTTAAAAATAAGATTCTTAGGTGTAAATATAATAATAAAAGTACAATTTATAATTTGGTACAATTTTTTTTATTGTACCATAATTTTTAAATGATTTAGAGCCTTTCGAAATCAATACTAAGAATTGGTCATTTTTGCTGTCGCTAACTATGATCCCCCCTTAAGCAATGGAAGGGAATGTTTCAAATGATGTAACAATCTTGTTTTCAGTTTGCTGCGACACTCTCCAAACACTGTTTACACTCTCGAAATAGCCGATATAGATGAAATGAAAATTTTCTTTCTAAGCAAGCTTTCTTTAACAAATGTTTTGAACAACCAACTGCACAGCAAGAAATTGAGAGTAAAAAAATTAATAAGTAAAATATTCTTAGAAAACTAATTTTCCAATACCGGAACAAAAGTAATTCCAGGCAACAAATGAAATTAAACCGTTGGAGCTGTTGGCTATCTACGGCGTGGTACAACCCCATTTGATTAAAGGAATTGGTTAAAATAGATGTAAACCTTCGAGAGGCTCTAGTGCGACGTTGATTAAATTAAACCGAACCTAAATCTTTTTTTAAAATTATTATAAAGATATTATAATAATATAATATTATATAATAAAGATAACTCACTAACGGCGTTTTTGTGAACAACTTGCTTCAAAACGTTAAGTGATTAAATTCGTTTCTCGTATAATTAAATATGAACAAAATATAATAAAAAAAATAAACAATTCCGATGCAACTGTTGCAATTTACGAAATGAAACATTCCCATACGACTGAATATAGATATCAAACCGATTTATTCACCGAATTTTGATATTTAAAACTATTTTTCGGTTTCTTAGTCTTTGGTCAGTCCGACACACCTCTACAAATTCCGACGCGTGTTTGTTAATAAGTTCCTCACTTCCGTATAACACCGGTCGTCATGACAACCAAGAAGTGCAGCTCTCAGTCAATAAGATCCATTATCAACAACAGCGCCGCTGCCACCGACAAAAAGGAAATATCTTTAACGATAAAATAATGAATGGGATTTGTCAGCTGCGCAATTGTCATCGGCTATTGTCGTCTGTTTACTCCTTTTTCTTGTACGGGAATTTCTTTTTAGTCGGTGGCAACTTTTTTTTCTGGTGCGATAGAGCATTGCAGTGGATAAGGGTAAAAAGAATGAAGATTCTCTTAATCAAGGTGTTTTGATTTGGAACATTGTTGCAGATGGGGTTTTGAGAGAACAACTCAAAGTATCAATTCTGTTATTAGAATTTTTATTATTGACTTTGATGTAAAACGCAACTTTACGAAAACTTCCAGCTAATGAGACTGCTAAACTAATGGGTGGTGTTACAATTCATTTGAGAGAGAGGATATTGACGACAAGCTCTCTTAAAACAAAAGAGTGATATCCACTCCTATAGGAGAAGTGCATTTTCGACACTGAAAGGAGCGAAAATTAACTCAGACTGAGTTAAAATCGCCCTTTTGTTTTAATAGTGTACGAATGATATTTATTAGAAGAAAATATATTTCATACAACTTACATACACCTTACTCATTGCGACACCTAACTTTGTATTTTCAAATAGCTCGAATTTTTATTATTTGAAAGCTCTCGTGTCATCTGCGCCACTTGTCCGCAGTTCAAATTTCAAACCGTAAGGGACTGTGGTGGAGACACTGAAAGGAGTGAAAATTAACTCAGACTGAGTTAAAATCGCTCGTTTGTTTAAAGAGTGTGGGAGAGATAATCCTGCCTAAAAAAAGTAGAAGTTTAGAAGGATTTTTGAGTTATTTTTGTATTTTTATGAGTACCGTGGCTTGGCAATGCACTGCAGCTATCGTACCAAATATTCCCTACCGTAAATTTAAAAATTAATTAGATTTTTTGTACCGGATTTTATCTCCTTGGTCTTTAATAGCCTCTCAGCAAAATGAATAGCAAATCAGCCCTTTAAGTTTATTTACGCTCTTTTCATACAAGGAGAATTCTAACGATCCGTAACGCGCTTTTCTCCCAATTTACACAGACTTCGGCTGCTTATTAAAATCCAAATTTAAAATATTAAAAACTTTAAAATATAGAAAAAAGTTCTTTTTATAAAATCTGTAAATAATTAAATTAGTAACTAAAATTTAGTTCATTGTCTTTATCTTGAGTAGTTAATTGATGGAGGATGCAAATAAAATGTCTTCCTGTTACGCTCTGTATGAACCCCACTTATCATAAATATTGTTTATACAAAATTTCAACTTAGATTTATGTGTCTTGTGAAATATATAAAACACACACACACACATTTGGCACATGAGTTCCCAGTGGGTGTGGGGGACAAAATAAGGTTTTTGAAAAATTCCTGCATGCGCAAATGGTAGCTCCCATAGAAATTTTTAGATTTTAAAGTTATTGAAACTATTCAGCTGACACCACGCCACATCTTTGATATGTGTCCATAGCTATGAGTGTTAATTTGAAGTAAGTAAGTCCCCTGCAATGATTGATAGAACTGTATGACGACAGTATTAAGCAAATTTAAGATGTAGTAATCAGAACTCCATTTGATACGATTACGTCCATAGACACGATACATTTTTTAAAAAAAACTTGCCATTATTAAAACTGAAGTCGCTTTATGTTTGTCCCTTCGATTCCCCTCGGAAAAATACAGTCTCTTTGTCTCGAGCATCGCCAAGTATACCAGAACAGAATCTAACCCTTCCCGCTACTTTGTGAGTAGGGGGGCGGGGTTGTTTACTCGTGTTTATGGGACACCTGGCGCCCTGGGTAGCCAGGTGCTAAAAGTTCCTCAACACAAACACCTGAAGGGTTGGTCTTTTGGTTTGGGAATAACACTGGTCAGCAAAAAAAAAAAAAAATCTTTTTTTTTTTTGTAATTGGTTTGGAAATCGACCTGGTCCAATAGAAGAAGATCCGAAAATCACTTTACTGCCTTTGATTTGGCGTGTCCCTAAGTAACCAATAAACATAATTTTTTAATGTCTTTGTTTGGGCAGGAATATGTTCTTATGTAGCTCTAGTGTGTCTGCTGTAGTTTTGCCTGTTCTGTTCTCTAGTTCGTTAGAACAACTCAACTCAACTCTTGCAGTTTTGATTTTTGGTTTGTAAGAATTCTGTGAACTGTCAACAGTTGTGCTTCTTTTCTTTTTAGCCAACTTGCAATGTTTTAACTTGTTTTTAACTAAGTATTTTAACCTGTGCAACTTAAATATGGAAATTAAAGTGAAACTACACTACTCACAACAATAAGGGGAACGCATGGTTTAAACTCTTTTACCCCCAATGATTCCGTTTCGTATCATCAGCTTTCGATTTTTTTCTCACTAAGTTGAGTTCGCACCTATTTATCATTAGATGGAAGAATAATGCCTTTTGAAGAATTAAATAATGTTTGTTTAAAAAATGAAATTATGAAAAACATGGTAAAATAAAATTCCTTCCAAACAAATTTAGGAAGTAAATTGACCCTAAATTCTTTACTCTTGCATTCTTAGATGTTTAAAAATTGATTTTACCTTTTTTTTTCTACAAAAAAAGTTTTTGAAAAATTATTTTCATAATTTATTCAAAATTTATGATTCCAATATTTCCCCCCTTATTTTTTGGCTAAAAATTTAATATTTTTTTCCTGTTTTTTTAACATTTCGTTCTGGATGCATAATGAATCTATTTCACAAGTCAAAGATTTTTATAATAAAAAATAAGAAGATAAAAATGGAATATTAAACAAAAGTACTAAAAGTGCTCCCCTAATTGTTTTGAGCAGTGTATTTCTACCTCTGTGTGTTCTCCATGAACCTCCCACCACTTCATAATCTCAACAACAAACAGTCTTTGAAAAACACACTTTTTAGACAAAAAACACATAAAAAAGTTGTAGTTTTTTTAAAAGCACAGATTAGTTTGAATTTTGAAAATAAGATCTTAAAAATAATTTCTAAATGAAAAAAGTAAAACATCAATAGAACTTCATTATTTATTAAAATTATTATTTAGAAGTATATGGCCATTGCTAAAACCCCGGAGCTTGAAATCCGGGTCTAGTTCTCATTATAGGTTAAAAGAAACAAAAAAATTTTGAATAAAGAATTATGAGTTGACGTTTAATCTGTCAGAACTTTCATAGCGAATTGAAATGCAATTCTGAATTTTATCCTTACAGATATATTTACGATTCTTTTAAAGTAATATTTAAAAAAAAAAGCACTCCCTCAAATTAGGCTAAACTATATCTCAATAGTAATTACGATAACTTTACGACGAAATATAAAGGCAATGAACTAATTATCAGAATATAGGTTGTAAGATGATAAATTTGAAAAGGAAATAATTTAAAGAAAACTAATAAAGTCTTTGTTATCGGTAATTCTTTAAAAAGTTATTTGAGAACTTTCGAAAGTTTCCTAATAAAAGTGCTAGAACGTTGTTTTTCCACCAAATAGTTGAAAACAACTTTAAAAAGAAAATTAAACCGAAAAGATAAAAGTTTAATACTACTGCTAGTTTCGAATTCTTTAATAAAAATATATAGGTTGACGTTATTAAGCAATATAATACTTATTACAATTACATGCATTAAATAATTACATAGGTTAAGAAATGCTAGTTAGAACCGTCAGATTTCTACAATTTCAAAGTTTATGAAAAAAAGTCGATTTTAGTCAATGTAAATGAATAATTAGTATTTTAGCAAATAACTAAGATATTAAAAAAAAAAATACTTTGATATAATATTGTTTTCTAATTTTATCTATAATGAGAATAATAATAAAAAATATTAAATGAAGAATATTATTTGTTTTTAATAAACCGAACATAAATTTTTAGTATTCCTTTTTTTAAGTTATTTAAAATTTGCATTAAAAAAATATAGAAAAAATGGAACAAAATTTAATTATTATGATATTTAAATTCGTTTTTAATTTCATATAATCACTCTCTCAATTTTAGTTAAGAACATACACACAGTCTAAATTTTGAATTAAATTTTTAACATGAATTTTGAAATAAACTCTAACCTGATCTAGCGATTTAAAAATCTTGAATATAATAGACCATTAAATTCCATTTTAAATAAAAGAGAAAATTCAGGGCTAAACAATGCATTATAAAAAGTTTCGAAAACGAACGTTATTTTTCATTATTATAAAAAAATTCACTCATAAAAAAAAGTCAAACGACTTTTGATGTTAAATAAGATTACGATTAAACTCGACATATCGATTACCAACCCTGTTTGTTCAGAGCCAAAATAATACGGAACTAGAAAGAGAGAGAAAATTAAAAGAATACATTTTTAAAAACTGGAAATATTATTTACTTCCTTTAAGGAAGCAGGCAAAAACATTAAATGATATAACTTTTGGCTCTTTATTTTATCTTATCTATTTGGTTTCTACCTCTTTCGTGTTAAATAAAGGGACCGTATATCATATTCTTGAAACTTAAAAGAATTCCTTTTTAACTGCAACGCAGCTGCTATTGGCAAATTAGCTTTTTGGTGTGAAAAAGTTTTATTGAACTAATTTTGGAACAAAAAATATTTTGGCTATAGGAAATAAGATTGTGCTAGCTAATTTTTACTTTTAATTACGTAATATGACTTACGGATCAAAAATACGAAAAAAAAAGATTTTTGTGTTTTGTGCACTTTTTAGAAGTTGCTGATACTAAAAAAAATTTTTGAACATTTTAAACACCTGCTTGTGGAACAAAGTTGCCATTTTTTAAAGTAAATTTTCTTATTAGATTTTCTCTATTTAAACATACAAATTAATCTTTGAACTTAAATAATCTTTGAGTACGTTATCTTATTGTACTTTGAAGTAAAAAAAAATCTTAGCATAAAAATATCTAATTCATGGCATTTGGAAAAATATTGATCACCAAACACTTTAAAAATCATTTAACATTAAAAAAAAATTTCCCATCCGTTACTGCGCCTCTACTCCCCTTTCCGTTTCTATGAATATTTCAGTTACAGCATTTCAAACCCAATTCAGAGTTTTAAAAAATAGAACTCCAACTCTAAAGCTTCTTCTATTGTTTGATGCATTTAAAAAAAATTCGTTTTCATTTGGACGTTTTTAATTTTCACTTTTTTTCCCCACCATCAAATTTTCGTTACAATGTTCAGTGTTTTTTTTTTTTAATAACGCCCTTCTTCTTTTCAAATAGCCTATCTTAAACTATTTGTCTGAAGAATTAAATGATGATTTGTAAAAAATATTTTTTTAAACCGATTCTTGCTTTTGGACGTAAGAAACAACGTAAAATTTAATAATGTCAAGATTTTTTTCAATTCCATTATACTAATTTTATGTATCAATTCCATTGTACTTGGAAGTTTACAAATTGCATAAAAATAAAATTGTGGAAATAAATATGGATAAATATCAGTTTGTACTTAATAAAATTTTTCCAACCATAAGAGATAGTGCATGTCTGTTTCGTTCTCTGTCTCTTGTAATGTAGAATACAGGCTTCATGTCTATTAAGTCTAGGAAATAACTGGGTTTCAGATATTGTAACGCTGCTGTTTTCCTTTTTCTCTGTACTGCAATTTTATTGCTTGCTTTGGTTTCACTCTCAAATTGACCAATATAGATGAAAACAAACTTTTCTTTCTATTCAAGTTTTCCTTAACAAATATTTTGAACAGCAAACAGCACAGCAAGAAGTTGGCATTCAAGAATTTCAAAGGTAACATATTCTTAGAAAACTAATTTTTGAATGCCAGAAAAAAAGTAATTCCTTTGAAAAAATGCAAGCAAAGAGTTGGAGCTGTCGCCATTCACGACGAGAAACATCCCCATTGTAAGACATTTCGAGGGGCCCGGATGGCCGAGTGGTTTGGACCATGTAATGTTGTGTAATCGTTTCCTACTGCCTATTTCCAGCCTCCATTAGGCGCTTTAACACAGCCAATAACGCCTCGTAATTTAGAACCAAGTGACGAGGTCGACACCACCCAACGGAACTTCAAGCGACATCGTACGCTGACGCCGCCGGGACATTGGACTCCACAGATTTAACGAGCACGTCGCTTGGACCATAACGCTAGCAGTCTGCGCGCTGTAACGGGTGCGGGTTCGATTCCCACCTTCACCCTAGGTGTCTATTCCTTTCTCTGTGACAGTAAAAAATTCTTTCTGTGTCTGTCTTACTTGACGGAAGGCTTTATAGTAAGTTGATCTCTGATCAAGCACACAAGCCGGAATATATATGTAGTTACCCCTAAGACGTTTCGTACAGAATTCGGAGAGATATGCTGAATTAAGATTTAATTTTTTTTTATTATATCCTGGACTAGTTAATTCTCTGTTAAAGAAACTGTCAATTTTCACAGGGATCCACGTGAAAGCTCAAAAACTTCTCACAGATCCTGGATCCAATCAGACTTCCTTTTTCTTTAAAAAAAAATTTAATGCCGACATCAGTACGGGAGGGGGAGTTTATACTATCCTGATTGTCTGTCTGTCTCAAACCACTCTACAACTCGAACTAAAATAGCTATTGACTTTAAATTTGGTACACGAAATCCTAACTACTATAGGACATCACAATAAGAATAATTTTTGAGAAAATTTCGCTCTCGCCAAGGGTAGACGCCATATCACGTTTTAAGTCTTAAATTTATTGCAATTCTATCTAGGGTATTATTATCCTTAAATATTGTATTTACTTATTGCTCAGTATTTAACCCTTTCAGTCCCAGTGATGCCATTTGGCATCACATAAGTTTTAAGAATAAAATTATGTACTTTTTGATATCATAAATGGCTATAGATGTTCAGAAAAAAAATCTAAAATGATGATGCCGAATTGTCATTGGGACTGAAAGGGTTAAAAGTCGTATTGTGTTGCACACCCATTCTTCTAAATTGGATAAAGAAAATTAGGAGCAGTCAGTAAAATTAACCTAAAAAACAAGGAGCAAATGCACGTTACTTGGAGAATGTTTTTTTATTTATGAAAAGAATTTTTTAAAAAAATTCAGCAACATTTTTCAGTGCCCAAATGAACGATTTTAAAATCGCAAGGCTTGGAAGTTACAAAGTTACAAGAGTTTTTTTTTTTAAAGCGATTTTATGGAATCTTTGAGTTAAAGTTTTGTCACAGTTTCTACATTTGACAATCACCACAATTTCAGGATTTTACAATAACGCCAATTTGGAGATTTTATGAAGTTCACTGAAGTTTCGGAATTTGTAGATTGATGTAGAGCGATTTTAGGACTGCCGAATTTTTTTTTTTATCTTAGCTGTTATATGGTCACAGCATTTTTTTTTTTTAAATTTAGGATCAGTGAAGATTTCTGATAATTATTTTTGGTGGGATCCCTGGAAACCATTGAAGAAAAACTCATTGAAGGTTATATTTTTTAAGAAACTGAAATCGCGATAACTGCGTTTATCTTAATTTTGTTGTGGCAAAATCGAAAAAATTGGTCTCACATTGCGGCTAGCGACTGTGAATTTTGAACCCTGTAACACATCTATACTTTTTTTTTTAACCAGTATTAACTATTTCTTAAAACTATACAAGTCTTTTGGCCTATTATCGATATTCCTACGTTAATGATCAGGTTTGTTCATGTTAAGCCTCAAACATAGATCCAGCACCAGCTCGGGAGACCTCAAACACGATTTTTTCTAGGAATAAAAAAAAAATATCGTCTGCTGCAGGTCACTCGAAACTTTCGAACATTTCGGGGCGGACCAGGCGATTTTTTTTTCGCAGAACCTGACAAGTCCAGGAAGTGTTAGTAGGAAGAAGAACATAATAATAAAAAAGGAACTGGCAACGGTGGAAGTAGGGCAGTAGGAGTGAGCGAGGGGGGGATGGAACACCGTTTCTCGTTTTCTCTGCACCTTCCCGAACTGAAGTGAAGAGATAATGGATTGAGAGATGGGTTTCTTATATTGTAGATATAATATAAGTTATTTTACACATTTTGATTGAAACTATACTTAATGGGGATTGAGTATATATAGTGGGCCAAGTCCCTATGTGCCTATTCCAGCTTTCGTGACCAAGGACCCTGGTTTTGCGTCCATAAGTCCATAGCTTATACTGTCAGTTGTTCAACCTCAAGTAGAAACTCCAATGCTTAGTTCCCAAGCTTTCTTGGTCCTCATTTTATTGACTCACATAAATCATAAAAGTTGAAATACTTTGCGTGAGGTTTATGATTTTTTGTTGATGATGTTTTTATAAATTAAAAACGAACATTTGTTTCAGGCAGTACAATTAGTTTCAATATATGTCTAATAGATCCCATTCTCTAATGGATGTCATTTACACACATTTTCCCAGAGTTTGTTTGCCAAGCATGCTTGGTCCCTATTTTATCAACTCACTTAAGTGATGAAGGGTTACAATATCTAAAACAAAATTCAAAATTGATAATGATTAAAATAATTGCATAAATTGAATAAGATAAATTATTAAATTAAAAAATTAAAAACAAACAAGAGAACTACAGTAGCTCTAAATTTCAATTACTTATTACAAACTTTTTGAAATTAATCAAGTTCATTTCTGAGAAAATGCATTTTAAATCACGCAAATTTACTTTTTAAACATTCTAAAGATTAAACTACCCTTTAAAAATAACAGGAACTGCGATTACTTGTTCGCATCAATGTACTAAAATCGAGTTTGTGCTATGATGAAGTTCGGAAGAAGAAATTACATCTGATGCAGGTAATTTTTGTTAACGGAACCGGTAATATCCGGATTAGAATGGACATGGGTTAGTGTAAAAGGACTTGACCGGAGGGGTTGCGAGTCTCGTGATGTTACAGCAGTGACCACAAAGATCCTATATAGGGTAAGGATTGGGGTAAGGTTTTTTTTATTTATGGTTGCACTAGAGCAACACGAGGGCAATTATCGACGGGGGAATTTAGAACCTCAGTCAAGTGGCGAAAAGACACCTGAACAGGCACTCAACCCAACTTTTAACCCTTTTAGTCCCAGTGATGTCATTTGGCATCATCATGTTTCTGATCATAATTTTAAAAAAATTATAGAACTGGCATTTATTGGGATTAATAAAAAATATTTTCTAATAGAAAAAGTTTGAAGAATTTTAATGAAGGCTTTTTAATATCATAAATGATTTTAGACGATTAGAAAAAATAATTTAAAAATGATGAAGCCAAATTGCCATTGGGACTGAAAGGGTTAAGGGAGAAATCGTAAGCAGCATTGTGCAGTAAGTATTACACACACCGAGTTTTTTTTAATTATTTTTTATGAACTTTTCTCGTCTTCGAATGTATGTATAATACTAAAACCCAGGTTTGTAAGTACTGAAGTCACATGACAATACTCTAGAAAGCTCCCAGATACGCGTATCAACGTTTTATCTCCTTAGGGCGGTTTATTAGAATTTGCGTCCAGCGATGCGCCCTCATCAAGCGTATGGGGGCGTCCATAAATGAAGTGGTGCTATTTTAACGAATCTTGACCTCCCCTCCCCCCCCCTCCCCCTCATAAAGATCTTCCGTGATATTTGGCACTACCCCCCGTAACTTCACGTGAAATTATATAAAAAAAATTTTTTGAAATTTTGGATTTTTACTTTTTATACCTTGTCTATTTACTATGCGAGCCTCGAAAAGACTTTCTTCTCCCATCCCTTCGCTTGGTTTTCTAGGAAACTGGGGGAGCATCGCTTATCTAAACCTAGCGCGTTTGATGTTCTGTTGTATTAGGGTCAACAATCCGAACAGTTCAAACACAAGTAGGGTGGGGAAAAAACACGCTCACGCTGTTTCGAAGAAAACCACATGCGGGGATGGAGAGGAAAAGGCTTTCGAAGCTCGCATTCTGGCTAGACAAGGTATAAACCCAGAAAACTTCAAAACGCATACTAACTGGCGTCCAATCCCAAACTTGGGTAGTCCAAACAGCAGCTGCATCATCTGATGATGGTAGGAAAGAACTTAACAATCCCATACGATGCATATGTTGTCTACTTTTTCTTTGTGAAGTGTGATAATACTTTGGTCTGAATCGAAACTAATAAGGTAACGAAAATGATGTTTTGGCTGCACGGGTCTTTTATATGTCGGCAATTATTTTGACGATGCTCGTACTCGAACTGGGAACCATCCGCTTGCATGGCATGCGTCCCACCGACTGGGCTCCTGAGCCCGCTAACATTAAGCGCGTTTACATGAGCCATCGAATCCATGGATTGAAGAGCAAACTCAGCAATTTTCCCTCTTGGGGATTTTCTCCCAGACAGAATCGGAATTGCAGGGTTCATTGGGGTTTTGGCAAACCCTCCAATGGTTTGATGTCTCATACCATGGATTCGTTCGCAGACTATCATTTGGGTTACAAATCCTGCTCGACCTCTTTTTCCCCTAATGGGGATTTTGGCATTCCATGGATTCGATGGCTCATGTAAACGCGCCTATTATGTATGCGGATTGGATTGGATTGGTTGACATGTATTTTCAGGCTTGTGTGCTTGGTCGCAAGGACCCGCTTATAAACCATCGTCAAGTAGGACAACACAAGACACACACAAACACGTATGACAGATGTTGCAATCTGTCGCCACCTCCACAATTTAGACATGTCCCTGAAGGGGAGGGAAATTTTCTCCAGGAACCTGTACCCATGGTGAACTGCGCATAATGACGGACCACAGGACTTCCGGACAAAACAGATTTTACGAGCACGTACTCCGCATATACTCGGTAAGTCTTCAGTGGCACCGGGTCTCGAACTCTCAACCTTCCGATCTGGAGTCCGAGATCCTGACCACTAGGCTCCTTACAGCCCCTACACTCTTAAAACAAAAGAGTGAAATCCACTCCAGTTGGAGAAGTGCATTTTCGACACCGTAAAGGCATGCATATTTACTCAGACTGAGTTAAAATCACTCGTTTGGAGTGATCCAGTCGGAGGTTTAACACACAAAGGATCCACTCCAAAAGGAGAAGTGCATTTTCCAGTCCGGAGGAGTGAAATCCACTCAGACTGAGTTAAATTAGGAGTGTTTGTTTTAAGAGTGTATGTAATACTAAGACTCCAGCAGTAGTTTCAGAAGAAACTCCACAAAATTCCGTCACTTTCCTCCGTATCCCAAGTGGTTATAAATAACACTGGCTTGACTCACGTGACACCACACAAACGATATTAATGACGGGGACTCTATTTTTGACCCCCCCCCCCTCCCTTGTGTCGTCTGCCGTAATGAGGAGGGGGTGCTTTCTTTTGGCAACGAGGGTTGGGTTTCTTTTGGTTCGTCTGAATTTTTTTGTGATTGAAGTGAAGAGATGAATGGATGGGTGATTGGATGGAATAGGGGGATTAGGGCATGTTTATTTGAGGTTGTTTTTTTAGAAAATTATGTAAAGATTTTATCTAAGTATGAAAGACTAGTCAGCAGGGCTTGATCTTCCGTACGATCAGTTAGGCCCGGACCTAGGGCCTCTAAATTTTAGTTTATTTATAATAATACAAGAAAGAGTCTGTATGTATGTGGCCCGTGAAAGACTTATACTACCCTCAGAATTTCGAAATGTTTAACAAAGATCCCCTTAAATACCCACGTATGCACCTGAGGCTTAGTTTTTTTTATATTTGTTATATTTTTAGAGAAAATTCGAATTTTCTGAAAAAACTACAGCACTTTCGCTCAGATCCGTTTTTTGCGTGTTGCCAATTTCTAAAGAAATTAAAATAAACACAAAAAATAATTACAAGTAAAAATGTTTATTTTATTCTGTTGCCATTAAAATATGTTGTCCGAATGCACGAAATAGGATTTTTTTTTGCCACATAATTGTGATTTTGACTTGAAATCACCTTATTATTCAATTATTGTTGATTTTGTGTTCATCAAGGAAATCGCGATGACAGTAAGTTCATATTAAGGACGATTTTTGTGATATGAGGATGGGCACTTTATATTTTATAGTGATGTATTTTTCAGATTGTTAAGGCAATAAAGGGAACATGATATTACACTGCTCAAAACAATTAGGGGAGCACTTTGCGTACTTTTGTTTACCCTTTCAGTTTCAGCGTTTTGTTTTTCATTCTAAAAATCCAAAATTTGTGAAATAGATTCATTATGCATCCAGAATGACATGGTAAAAAACAGGCGAAAAACATTAATTTTTTTTAACTAAAATGTATGTGAGAAAATTGGAATAAAAAAATTAAGAATAATTTATAACAATAACTTTTTCAAATTTTATTTGCAAAAAAAGAGTTAAAATCAATTTTTAAACATCTGAGAATGCAAGTGTGAAGAATTTAGGGTCAATTTATTTCGTAATTTTTTTTTTTTGGAGTGAATTTTATTTTACTATGTTTTCATATTTTCATTTGATTAAAACAAATATTATTTACATCCTCAAAAGACGTGATTCTTCCATCTAACGATAAATTAGTGCAAGCTCAACTTTGTGAGAAAAAAAATCGCAAGCTCATGATTCCAAATGGAAACATTGGGGTTTAAAGAGTTTAAACCACGCGCTCCCCTAATTGTTGTGAGCAGTGCAGGATTTATAATGGACGGGAACAATGACACAAGCTTATTATCTTATGGCAGATTAATTGGTACATGTACTTGGATCGATTTGATATTTTTTAGTCCTTGCGAAGAACGGGTATTTATTTGCTAGTTTTGTAATAAATGTTATGGACCTTCAAAATTGTACTAGATTTCATATTTTTTTGCCTCCTTTTTTTAGCTTGACTTTAACCTAGACAAAACATGATTTGTCTGATCAATGTAATAAGGTTTAAGATGATAGAAAAACTTAATGAATCAACCGACTAGCATTATAATTAATGGAAATCTTATACAAAAGTATTATTGTAACAGTTTACAAAGGATGAGAGCCTATAAAAGTTCAAAATCAGCAACCTCTTCTCAAAATTACGCAGCTTTAAACATTTTGTTTCACGTAATTAAAATGAACAAGCGATATATTTGAGTCGGTTCAATTAGGATTGGGTCAATTTAAGGCTATTTTAATACCACCTAACATTTGAACAAATGCCTTAAACAACATTTGAAATCGGCTTTTCCCATAGAATAAACACCATTGATTGGACATTTACAAAAAAAAACACAAAAGTAGCTTTCAAATTAGTAGGGATTCAACCCAACACAACACGTGAATCTTCTTCTTTTTTTTAAAAAAAAAAATAGAGGTAGGAATGACATAGGAGCTGTTTGGCGTGAAAAAAAGTAAAGCCGCCTAAAAGTCGCCTAGATTTTGTCCACATAAACTTTATTCTTGGTTGCTTCAAAAGAAAGCCTCGAGTTTTAATCTTTAACCCTTTCAGTCCCAGTGATGCCATTTAGTATCCTCATGTTTCTGATCATAATTTTAAAAAAAAATAGGGCTGACATCTATTGGGATTAATGAAAAATATTTTCTAATAGAAAAAGGTTTGAAGAATCGAATGATGCGCTTTTTGATAAACAAATGACTATAGGCGATCAGAAAATAATTTCTAAAACGATAATGCCAAATTGTCATTGAGACTGAAAGAGTTAAACAACGTAAATAAAATTTAACAATGGGCGGTTTGTGAAGTTGTAGACTGTTATACGAGAAGAATTTAATATTTAACATTATAAGGAAGGTTTTACAATTCATTCATCTATTTTCGTTGTATGCAGTGTCACGTGTCGTATGATAGCTTGGTTGTACAAAAAAAAGAGCCAAAAGATTCGCCAAGCGTCCATTTGGGCTTATTTCTGAATAGATCAATGTCTTCACTTGTCAAACTTGGATTTGCATTGGTTTCCGACTCGACAGCATGTCAATCTTATTCCCTTCTTCCCATTTCCACCCCATCGCGCGAAACACCCGTTGCCATCCAAATAATACCTTCATTACATCCGGGTTTCCAGGTGACCTGCCACACTCCACTGCCAAAACGAAAAAAAGAAATTGAAGCAGAAAAAATAAAAGAATCAAACGATTCTTGTCAATTTGTTCTGTATTCTTCAAATCGAAAATCCCAATTCACGCGTTTCGTTCGATTTTCTTGTTCTTTTTATCATTATTTTTTGTAATTATATTTTATTTTTTTATTCCCGTGACTTCGAATGTTTTGTTATTGTATGTGTTTAAGGTGGAATGCGTTATGCATGGTTTGCGAATGTTCGAATGTTCTCAGTTTTGCGTGTGGTCTTGACATCGTTGGTGATTGTTATTCGAACTTTTTTTTTTTCATTTTGATTAATAATAGTTTTTTTAAACTTTGTTGTCGACTTGTGTTTGGATGGGGCGTTAAACTCATTGTGAGGAAGAGGACAAGTCTCATCTTGAATGGAAATTTATAAAAACCATTATAAACGAATCTTACTTAGGAAGCAATTGGCTTGTTTCAGGTGACGTATTTCAATTGATTAATGCTAATACTTTGATCGGTACTCTGTTCCCACGTGACATTGATTCACTCATCGAGGACCGAGAAAAAAAATTCTTTTACAATTTCTGTTGCCACTCATTGCCATTAGCGGCTGCCTTTCATGAAGAGGTTATTTCAATGCTTGTTTACAGAAATGACAAATGGTGATTATGTGGAGAAATAAGCAGTATTGTTCATCACTTACTTATAGTAAAAAAATCTTTTTTATAGTGACCTGTCTTTTTGTAACAGTCTATTAGAGAAAAAAAAAAGCCCTTGTACAATGCAACCAAACCAAACCATGTTATCACCTATTGTGTTATCACTATTAATTCATCATTGAATATAATATCACTATTTAAGTCATTTTTCAATAACTTAATCAGAGTGGAGCCGCCCAAATTTCTAGATAACATGTAGTTAATTTCAACCCCTTTCTATAGCGAAACTCGAATAGTAGATAGTTACTTTAGAACGCTCTTCTCCTTGAAGGTATGCTCCCCACAGCAAAGCCAACAGGAAGGGGTAAAAGACAATCATTGTCCTGGTGCAGATTGTAGAATAATATTTTGATTTATCTAAGATTGGGGTAAGATCTCCAGATTGATGTAATTAAGACATTTAAGGGGTAATAAGAGCGGATGTCGGGTCTCCAAACCAAATTGCCTCTGTGCTAATCCAACTGAAAAAAAATATTTTCGAAAAGCCACATATCTCCGGTTGAATTGAATATTTTTCGAAACGTTTTTATATAATAAATGTATCCAACTTACAGGGATATATAATCCCACTTTTTAAAATTGGTTAGCATATTTTTTTGCAAAATTGTATATTGAAAATTTAAAAAATTATTCGCACCAATTTTAAAAAGTGGAATTATAGAGACCTGCGACAGAGGCGCTTTGGTTTGTTGGAATATTTTGTTGAAAAATTATTTATTGAAAAAAAATCGAAACTATTGCAAAAAGTGACACACGATATCTCATGATTTTAAGTAGCGAATCTTTCTCGATGTTTTAATATTAAACCCACATCTATAATAGAGGTGATTGTACTATATCGTTTGCCAAAAAACCTGGCAATGGGGCCCGCAGATTTAAGGTGCCTTATTAAGGTAGGTGAATACCCAAAATTCTAAAATTTTTACTATTGCTTTAATCTTTTCCAAATTTGGCATACTGATTTCAAATATAAGGAATACTACTATTTAGGCATTTTTTAAAATTTAAATATAATTTATTTATTTTAAACTGTTTTTCCACTAAAAAAGGAGGTTTACGCTAACAAGTCTACCACATTGAATTTTCATCCAATAAACACTAATTATGTGTTAAATTCTTCGTTTTGAACTGATGCATGCAATGATCCTCTAGAGTTACATACAAATTACAAGAAAAGAAGTTATTAAGAATATTGTTATAAATTAACCACAAAAAAAAGGATTTTTTTCGATTAACTTAGTCTTGGACACTTTAAAAAAAAAACTTATGTATTTAAAACTTTTTATACTAGAAGTGTTGGCGCAAACCCCTTTTTTTAGGTGAAAAACACCGTTTAAAATAAATCAATTATATTTAAATAAAAAAAATTGCCTAAAAAGCATTGCTCATTATACAGGGTGTCCTAAAAGTTCCCGTACTCCAACTTCAAAAAATCATTATCCGTGCTTAATTTTTAAAATATTAAATTTTATCGTCTGCTTATTACTTCATCAAATCTTTTGTTTTTATTGCTTGGTTTTTTTCGTGCTCAAGTTGTTTGTAATAAAATTATATGTCATTTTGTTCTTTTTTGCAACATCATTTTTCACGCATTTAGATAATTGCGTTGCTTGAAGCTCATTTTGGATTGGATGTAAATCATTATGAAAGATGTAAAGAATTTTGGCGGCATAAATATCCAGTTGATGCTATACTGAGTAAAGATACTCTATATAAACTCGTCCAGAGATTTCGTGCGACATCAGGTTCGGTGGAAGATAACACAGAAGTGGCAGACCGAAAATTGTTACACCAGACTTTGTGCAAGAAACTCAACGAAGGATGTTGCAATCTGTTTTTCGAGTCAACTGTTGATGGAGCTGTATACAGAGAACTTATCCAACAATTTGTTGCATTATTAGAAGTGAATGAATGAGATTCTTGGTTCCAACAAGACGGTGCAACATGGCATACAAGTAATGAAACCATGGACATGCTTCAACATTTTTTTGGCGATCGAATCTTCTCAAGAAATCTTGGGCCACCTCGTTCATCTTATTTGAGTATACCTGACTTTTTTCTGTGGGGATATTTAAAGAACAAAGTTTATGACGATAATCCACAATTAATAGAGGATCTGAAAAATGTCATCATGCTAAGGATACAAGAAGTCACTCCCAGCATCTTAAAACGCGTTTCTAAAAATATGCGCAAAATGCCTTCAGGTGTGCATCGATGAAAGGGGTGGACAATTTGATCATTTAATATAAATGTAAGTTCCAAATTTTTTCCTACGTTTTGTTAAAAGTGCTTTACACCATTAGCATAAAAAAAATGTTTTAAAGTTTGTTGTTTTGCTTGTAAAAAATTCACGAATCGTCAGTACGGGAACTTTTAGGACACCCTGTATTTGAAATCCCTATGCTAAATTTGGAAAAGATTAAAGTTATAGTAAAAAATTTAAAATTTTGGGTATTCGCCTACCTTAATATCAAATCCATATCAATAATAGAGGTGATCGTACTATATCGTTTACCAAAAAAACTGGCAATGGGGCCCGCAGATTTAAGGTGCCTTATTAAGCTACACGCCTCGCCACATAATTAACACACATGATTAATGAACACAAAACGTATTTTTCCACTCTCCTCTAGGAAATTGCTAGACGTTTCCGGTCGCCTGAAATCATCAGACGAGAATTCATCAAGTGATGAGCAAACTTATCGTCTGCAACCCCCCCCCCTTTATTCATCGAAGATAAAATGAAATAAAATAAAAAGCAGACGATTTTTATACCTCTCCCATCTGTCCGGGGTGGTTGGCTTTTCCCACGCGCGAATTAACTTTTTTGCGTTTGTGTTCTTTTGGGGAACAGTTATTTATCGTGTCCGTCTATATTTTTTTTCTACCTCTAAAGCAATTTGTAGGGATTAGAGTACCGCTTTACTTGTAACAGTTACTTTTTTCCGGTAAAGGCCATTAGACTTTTCTGAAAGAAACTGTAACGAAGTTACCTTTAACTGTAACGAAGTAATGAAAATTTCGTTACTTTTCAGAAACTTCTCATGTCCCTCCTCACGGATATTTTCGACATAGTACCGCCGACAGAGTAACGCCGTTAAGATTTTCAGAAAGTAACTGTAACTTAGTTACTTTTAGCGGTAATGAAGTAACAAAAATTTCGTTACTTTCCGTTACTTCTCATATAACCTTTACGGATATTTTAGACAGTACCGCAGACAGAGTAACGCTGTTAAATTTTTCAGAAAGTAACTGTAATTTAGTTACTTTTATCGGTAACGAAGTAACGAAAGATTCCGTTACTTTTCCGTTACGTTTCACGCCGCTCGTTATAGATATTTTCGACACAGTTCGGCATTTTACTTGCATTTAATTATTTAAAATTTACTTTTAAAAGCGCTGAATTTTCGTTTTTAACTTTTTCCAATTGTCCCAATTTCGTTAGTCTTGGTTCGTTATAGAAAACGGTAAGGTGGCTAAATTTCAATTTTTCTTCTAACTTGAAATTTCTAAAAGTAACTGTAATTCGTTACTTTTCATATTAAGTAAATGTAACAGAGGTTTTTTTCTGTAGCTTTTCAACCCCTGTATTTTTCCTAAAGTATTTTGTTTACAGAAAGCTAAGATGGAGCTTTAAAAAAAACTTAAAACTGTCGCAATCAGTAACATTGTTAAAATCATAATATAATAGAATTTAATATAAGATAAAAAGTGGTAATCTTTCAAATAATAATCATAAGCATCATTAGCGTACTGAAGATATGTAGATAACTATAGACGCTTTTGAAACGCCAGGTCATATTTTAACATTTACTATTTTCAAAAGTCTAAGACTGCTCATGTCTAAGGCTATATTTTTCAAGTGCAAATAAATTTTGCATTTTATTAAAAATCCTGCAAAGTTATACAAAGTAAAGGTTTTCGTATTTAGTAAGTTCTGTCCGAACGTACTGACAGACGGACCAAAAATATGAATGTTGGGTCTCTGAGGTCATGACAAATGACAGTGATTGCGTCCTCTAGAAGGGACAGTGTAGGCTTTATAGCCCATTACCCAGTTCACCAGAAGAGACAGTCACAAAAGACACACAAAGAAGAACGACACAAACACATAGGCAAATAACAACATTTATTGACAAGCACAAACATCCATGAATTTACCGGGATTCGAACCAGAGCCCAGCAGCTCCAAAGGCTAGCACACTAACCACTGCGCCGGAGGGCTGGCCTCTGAGGTCATACTTTTTTTTTAAAAGTAATAATTTTAGAACATGCAGACGGACATTGTCAGCTTTCTTTGTGACTGTAAAAATTCTTTCTGTGTCTGTCCCACTTGACGAACGCTTATAAGCGGTTCTCTGAACAAGCACACAAGCTGGAATATATAAACCATACCACATACCATACCATAACATTGTCAGCAAGTCAATACCTACTATTTCATTTTTTAAAAATTCTTTCGAATTAAAAAAAAAACATTTAAATACTTTCTATGAAACTTTTCATTCTTCATAGTGTTCTTTTTTTTAATTGTTTCGAATTAAAAACTAAAAACATTGTCAGCATGTCAATACCTACTTCTTCATTTTTTTAAATTCTTTCGAATTAAAAAAAAAAACATTTAAATTCTTTCTTTGAAACTTTTCTTTCTTCGTAGTGTTCTTTTTTTATTCTTTCGAATTAAAAAAAAAAGAATGAAAATAGGCTAAAAATAACTAACCACCATTTCTTTACCATCCCGCCATCGCCCGAGATTCTCTCTGGCTGTCAGGCGATTTTGATAAGTGAAATTTCGGGGGTTCGGGCGGGAGACAGGTGAGTGAATGACAGGGGTGGTGGCGATGCGGTTTTGTAAGCAGCCCCCCGCCGAACGGTGTGGGGTTCTAATTGTTGCGGTGCGTGATCGGATGAGTTTGGACGGGGACAGGTACGGGGCAGGGGGTTGTCGAATACGATGACACTGCTGTCCGTGTTTAAATGTATTTAAAACGTCTTTTTTATGAGTTGGTGACGTTTTTAAAAAGAGAGAATGGCAAAGGCCGTCTTCGGTTTTTGGGGAAATTTGAACGTTTCACCATTATCGTCATTTGAAGAGCCTGGTGGAAATCGGGCTATATGTGACAATTTTGGGGACAAAAAGATTTTTCTGTGTCAATGCACTCTAAAAAATGAATGCTCGAAAACGACGAAATTTTCCTTAATTTTGACGATTCCGTTACTGGCAAATACTCCGAGTTTTCGTTTCCTCAAAGTGAGTACATTTGAATCGTCATTTTTATGAAGATTTGAATGTCGTCTAATCTAAAGAAATATTTCGTCATTTTTGAGCATGTGAGTACAACCAATGAGATTCAGTTTCCTCAAAATCAAGATACAGAATCGTAAAATCACGATCGTAAAAGTGAGGATTCGCGTTTACTCAAGTCACGTGATAGTTTGACGAAACACAATCCTCAAAATTAACGAAATGAGGCTTGAGGATTCATGAATCGTTCGTCAAAATGATCGTCAAAAATGAAAGTGTTATTTCTGAGAGTGTGAACATATTATTCCGTTCTTTACTGATGAAAAGTTTCATTTTGTTAATAAACTTTAGGTTAAGTAAATTTTTTCATAGAAATTTTTTGGGGCCGGGATATTTTGGGGTCGGTTAGGTCTTGAACTGGCATCACTCTTCACTCACTTAAACTGGCATAAGCGGGTCTCTGAACAAGCACACAAACCTAAATATATATGTCTACCAACCAACCAATGGTATTAAGTGCAAACTAAAAGCTTTAAACTTAATTTTCTCGCGTTTTCACCTTTATTATTCTTTAGTTTTACTTAGAATACCTTCAAGAAAAAAATACTTCAAACTTGTGAAAAGCAGTATTCAAAACGCGCCTTTGTGTTAAAGTTAATTTAACCAAACTATAACCACAAATTACTATTTTCTAAAATTGTATTTTCGGATATTTCACTAATCTTGTATGATCGGATTAATAACTTGAAGCTGCAAAAATGAAATTAATATGCGACCGGCTTGGTCTTCAGGCTTTAAGCTTTACAGGCTTAGAAACTCTTTCTCAGTCTGATTAAGAATTTTGAGATATCCATGCACTCACAGCAGTCAAAAGTTTAAAATGTAAGAGAGCAGAGACAGAGAGGTTATTATTTAACGATGTGAAATAAATAATAAATTTAGACCAAAATTATGAAGTGATCGTGTAAGTTTTTCATTTTTTGGACTCCATACTAGTTCACGGTAAAAAAAAAGTAATTACGGTAAGTAAAACTGTCAGCTTGGGAGGCAGAAAATTTGTAAATTTGCTAAGAAAATGTCTTTATTTTTAAAATTTATACAAATACAAAAAAAAAAAAAAAAACCGACCAACCACAGGCCATAAGTCCAGCACCGTTGGTCTATACGTTTACTAATATTTTACCAGCTTCCAATAACTATCAAGATGTTTCTTAAATTCTTCTACTCTCTTTTTAATAAACAGCAGGATAATAAAATAAGCTTAGTAAAAAAATTACCTCTTTTTATTTTTTTTTAAATTGCTGCTACCTAGTGGATATGAAGTAGGACTTTTCTCATTATTGCACTGAAATTCTACATAGTAAATGCATGCTGAACTCGAAAATGACTAAAAGCGGACTTGATTCACTTATATTCTGAACCCTCCATATGTGTGTGTGTTATTCTGATTTTAGAAGCTTGATTCCCTCTTTGATTTTTTTTGGTAAAATGTCTTCTTCTTCTTTTCTCGTGCCTATGGTCCGACGTTGTCAGACTAAGTAAAAAAAACGTGCACTTTGAGAAAATCGACGAAAAGCAAAGGGTTTTGAGAAGATATTTCCTTTGCAAGTCAGTCCAGGATGTAATTTGGATTGGCCTGAAATATTTGGTATTTTGGACACTGAGGAAAACTTTTTTCGCCTTGAGAGAACTTCAAACATTTCAGGTGACCACTTGCGAATCGTGGTAAGCAGGTAAGCGACGACCTGTCACCTGAAAGTTATAGAAGGGAGCCAGGTTCCGTAGCTGAGTACCAGCTGTTGGTAGGGAGAACAACCCAGTCTTTTTAATTGAGGATTTTTTTTATAGAAAAATGTTCATCAGATGTAAGTTTATTGGAATTGGTAGAGGGTAGATGACATCCATCTTTGGCCCGTGTATCTGCCATTTCGTTTCCATGAATGTCGAAAATGTCTGTGAATTTCCAGCACAACTACGTAATCTCCTCCCCCCCCCCAACTACAAAAAATAAATAAATTAAAGATTTGTGCAACACATCAAGACCTTATATCAAGTTACAACCTTACTTTAACCTCCATATCAAGTGACAACCTTACATCAACCTTATATCAAGTACGAACACCGTACATTAAAACTTTACCCTTTTCCAACAATTTTTAAGTAACAATTTGCTACTTCCAATGCCATGCGTTCCCAAATTATGCACGGGGACTCAACTGAATCACCGTCAGTTACTTACACTCCAGACACAGACTACCCCTTTCAAGAACTCCAGCAAGCGACGCCGAAACTTATGCACATAATTGAAAAGTTTCAAAAACTTAATTGCCTCCCAAACTACCATTAATTCCATTCTAAGTTTCCGAGGGAGGAGAAAGAGTTCTAATGAGAACAGAAATAAGAGTTCTCTTTTCGGATTTCGTTCGAAATCAATCGAACGCCTCCCCTCTGCTAATTACCCTGCAACAATTAGCGGGAAGAAGTCATCAACTGATACCATCTACCCCTTGAGTGAAAAATCTTTTCCTACTCGTAAAGACTTAGAAATAGATTTCATTATCATGGACAATCTTTCGTTTATTTCTTGGGCTATCTTTCAAATTTTATTTCAGTTTGTCTATCCTTGTATTCCCTAGTACTATTCAGGTAGAAATTAGGAGAACGAGAGGTGATTTAATTCAGTTATTCAAGTTCATAAAACAGAGAGACATGGAGGGCTTAGGTTTTATCTAAATAGCCGGACCAGAGGGACATGGTCAGAAATTGAATGAATCATGCTTTTGAAGGGAGGAAAGAAAGCATTATTTTTACACTAGAGTCTTCAATGAGTGGATTGCTGTACCTGAATATGTTGTGTATTCGAAGAAAGTGGAAGAAATTTTAAGAAGAATCTCGATATCTATTGGAAACTGGTAAGGAATTAGATATATTTTGGACCAACCTTGCTGGGACTCTTGCCTGTTGTTGGTCGACAATTTTTATATATAAAATTTAAATTACGTACGTCTAAAAATCGTCTTTATCACTGCACTGTAAAAAAAAGCGTGTTGTTTCCCGGAGAAAGCGAGAGTTGCAGAAAATTTCAGTATCATTTAAAGAGAAAATTTGTTAAATTAATTACCTTCTAAATTCTAAATGATCATCTAAGTTATTGTCTTCTGACATACATGGTCCTTTGAGAAGTCTGATACCATCTACCCTTGAAGTGAAAAATCTTTCCAACTCCTAAAGGCTTAAAAATAGATTTCATCATCAAGGCCTATCTTTCATTTGTCTTCTTGGCAATCTTTAAAATTTCATTTAAGATTGCCTGTCATTCAGGTATGGTTCAGGTAGAAGCAAAAATTCACTGTATACATATCGAAAAATTGGCTTTGTTCACAATATGATAAAAAACAATGTTGCTTTACTGGAAAAATTTAGTATAGAAGGGCAGTGGTAGAAAAATTTAGTATACATATTAACTAATTTTTTTTAATTAATTAAACTATAAATGATCATCTTCCTACCTACATGGTCAGAAATTTAAAAAAAAAATGATTCAAAACTTAGGTAAAACAACAATTTTAGAATAGAATTATCAATCAGTGGGGGGAATGCTCCGAAGGATTCAGAATACAAGTGAACCAAGTTCACTTTTAATCATTTTAGTTAGCAGCGCAACTCTTGGTTTCTTCGGAGTTCGACAACAGATTTAAGCGGTCGGACAAGTGCGGTGAGTGACGTCATGCAAACTACTGACGTTGATTACGCTAGAGCGGTTTCCTCGGGAGCGCTGCCGGACAACTCAACACGACCGCCAGATTGAGTTGCTGTTGAGTACGTTGGGGAAATCCTGATGACAACGCTTTTTGCTGTTGTGGTGTGCTTGCCAAAATTTCAAAATTTGAGGAAATGACGGAAGGCGAGAGTTGTTTTACGCTTTCCGAGGAAGAAATGCTAATTGATTTTGTGAGAAATCACGAAAAACCTAAATTTTCCATTTTTGACATGCTAAGACGAAAACCAAAGCAACAACAGAGTTAGTTGAGTGAGTTCGCTAGGTTTCCAGTTTCGTGTCAACGTAACGTTCCGATGAAGCGGTGGCCGGTAGAGTGACGTCCTCCACGTATAATAGCGATCGCATTTTTCTGGCGACCGACTCAGAGGAAACCAAGGCTTAAAGCTTTGGAAACCAAGTGAACTCACTCAACTCAACTCTGGTGTTGTTTTGGTTTACATCTTTGCATGAAAAAAATGGAACATTTTGATTTGGCCCTTGCGATCATCAATCCCCTTGCAATCAATTGGCATTTCTTCCTCGGCAAGCGTAAAACAACTCTCGCCTTCCGTCATTTCCTCAAATTTTGAATTTTTGGCAAGCACAACACGCAACAGACAACATAAAAAAAAAGATTATCATCCCCAACGCACTCAACAGCAACTCAATCTGGCGGTCGTGTTGAGTTGTCCTGCAACGCTCCCGAAGAAACCACTCTAGCGTAATCAACGTTAGTAGTTCGCATGACGCATTCACCGCACTTGTCCGACCGCTTAAATCTGTTGACGGACTACGAGGAAACCGAGGCTTTAACCAGCACTTACTGAGTAGAATTTCGTGCAATAATGAAGAAGGTCCTCTCTCATGTAATATCGCCTTGGCAGCAGCAATTAAAAACTATGTTAATAGGTATTTTCTTTTATCAAGCTTTAACTTTAAACAGCTTTAGCATAAAGATTTTGGTATTGGGACAGAATCCCGCGGTCGAAATCTCGCATCCCATAAGCTCGCATCCCATAATCTCGCAGGACAGAATCTCGCAGGGACAGAATCTCGCATCCCATAATCTCGCATGGACAAAATCTCGCGGGACAAAATCCCGCATGGACAAAATCTCGCAGGACATAATCTCGCATTTCTTAAAAAGTGCAGGATTTTGTAGGTTGTGTTTAAGATATTTTTTTGAATTTGAAAGTTAATTAGTTTTGGTACAGGTGTTGTTATAGTTTTGTATTGCGTACATTTCAAATCAAGGAATTGATTAGCAGTTATGATTGTGTATTTAAGATTGAAAAAAAAAAAATAGCTATCGAAAAATTAAGTTGCATTTGATTTGTATGTATCGATAGCTGTTTTTATTCATTTATTTAATCTTGGTAAAGGGTGAAATAAAATATTTCTTAAACTTATGAATAATTTTGAAATGGCAAAGAGCGGTGATAGTAATGCTATATTACGTAATTAACGAATTAACTATAGTGGTTGTGAACGTATAAATAAGATAAAAAAATTAATTATTGGATAATTAAGTTAAATTTTTTTTATGAATTCGTTATATTTTTTATTAATTTATTCAGTCTAGATAAAAGGTAAAATAAATATTTATTAAATTTTGCGATAGTGAATAGTGATGGTAGAGTGATATAATTCTGTTGGATTACGCACTTAACGAATTGATGTGAAATAGCAATTGTGATTAAGATTAAATTGATTCACTAAATCAAATCTTATTTTTATGAACTGTATTTATTATTTTTTAGTCTTGCTAAAAAGGTAAAATACAATAATATTTTGCTTTCTATTTTTTCTTTGTTTTACAACTTTTATTATGAGTTTTGTGTAAGTATGTTTAGGAATTATTTGAAAGAGCAAAATAATACTACATAAAGCAACTTCATTATTCATAAATGATTTGTAATTAATAATCTATTTACTTTTCTCGTTAAAATTTTACTGATTGAAGACTTTTTTGTTTTAAAAAGAAGTTTTTGATTTCACCCTCTTAAAGTAGGGGAAGTCGGGGTACAATGGACAACGGGGTAAAATCCACCGTGCCCTATTATTTATTTTATTTATTTGTTTCATATTGAGGTACATGGAGGCAGCAGAGCATTGATTATCATAAACTTGCAATGGTGTTTTTATCTGACAATTTAGTCATTTTATTCTTGAAAGTTCATTTGTGCAGGCAGGCAAAAGCAAATATTTACACCAAAGTATTTATTCTTTTTTTTTTCTTTCAAGATTTGTGATTTGGAAGATTTTACTTGGCGCATTAAAAAGATAAGATCATATATTGTTTTAGTTAATCAAAGTAGAACAGTTTAATTTAGGGTTAATTAGTGTTTGAGACATTTTTTTTTTGTCAGACTTCCACACGGGGTAAAATGGTCCATTAGAACCTGGGGTACAATTTTCCACCAGAACCTGTGGTACAATGGACCATGGTCCATTGTATCCCAATTCTGTTTATCATATTCTTTTCTAAATTGACAGTATGTGTGGAATAAAAACTTAATAAATTATTTTACTTTTAGTGAGTGAGTAAATCGGTGTTTAAGGTAATTTACATATTTGAAGTGTTGTCAATGCATTAGGCTTAAAAAATAAATAAATCTTAATTAGACTTCAAAACAGAGTAAAGAAGTATTTTATTTGAACTTTCTTTTTATTTAGCTTTTAAAATTAAATATTCAATTAGTTTTGAATTAATTGAATTCAATTTTGTCAAATTGACAACTATAATGAAATAGTTCATTAAAGATATAATAAAATAGTTCATTAAAGATATAATGAAATAGTTAATTAAAGATATAATGAAATAGTTCATTAAAGATTTTTTTTTATTTTTTTAAATATCTGTTTAATAAGAAAAAAAATTCCCGAAGCTTCAACAATTCAAACTGATACACCTGTGAAAAGAATTGAAGAAGAAGCTAAAATCTAGGAAGAGAAAATATTTAAACCAAAAACTGCTGCTTTGATTGGAGCTAAAAACAAATTGGAATTTTTTTTTAGCTTCTAGTACAAAGAAAAATGATGAAATCGAGGATTCCAGAAATTCATATTAAAAAAGTAAATGCAAATATTTTTTTAATGTAGCATAAAGCCTAATGTTTAGGTATATGCATGCACATTTTCAAATTAAAAGAAATATTAGTTTGAGAGTTAGCACTAAGAATTCACAAAAGTGGACCATTGTACCCTAGACTCCCCTACATTTTACCATCTTTTCTTTTTTCCATATTCCTCAGAAACAAAGAATGGTTCAGTAGAAGGAATTAAGAAAAGTATACAATCATTGCTCTATTTTTTTATTTTAATTATATCCAAAAACAATGTCCTATTTTTCTACAGTCCGCATTTAAGAAAAAAAAAATAAAATAAGAAATTTCTATATTTTTCGATTTTTCGGAAAGTACCTCATTTTTCAATTTAGTGTTAATTTCAGAAAAAAATACTTTATTGAAACGTCTTTTGTGTTTCGCTTATTATAACGTTTCCAGATATTCAGCTCCTTGCTTGTGTGAGAATTGAAACTGCCTAGTGATTTGTTTTTGGAAGGGCGTGTCCAGGCGTTACTTCAGCTAGGGATGTCAACGTACATAATTTATGGCCCTACAGTGCAATTGTTAACAGCAGGTAAAGCGAAAGAAGCTTCCTATTGTTAACTCGGACAATTCGTATGGAGGGGTCTTTCGAAATAACCCTTTTAACAGCAAAGGGTAGGGAGGGAAAGGGGTTGGAAGACTTACAGCTGATAATGTGCACCTCAAAGCTTAATTCTCTCATTGGTGTTTATTAAAAAATTTAGGAGCTAAATAATAAAAATATTTTCTAAAGATTTCTTTATTAAATTTAGGAATTATGTAAATTTCTTGTGGTCTTCTTGGAGAGATTATGTCCTTAAATTCACAAATATCTTTATTGCGACGCAAATAAAGAGAAATACGGAATAAGTAATCATAACTGAAATGTAGAAGATTCTTTTTCTAAAATTAAAAGGTGGATTTACATTGAGCATTTAAAATTTTAAAACATTTATTTTGAATTGAAAACAAAGAATTAAGATTCGACTTATATTCTACACCCCATATTATAACGACATAATTTAATGTAGAATAAAACCATGAATAATATAAAGTTATTTAGAAATTTTTATCCACTTTATTTTTAAGTTGTTAGAATTTTACTAATATAGAACGCCAGTTTGTTAAATAATTCATTGACATGACATTTCCATTTCAAATTGGAATCGATGTGCAGACCCAAATATTTTGAACATGATACAGATTCTAGGATATAACAGTTACAACTCAAGCCAAGCCATTGGTAATATGTATTAGATTTACATAACGAAGAGTGGAATTTGAAGTTCAAATCGAACCTAGTACGTATTAATTATTTAACCTAGCACAATCGAACCTAGCACTTTTCGATTATAATTAGATATCTTTCAATTTGTAAAGGAAAATCGTTAACATCTGCACAAGAATAAAGCAAAACTGAGTCATCATCATTCATAAATATCCAAATATTCACCAGAGAAAGACTTCGTTAATTTAAATTCTGGGTAAATACCACCACATAAAGCAGGTATGTTTTTTTTTGTATAAAACTAATTAAGATTTTGTATTTCCTTTAAATATAAAAACTTTTTTGCTTGACATAAACTTGTTTATGAAAGCTACATAAATGCTAAAAAAATATATTTATCTACGAGAACAAAAATCTTTAAATAAATGTCAAAAACGCTGATCATATGGGTCTAACAAAAAAGAGCTAAAAATTCATTATCATGTAATTTAGGTAGGTTTCTTTTGATATTTTTAATAATTCGCTAGTTTGTACATCTAAAAGTATTTGTTGCCAATTGACAACAATTAGCCATTTAATCGTTAAATGGTCCTCTTACCAAAGACATTTAAATTGAAAAGCTGTATCCCAAAATTGTTCTTTAAATACCTGTATAAGAATGCGTGTTAATATTAAAATAACGTCAAAATAAAAACAAAAACCTCCCGTAAATGTGGGTAACTATTTCCAAAATCAGGGGCGAACCCAGGATCTGATGAGAATAAGTAACATTAGGGGCCCCTACCTTCTTTATTTTGGATGGGCCCCTTCTTTAGTGAATTTGCTCTTGACGCCCCTCCCCCTTCTTGTTAACTCAGATGCTATACTTATTTAATCAATTTCGGAATGATAATTGTCAATTTTTTATTAATTTAAATTTCTAAATAAAATTTTATAAAATGTATTCATTCTATGCAACTTTAATTATGAACTAGATGCATAATTACTAATTAATTATTAGCAACTAAATAATTACTAGTTAAATTATTACTAATTAAACGAATTACCTTACATTTAATTGAATTAATTTAGAACAAAATATTAAAGGTACGTATTAATTTGGTTTATTAATAAAGCAAAGGAACGAAAGCAAGGGAATTTCTGTCTACTAAAGATTGATGAAACCCTTTCGCCGCCAAAGATTTTTGTTGTCAACGGAATGAATGTATTAAAATATGTAATTCGTAGTATACACTGTTTAATAAACCAGAAGGTAACTGCAATCACGGCAAAAAGAATAGAAAAATTACTTTTAAAAATTGGCATTAAGTACGCTTTTAAGAAAAATAGAAGAGATGTTCAATTAAAAATATAAGATAATTCACAGAACTCTAAATATATCTCTAAAACAAATGGCAATTACATTGATCAATAATATATTACTCAATAAGTAATACTTGAAGTTTAAGTGACTCTTTTACAATTTACATTAAGTTATGAAATTTAAGAATACTAACTTACTAATAATGAAATTTAAGAATTATACATGTGCAGAATTTTCATTCATCAATTTTAAAATAAATCATTGAAAAAAGTTTAATAGGGATTGTCAGTCTCATAGAGCTAAATGTATTAGTTTTGCAATCACAGTTTCCGCGGACGTATTTCTTTGCCATGTTAGCCCATTTTCCCCAGGTATGGGAATCAGCATAACATCGAAATGAAACACATTTAAAACGAAAATTTTATCTAGTTATATTCTGATTAAAGCACCTTTGTTTTCATGTGTTTTTAATGAGGTGCTTCAATGTTTTGTACTACACAAAGCTGCTTAAAAGTTATGAAAATTTATCGATATTGGGTAATGTAAAAAATATGAAATAATAATAATCTCTTTCACCTCCCCTTTTGAATTATTTTCCTAACAATTTTAATTTTGAGGGGGTAATGAGACTTTATTGTTATTCATTAACATTATTATAAAAATTCTTTCCTTCATTCTTAAATCCAAATCGATAGTATTTTCTGTTCACTTAATTTTAGAACACTATACTCTATCTATAATATTTTAGAGAATATGAGAATGTGGGACTGACAGGTAATGACAAGCAATTTATCTTTTAACATTACGGAAGGACAGGTATTTTTTCTATTAATAACTATTAATGCATATGACTATTACTGAAAATAATTCCAACTAAGATATACTCGCAATTTCTTACAAAATCACTTATTAGTTGTTAAGTTTATTTATAAAGAGAGGCAACCTTTAATTGAACTTCTTCGACTTTTATTTCGATTGGCATTTAAATGAGGTTCTTATAATATTATTTAGCCCATTGATGACAAGTGGCAAAAAAAATTGCCAAGCGAAAATAAGCTTTCTTGACTTAAAATTAAGAGGCAGTTAGTGATTTTGCTAAAGCTTTTGTAATGCATGCTAATGAAAATTAGCAAGCAGAAAATTAAAAATCACACTTTCAATTATTATACAAGTGATTTTATCTATGGAGTTCTTTTTTATATTTTAATGAGAAACTTGGTTTTTGTCTATATTTTTTGGTTTCGACACTATAATGCAACAAACAAGGAATCGAAAGATGGTGAAAGCCCGAGTTAAGTTACATTTGTCGGAGTTTACAAAAAGAAGCTTCTTTTCTCCGGTTTCTTCTGTAAATACGTTGTAGTCATTGTGCTTGGTCGAAATAACCTGTTATAGTATGCCCGGTGATGTCTATATTGTGTTTGGTATATTCAGCAAACAAAGCCTTTCAGCATATGTCTTCTCGGACACTCCCTTCTAAAAATAAATCACTCAGGTAAACTAGAATAGTGTTATTTCTTTGTACAACTTTTCGTGGAGGAGAAAGTGACTGGAGTGTTATAGATTATAGACAAGCAATTATCATCAGATTATGAACAAAACAGTATAATTATTTAAAGCAAATAGTTATACCGTAAAATGAAGTTATATTGGTTGTTCTATTGTCTAAGTATGCTTATCTTTTGGAAGGCATTTCCTAGTTATGACGGATCGAACAATAGATAGTTGTTGAAGAAAAAAGAAAGTTGAGAATTAAGAAATGCATAAATTAACCACACCTCTTAGCAAAAACAATATGTGACTTTTAATGTAAAATAAAAACGTAAAAATATATTCGATGTGATTACCTAAAAACCTCTTTTAATCGGTAATTAAGATAATGTAACTGTTTTTATGATGGTTTAGTTTTATTAAAGGAATAACTATAAAGTTATCAAAAAATTCGACATTAATACTTTAAAATCATAAGCGAATTAATAAATTACTTAATAATGCAAGCTAAGAGTATTTCAACTAAAGTTTGGAAATCAAACTAAATCAACTAAAGTTTGGTTATTCATTTACTGGAAATTCGCTAAATGGTGTAAACAATACCGGTCTACCGAAAAAATATTTAAAAAAAATCTGGTAGGGATAGTAGAGGGTTTTATATGTTATAAACAAGGGACTTATATGCATATATGTACTAATATTGACTGGAATGATAAATGTATTAACAAGTTGCACATTTCATGTCTATCAAGAAGTTCTAATAAATCTTAGCTAATTGTGTTTTTAAGGTCTAAAACCTATTTCGCTTTCTTGATGTTTTAATATTTTTCAGATGTTAAAAATACTAGACAAAAATAAGTCAATTTTAAGATTAAAAAAATAAACCGTTAATTACCAAAAGTTGTCGGTGTATATCGAACACCAAATTCCGTGATGTATACCAAATTCCGTGATGTATAAGTTCACCGGCAATCTTGTACTCAATTTCAATCTTCTTTACACAGCAAGAAGAAGTTAACAATTTCAAAATGGCTAATAAGTTAGCTACAGTTCCTACTTTATAAATAAGAAATATTTTATTTCACCTTTTACTATGACAGGATAAATTAATAAAAACAACCATAAATTAGTAAAAATATGTAACTTTCATTCAATAACTTGATTTCCAAATCTTAATTACAATTTCTGATCTACTATAATTAATTCCTTAATTTGTTAAGTACGTAATACAGCAATACTTTATCACTCATCGTCTCAAACTTATTCAGAAATTTAAGACATATGGTATTTTACCTTTTACCAAGACTGAAAAAAATAAAAACAATTATGAATTCATAAAAGTATTATTTAACTCAATGATTCAATAACTTTCAATTTAATCTTAATCACAACTACTATTTAATTCCTTAATTAGCATAGTACGTAATACAACAATACTATATCACCCTACCATCACTATGGCCAAATTCGGAAATTTAATACACTGTTTAAAACAATTAGGGGAGCACTTTGCGTACTTTTGTTTACCCGTCCAGTTAAAACTTCTTACTTTTTATTATAAATATCTAAAATTTATGAAATAGATTCCTTATGCATCCAGATTAAAATGGTAAAAAGCAGGAAACAAATATTAATTTTTTAACTAAAATTTAAGTGGCTAAAAATTAGAATCATAACTTTTGAATAAATTATAACAATAATTATTTTCAAAATTTTAATTGTAAAAAAAGATTAAATCAAATTTTAGACTTCTAAGAATGCAAGCGTGAAGAATTTAGGGTCAATTTATTTCATAAAAGTTTTTGGTAGTGAATTTTATTATACAATGTTTTTCATGTTTTCATTCAATTAAAACATACATTATTTATTTCTTTAAAAGACATGATTCCTCCATTTAACGATAAATAAGTAAGAGTTCAGCTTAGGGAGCAAAAAAATCGGAAGCTGATGATACCAAATGGAATCATTGGGGGCGAAATGGTTTAAACCATGCATTCCCCTAATTGTTTTGAGCAGTGTAAATATATATTTTTTCATTTAATCTGTACTAAATAAATTAATAAAAACATTGCTTACGTTACTGAATAAGATAATCAAAATATTAACATTAATTCATAAAAAAAATCAAATTTAACTTAATTATTCAATAATTTTTTAAGAAAAGCTTATTTAAAATTTCACAACTATACTGCTAATTGATTCCTTAAATACATATAACTATCCTATATCACCATACCTTCACCATCTCAAAATTATTCATAACTTTAAGAAATATTTAATTTCACCCTTTACCAAGGCTAATTAAATGAATAAAAACAGAGATACATACAGATCAAATGTAATTTAATTTTTCGATGGCTACTTTTTTTTTTCAATCTTAAATACACAATCATAACTGCTAATCAATTCCTTGATATGAAATGTACGTTATACAAATTTATAACAACACCTACACCAAAACTAATTAACTTTCAAAATCAAAAATATATCTTAAACATAACTCACAAATCCTGCACTTTTTATGAAATGCGAGATTCTGTCCCGCGAGATTTTGTCCATGCGAGATTATGGGATGCGAGATTCTGTCCCTGCGAGATTATGGGATGCGAGATTCTGTCCCTGCGAGATTCTGTCCCGCGAGATTTTGGGATGCGAGCTTATGGGATGCGAGATTTCGGCCGCGGGATTTCGTACCCAAACCAAAGATTTTTAAGGAATCTGTTCACTTGTGTTTTGAGCCTTCCATGTATTGCACAACCCGGGTCCCCAAAAAGGTACCTTAAGTTGAAGACCAAGTTGCTTCGGTTCATATCCTAAAATATTTGTTATAATTTAGATGACTGGTAGCAACGTGGTAATAAATCAGTGGCAATTTAATGTCATAGTCAGGGCCTGTTCTTCCAGAGGGCCCGTTAGGCCCGGGCTTAGGTCTCCCAAATTTTAGGGGCTCCTTAATTTAGGTTTCTATTATGCTAAATGCTGTAAATCCCCAAAATATCAGTTAACTAAAAAAAATTCTGAAACTCCATTTTGTTTTTTGCTCGATTTTGACTGAGAAATTTACCTAACGAAATTGTTTTGGTCAATGTTTATAAGGAAGCCAATAAAATTTCAGCAAAAATTTTATACATAGATCATATAGCACCATCATTACTGGAAATCATACATAATGTTTTTCGTAAGAAGGCCTCCAAAATAAGTTGTCTGCCTATAGTCTGAGTTTTTATAGAACAGGAAGAAATGCTAATGATTTTGTGCGAAATCACGAAAAACCTAAATTTTCCATTTTTGACGTGCAAAGACGAAAACCAAAGCAACAACAGAGTTAGTTGAGTGAGTTCGCTAGGCCCTGGTCATTGTTACTTGAGGTCGCGTGTACGAAAGCCAAATTCTGTACGTTCCTAAATAAAATGAATTGCAAGAACGTTCCAAAAATATAGAAAGTAACGAGAATAGTTTGAGGTTTATTGTATCCACCAAGAAACAGAGTATCATTTCAACATCTGCTCTCACCTACTCCTTTACCGACACACCACATTATCTTCCGCATTATCTGATAATGTGTTGTCCGAAGTTCGTCTATTTCTTGCTCTGTCTTCCGATAAGAGTTTTTACCAGCAGCAGAAAGTGACAGTGTTGTTGTGCTGTTGCTTTCTCTTTATCAAGTACAGTGAACCCTGATTTACACTGCTGCTTCCGGATTTTTTTGGATGTGCATTTCACTTTCTTTCGGTTCTTATCTGGTGTTGTTATCTCGGGCTTGTGTAAAAGAAAGGGAGTAATCGATTGGACAAGGTGGATTTTCGAGAAAAAAGTTCGAATAACTGTTGTTTCACATTGGCCACATTTGCATAAATTCCTCTTTCTTTGGTGGCTATAAGCACTGGGGGCTGGGGAGCCCAGTCGGTTATGCACTCGTCTAGCATGCGGACGGTCCCAGCTTCGGGTCAGGGCATCGCCAAAATAACAGCCGACCTATAAACGGCCAGTGCAGCCAAAAATGTCCGATGAATAATACCCCGTGTAAGGGAGTGCACGTTAAATGTCCTTCAAAGTCCTAACGATGCGCAGGATGTCGCCCTTAACGGTGGCGTTGGGTGCCTATTCTGGAGTAAGCCCGTCACTTGACTGTGGTTCTATAGTAAGACCCCCGTCGCCAATAGCCCTCGTGTAACTCTATAGTGCGACGATAATTCAAACCTAACCTAACCTATAAGCACGCCAGGTTAGCAAGCCCAGTTTTCGACAATCAGACATAGATGCTAAAATGTCATCATATTTGACGAAACGACGTTATAAAAAATTCTCCAAGTAAACATTTCGCCAAATTGTGGTGCATTTATGACTCAGAGTTAGGAGTTTAGAGGAGTCTATTGACTATACTCAGTGTCCAATCCAATTTTCAATGCGAAAAGGGCCTTCATTTAATCTGGGGCCCTAAAAAAATCACCTGCAATCAATAAAATTAGTATATCAGTTCCTATTTTTAAAAAGCTTGAGCAGTCTCGTTTATTATAAGAAGTAGCATTAACAAAAATTGTTGAATTCTATTTTCGCTTCTATTTATGTGCCCCTTTAGTGAAAAAGTGCACAAAGTGATGTGATATCAACATAGTAAATAGGATATCAATGGTGATATCCGTATTCGAATCAAGACTCCCCTTGATAGGAAGGTCATAACGCATTAACAACCTAACTTCCCCCTTCCACAATTTGATCCCCACAAATCCCTTAACACTTGTTGAGGTCACTCCCCTTATTACAAAATCAGTGATTTCATAAGAAGCTAGGCATACGATATTTTACAACCATCCTAACCACCAATATACACATGATCTTAGGACCACCAGATTAGGACCACAGAGGACCCCCACCACAAACTTGTCCCTCAACAGTTCACTCACCTCACCCAGTTATAAAACTGTTGCCCACAAAAAAAAAGACAGCCATAAAACAGTTATGCAAAAATACATCATAAAATCTTTTACAGCCCTCGTTGGTCAAAGTTGGTCTTTTGAGTCCCCGACGTTTTTATGTGTCCGTTTTCATTCAAATGTAGAGCAACCTCGTGCCTAGGGTTCTATTGTAGAGGCTAGGGTAAGATGGAGGTTCTTGGCGTGAAGCTGTCTCAATGTCGCCAAAATAGCCCTCGTGTAGCTCTAGTGTGCAGATGATAATTCAACCTAACTTCAATGTTGCCAAGATACACTTACACACAACTCATTCTCCTTGAGATTTCAATATTAAACACGCCTCGTTTTGCTCCAAGTTAAAATTTCAATGATGACAATATGGAATTGTAGATAGCATTTGGCGTGAAAGGAGGAAAGTGACGCTGTTTCAAAGTTGTCAAGATACATTCGGATAACGCCAAATTGCTCAATCTTAAAGAGATTTCAATATGAAACGCCATCTATTTCTTTATGATTTGGTAGTTAAAATTTTAAAACTGACAATATGCAGTTGTAGAGTGTAGTTGGCACAAAAAGAAAAAGTGATGTTGTACCAAACGTCGCAAAAATCAATGCTCAAGCAAATCTCACTGCGTACTCTGAATGGGATTTCAATTTGAAATGAATTATTATATTCTTTAGATGTAGTTAAAATTCCAAACTTTTTTTTTCTACAACGGGGCGCTTTCTTGGAGGCTAAACCTTTGCAGACTCGGCATAATACCCAGAACTGAGAGCCATTTAAAAATAAAAATTCGACAATATACAGTAGCAATTTGTGATACAATTACAAGAAGAAACAAAAGCCTCCATCTTTTCATTTTAATCCTAATATGGGGCATAACATTTTATGTCGTCAATTGTACGATCTGAAAGATAATAAAACCCAAAATTTTTCTTCTTATAAAAAATGCTTTTTAATATTTTTTGTGCATTAAAAGTACTGACAAAAGGTTAGCCAACCGTCCATTTGGCGCTTATTTGGAAACATCGCATAGAAGCTAAATAAATTGCCTCACTTGGCGACTTCGTTTTCGATCCCAACAACATCTTCACCACACTCTAACCTTTCCAGCTTAAAGTTCTCTGGGTCGAAGGGATCCCAAGAACTTGGCAGACGAAAAAAAAATTAAGTACCCCATTAAGGATCGTCTGATAAAGGGCGCGGGGTCGGGGAACCCCCTGTTTAAGCAGTCCCCGACCCCTGGTGGTGCAAAAAAGTAGGGGTTCCCACACCCAAGAGCTTTTTTATGCCCGTCATTCAACGGGCAATTGACTCTGGGGGTTTGCCCGGCTTTTTTTGTGGGTAGCTATTAGGGGAGGGGTGCTTTGCCACTTTGTAGACACCTATCGGCGGTTGGCGATTAACCTGTGCATCAGTATTCAGCAAAGTAAGGCAAGTTAACCTGCTACGTCTTGTCTTTTGGAACCCATTGTCTACACTGTTAAAAATGTTGCGCAAAATTGCACCAGAATCCTTGAACTTTCTAGTTGCCCCACTCTATGGAGCGTGAATTCACCAATTTTATGGTAAAACCAACATTTTGATCCACTCCAAAAGTGGGGAATCAACTCTCGAAATAGTGGTGACAGAGTTGGAAAGTTCCAAAATTGCGGTGCAATCCTCTACCAAACCTTCTAACAGGGTACCAATAGGATCCCCAAGGTGGAGATGGGCTACTTGGGCTTTTATACTACACTATTAGTTGTTAATTAGATTACTGGTGGGAATTTGCAGCGTCATCTGCTGGCGGTCATTCTGTTGGATTCCGGCAAACCTCTCTCTTTTTTTTTTAAAGTTTTCGACAAAAAGGCAAGGATTTTCGCGTCGATGCTCGTCAAGCTTAGATTTGATGTCAATGGACTACTGGAACAGCCATGCTTACAGTCATGTCAACCGTTGTCTTAAACTCCCCAAACAAACCACCCGGCAGCTAATTCATTCAGTCACACCAGCAGTGACGCCACAGTTTGGTCAAGCATTGTCTTCTATCCCATAAACAAACATATCCAACTATACAACTTACATTTGGATACAACTTCCATTTGAGGATCCATTCCAAACGTCGAAGAATAGACTTTATCGCAATACCCAGAAAACGTAACGTAACCGCATACTTTGGTACTAAGGACCGGCGTTCTAAACTGCAAAGGAACATGTTAATTTTTCAGAAAAGAAAACATATATTTGCAAGCAACACTTATTTTTAATCAGTTTTCTTTTATGTAAAAAAAAGAAGTACAGACAGTTTTTCTGTTTTTAAGCGAGTAACGAATTCTAGACAAGCACTGTGTGTCTAAATAGATAAGTTGGGGGGGGGGGGGGGAGAGAGAGAGAGAGAGAGAGACCATCTCCTACACTGTGCAGGTCTAAATAGAGCTTCGCAAGAACAGAGAGACCTTATCAACACTGTACTGGGAGGCAAGGGATATCATGGACAAATGAGGGATGACCATCTTCTCTACCGAATTCATCTTCCACCCTTATTCCTTGGAACTTGTTATTATTTTTATTTACGTTCTACTGTTGCCGTTCTATGTTTGTCATCGTCTGTTGTTTTATATAAAAGTGATGAGATCCTGTATATTATGTATGGATTAAATTCCAATAAAGCCATATATGTTTTTTTTAAGTGATTATGGTCAGTCAGTTTTTGTAAGACTTTTTTTTTTACTTTGTGACCACTCTGTCAATGCCTAGTCTCACTAAGAGGTTTAACTCTGTGAATGTACGCCTACAAATATTTAATGTTGAAAACAAGGTCCGCTTCAATGCTCGGAATCTGCGGCCTATTTATAGGTTGCTAACCCCCAAAGTCCAACTCCAATCGTCTTAGCCTTGAGACAAACGCCAGCATAGACTTCGGAAAATTAGAAAAATTAAACTCTTCTATTTTAAATTTTAATTTTATTATAGATCTGAGATATCGCCCTCAGCATTTGAAAGTGAATGTGATAACTCTGAATTTTTTTTAAAAAAATAATCTAGTAATGGATGATTCCAACAGGATAGAGCTTGCGGGTAGAAGGTATTATGAGAGTGAAGGAAACACTGCTAGAACTGCTAGAAGCTATTCCAAACGTTTAAGAATACACTTTATCGCAATACCCAGAAAACATATCGAAACCTCATTCTTTGTTACTAAGGACCAGCGTTCTAAACTGCAAAGAAACATGTTAATTTTACAGAAAAAAAGCATATATTTGCAAAAAAGAACTGTGTTATTTTTGGAGATTGGATTAAAGCACGTAATTATTGGAGCAAATAGTTTAATTGTCGAAAATTGTACATGTTTCAGCGAGATCGGGGCTCGCCATCTTTCGGAATATACACAAACAATTGACAATAGACGTTTGTGTATATTTCGAAAGATGGCGAGCCTCAATCTCGCTGAAACATGTACAATTTTCAACAATTAAACTAATGGCTCCAATAATTACGTTGTTTCATTCCCTCTCACGTTTCCTGAGCAAAGTTGATGATATTTCTTGAATAGAAATCAATGTTGACGTAGAAGACGTCACAATAGACATGGCTGTTCCAAATTGATCGAATTAGCTGCCTGTTGATTTGTTTGAGGGGTATAAGACAACGTGGATGTGAAGTCACCGGACGGATTCCACTTGTCCCTAACCGTTGGGTGACCGCTCAGGTGTCGACTTCGTCACTTGACCAGGGTTCTAAATAACGAAGCGTAATCGGTTGTGTTAAAGCTTCTAAAGGAGGCTAGAAATAGGCAGCCGGGATCGGTTACATACCAATTACTTGTCCGTTGACTTTGCTTTTTACTACTGCATGAGCAAGCACACAAGTCGGAATATATATGTAAAATACCCTACCAAAATACCCTACTACTGCATGGGGTAGAGTTTTTTTTTTTAAAGATTTTTTTAAAAAATTATTCGACACAATTATGATTTTTGATGGATTAAAGAAAGTTTACAACAGTACTATATGTAGAATTAAAATCGATATCAAATTAAGTTCGTCTAAAGGACAAGATTTGCTCAAAAGTAGCGAATAAATACACAGGCCTGGGGCTCACTGCATTATCATTGACGACTTGCTTATAGAGTCGTATAAATTTCTTTAGCTATCAGCATACTTGTGTATATTCACTGTTTTCTAAGAAAGGCTTTATCGAGTCTTCAAATATTTCTGCTCCAAATGCCCTTTTGAGGTTCTTTTCTTTACGTTTGTTTGACCGTGCATTAACAGTATCAATATTTTGACCAAACAAGTCAAATATCACACTCAAAATAACTTGAGTGATATACGTAACTCTATGATACGAGCTTTTCAATGCTCTAGTGAAATAAGTCAATCAATTTTAATTTTCAAAAAAAACCCTCCTAAAATGATGTTTGATATTATAAGGGAAAACAAATTACGAGCTAAGTGGAAGAAAGTACTAAGTAACATTTTTTTAAGAATTGAAATTCCTGTGTTTGAGAACGTTTTAGAAAATATACATATAAATTGGCATTAAAACTAAGAACTAGATTAAGGCTCTACTTCATTTGGAAAAGAGAAAATGTGGCTCACTCGAAATTTCGTTGGGGGCCCGCTCAGGTGTCGACCTTGTCACTTGACCAAAATTTCTAATTTGCGAGGCGTGCATTGGTTGTGTAGAGTCAATATAAATAAGATGCATACTAAAAAAATTAGGGATGATGTCTCAATCAAGCACATAAGCCAAAAAATACTGTATCAACCTACCTGCCAACCAAAAATCGGGGCATAGGAATTAAGGGGTTTAGGATTAGGGTTAAGAGGAAAATCGTCGCACTAGAGCTACACGATAGGATTCTAATATGTTTAGTACACTAGTTTTCGTATGTGTTAATCCACTTCTACTCCAAACCCAACCACACACTCAGTACAAATCCGATACTTTTCACAACAAAATCCAATATTTCCATAAATGAAAACTTTGAATAGCGATCTTCCGTCCCAATTGGCGACTCACTTTGGCGCTTTTTTCAATGTCACCAGATATAACGGCACCTCTAAAAAGTCATACCTGAGCCTGTCACAATTGATAACCGAAGGCATCCATATTCTATTGTTGGGATATATAGTATGATGGACCGATTTTTTGGGGGGTGGGGTGGGGGGAGTTTATTGGAGGGGAGGTTGGGAGGGATGTTTGCGATCGTTTGGTGTTCAAGTAGCCCGTGTCCGCGATATGCTCCAAACTAGAAAGTATTGTTAATATTTTTTATGACATAGCTCGTTATTGATGATTTGTGTTAATACTGAATAACAGTTTATCAGCACACCTGTTTAATTTTTACAAACTATATATGGGGTTGGGGAGTCCTTTGATGGTAAGGCGCTTGCCTTGCATGAACCCATTTCCAAAAGTGGCATTGTCGGGACCTGTATAAGTCAATACATTTATCACATAAAAACCCCGTTTGTTAAAATATTCTTCACAGACGGGGAAATGTGGCTTAGAAAATAATTTTTCCTCCATTTGATTAAGGCTGCTTATCACCCCCATACCCCGTCCTCCTTCGATCGGGCTTGCTAATGGTAAGTCTACGGGGAAAAAATGGTTTTTGTTCCAAAAAAAGCAAAGAAATTATACGAATATTTTGATGCGTTTTTTTTAATTCATAAAAATCCAATAAAGTAGTGCTCTCAGAGGTTATATTTTATAAATCGTTATTTAGTTTTTTTTAATCTAAATTTTTTTTCTATTAAAAAAAGGCAAGTAACGTTAACCCCCCCCCCCCCCCCCCCCCCCGTAGACTTACCATTAGCAAGCCCGATCGAAGGATGACGGGGTATGGGGGTGATGAGCAGCCTTAACACTGAGGCACTTTAGGGATCTGTGGCCCCCAAAGGCTCATTCTCATTTAAGAGGCTATTCTGTTGTTGTTGCTTATCTCCTTGGTTTAGCAGAACTAAACCAGGTCTATGATGTTTGTCACTCGTAAAAAGTCCGGGATCATGACTGGATTTTCATAGATATCGTGTCTGGAAAGTCCCAGACAGTCCAGGATGTGGTCAGGTGCCGCCTGTTTGATGGAACACTTCGGGCAGATAGGAAAGGTCTTCTTCCCATTCGTGTAACACAGAGATCTAATGTGTAAACTCTTAAGTCTCGTAATGGCCGTCTGGTCGCTTCTGCAGCGCTGTAGGGATAAAGCCTCTCCGGGTCGCTTACCTTGGTACCAGTGGTGCACTGGAGGAATTTTCCAAGAGGCATTATGAAAACTCATAGCCCTCGAAAAGAAATCGGAGTGGGTCAACAAATAAGATGTGTAAAATGGTTCAGAGGTTATTCTAAAAAGAACAAGTTAAAAATACCACAGCGTTACATTTATATAAGAACTCTCAATACATTGAGGGATGTTCTTATTGACTTCACTTCACAAGGTTTGGGTGTCTGGGTCATGCTTTCTTTTCTCGTTTTGGGGATTGAGGGGAGTTGAGAAGTTTAGTGTCTGATCTGGGATTGGAGGGGAGGGGATAAAAGAAAGTAGGGTTATTTTTAATACTAAGGAAGTTGAACTCTGATTTTATGTATATTTTAAGGGGGCATTAAATGAGGGAGTAGGGATGATTAAATAAGCTTGGAAATTTTTTAAAGAATCAAACAATCTTTTTTAGGTTAGGTTAGGTTTGAATTATCGTCGCACTAGAGCTACACGAGGGCTATTGGCGACGGGCGTCGTATTTTAGAACCACAGTCAAGTGACGAGCCGACACCTGAATAGGCACCCAACGCAACCGTTAAGGGCGCCATCGTACGCAGCGTTAGGACTTTGAAGGATATTTAACGTGCACTCCCTTACACGGGGTATTATTCGTCGGACATTTTTGGCTGCACGGGCCGTTTATAGGTCGGCAGCTATTTTGGCGATGCCCGGACCCGAACCTGGGACCATCCGCATGCTAAGCGATTTTAATAAATTCTCCATACATATTTCTGTAAAGGTATATTCTTCTCATGTCGTTAGATGTAGGAATCATGTCTTATACAGAGTTAAATAATGTTTGTAATATTTAAATGAAAATATGATAAACAAGTTAAAAATAAAATTCACTCTGAAACAATTTTATTAAATGAATTGGCCCTAAATTCTTCATGCTTGCGATTTTTAAATGTTTAAAAATGAATTTTTAACTTTTTTTTAAGCAAAGTTTCGAAAAACTATTATTTTAATTTATTCAAAAGTTATTATTTCAAAATTTTTCTCTTAAAATTTATTGTTTAAAAATTAAGACCCCCCCCCCCCCCTCACCATTCCACTCTGTATGAATAATGAGTCCTTTTTTCAAATTTTAGATCTTTAGAACAAAAGATTCCAAATTTTTGATTAAAAGGGTTAAATTGTGACTTGCTCTACAGTTACAGAATTAGCCATTAGCCATCTCAAACCAAGCAATATGATAACAAACAAAACAACGAACTCTTCATTTGACTCTAAAGACCCTCTTTTTGTCTAGGTGTCCCACTCCATCCTCTTGGATCGTCTATTTTTATGTCACACACCTGACACAGGTAGGGGAAACACCCCTGTGACGTCACCCCCATAAATCGGCTGCGGAATTGGGTTAGCGCCTCTCCTACACATCGAAACCTGTTACGCGGTTACTGACACTTTTTTGGGAGTAGCTGGGATGGGCTATTGGCGACATTGGGAGGACTGGGTTTGGTTTAATTAAGGGATACAATCAAATTACGAGGGGTAATTGGCTGCGTTAAAGCTCCATGGAGACTAGAAATAGGCAGCCGGAAAAAGGCACTACCTAAAATTGAAGAGCTGGTTGGTACAGCTGCGGAAATAAAAAAAAGTACCACTAGTGATTATTTCTGCCGTTAGTCACCCTATAGAATCGGACCTTTTTGAAATTGTAAACAATTAACATTCTGAGTTAATTGCATGACAAAAAATTTTGCATAAGGGGTCATCTTCATAGTAAAAATGTTACTAACTTTAAAATTTCCAATAGTAACACCCCTTTTTGAGACCATATTTCAAATCTATGACCTATGTTATTACGAATTGCCAAATTTCGTTAGTTTTTAAGCATTATCAAGGGAGTTAGAGACGTGCAAAGTTAAGGTCTCATAATGTTAAATGAGTTGCACATAAAAAACTATCCCAATCTATAAATAATTAAGATAATGAAACGAATTTTTTACTTAAAAGAAATTATAATAACCCAAACAAAATGCATTCAATATTGGGGTATTTAAAAAATTTTTATATTTTTTAATAATTATTATATTAATTTTTTTAAAAAATATGAATAGAAACCCCTTGATATTTTTACAGAAATAAATTCAAGACAGGAAGTTTAAGCGAAATCCCAATTTTTTAAAAACTTTATTCATAATTTGCTGAGTAAATCCCAAAATATTTTTTAATTACCCTTTAGGGGACTGTGTAAAAGATTACATGTGTAATTGATAAATAAAGACGGCCTTGCATGCATGCTTGCTTGTCATTTAGAGATGGTCCCCAAAAGATCCACAAGTGATTCGATTAAATAACTCATCTAATATTCATTCAAATGTAACAAAAACTTATTAAGAATTTAAGAATTATTATAAATTTAAGGGTTTTCGAGAGTGCTTAACATTTCTAAGTTATTAAAATTGGGTGTTGCTATTGGAAATTTCAAAGTTCGTAACATTTTTAATATGAAGACGGCCCCTTATACAAATTTTGTGTCATGCAATTAACTCAAAACGTTAATTATTCACAATCTCTAAAAGATCCGATTCTATAGGGTGACTAATGGCTGAAATAATCACTAGTGGTACTTTTTTTATTTCCGCAGCTGTACATATATTTCCAGCTTGTGTGCTTGATCAGAGACCCGCTTATAAAACTTTGTCAATTAAGACAGACACAAGGTGCGTTTACATGAGCCATCGAATCCATGGAATGACGGGCAAACTAAGCAATTTTTCCCTCTTAGGGATTTTCACCCAGGCAGAACCGGAATTGCAGGGTTCATTGGGGGGAGGATTTCGCAAACCCTGCAAAGAAGGAGGGCTTGATGTTTCATTCCATGGATTCGGCCACAGACTATCATTTGGGTTAGAAATTCTGCTCGACCACTTGTTCCCCTAATGGTGGGTTTGGCATTCTATGGATTCGATGGCTCATGTAAACGCGCCTACTGTATTATGTAATTTATATTTTAGTTAGTAAATAAATTGGCCAACTGAAGGTAGATTTAAGTCTACTTTTCTACGTTAAAAAAATAATATACGTAAAAGTATTTATTTTCCATTAATTTTTATTAAAATATATATTGAACCCATGTTTTTCTACTGCAACCCATCCCGCTTCTATAAATAGGACTTCCAAGCCAGATACTCATCTCGACCGGTTCTTTTCGATGATGTCCATTGTCTTCCTTATTTCCAGCCATCAGTTGCTTCCTGGCAAGATGTGACCTAAAACAAGAAATCCTGTTACGGGCTTGGCGGGTTTAGGGTTGGGGCTGGAAAAGGTATGCCTTTTCTGGGGTTCCGGATAGCGGGGGTTGCCTCTTTTGGCGTGGTATGGAAGAGTTTGGCTAGTTCATTAGCCATTTCACAACTCTAAAAATTGTGGTATAGACCCATTATGCATCCCGAATGAAATTATAAAAAGTAGGGGGGAAAGTCTTAGTTTTTTAACAAATTTTTTTAAAAAAAAATTTGGAATTAAAACTTTTGAATAAATTATAACACTAAGTTTTTTGAATTTTTACTTGTTAGAAATAGTTAAAATTCAATTTTTAAACGCTTAGAAATGCTATTATGAAGAATTAGGATCATTTTATTTAATAAAATTGGCATGAGATGGGTTGCTATAACAGGCGAGGTCCGGAGTATTTGGCTTATAAGCCTTATCAAGTAAGTCAGACACAGAAAGAATTTTTACTGTAGCAGAGAAAAGTACACCCAGGGCGAAGGCGGGAATCGATCCCGCACCCGTTATAGTGCGCAGACTGCTAGAGTAATGGTCTGCGATACAAAGTACTAGGCCATCCGGGCCCAATTTAAAATTTATTTTGCAAAAATATATACGTGTGTTGGTATGGTACGTATATATTCCAGCTTGTGTGCTTGTTCAGAGAACCGCTTATAAGTTTTCGTCAAGTGGGACAGACACAGAAAGAAATTTTACAGTCACAAAGAAATGAATAACACATAGACAAATAACAACATTTATTGACTGTCACAAACATCCATGCCTGACCGGGATTCGAACCCGACCTCAGCAGCTCCAAAGGCTAGTACACTAACCATTGAGCCACCGAGGCGGCGTATACGTGTGTTACTTTTGCGTTCAAACGATAATTATTTTAATATTAAATGGTATTTTAACGATACAGTCAAGTACCCTATTGAAAGTAGTGTAGTGTTACAAACCCCTAATTTCCCTAAAACATTTCAATTTTTTCAAAAGCCACCACATCAAGCACGAAACCCTTGTATTTGTGGCAACCCTGTTTATGAATTGGTTTAATTACCTGCCTCGGGGCGGCGGTATCTTAAAGAGGAAACTTTGTCGAAAAAATAAACCTAAACCTTTTAATTTTAAGCCGGTTTTATTTGCTCGCTCGTTATATAATAAAACTTAGCATAAATGTGTGTAAACGGCCCGTGCAGCCAAAAATGTCCGACGAATAATACCCCGTGTAAGGGAGTGCACGTTAAATATCCTTCAAATTCCTAACGCTGCGTACGATGTCGCCCTTAACGGTTGCGTTGGGTGCCTATTCAGGTGCCGGCTCGTCAATTGACTGTGGTTCTAAAATACGACGCCCGTCGCCAATAGCCCTCGTGTAGCTCTAGTTCGACGATAATTCAAACCTAACCTAGCATAATTGTTTAAATTTAGATATTGGTTTGCTGTGATAATAGAAACACAGTATCGCATATAATAAACAGGTGTCTGTGTTTAATTAAGAATAAGTTTGGAATAAAAAATATTTTTTAAAACTGAAGTAAAGGCTGATATGAAATGAAGTATGATAACATATACATAGTTAGTAAAACAATAAGTTTAGTACCGTCGAATGGGGTAACTTTGTCCCAAGCTAAAAACCCAAGTACTGACTTTCTTATTGACTCTTTTTTGTGACTCATATGGGTATAGGTCAAGACAAAGTTGTCACCAATCAAAAAAGTCAACCACATTTTTAAGAGAGTAATTTTGAGAAGGGGGGGGGGGTATTAGCTGGATAAACTAGGGCAAAAGTTACCCCATTCAACCAATGCTATTATATGAAGAGTACAAGGGAAAAACCACTTGATTTCGTAGAAGGCTTTCCTCAATAGGCCTCTTTTGCAACGATAGCGAGAAATCGCCTAAACTGGTATGAATAAACCGGTTACTCGCTTTGTTTTCTTTCGCGGCAACCCTGATTCACGCCAGAGTTCAGTGGACGCGAGTAACACGTTTGTATCGCGAATGAAGAACCGAAAGACAAATCGGTTTCCTGTCGCCAATGTCCTCCAAGCAGACACGTAAGGTAAGACTCCTAAAAAATCGAGTGGTTTTTCCCGTGTACTCTCCGTATATAAATTTAAAATAAGATATTGATGTTTGCAACCAAATCCAAATCTATTCCAATTTCATTACGTTTTCATAGTCACGGGGAAAAATACATATTTCACTTAACAATTTAACGGTCAGAGCGGGATAGGTTAGAAAGAAAGGGGACAATGTTTGACGTAACTGTGGCATCATCGAGGCATAGCCGTCCTAGTTTAGACGAATTAGAAGCCGGGTGGTTTGTTTGTGGGGTTTGAGGCTACTGTTGACGTGGCTGCAAACGTGGCCATTCCTATTTTCAGCGTTTAACCTGTTAAGACCCGAGAAAAATCCTACCCGTATATTCGTATATAATCTAAATATATTTTTCTAAATATATGCTAAAAAGTATGTTTTTCAAAGAAATTTTTAAACAAATTATGTTTAATAGTTGCTTAGGAATGCGCCTTAAGAGGTCTAAGGAGTCTTAAAAATGTGCAAAGAAGGAACTACAAAGTATAGTTTGATCTGTCATGTAATTTTTTAACTGCTCAATATACAAGTATATTTTTTTTATATGTAATTCTACAAGATTTATTTATTATAAAACAAATTTTAAAATTTATGAAACTTTAGCCAAATCTAAAATAAATGATATTAAACATAAAGCTATTTTAACACATTGTGATTAGGCTTGCGCGGCAAATTTTGAGGTCAAAATTGAAAAAATGACCAAGAAAATGACTTTATATTGTAGAAATATGTACAAACTAGGACTTATACCTAAATTCCCAGCTAAATTTTAATTAGAAATTATTTAAAAATAAATTTAAAATCAAAATTTAAAAAAAAAATATTAATTTTTTTAGAAAAAAGCTCTTAAAATAATTTCTTATTAAAATTGAGATGAGAATTTAGGTATAAGTCCTAGTTTGTACATATTTCTACAATATAAAGTCATTTTCTTGGTCATTTTTTCAATTTTGACCTCAAAATTTGCCGCGAAAGCCTAATCACAATGTGTTAAAACAGCTTTATGTTTAATATCATTTATTTTAGTTTTGGCTAAAGTTTCATAAATTTTAAAATGTGTTTTATAATAAATAAATCTTGTAGAATTACATATAAAAAAATTATACTTGTATATTGAGTAGTTAAAAAATTACATGAGAGATCAAACTATACTTTGTAGTTCCTTCTTTGCACATTTTTAAGACTCCTTAGACCCCTTAAACTCTAAAAATACGCATTTTTTGTGCTATAAATGCAACAAAAAAAGGTCGGACGGATCACTTATTTGTAGTTAACGGATTATTTAACATTGTTTTTAATGCAAAATGCCTTTAAAATGAACACTACTAAAAGAACTTTTTGAAAAGTTAGATTTTTTTTTAAGAACTTTAATATAGTATTGACCTTTATTAATCTTTTTAATATGGAAATAAATGGCTGGTACCTGTAATCAAAGGCTGAAAACTGATATTTGGATCTTCTTCTATCGAACTATTTCAATTTCGGAACTAATTAACGTGTTAATTGTTTGTGGGGAGGTTTTAAAAAATGTGCCCAAGTGGGGACGCCAGGTCGCAAGAGGTTATATATTATTCTCGTCAACTGGAAGTGACTTTAAATCGAAAATTTGTCATGAAGTTTCCATGGAAGTGATGAATAAAAAACCATAGTTCAGACAACGCGCTAGTACAACGTTATTACAAGCATACTAACGTTGCTAGACACTATTTCTTACAAAACAGTCTATTGACTCGAATAATCACTCGCGTATTATGTACAAAACACACAAAAAGATAAATAAAAACAATATGATACATAATCAGGGATATTTTTAAAAAAAAATTATCTCGAAAGAACTTTGAACAATTCTGATTACAGGAACAGTGAAAAAAAAGTAATTTACAACAACATATGTTGTTAACGTCGTGCATTGGTCATTCTAAATGATAAAATTTTGTTTATAATGTCACTAAAATGCTGTAAACAAAATAATTATTCACAATAAAATTTTCTCTTTTTTTGTTTTTGTTTTTCAGTAGATTATTTTATCGGATGTATATCTGATAACGAAATACTGTTTTTTTTTCCGTCTAGTGTAGCAGTTTTACTATAGGGTACTTGACTGTATCGCTAAAATACATTCCAATATTAATTAAATTATAATTTGAACCCAAAAGTAACCGACGTATATATTTTTTGAAAATAAATATTTAACTGACTCATTAAAAATTTTTTTAAATTGCTTGTTTTTCATCGGCTCGTCACGTAATCATGAACATTTCGATTTGGCTGACGTCACTAGTATGTTTGAACAAACCGGTATGATGTTTTTTCGTTTGTAATTGGAATGGGTTTAATCTAATTTACTATTAACCCTTTCAGTCCCAAAAATTTACTACACTACAGAAACATCTGATATTCACAAAATAAGCTTATTTTAGGTCAAAAATAAGAGTTCCGCACGAAAAAAAAAAATTCATTTAAATTTTTTATATGGTTTTTGAAATAATGCCAAAAATTTTTAACTGTGGAAAAAAAAACAAAATAAAAATATATGTATTACCTAAAAACATTTCGAGTTATATATTTTAAGGTATCAGACCTATTATTTAAAAAAAATAGTAATTCTTTTAACCGAAATTAGTTTAAATTGTGTTTTAAATATGTGGAAGTGAAGTGAACTTTTCAAAAGTCAGGTAAACGCTTGTTAGCTATTTTCTAAATAAAAATTTTTTTTAGTTCTGACTTCTATTGAGATTAGTGTAAAATATTGTCTAATAGAACTAAGTGTGAATAATCGAATGATATGTGTTTGGATGTCGTAACGGCACATAAACATTTTTTAAAAATATTGAAAGTGATGATGCCAAATGGCATCACTTGGACTGAAAGGGTTAAAATAAGAATTATATTGATAATGGAAGGAGGTTTTCCAGAAGCGGATAGTTCTAATTTGCTTTAAGTAGATTCCAAAATTTTGTTTCAAATTTTGTTTCCAACTTTTTCCATGATTCCAACTTTTCCCTTTAAATCTTAGTTAAAAAATTAAGACCCCGACCCCCCCCCCCCTGTTTTTTACCATTCCATTCTGGATGCATAACGAATCTGTTTCACAAACTTTTAGTTTTGAGAATAAAAAATAAAGAGTTGGAACTGAAAGGGTTAACGAAAGTACTTAAAGATGCTCCCCTAATTGTTTTGAGCAGTGCAGTACATTTATTATACCCTACTAATGTTGTGATGCAATGTAGCATATTTAGAACTAAAATAGATTTGTGAGATCGGCCCTTCATTAGTCATTTTATTTTTTTTTTATAATTTTCATTCAACTTTTCGTCCCATTCTTCAACTCCTTGTTCTATTTTCTCGAGTGGATGTTGCCACTTCGTCATTATCCATTACCGGACTAATGATCCATCGAGCACGACAATTCACACGATGTTCCATCATTTTTTCGCATTTTTCTTTTTAGAACTAGAAAAAAAACCGCTGTAAAATAAATTCTTCTCCACAGAAGAACGAATTATTCGACTGACCGATCCAGCAAGCAACCTGACCCACATTCGTTGTTCCGAGTCACGTGGTTAATTCATCTCTGAGCGGGAAAAAATAAAAAAAAGAACAAAAAACAAATAAAAAAAAGAACTCGGAAGTGTTTCGCTTCCCTAAATCAAACGATTTCATTGTTTTTCCAAAGCGATTTCGTTTCAATTTTTTATTTTCTTCAAAGCGAATATCACTTAGAATCGCTGGGAGACACGATATTAAAAGATCGTATTGAAAAGTTGAGCACAGAAATGTGGGCTAAAATGAGAGCCCGAAGGGCATGATGGGATATTGTAGGCCAAATGATGTTCGAAAATGATAGTAAGGAACTATTTATGGAACAATTTCTTTTTAAATTTCAAATTTATTTGGATTTTTTATACATAAAAAGGTCAATTCAATAACAACTTTTCTCAACATTATTGTCAAATCTTTTTGCTTAGAACATTATGACCTAAAGTACATGCAAAATTGTTCTTAATATTATTATTATCGACACCTTAAGCTTTATAAAAGTGAAATTCCTTTTTTAAAAATTAATACTCTTTGTGTAACTTTTTTGATGCCGACATAATTTAATTGCAAAACAAGAATAATATTACTGATAGAAAAATGAGCCCCAGGTTAAACTTACTTCCTTATATGAATACGGAAACATATCATTTTTATAAGCGCTCTAAGGGTTAAAATATTCTGCCCACATAGATGCATAATCTTTGATATTTTCCGAGCACGTTATTTCCTATCTCTGCTTATTGTTCTCGTTATTTTAAATAGTTACTTAATTAACTTTTACAAAATATTGTATATAAAAATCGGAGTGCCCATCGAAGTTTGTCCAGGAATGATTGTTGTAATGAAAATACGTTACTTAAAACCACTCAATAGTAGACTTGTACCTTTAAAAAATCTGATGCATAAAATTTTATATTATCATCCGTTAATCTTCCGTATTAAAATTTCGGGCACTCAGATAACGTAGTAATACCGCAGTAACTTAGATAGAAATTCGGTTTGTAAACAAATATGTGACAAATTCGGTAATTTGGTAATTTAATCGTTACCGGCTGTCTATTTCTAACCTCTTTTTGGCACTTTCGTTGATAGTGTTGGTGTTTTTAAAAGGTAAGTTTTAGTAATGACAATCACTGGACACTAAATACGTCATGATCAGTCGTAAGTCGCCTCACGTTTTCGGCTCTTTTTAGTGGTTTAACAAAAAATGCATAAATAATTTTTTTATTTAGGTGGCGATTTGCAGTCAAGTCAGAATATTGTGATTCTTGATAGCTTTTTCTGTAAAAATAGTATACTTAAACGAGTAAAAACAAGCTCTAGCTCTATATTAAAAATTTGAAAGTGTAGTGTAGTGTTGTGTAATCGTTTTCGGGTGCCTATTTCTAGCCTCCACTAGGAGCTTTAACACAGCCAATAAATGCCTCGTATTTTAGAACCCTGGTCAAGTGACGAGGTCGACACCTGAGCGGGCACCCAACGGAACTTCGAGCGACATAGTACGCTGACGCCGTCGGGACTTTGGACTCCACAGATAAGAACATTCTGCCCCAGTGTACTCGGGCCCATCCGTCACGAGTTGGATTTTCTACTCTTTCCAAGTACAGATATCCGATTTATAGGATGACTGGCAGTAGGTGGGATTCGAACACCCGCTCTCCTGACTCCTGAGATGGCTGAATCCTGAGGCGGATGCCTTAACCACTCGACCACGGAATGGCCATTTGAAAGTAAATTAGTGATCAAACACTATTGACAACACAACGAGACAATACAAGGATGAAACTTCACTTTTTAATTTTTAATACACTGTTACTACTGTCATTTGTGAGGGTTATTATTAACTAAAACTTCAAAATGAAATGTAATAGGTGAAAAAAAAAACACAAATTTGTCGAGAGGGAGCTCCACTATAATAGAATAAAGTGGATTATGTAACTTGTTGCCAAACGGCAACAGTATGCATTAGAGGGTTAATCTCACGATTTAAAATCAGCGCCACCTGAAGGGGTCATAACGGGGAAAAAAGGGGGGCCCTTTATTGTGTCAAATTAACGCAATTCTCTATCCGTGAAAAATTCTTTTTCAACAAAAATTTCGGGCATTCCGATTACAAAGACAACACCTGAACATCCTAATTCGAAAGTAAATTAGCGCGCAAACAGTTTATACAACACCGCATTGACAACACGACAAAGACAATACAGGGATGCCTTTGAACGGGTCACGTGAGCGCTCAAGAGATGCGCGGGAGTGGTGACCCGTTCCGTTCGTTCTCTGGGGTGACCCGTTACACTAATGACCTCGCGGGAAGCACCTCACCCGGAACAAGGGCTGCTATAGTGACGTAACCGGCACGGGCGGGCTGGAAGTGGCTGCTCATCACTTTTTTCGAAAATGGTTGTGTGTCGCCAAAGATTTGTAGTAAAGTATAGTAGAACTCGGAGCAATTGTGACCTAACTATACTCGGATAATCAAAATTCGAATAATTGGAGTTTATTTGGAAAATATCTATATTTTAACTAATTACTTAATGTATTTTTGGGTTGTAAGATCATGCAGTTTTATTAGTGGAGGAGGCTAGTTTTTAGTGTCTTGGTCTCGGAATCGGAAGATCCCGCGATCGAGTCGCGGTCAAGGAGGATAAATTTTATCCTCCTAGACCGTGACCACGGTACCACTGAAGACTCACCGAGTATATGATGCGGAGTAAGTGCTCGTTAAATCTGTGGGTCCGAAAGTCCTGTGGGAGGTCATCGCGGTTTCCCACGGGTACAGGTCCCGGGAGACTATTTCCCTCCCCTTCAGGGACATGTCTAAAATGCGGAGGTGGCGATAGATAGCAGCACCTGTCACGTATATGTGTGTGTTGTGTCTGTCTTACTTGACGAAGGTTTATAAGCGTGTGTCTGACCAAGCAAACAAGCCTGTAAATATTTGTCTACCAACCAACCAACCATCATATGGTTAATGGTTAATCATAAATAAATAAATATACGTCAATAACGCATACATAAAGTTATTGTCTAAATGAAATTGTCGAAATATTTAAGCCTCATAGCCACTTTTAAATTTATTAATAATGATTTTTATCCATGTTCAAATCAACTAGTTACATTTATCCAGATGAAACGTTTTAGTTTTTCCTTTAACAAAACTACTTTCAAATACCAAATTGAAACAAAAGGTCTTCCCGCTTATTTAATAAGCAATTAAATATACTCTTTAATTTTTAGGTTTTTCGTAATGAATTTAGCATTCGATAATAATTAGCACAACACCAAACGAAATTCCGAAGTTTACCCCTTTGCGTTGGCTTTTCCGCTAATAACGTAGAGTGAATGAGAAGTGGGTTCTACAGAATGGAAAAACGTGGCTTAGAAAAACATTTTTTCCCATTGGATTAACAGAGACTCGAGGTCATTCGGTCTCATTCACACTGAAAAATATTTAGAGTTACAAAGAATAGCATTAGTTAAAAAAAATAATAAGAAATATCACTATTAGTTAATTATGTGTATTGCTGAAAAGAGTACAGGTGAATGGCTTGGTTAAAGGTTAAGAGAGCTTTTGATGTTACCCTGGTCCCATAATTATTTCGATAATAGACTCGTCAAAAAAAAATGGTAACAAGTTTGTTTAATTTGTATTAATGTAAAACGTTTTTCAGCAAACCAAAAACAGTAGAATTTCATATATTTAGTGCGTACAAAGTAGTTTATTTTAATTTATTTATATATATTATATATATATATATATATATATATATATATATATATATATATATATATATATATATATATATATATAGTACAAATAAAACAAACAAGTAATAAAAAGCATATAAAATAAATGAAAAAGGAGGCAATGAAAAAACTATTATAGAACAAGTTTATCAGGGTAGGGCGCTAAAGCTGCCTTCACTCAAGATAAACATAAATAAATAGGTAAAAACAAATAAAGATTAAAATAAAATGAAAAATGGTGGTTTGGAAATGGAAATAAATGACGGATTGAATACGTTATCAAGAGGACAAATTCAATAATCGTCATTAAAAGGAGAACGCTGTTTTTCTGTATTGGGATATGGACAGAGTCCGAATATAAAAATAGAATCCCAATTTGCCCCCGAAACAGCGTTAACGAAACCAATACGAAGGGAAACATAGAAAACATACAAAACTGACAAAAAAATCAAAAAAATCAATGAAAAATAATGAAAAATGAAGAAAAAACAGACCCTATGAAGAAGCGCCAACCGACTTGAAAAAAATAAATACTGAGTGATGCCATAAACAAAAAGCGAAGTAAGAGAAAGTATTGGCGGTTAAAGATAAGAAGGGTAATGACATGGGAATTTATATATATATATATATATATATTAGGGTGGTTCTTATTAACATGGGGAAAAATAAATTTTCGATTTAGAAACGTGCCACCCCCGCAATTTGTTTAGTCATATGAAAAAATAATTCCTGTAAAATTTTAGCCAAATCAATCAATAATAACACGTGCCCCACGGGGCTTAAAGTTTCAAAAAACACAAAATTTTGGGGTGTTTTTTTAATAATTCCATTATAAATCAATATCTATGCTAACTACGAAAAACTACTCAATACAAATGTTATAGAAGATAAAATTTCCTACCACTTTGTAATTTACACTTTTGATCTATGAGCAATAGGTTTCGAATTATAGGGAAAAGATCGAGCGAAATTATGCAAGATTGCAAATCATGGCCGCACTACGCAAACGCTATTCAATACAATGGTGCGCCCTAAAACTGATTATTTAGATAACTTTTAAACTTTCCTGTCTGAAAATTAACTAAAAATGGACAGATTTAAACATTTATATAAAAAAAACATTTAAAATACACCACAATTTAAATACTGTCAGGGCCGTCGCGTGGGTAGGGGTTAGCTTTTTTAATGGAAAAAGCGATACACCATAAGTCATACAGGGACACACATGTTTCTCCACCCTCTCCCCTGCATTATTCATGGTTACTGCTTCTAGCTAAAGCAAATTTTTGTAAAAAAATCCTTATTGCATATGGTAATGACAGAAAAGACGTTAACCCTTTGTAACGGCTCAAAAGACTTTGTTGCATTTCAATAAAGCTTATGCGCTATTTTGAAATAGATGGCAAAAGCAACTTTGTATGAGTTTCGGTCATTTGTTCAAAGGTGCATATGAAGTTCGTTTTACTAAATTATGCCTCGAAAACAGATATTTCTTATTGCTTCAATGAAAACCAAGTAGCGGTGCCAAATTGCTATCTAGTGGAGATTTGCTACGCATATTCTTTTTAAATATGGGTGAAGTAAACCTGAAGTTACACAAGTGTTTCCTTTTTAATGGATGAAGATCTCAAATTTTAGAGGAAAGCATGTATTCATACCCGTGAAAGAAGCCACAAGAATGATTATAAAACAGATACCATAACAGAGATTTCACATTAAGGAAGATTTCAAGAAATTAGATCCATTATAATGGTGTAATTAAGCAAAATATTTAAAAGGAAGGGGAAAACAAGATCTTTAAAATTCGTAAACTTGGCAGCGGAAAGAGGTGTGAACTATCAGTTTACAAAGAATGAATCCAAAAGCAATTTATTTTACTGACTGTGCAAGACTAACACAAAAAATACACATCCTACGATTGAAAAACTGTACTGAAGCTATACATATTGTAATAAGTATAGTAGGTGGTAATTTATTTATATTAAAATTAAGATTTGTAAAACCAATGCGCCCTTTCAATCCCCCCCCCACACACACACACACAGACATTGTACCTGCAAACAGGCTTTGATTAGATACGTCGTTAAATTTCTTAGAATATCATTTGTTTATTAGCTACACAAATAGTTCTGTAAGTAATCTTTTATTTCAATTGAGACAGTGTCGCTCCCCCCCCCCCCCCACCTCACCCACGTGACGGCCCTGCCGGTCGAAGTACTTTAAATTGTGATATATTGTAATTGTGGTTTTTTTTCCAGCTGTTCCTTTTTAATTAATTTTTAGACAGAACAGTTAAGTTAAAAGTTATCTAAATAATCACTTTTATGTCACACCATTGTGATGGATAGCGTTTGTGTAGTGTTGCCATGATTTGCAATCTCGTAAAATATTACTCGTTCTTATTTTCCCACAGCTCGAAACCTATTGTTCTTAGTTCAAAAGTGTAAATTACAAAGTGGTAGGAAATTTTATGTTCTATAACATTTGTATTGAGTATTTTTTCGTAGTTTGCATAGATATTGATTTATAACGGAATTACTAACGAATATATAACTAATTTATAACGGCACTATTTGAAATCGAAAATTCGTTATATATATATATATATATATATATATATATATATATATATATATATATATATATATATATATATATATATATAATCTAAGTAATAAAGAATAGTCTTTAAAATTGTTTTTATGCGGTTGTATAAAAATTAACTAATTAGAAATACCACTATGATTAACTATTTATTCATCACGTGTATTGCTGAAAAGAGTTCAGGTGAAAGCATTGCAATTGTAATGTTGTAAACGGTAATGAGGTTAAGCGAGTTGGCGGTCATTGGGGTAGTTATCCTGTCCCATAACTATCTCGCCAAAACACTCGCCAACAACAAAAAAAACCTCAACTCTTCCAAAGTCAAGATCCAGGATCCGCCATCTCTATAAACCTGACCTTGACCGGAGGCACTGGGTCACTCCGCGAGAGGTCGCTTTATTTCCAGGTCAACAAAATTCTTAATTTCAAGTGCACCGAGAAAAGAATGGGGCCTAACCCTTGACTTGTGGCCAGAAATGGACTTCCGCGAATATGGGGGTGGGCGCAACTTGATTGGGGGGGGGGGGGGGGATTTTAATGAGAATTGTTAACCTTTTTTCAGTGAGGACGAATGCGTGAGTATTGGGTGGATGGTAGGTGATGTGCTATACCAACAAGTTTATTTTTTCTCCAACGGTGATGCCTTATTGACGGGTTATAACCAGTGCAGGATTTCTGCCCGGGCCTACGGGCCCAGTCAGGAAGGGACCCTTAAATAATATAAAATCACCTGAAAAAATTTAAAATCGCCAAACTCCGAAAACCTATTGCCCGACGGCCTTAAAAATTGTCAAATTTGCGAAAAATCGAAATATGCAGTCAATTGACTATGATTACGTCATTCGTTTTTTGCACAGAAGGAAGTTCGCCGTGTGATTTTATGAATTTTTTAGAATACATATAGCAACATACTGTATTATTCTGATGTTTATTAAAGTCGGTAGAAAATTATATGTTCTGTAGTAGTGTGTTTAATTCGCTATATTTCCAAAATAGCTGCGAGATGGTAAAGAGGCCTCAAATGTCGAGTGCCTAGGGACCCTGGGTCTTTAAATCCGGTACTAGTTATAGCCTTTGCAAGCTCAGCATATTCCCCAGAACCAAGAACCTTTTTTTTCTGTGGCACCTCATAGGCGACTTTTGCTACTCATTTTGACGCTCAGATTACAATGAATCTGAGCTTTCGGTGGGCGGTAAAGTATACCAACAAGTATACCAACAAGTAATCGCAATTGCAGTGGGTCCCAAGCAGTAAATAATCTTTTGGCCGAGCTTCGGCTGTCCGAAAACTGAAATTGGCCGAGCATCTGCGTTGCAAAAACATACAGCGACATCGAGCCGATCACGTCGGAAAGGGATTAGCGATGTCCATCGCAACGGCTGCGTTTCGTCCTCCGACGCATTTGGTAGTCGGCAAGGTTCATTAATTTTGTTTAATGCCAGTTTCTTGCTGCGGTGTTGGTTGTTCAAAACATTTGTTGAAGATATATAGAAAGAAGAAGATATATAGAAGATATAAGAAGATATATAGATAGAAAGTTTCTTTTCATCCATATCGGTAATTTTGAGAGTGAAACCGAAGCAACCAATGAAATCTCAGTACGTAGAAAAATGACAACAAGAGGTTTACATCACCTGAAACATTCCCATTCTGATGTTACGTTTGGAAAATACAGATTTTGTTTTTTGAATGAAAACATTCTGCATTTTCTTCGAATGTAAAAAGTATAAACTTTTATTGGACATTGAAACTTCTAATTGTATACATTCTATTCGAAGTTAACAAACAGAAAACAGGAAAGCATGCATACAATCTTATTTTCCGCTTTTTCCCCATTAACTTTCACGTTTGGCTAAATATGTCTCCACGTTTTCAAGAAAAAATTTCTTGACTTGGAACGATTATTTCATTCGAATAAATATCGTTCTATAACTTTCGGCGGGGAGTCTTTCACTCTAACGACATCGTCAACAAATAAAAACAAATAAAAAGAAGAAAGAAAAGTATAAATATACTCTAAACCACCGGAAATTCTGCCAAAATTGTTCGTCGGACAAACCATTGGACGAAAACCGACCAAGCGTCCATTTTTTTTTCGACCAGGCAAATAGTTTCTCATCATCGGCTATGGATGAGAAAGACAAGAGAACGTTGTTCTTTCTTTACCTATTTGATTTTTTCAGCTGACGTATTTCCTTCTTGCTTTCATTCCTGCCTTCCTCCAACCGATAATTCGATTGGTGCTTCATTCGCATCTGACATTATTCACCAATCGAGGTTCTAGAAAGACATTATTTTCATTCAGCATTTCCGTTTCCATTTCAGAGACCCGCTTATAAACCTTCGTCAAGTAGGACAGACACAAACACACACACATGCGTGGTAGATGCTACCATCTATCGCCACCGCCACAATTTAGACATGTCCCTGAAGGAGAGAGAAATAGTCTCCAGGAACTTGGGTACCCGTGGGAAACAGTGCAATGACCGTCCACAGGACTTTCGGACCCAACAGATTTAACGAGCACGTACTCCGCATACACTCAGTTACCTGATTGTATTTCTAAATTATGCAGTAGGTCTATCCAGAATGCGAGCCTCGAAAGTATTTTCCTCCCCCATCCCCGTATGTGGTTTACTTCGAAACTGCGTGAGCGTGTTTTTCCTCCCACCCTACTTGGGTTTGAACTGCTCGGATTGTTAACGTCACAGTTTCTAAACCTCAAACATTTTAGGTTTAGAAAAGTGATGCTCCCCCCGTTTCCTAGAAAACCAAGAGAAAGGATGGGGGAAGAAAGTCTTTTTGAGGCTCCTACAGTAAATAGACATACTATAATTGCGTCTAGAGAAACGATAATTTAACTCAACTATTCTTAAATTTTAGATTAGGGGAAACAGAAATATTTTCTAAGCCACATTTCTCCGGCTGTATTGAATATTTTTATAAACGGGTTCTTTTTGTGATAAATGTAGCTAACTTACAGGTCTCGACATCTCACTTTTTTAAATGAGTTCGAATATTTTTTTAAAAACTTTTAATAAATAATTTGGCACAAAATATTCGAAGCAATTTCAAAACAAGTATTCCATTAAAAAAGCCAAAATAGAGTGTGCCGACCATCGCGATGATGCGTTACCATGGTGATGGATGAGCGTCCCACTCTCGACACCAGACGCATCCCGCGACGCACGTGATGCGATTACGGAGGCCGCCATCTTGTCCGCCATGACAGGCAAATGGATTCCAAATGGAATTTCGCTTCGGATGGGCGGGAAAAAAATATTCAAACAAGAAAATAAATGAATCATTGAAGGCAATCCAACCTTTTCCAAACCTAAAAAGAAGACGAAAAAAAAAAGTATTTTTTATTTTCGTTCCATTGGCAAAAGAAAAAGAGGTATAATTCATTCTCTATTTGATGGTCTTTCTGGTCTGTATTCCAAGTAAATGATAGCGATGGGGTTTTCTTTTGAATCGATTCAATTGTGTTTCGAATTCAGAGTGCTTTCGGATGAAATTATTTTAAAATTATTGTGCCGAATTGTTTGAATGTTTATTTTTTCATTTTGAAGAGTTAGAGTGTATCTGAATATAAAGTATCTTCCTCCTTCAACGAAAGCTAAGAGTCGGAAAGTGTTCTTTTGGCACTTTCAGTTTGTATTTCTTAGAAGTGAATACGGAAACATTTTTTTAAAAGAGGGAATGAGCCCGCTGAACCACGGGTCTCCAAAACAAAGTTCCTCACTGTTAATCCAATCGGAAAAAAATATTTTCTAACCCACATTTCACCGGGATGTATTGAATACTTTAACAAACAAAGTTTTTTTTTAATGATAAAAGTAGATAATTTACGTGTCTCTCTAATCCCACTTTTAGAAATTGCTTCGAATATTTTGGATTATATTAGAATTGCTTCAAAACTATTTATTGAATACTTTAAAAAAATGTTAGAGCCCATTTCAAAGCAGTACTTTAGCAGACGATCCTATTTCAAGACGAAGGCATTAGCTCTATAAAGGAGGCTGACTCACTTTTTATTGAATAGATGATTAGGATACTCTTTAAATTTAGATGAGAACATAATCATCGATTCTTTTATTTTGGATTTGATTATAAGTACCTGGTTGCTAAACAAATTTCTGGAATCGATTGAGCCTTTACGTAAGATTCTTTATAACCAATCAGGCCTTCGAAGAACCGCTAACCGTCGTCTGGGGAAAACATTAAATTCCGGAGAACACATTTTTAGATGTTCCTTAATTATAATCTTTTAATAAATTTGTTTGTAAAATACAATATTTTAATGCAATATTTTTAAGTAGGTATTTTTAATAAGAAACAAAGTTCCAATCTATTTGATTAATCCCTTAAAAAACTGAAAACAAAATTAGTTTCTGTAAAACTCTATTTTCCTTGAGCCTATGTCATCAACAGAAAACCAACCCAAAGGGACTGGATTTTTCGAATTACATACACTCTCAGAAATACCACTTTCATTTTTGACGATTCATGAATCCTCAAGCCTCATTTCATTAATTTTGAGGTTTGTTTCGTCGAACTATCACGTGACTTTTGAGTTAACGCGAATCCTCACTTTTACGATCGTGATTTAAAGATTCTGTATCTTGATTTTGAGGAAACTGAATCTCATTGTTGTACTCACATGCTCAAAAATGACGAAATATTTCTTTAGATTAGACGACATTCAAATCCTCATAAAAATAATGATTCAAATTTCTTCACTTTGAGGAGAGGAAAACTCGGAGCATTTGCCAGTAAACGGAATCCTCAAAATTAAGGAAAATTTCGTCGTTTTTGAGCGTTCATTTTTGAGAGTGTAGATAGTCTTTGAAACGTATTTTGAGGATGCAGGTGTCTATCTTAACATCTCTTCTCTGTCTTTTATTATAAAATAATTTATTAGCCAATGAATGCTGATAAAACTAGGAGTGTGCAACATTAAAGGACTTTTAATTACCTTTCAATAAATCTGTTCAGATTTAACCTCTTGTGACCTGGCCTCCCCATTGGAGGACATTTTTTTAAGCCTCTCCACAAATAATTAAAACGTGTTAATTAGTTCCGAAATCGACCTGGTCCTATAGAAGAAGATCCAAATATCAGTTTTCAACTTTTGATTGCAGGTATCAGTCATTTATTTCTATAAAAAACTGAAGTTGAACTGGGGTCAATACGATATTAGAGTTTTTTTAAAAAATTATTTGAAATTTTTTTTAAACTTTGGAAAAATTTGTTTTACTACTTAATTTTAAAGGCATTTTGCATTAAAAACAATGTTAAAACTATCTGTTAACTACAAATAAGTTATATGACCTTTTTTGTTGCATTTATCGCACAAAAATTTTTGAGGCGTGTCCTTAAGAAGTTATTAAACATTTTTTTTAAATTTCTTTGAAAAACATACTTTTTAGCATATACGAAAATCTTATCTTTTATTTATTCGAAATGTAAGTTGTTTCACACAAATTGACACTCGAGACAATATTTTTTACAAACACATTTCAAACCACATTTTTAGAAACACAACCCTCCAAAACTTGTAGAATAGTAAAAAATCTCCATTTCGGATTTTCGACCCCATCGCAATGCTTTCATTACCTTAATTTCACTCTAGGTAATTCAAAGTAAAATCATGCATAACTTTGTAAAAACTGCAAAAAAAGGCTGAACTATTAATAATTTAATGCAGTATAGAATCCCGTTTATCCGAATACCGGACATCCGAAATTCGACCGAAAGGTTCCTGAATTTTTTTCCTCTAAAATATGAAATGTATACGCATAAATACACAAAGAATAAATACGTACAAGCAAAGTTGGATTTATTTCTCAAAACAGCATAATTTTTTTTATGCTCAATTTCGGTTTGTTTTAAAGAAGCCCTGTCCCGCCATCTTATAAACAGGATAATGTATAAAGTAATGGCTTTATTATGCGCTTCTATGAAACTTTGGGCCTGATCTAAGAATATTTTTAGCTTCCTTCTGCAAAATGCTGCACTTGCCTCAGAATTAGGAAGAGCTTCATTTCATAGGTCTTTCGGCCAATTAGCACGAGGTGAATACTATACGACTTCAAATTATCTCTTCTCCAACGTTTTACGAGGTGTAAAGTGGATATGATTCCTGATTATCCGAAAATTCCTATGGAATCTTGATTAACCGAAAAAGCTTCAGTCCCGCACCTTTCGGATAAACAGGACTCTACTGTAGTTCAAAATTAAAGTTATAATAGATTTAAATTAAATATTTGATTTTTCTATTTCTACATTTAAAATTCACATATTCCACGACAATTTTCAACTCTTCTAACACTTCTATTTTCGACACTTCGAATCCGTAGTCAGAGAGTTCCCATAAACTTTACCCAAACACTCTGGTAAGTATATATTTTTTCTTTCAAGAGAGACTGATGGACATTACTCCAGACCACGCCTTATGCTAGTTCTCCTGACAATCAACTCTTTCACACTACTGTCGAAACACATTTCCCTTTCCGAGTCTTTCTACACTAGGACAATGATTGCCTTTTGCCCCTTCCTGTTGGCTTTGCAGTGGTGAATGTACCTTCAAGGAGAAGAGCGTTCTAAAGTAACTACAGTAGACGCCGCTTAATGTGATCACGGTTAATGTTATCAATCGTTTAATGTTATCAAAATCGCTTTGTCCCGTCCGCTTATATCAAAATACAGTGAAAAATCATCGTTTATTGTAATCAAATGTTCGTTTATTGTTATCAGTTTATAAGTAAATTTTATTTTCCTGAAATCAATAAAAACAAGAAGGAAAACTTTTTTTTGTTTAAAGTGATGAGGACATTTGCGAAGCCGAATGTGTTTAATATCAAGCTTCGTCACAAGATTCTGATGCCGATGATGAACTCAAAAGTGCTATCGAGGACAACATTCCGACGCCTGCTCAGATGAGGGAAACACTTTCATAAACATTATGATAATGAGTGATTCGTAAATGACTTGCTTCGAAAGAATGCTAAACAATCGACAATTGATTATTTCTTTTTCAGTTAATAATTAACCTTTTGTATTTTGTATAGTTTTCTGCAGTTCATCATTAAATACGTAATAGTAATTATACTAACTACTAATTCTTTAGTGTGCATGAATTTCTATTAAATACTATAGAGTTTTACTGCAAAAACTCATAATTTAAAATTAATTTTTATTTTAATACGTATGTAAAAAAAATCATTTTTTAGTTTTAACTTTTTTTCGTGTATTGTAATCAATCGGTTATTGTTATCAAATCACGTTCGTCCCGATGTGATCACATTAAGCGGCGTCTACTGTATCTACTATTCGAATTTCGTTATAGAAAGGGGTTGAAATTAACTACATGAATTAGCTACATTTATCGCATTAAAAAAACTTTGTACTAGTTATTTAAGCAACAAGTGTCGGAAATAACACTTTATTAAGCGAGTGGCTTTTATTTCACGTGTGAGGTACGAACGAGTGAAATAATGACAAGAGCTTAATAAAGTGTTATTTGGCAAGTGCTTGCTTACAATATTTTTTATAATAGCGTGCAAAAGCGTGAAATTTGTGTTCTTACTTTTGTCTTATCTAATTTCTTTTAATAATTTTTGTAGAACTTGTAATTTCCATGGAGATATTAGGAAATGCAAAAGTAATGAACCAATAGAAATAAACGAGTTTCATGACCATTTAGTTTCCATTGAGATATTCATGACATCATTTTGTTTTACTACCAATCAGATACTCTAATTTACTTTACCGCACTAGTGCCGAAAATCTCATTTTCGCCACTGTCTGTGACGTAGGCACGTAAAGTGTCATTTTCGAAACGATTTATGAATGAATAAGATATAAAAAAGTGAACTTTTTTGCACGTTGTTTAAAAAAAATATTTAATACAACAGGATAAGTGGGGCTTAAAAATATTTTGTCCCCACTTGATTAACATTTCAGTCCCAATGACAATTTGACATTATCAATTTTAAAAAAATATATTCTAAACGTCTTATAGCTATTCATACTATCAAAAAAGCATATCATTCGATTCTTCAAACTTTTTTCCTATTAGATAATAGTTTTATTAATCCCAATAGATATCTGCTCTAGTATTTTTTTTTTAATTATGATCAGAAACACGATAATAATAACTGGGAGTGAAAGGGTTAACTTAGAAGGAGCTTTTTGGTTTGAAGACCCGCGATCATTCGGGCTCATTAGCACTTAATCTCAATACGTCTAAGGACTGTGGAGCCCAGTTGGTAAGGGTTTTGCTTTGTATACAAAAAGTCATAAGTTCGGGGCCAAAATAACTGCCTACCTATAAACTGTCTGTACTGCCAAAATGTCCGACGATTCTATAGTGCACCAAAAATTGAAGGGGTCCGGATGGCCCAGTGGTTTGGGTCGCAGACCATTATGCTAGCAGTTTGCGCGCTGTAACGGTGTCTGTTCGATTCCCGCCTTCGCTCTGGGTGAACTTCCTTTCTCTGTGACAGTAAAAATTCTTTGTGTGTATGTCTTACTTGACGAAAGCTTATAAAGCGGGTATCTGATCAAGCACACAAGCTGGAGAATATATGTATTAATACCCCCTCCCCCTATTAAAAATTAAATTTTATGGTGCATCAAAAATTAAGTTATATTGTGTGGTTATAAAAAGTTAAAATTTGACTCTGACTGAACCTACTCCCAGATTCGGATCCGTGCATTGCCAAATTACCTTCCGATTTCCTACATTTATTCAGCTAAAATCAACCAAATGAAAATTAAAATTAAAAATAAAAATTTTAAGGTAATCGTAACCACTTTGTCCCCACTTTCCCCTCTGAATTCATGGAACGCGGAAGGAACACACTTCAAAGTGTTATTTTTATCGAAACAGTTATACGCTGTATTAATATAGTGGTCGGTTTGGCGAAATATTCATAAAATGGAGTGTTCATCAGAATGGGGTTGTTTCACGTCGTGATGGCAACAGCTCCAACGGTTTGTTATTATTTCTTGTCTGGAATTATATATGTTTTGGTATTCGAAAATGAGTTTTCTAAAAATATTTCACTTATTAATTTTTTTTTACCTATGACGGTCATTTTGAGAGTGAAACCGAAACAACAAATAAAATCGCAGGACTCGGAAAATGAACGGTGTAAAATTATCGATAGAATTTTTTTTAAAAAAAGTTCGAACCCAATTTAAAAAGTGGGATTGTCGGGACCTGCAAGTCAGTCAGACATATCACCTAAAAAAGTTTGTAAAAATATTCAGTACAGCAGAGAAATAAGGCTTAGAAAGTATTTTTCCCCCCATTATAGATTATCACTAAGGCAATTTAGCTTTGGAGACCCGCGGTAGAGCGGGAACATTTCTCCTTAAAATTATCAATCCAAAGTAGGCGCGCTTACATGAGCTATCAAATCCATGGAATGAAGAGCAAACTTCGCAATTTTTCACTCTTGGTTATATTTTCTCCCTTTCAGAACCGGAATTGCAGTGCTCATTCTCATTGGAGGGTTTCGCAAACCCTATAATGAAGGAGGGTTTGATGTTTCATTCCATTGATTCAGCCACAGACTATCATTTGGGTTAGAAATATTGCTCGATCTCTTTTTCCCAAATTGGAGGGTTTGGCATTCCATGGATGCGATGGCTCATGTAAACGCGCCTAATGATGCTGTAGCGGTGTGATATTTACTACTCTCGTGTGGCAACACATCAGCTTTGTAGTTGGTGATCTACCAAATAAATCGACGCTACTTCCTCTGTCGCTAGAAATGTTTCATTTTTTATTGATTTTAAGTCATTGAACATCGAAGCTAGATAAGTACCAAGTCTCCCTCTTCAATGCCAACATTACATGTTACTTCGCCATCTTCCATTACGATGCAAAGAAACGAGGGAGAATACCAGTTCGTTCCCTCACGGGGGAAGTGCGCCTCGTGGGTGGGGTGTCGTCCTTGACCGTGACTGCGCCGGGATTCGGAGCAGAACAGGACGGAGGGGCTATCACTCCCACTGATCACTCTCAGTGATCACTCCATCCGCACGCCCACACACTAAATTTTTGAGTTAAAATTGGAAGAAATTACTAATTTTATCTCACTATCAGGGGGCAAAGCCCCCTGTACGCTACCGCTCGCCAACCCCCGGGAATTGCTACGCAATTCCTATTTGTTTGCTCCGCAAACAAGCATGCAAGACTACTATGAGGATACTGCCAATGCAGGAATACTCATCTATACAATCTGGCTAGTTTCCGTGGGACTAACTCCAGGGCATCACGTAGCTCTAGCGCTAAGCAACGATCTCTACTAAAGCCAAGAGACCAACCTGAAGCAGACCCGGCACAAAACAAGCACACCGTCACACTTACTTTCAGCGTTTCTGACGTTTCTGATTGACTGAAGCCGCGTAAGTCACGTGGCTTTCAAGCGTCCTTCAAACTTACTTACCTATAGCAACTATAGTCTCACTAAATAGTAGTGCTGTAGTCTTGTTATAGTAACTATAGTCACTCTATAACAACTAGTGCTATAGTCTCACTACAGTAACTATAATCTCATTATAGTAAGTATACTCTCATAACTGTAGTCTCACTATAGCAACTATAGTCTTACTATATTATAGTGCTATAGTCTTACTATAGTCGCTCTATAACAACTATAGTCTCCCTATAGTAAACTCTCACTATAGTAACTATGGCCTCGCTATAGCACCTATAGTCCTACTATATTATAGAGCTATAGTCTCACTATAGCAAGTAGTACCGCTATATTGTATTGTTATAGTCTTATACCATAGCAATAGTCTATCTTTATTGTGTTTCGGTAGTCTCACTCTAGCAATACATTACACTCTCTGAAAATTTTCTCCATTATTTCATAGATCCCTCTCCCGGTCGCTTCAGCACTCCGTTGTTCCATTATTCCATGGATCAATGGAAATGTTTCTGATGATGTAACGCTTTTGTTTACATTTTTCTGCGCACTGCGATTTCATTGGTTCCTCCTGTTTCACTCTCAAAATGACAGATATGGATCAAAATAAACTGTTCTTTCCATGGAAGCTTTGTATAACATGTGTTTTGAACAACTAACAGCACAGCAAAAGAAAATATTTAAAAAGTAAAATACTTTTAGAAAACTCATTTTCGAATACCAAAGCAAGAGTAATTATAGACTACAAATGAAAACAAACTGTTGGAGCTGTTGCCATTCACGTTGTGAAACAACTTCCATTGTTAAAGAAAATTTTTAGCATCAAAATTCTCTTAGCATTCTCTTCAATAATTTTCAATTCTATGGCCTTTTTTAAATCGGAACTTCATTCTGCAAGCGATATTGAACGTATATACGTTACAAATGAACGCTAAATCAAACCTTCATTCTACCCAAAACAACTTGGAAACTTAAACTAAATTTTTTTCAGTCGAGTTCTCCAGAGAAGACCGGACCATGAAATATGCCATAATTTGGACAACAATAAAAACTTTCAAATCATATGGACACACAAATGTGGAATTGATGAACAATTCTTCTCTCGACCTAATGGTCCATCGAGATTCTGCCGAGAAATCATCGAAAAATTGTAAATAAACCGTTTGAAAAATTATTAAGAAAACGTTTGTTTTTTAGAGGGGAAGAATTTGGATTAAATTATTCAATGGCCCATGTAAGAAAATGTCTATTATTGGCTTGTTTCAGATGACGTAACTCTTTCCAGTTTTCATTCTTGTACTCTCATTTTTCATCGGTTGCTTCGGTCTTTTTGTGATCTATGTTCAATTTAGAGTTATTTATATACTTTTATCTTATTCCTGCAATTTATTAAACTTTATCGGTTTCAATTTCGGTTGCATTTTAACTACGCAAAGCATTGCCAAAAATGTCAATGTTATTGGTAAACCAAAGAGTTCAATAGTAGGGTACACTCTTAAAACAAAAGAGTGTAATCCACTCCAGTAGAAGTGCATTTTCGAGACTGGAAAGGAGTAAATATCAACTCAGACTGAGTTAAAATAACTCGTTTGGAGACTGGAGTGATCCTGTCGGAGGTTTAGCACACAAAGGATCCACTCCTTTCGGGGAAGTGCAGTTTCAAGACTGGAGGAGTGAAAATTAACTCAGACTGCTGAGTTAAAATCGCTCGTTTGTTTAAAGAGTGTAGAGGAATGACTCGTACTGAGCTGCCATCGGCGGCCATGGCTCACTGAGGAGCCCGAATATTGGCTGCATTTAACATTGTCGCAAAAGCTAGAAATAAACAGCCGGAAACGATTTACTTACCTACCTACCCAACCATTCGGACATAGCCTCATAATTTTCCGTTACCAAACTCATTTCGAACCTCTTACGTCATACTCCGAGGCCCCATGTATCTCCCGCGGCTAGGGGTCAGCCCCCAGATATAGGTGAAAGGGGCCCGAAGGATGAAGTTTGGGGCCCGAAGTGGGATTAAGTGGGCCCCCCCCCCCCCCCCGCAGCTATGGACTTAAAGGCAAGTTCAGCAACGGTCAGTAGGGTTGGTTGAAGTTATGCAATTTTGAGATATTTGCGCAATCGATAAGTTTTTTGTTGATTTTTTTTTTGTCTTTTGTTATATTGGTTTGTGGAAGGGATAATTTTTTAGGTGAAAAAAAATTCGTCTTTTGATTTCGTCTTACGTTTTCCGGCCAGTTATAGCCTCCATGGAACTTTAACTCAGGCGAATTGAGTCTCGTAATTTATAAGACTGGTCAAGTGATGAGGTCAACACCAGAAAGCCATCGAACTAGTGGCACCATTGTGCGCCTGTTTGGGACTTTCGACACTACAGACTGTTCTTCCAAAAGGCCGGTTTGGCCCGGGCCTAGGGCCCCCAAATTTTAGGGGGCCCCTAAATTTCAGTTTCTATTATGCTAAATACTGTAAATCTCCAAAAAATCTGTAAACTAAAAAAAATTGATTATGATGCTCCACTTTACTTTTTGCTCAATTTTGCCGGAGAAGTTGACCCAACGTGATTGTTCTGATTGATGTTTATAAGGAAGACTATAAAATTGTACCAAAAAGTCTGATACTATGAGGTCATATAGCACCATCATTACTGTAAACCACACACCATATTTTCTATAACGGGGTTCCCAAAATAGGTTGTGCCTATAGTCTGAGATTACCTTGAACAGGCCCTGACTACAGATTTAACTTGTAGGTACATCGTCGAGTTCTTAGGACAAATGCAGACATGCACACAAAGATGACAAAGATGTATTTAAATTAAGTTGAGACGTCTTTTTTTTACACTGTAAAAAATGTGGATCTTGGTTTCATCGTAAAAAGTGTTTCTAGTAGCTGCAAAGAGTTCTATAGTAGGTTAGAGACTGAACCTGGAAACAGCACCATGAACCAACAAGCAGAAAATAAAGGGTGGCATGTGGGGCCCGATGGCCCAGTGGTTTGGATAGTAGGCCATACACTCATAAAACAAAAAAGTGAAATCCACTCCAGTAGGAGAAGTGCATTTTCGACACTGGAAAGGAATGAATATTAACTCCGACTGAGTTAAAATCACTCATTTGGAGTGATCCTGTTGGAGGTTTAATACACAAAGGATCCACGCCTGTAAGAGAAGTGCATTTTCTAGACAGGAGGAGTGAAAATTAACTCAGACTGAGTTAAAATCTCTCGTTCGTTTTAAGAGTGTAATGCTAGCAGACCGCGCGCTGTAACGGTCACGCCTTTGCCCATTGTGTACTTGCTTTAATCCTTTCTCACTTCTCAGAATTTAAAATTATAAATTAACTTGCACTTTTGCCACTCTATTCGGGCTCCGTAGTGAGCCATTGCAGCCGATGGCAGCTCAGTACGAGTCGTTCCTCTACCCTACTATGGAACTCTTTGAGTAGCTGCAACGATTGCACTCTTAAAACGAACGAGCGATTTCAACTCAGTCTGAGTAATTTTCACTCCTCCGGTCTGGAAAATGCACTTCTCCTCTTGGAGTGGATCCTTTGTGTGTTAAACCTCCGACAGGATCATTCCAAACGAGTGATTTTAACTCAGCCTGATTTAATATTCACTCCTTTCCAGTGTCGAAAATGCACTTCTCCTACTGGAGTGGATTTCACTCTTTTGTTTTAAGAATGTAGAACTCTTTGAGTAGCTGAAACGGCTGCGTGGTCAAATTTTTCACCATATTTTCCATATTTCGGTTGAACCATTTTTAAAGCTTTGGAAACAAAAACCTGAGAATGGTTCAACCTAATATCGAAGTTTTTTTTCAATGTGTGCAACTCTAAAATGAGGAATTTATTTTATGGGTACTTTGTACATAAATTCTTCCTTCCATGCCACCCAAGTACCTTCAATCGCTTCTGAAGATCGAGCCCATTCCTATACTAATCCGTATTTATTACCTTAATCCACTGAATACGCTGCGTCACTCTTCCGAACAGTTTACTTCCTGAAGATGTAGCCATTACATAATTGTTGGAGATTAAGTAACATTGGGTGAAAAAAGAAAATATATTTTTAAATGAATTTACTTAATTTTCGTGGTTTTTTAAGGAGGTGTTTTTTATGTGAACTAATAACTATGAAAGAGCCGGTCCCGACTTACATGTTTAGGGGCCCAGGGCACGAGCAAATTTGGAGACCCCAAAACATATCTCGATAAAATATTTGCATGTATTTTCCTATCTTACAGTGTTTTCCAAAAAATATAGCTGAAGTAATTAGCTTGAAAAGCATGCCTATCCCTCCAAAATTACTTTTAGTATTGTTTATGAATTGATTAATTCAGAGTTTAAACACAATTTCATAGTCAACTTTTGTTCATGAATTTCATTTTTTTGCATACTTCATATTAAAAAGTTTGGGGCAGTTGCATTGAGCATAAATGTTCATGAAGAAAATTTGGGGGCCCCTTAAAGTGAGGGCACTGGGCACGTGCCTCGTTTGCCCTGCCGGAAATCAGGACCTGTGAAAGAGCCATTTTCTGTGTCTTTCTAACTTAACGGAAGGCTACAGCGGGTCTCTGATAAAGCACACAAGCTGGAATATATATGTATCTACCATTCCACAAATGCTGACTACTAATCGGTAGTTATTTTGGAAAAGCACGGGTCCGAACTTGGGACATTTCACATGTAAGGCAACAGCCTTACCTACTGAAGCTCCTCATCCCACCTGCATCATTCGAAGTGCAACAGATAATCCAAATCGCAGCGAAGTGTATAAAGCAGGATTAGAGTAACAACCACATAACACAACCTACACTGTTTTTTTCATTATTCCACAGGCAACTGCACAACAATCACCTTTTTTAGATCCAACACGGTCGCAAAAAAAAGTTCAAGGCCGATACATCCAACCACATTCGGCAAGACTTAAGAAAAAAATACTTTAAAAAAACTGGTTAAGGTCACCCCCTTCAAAGGGCCCCCCAATGTAAGAACTCCTTCACCACCGAGCGAGCGATGACCGAGAATTTTTTATATATTTTTTTTATTTTATTTCGTTTGGGGTTTTCATAAAGGAACCATACGTGGATACTGTATGCAGTATAAGAAAAAGAGTAAAAACAGTTTTTTTTTTTTTTAAAACTGAGACACTGAAACTCATACGCATAGCGAAACGATATCTATAATACAAACTTGAGCGATCTGCAGCTACAGGTAAAACCGACATAAAGTTTGCAGTATAAAAATGTTCTACGAGAAAAAGGGTAAATAGTTCTCATTTTCGAGTACGAGAATCGAATCAAAAAAGGTGTTTCCATTCAATAAACAATTTTATTTGTTATTTCAAGACATAAGTTTATTATTTTTATTAGTTTTGCTTCTGTTAGAGTGTAATTTTAATTATTTTTTCTTCGATTTTGACGTAACAGGGCACACGAATATCAGGGTCAAAGGAGCAACCAATCAGAGCAGGCGAAATTTCGGCGCTAGCAGCGTTGTTTACGCAGTTTCCTCTGCGTAGTACATTTCTCTGCTGCAAACTTAAGGTCGGTTTTTGTAGTTTCGGGTGATGTATTCTTTCCAGCTTTCATTCCTATATTTCCTAGGATTTGTTCTCTGCTCCCACGCGACATTGATTCACCAATCGATGCTTGAAAAAATCTACTATTTTGATTCACCTTTTTTTCTTTTTTTGTTACTCAAGACCTGAAATATGTTCATTTTGAAATACAAACAGAAAACAAATTCCTCAATATCCAGCCCGAAGACATCAAAGCCAATTTAAAAATGGACTAAACTAGAACTGTATGGTATCCAAGTAGAGAATGCCAATAACAATCATAATAATAAAATTTCAATCCAACATATTCTTGGATAGCGAGTCTCTAAAGCAAAGTGCATCAATGTTAATCCAATGGAGCAAACAGTATTTTCTCTGCCACATTTCTCCGGCTGTTTTGAATATTTTTACAAACGGATTTTTTTATGTGATAAATGTAGCTGACTCAGTTCCAGACAATACCAATAATTTTTTTAAATTTTGAATGAATAATTTTATAAAAAGTATTCAGAGCAGTTTTAAAAAGTGGGATTATACAGATCTGTAAGTTATCTACATTTATTATTTAAAAAAAAACAGCTTGCAAAAATATTCAGCCGGAGAAATGTGGTATAGTTTGTTTCCCATTGGATTAACTTTGAGGAACTTGAGTTTGGAGACCTCGGTCCAGCGCGCCCATTCCCCCTTAAGTTACAAACAACTTATTTTTAAAATATAATGGTATGGTACATATATATTCCAGCTTGTGTGCTTGTTCAGAGAACCGCTTATAAGCTTTCGTCAAGTGGGACAGACACAGAAAGAATTGTTACAGTCACAAAGAAAGGAATAACACATAGACAAATAACAACATTCATTGACGGTCACAAACATCCATGTCTGACCGGGATTCAAACCCGATCCCAGCAGCTCCAAAGGCCAGTATCCTACCGATTGAGCCACCGGGGCGGCTTTTAAAATATAAATAATGATAACAACAGCAATACACTCTTAAAACAAGGTTTGAATTATCGTCGCACTAGAGCTACACGAGGGCCATTAGCGATCACTCTTAAAACAAAAGAGTGAAATCCACTCATGTACGAGAAGTGCATTTTCGACACTGGAAAGGAGTGAAAATTAACTCAGACTGAGCCAAAATCATTCGTTTAGAGTGATCTTGTCGGAGTTTTAACTAAACAAAAGAGTGAAATCCACTCCAATAGGATAAGTGCATTTTCGACACTGGAAAAGAGTGAAAATTAACTCAGACTTAGTCGAAATCACTCGTTTAGACTGATCTTGTCGGAGTTTTAACTAAACAAAAGAGTGAAATCCACTCCAATAGGATAAGTGCATTTTCGATGCTGAAAAGAGTAAAAATTAACTCAGACTGAGTTAAATTCACTCGTTTGTTTTAAGAGTGTAGAAATTCAATCCAACATCCCCTTCGTTCCTTTCAGTTAAATCAAACCCCACTCATTCCTACAAAAAAAAAAAAAAAACACAAAAAAATCCAACAAAAAAGCCATCCCAAGCAGTGAAGAAAGGGGCCCAAGCGGGCACCTGTCGCAGGTCATTCAACCGGAAGGTCAGGAGCACACAATCGGGCCGAGGGGCCCGGGAAAAGGGGTACTCAGGGCCCCACACACGGGGTACCTTATTGCCCATTGTGCCGCTTCACTGGGGTGGGTTGCGTGCGCGCATACCTGTTGTAGGGAGAGTTAATGCGTTTGAGAGATGTACGCACCGCAGTGTTTTGCATAAAAGCTGATCCTTACTCCTTTTCCCCCCCTTTTTGTTAGGGACTTGCCTTAAACTCTAAAAATACACATTTTTTGTGTTGTAATTGCAACAAAAAAGGCAGTATCACTTATTTGAAGTTAACAGATTATTTTAACACTGTTTTTAATGTAAAATGCCTTTAAAATTAACTACTAAAATAACGTTTTAAAAAGTTTGAAAAAAATTCAAATATTTTTTTAAGAACTCTAGTATCATATTGACCCTCGTTCAGTTTCATCTTTTATACAAATAAATGACTGATATCTGTAATCAAAAGCTGAAAACTGGGAAATTTTAAATCTATTGAACTTTTTGTTTTTCAGCAATATATTTACAACTAAAAAAATCTATAGCAGCTACCGTTTTCGTATCCGTGATTTTTCGTACCCCTTAAGACATTCGATAGGTATTACGAATTCGAGGATTGAATTCGTAAAACCAATACCTACCGTACCTCTTTTAATTTGATCTGTTAAGTGTTTTCATGTAGATAGACAGACCGATCTTCGAAATTCACGTTTTTTTTTTTTTTTTAATCAGCACACTCCCAAAACATGCCGAAAACACAAAATTTTAATTTCAGATTTTCGACCTCATCGCAACCGTTTCATTAACTTAGATTACATATTAGATGATTGAAAGTAAAATATCCTTTAAATTTGGCGATTTTTCCTCCTTTTAAACTCCTACACTCTTAAAACAAAAGAGTGAAATCCACTCCAGTTGGAAAAGTGCATTTTCAACACCCTAAAGGCATGCATATTTTCTCAGACTGAGTTAAAATCACTCGTTTGGAGTGATCCTGTCGGAGGTTTAACACACAAAGGATCCACTCCAAAAGGAGAAGTGCATTTTCCAGTCTGGAGGAGTGAAATCCACTCAGACTGAGGTAAATTGGGAGTGTTTGTTTTAAGAGTGTAGCAACCCAGGGTTTCGGGTTGAGCAAAAAACTCGGGCACGGCGGGGAAAAAGAACTTTACGAGTACCGGAAGTATTCACCTTATTGCCGTGGGTAAGGTAATGTTGGGGAATTTTAACATATTCGTCATATATTTTTTTAAAGAAAAATTCTAAATATATTTAATTTTAGTCCTTATGCATAAAATCTCGGTTTTAGATTATTTTATACTTGTTTATAAAATTAATATTTATGCCAATCTCAATCTAAAGAAAAATATAAGTCTTGAACATTTTAGTCTTGTTCTTATTCTAAAATTGTCTGAACTTTAGTCTTATTCTAAAATTTTTACAATTACTTTAATCTTTTCCAAATTTGGCATAGTGATTTCAAATATAATGAACAGTGCTATTTAGGATTTTTTTTATTTGAATATTATTTTATTTATTTTAAACGGTGTTTTTCAACTAAAAAAAGGGGTTTACTCTAGCAAGTCTACCACATTGAATTTTCCTCCTACAAACATTAATCATGTGTTAAATTCTTCGTTTTGAACTGATACATGCAATGACTATCTAGAATTACATACAAATTACAAGAAAAGAAGTTATTTAGAAAAATGCTATGAATTAACTAAAAAAGATTTTTTTTTTCGATTAACTTATACATTTAGACATTTAAAACAAAAACTACTATATTTACACAAGATGTTACACTGGGTTTATATACGTCTAGCGGCCGCTGAACGTAACGCTGGAAGCGCTTTGACCTCTAGCGATTCGACCTTTGGTTGGCGAGAATTTGGCGAGTGAGATTGTAGCTCGGCGATTTTATTCATTGTTTAAAATCAACTAGATTATGGATGACGAAATTTTGATTGCTGCTTGTGTTTTACATTTAGAGAGCTTAGATAATTATCTAGAGGTAATTAGAAAATCCCCATGTCTCGGATTGTTTATAAACAGAGGAGGTTATTCACCACTCCATATTCTTTTGAAAGCCCCCGCCCCCGTAAATTTCGCTCCCCGACACGTCAAATTTCGATGGGGAGAAAGGCTAAAAAGCCACAGCGTTCTAGACTGGTACCAGTATTTGTGCCCCTCTACTAGAATAAGATATACCCTATGCTGCAAAAAAACCCTGTAAATTTACTTACTTTTAATTTTTAAGTGCAACAGCCGTATTTGGTGGAAAACGGTTTGACCCACTAAATAAAGGGCCTTATCTCAAATCTCCGTATTTTTACAGTTTTTAACTGTTTATACCATCTTTAAGGGACATGACTGTTTGAAAAAACAAAACAAAAAAAAAAAAAAAACAGGACATGACTGTTTTTTAACGGGGCATGACTGGTATCTTTGCTGCCGGTCCCTGCCCATTACTAATATTTTACGGGGAATTTTTTTTGTTTTTAAGTGTATAGGAAAGTGCATTTTTTTCTGGATTGTTTTTTTGATGACTGTCCTTTTCCGTACTTATATTTAAAACTTTTAATGCCGGAGTATTACTGATTAAAATCAGGTCAAATAAAAAAGTGTTTTCAGTATTGTCTGCCAAAAATTTAGAAATTATATGTATTAAAATAACTGATTAAGCTATTAACTCCAACCAGGTTTCAGTATTTTAATACAAAATCTTGTTTAAAAATTAATTGTATTGATTACGGGTAAGATATAAATAAGAGTTTCAATACTTTTATTAACATAGAAAGCATTTTATCATCAACATATTTTACAGTGTCAAATTTTGAATTTCATTCATTTATGTGATTGAATTTTATTTTATCAAAATATTGAATGCGTCCTGCTTTAAGTAAAAAAAATTAAGAAAAACTCAATACAATTCAATTCGATGTTTACATACTTTTTCGAAGGATCACTTAAAAAAGAGATAACACGCCAATATGTTTGCTATTTTCCTTATGGCAACCTTTCCTTTGATCTTGACCAAAAAAACCGACAAAAGTTGGGTTGGTGGCCTTGAGATCCAACTTCAGCGAGCTTTCGAATAAATACGCATAAAGCGGTTACCTTGAGATTCTCAAGGTAACCGCTCGAGCAAGTTGCTAGACGTATATAACGCCGGTATTAGAGGCTTATAGCATATTGAAATAACATCTGTAAAAAATTTCAGATAAATTAATGTAAATTTTTTTATGCTAGAAGTGTTAGCGTAAATCCCTTTTTTTAGTTGAAAAACACTGTTTAAAATAAATCAATTATATTTAAATAAAAATTATCTTCATAACTTCTTTTCATGTAATTTGTATGTAATTCTTGAGGGTCATTGCATGTATCAGTTCAAAACGAAGAATTTAACACATAATTCATGTTTGTGGGAGGAAAATTCAATGTGGTAGACTTGTTAGCGTAACCCCCTTTTTTTAGTTGAAAAACACTGTTTAAAATAAATCAATTATGTTTAATTTAAAAAAATGCCGAAATAGCATTGTTCATTATATTTGAAATCACTATGCCAAATTTGGGAAAGATTAAAGTAATAGTAAAAATTTTAGAATTTTGGGTATTCGCCTACCTTAAGCAGAGACATAACATAGAGTGGACTGCGCATTCATAGTAAAGCAGCTTAGGAATGGAAAACCAAAACCGGTTTTCAAAAAACCGGTGGTCCCGGTTTTGATTGAAAACCGGTTTTTTTGTATGAGGCCCCACGGTACCGAAAACCGGCTTTTTAGGGAAAAACCGATGGAAAATGGAAAACCAGTTTTTTCTAAAAAACCGCTATCCCTTGCAGATTAGCATTATGTCCTAAACATCATAAATCGCCAAGAGGGGAATGGGTGCTAATTATGGCAACTTAACGCTACCGTTTCGTTACGAACTATTCCAAATTGTCGCAAGACCCGAATATCAGCTAGCAAACCGAAGTGGAGACTTCCATCAATATCCATGTCACGTGGGTTTCTACCAATCACGGCAGCTTGAATTTTTTTTTAATGTTTTTGCAGACGATTTTTTGAGCATTTTTGGAATTTTTCTCTTCTGGCTTTAATAATAAATATTTAATTACATTCTTTTAATCTCTGAGCATGTTAACAATCGTGAATGTTGTACTCTTAATTCAGTAACGTTTTGTGCAAGATGACAAATGCTTGTGAATTCCTTATTGTAAAGAGGGGTATAAAAAAGGATTAGTCACACTTTCACGGGTAAAATTTATTTAGTTCTGCATACTTTTAGTAATTGTGTGTTCGTCATAAACTATAATTTCTATCGAGGGAAATTTATTCTAAAAGCTCTTTTATACTGAAGAATCATATTCATGATTAAATCAACGTTGTTAGAACTCTAATTATAATAAATATGTTGGGCCAAGTCAATTAAATTAATGGTCTGAACATTGACAGCTTAGAAGTAGAATATTTTTTTTACAATTTGGTCAAAACGAAACCTGTTTTTGCAATCGTAGTTTTTGAGTTATTTATATTTAAAAAGTAGAGCATTTGTTGGATTTGGAATATGTTGATGTGTTTTAGAAAGTTGATTTATTCCAGGTGAAATAAAGGAAGAAGCAATATTTCAAAATATATACAAATATTTGATTTTTTTTAATAAAGGAAGAAGCAATATTTCAAAAAAATATACATTTTGATTTTAAAAAAAAAAATCGGACCGTTAGAACGAAAGTTATAGAGACGGCAGAAAATATTCACCATGTCAATACCAACTTATATTACAGCAACACTCTACATAAACCTACTAATGTTCTTTTAAATTAATTTTTAATAAAGAGTCCACATTCAATTGTTCAAGTAATCTTAAATAGACGCACAAAATCAAAGAAATAATCTTAAGAGGATCTTAAAATACTAGCGATTACTCCTTGCTCCTTTCCAAGCTTCTTTATCATACATTAGATTGTCGGCCTCTGTGTTCAGGTCGTTGTGGAAAAACTCGCCAAATGGTAAACTCGCCATAGATGCGAGCCAAACGCGACACAGTCATGTGACTGTGTAAGTTAGATGTTTAGGACACTTTAGGTTTGCCAATGCGCAGTCCACTCTATGTTATGTCTCTGACTATAAACGGCCCGTGCAGCCAAAAATGTCCGACGAATAATACCCCGTGTAAGGGAGTGCACGTTAAATATCCTTCAAAGTCCCAACGCTGCGTACGATGTCGCCCTTAACTGTTGCGTTGGTTGCCTACTCAGGTGTCGGCTTGGTTGGTTGGTTTGTTGGTAGACATATATTTTCAGGCTTGTGTGCTTGGCTTGTTCGCAAGGACCCTTTTATAAATCATCGTCAAGTAGGACAACACAAGACATACACATACACCTGAAGGGGAGGAGGTGTCACTCCATCACTTGACTGTGGTTCTAAATTACGACTCCCGTCGCCAATAGCCCTCGTGTAGCTCTAGTGCGACGATAACTCAAACCTACCAACTTTAACTAACAGGAAAGCAGACAATTTCAGTTCTTTTATGGTATGGTATGGGTATGATACATATATATTCCAGCTTGTGTGCTTGTTCAGAGAACCGCTTATATGCTTTCGTCAAGTGGGACAGACACAGAAAGAAATTTTACAGTCACAAAGAAATGAATAACACATAGACAAATAACAACATTTATTGACTGTCACAAACATCCATGTCTGACCGGGATTTGAACCCGACCTCAGCAGCTCCAAAGGCTAGTACTCTAACCATTCAGCCACCGAGGCGGCAGTTCTTTTAGAACTTCTGGTTTTTACTTAAACTCCTTAGCAACCTGGGGTTTCGAGTTTAGGGGTACGGCGCAATTCAAGAAAACAAAAAAAAAACCGTTACAAGTGCCGGAAGTATTCACCCTATTGGAGTGGGTAAAAGGTAATGTTGGGGAATAGGTGACCTGGAGGTAATAATTTTTTTTTTCCAAATTTTTTTTTCGAAAAGTTTTTTTTGACGTATTGGTAGGGTAAGGGGGATTGTAAGGGGGAAAAAAACCTTTGGGGTTGTGGTTGCTTCACCTCACTGTATTTGAACTTTGTAGAAGGGGGGGGGGGGGGGAGGTCGTGGAAAAATCGGTGGATCGGTAACCTACACAGGTGAACTTAGCATGTGGAAGTGGGATTTGAGGTGGCCTGGTTGGTGGAATCTTTAACTACTGTGCCTCAGCATTTTGTATTAGGTATTCCCGGCTAACTACAGAAAAAAAAATTCATGTTATATATTAAAATTTATCAGTTTAAAAAAAAAGTTTTTTAGAAATTTCAAGTATGTTAATCCATTATCAAAACGTCAATGTTTTCAGGAAATTTCGGTTCAAATGATATTTTACAGGGATTTTCGACAAATAATTTTGCATAAAATATTCGAAGCAATTTCAAAAAGTTTGATTATAGAGACCTGTTAGTTAGCTATAATTATCATTAAAAAAAGCAATTGTAAAAATATTCAATACCGCCGAAGAAATGTGACTTAAAAATAATTTCCCCCCATTGGATTAACACTGAGGCACTTTGTTTTGGAGACCCGTGGTTCAGCGGCCCATCCCCCTTAACCCTCTTATGCATACTGTTGCCGTTCGGCAACAAGTAACATAATCCATTTTATTCTATTAAAGTAGACCTTCCTCTCGACAAATCTGTGTTTCTTTCATTTATTACATTCCATTTTGAAGTTTTAGTTACTAATAATCCTCATAGATGACAGTAGTAAAAGTGTATTCAAAATTAAATAGTGAGGTTATTAACTGTTGTGAAATTACGTTTTTGGCAGTATTCAAAGTATAATAAGGTTTGTACACACTTTTTAAATACAAATCAATTGTTTTGAAAAAATAATTATACATAGTTTAAAAGGGTTATTTTAAAATATATATTTAGTAGTTATCTAGTCATTTTTATCAAAATTGGAATTTTGTAGTTGGTTTTTGTCATATGGAAAAAATTTTAAAATTTGAAATTATTTATATGTTAATGCAGTTAAATTTTTTTCAGTATTTTTCCTATAATGTATGCTTATTAAAGATGCGTCTATATTTTTGGGGGATGAAAATAAAAATTCATGCATTAGAGGGTTAAGCGCTTACATCTAAAAGCCTCTTTGTTAGAATTGCGGGAATTTCAAAGGCTTGACCGCTACGCGACCCAGTTTTGAGTTATAAGAGTTCTGTTAAATAACATAGTTCTTATTGAGAATTTAATAGACTCAAAATATTTCTGAAGGTTAAAAAAAAACTTTAAGGGGCTTTTGGGATCTAAACTTTAAAAATGTAATCGCCTTTAATCGCTAAAATCTTACTGAAAGTGCTAAGTACATATAAGAAGAAATTGGTTCTCTCTCTTTTAATTTTTTCTGGCATGTTTCTTTAAAATATTATCTCGTTACAGTTAGAGAGGGGGGGTAGGGGGGGGGGAGTATTAAGAGAAAAGCTATATTTTACTTTACGCCAAAATTTTTAAATAACTATTACGACCATTTTTATTAATGCTACTAGAAGAGAAAAATTTGAAATGTTTTAATAGGTTTTTTTTAGATTTTTTATACGTTATTTGGAAGAAGATTCAATTGATGGGCGATTTTCACGGCATGACCGTAAAGTTATGAACGATATTATAATAAGTAAGTTTCGCAGTTTCACTTCTATTTTTGCAGCAAAAACGTCATTATTCTTTGAATTTCAAAAAAATATAACAAACGTTTAAGACTATTAATTAAATCTGCAAAGGAAAATTAATGAGAAATTGTTTGTTTGGGCGGTTAAAAAATAGAAGAGTAACTGTTAAAGGCTGGGTTTGGCGAATACTGGTTGGAAACAGTTCTCAGTAATAGCTACTGTTACAAAGTTCGACTTTTAAACTTATTTAAAAGATTTATGCTAGTTTCTATGCATGATTTCTTTGCGTATGATTTTAATTGGAAAGATCTTGAAATTTCAATAGGTTTTTCCTTCATAAATTAAAAGATTTTCTGTTTGCATGGCCACTCTTTTACTCGGAGGCGTAAACTTTCCTAGCCATGGACTAATAATCCAATCAAAATAAACGTGTTTTTTTTACATTAATATGTGTGTGTGTGATATTTATTAGACAAAGTGTTTCATACGAAAGAAATGAAATCCTATGTAACTAATTGTAATGTAACTAGAGAACAGTACCCAATAATGGTGCTGCCATCTGTAGGCTGAACATAAAACACTTACATTACTTGAAAATAGAGCAGGAAAAGGGACCCCCCTCCCTCTCCCATACAACCCCAAAGATTGGATTGGATTGGTTTACATATATTTTCAGGCTTGTGTGCTTGGTCGCAAGGACCCGCTTATAAACCATCGTCAAGTAGGACAACACAAGACACACACAAACACATATGACTGATGTTGCCATCTGTCGACAGATGGCAACATCTGTCGCCACCTCCACAATTTAGACATGTCCCTGAAGGGGAGGGAAATTTTCTCCAGGAACCTGTACCCATGGTGAACTGCGCAATGACCGACCACAGGACTTTCGGACCCAACAGATTTTACAAGCACGTACTCCGCGTATACTCGGTAAGTCTTCAGTGGCAACCGGGTCTCGAACTCTCAACCTTTCGATCTCAAGTCCGGGGTCCGGACCACTAGGCTCCTTACAGCCCTAACCCCAAAGAATAATCAAGCTGCAATGCTATATGCACGTCACTTCACTGTGGTTCTAAAATATGCTACCCGTCCCCAATAGCCCTCGTGTAGCTCTAGTGCGACGATAATTCAAACTGAACTAAACTAAATGCTATGTGCGAAGCCACACAACTACTTTTTACTACTTCCAAAATATAAAATGGCAACACTTTTTTAAATGTAATCGGTTTGGAATATCAACAAAAACAATAAAATAAAACAAATTCGAAATTTTGCTTCAAAGAATGGATTAATGCAAACAAATTTAAAAAGCTGCTCAATGTATTCTTCAATATGTCACACACTCCTTAACATTATGTTGATTTATAATTTTAATTATGTTTTAACGGGAAAATGTTAACTCCTGCACCGAATAGTATGGCTGCCCACCACAGGCAAGCTAGCGGTCATGGGATGCGAAAAAAAGTACAAGTAAGACTTTTTTTAATGTTTTATTTAAATACGTAACTAAGAATCTGTGGAAGTTGACGGTCATATGCTGACCAATAACCCTTATTGGTTTTGCAACAACTTGTTCAGGCCGTAAACAAACATTTAAAATTTTTTAATTAGAACTTCATTTGAATGGAATTATAAGCAAAATATATATATTAGCCAAATTTTTAGAGGTACAAATATAATATGCTTTGTCATTGGTGGCTTTTGACGAGCTTGAAAACTTAACATTGGACAGCTGTACCTATCCAGTTGCATGAAATTCGAAGTGGAATGTTTACCACATTGTGTCACTTTCGTTGATTGACAAGGCAAATTGAGACCGGCCATTATATCATTGCTGTTCCAGAATCAGTAAAGGTACTGCTAGCGTATTGGGGCTGGTCTCGATTTGGGGCTTAACTTGTGCAGCCAAGTAGCGAGAACGTACTTGTCGAACCGAACGCCAAAAGTCGCCAAAATAACATTCCGGCCTGAATACACTAGGTGTTCCTCAGTGCATGTTTGTGGTCATATAACTACAGTAAAACCGACATCAAGTTTGCAGTATACAAATGTTCTACGAGAAAAAGGGTAAATAGTTCTCATTTTCGAGTGCGAGAATCGAATAAAAATGGGTGTTTCACATTCAATAAACAATTTTATTTGTTATTTCAAGACATAAATTTATTATTTTTATTAGTTTAGTTTTAGCTTCAGTTAGAGTGTAATTTTAATTATTTTTTCCTTCGATATTGATGAAACTGGGCGCACGAATATCAGGGTCAAAGGAGCAGCCAATCAGAGTAGGCGAAATTTCGGCGCCAGCTGTGTTGTTTACCCAGTTTCCTCTGCGCAGTACATTTCTCTGCTGCAAACTTAAGGTCGGTTTTAGTATATTTGATGAGACCATAAACAAACAATTGGCACAGCTTTGATGTACCTATAATAGTCGGTTATTAGAAACTTTGTATGAGTTTGAAAATTTAACGTAGTTTTGCTATGCCTATTTGAGTTGTATGAAATATGAAGTGAAATGTTACCACATTTGGGCATTTTCGTTACCCAATATTAATAATCTAGAAACTAGATTCCCCCCCCCCCTTCCCGCCGAAAATTTGATGTTTTGTGTATAAGTCGACCCTGTTTTTTATGGCACTAAATTTGGCTAATGTGAGCAGGCGTCCCACTTTTGGCGGGACAGTCCCGCTTTTGTCTCACTGTCCCGCCAAAACAAGGAAATCGTAAATAAACTAGTTGGGAGGCCATGGGCAAACAAAAATGAGTTTTCGACGGACTAAAAAAGAAATTGTTGAAAACTTTTACAAAATATCATGCATACCTTTCTCAAAAAATATAATGATGAATTAAAAACTAGTAAGTGTTTTAATTATGTGTTTGATTAATTAATATAATGACAACTATTAGTAATTTTTTAGTTGTTTATACTTATCTTTTTCATATTAAATGTGTAATTGTGTGAAGGAACTATATGTACATAAAAAAAAAATTGAAACATTCACTTTGGACGGGGGAGGGGGTAGCGATGGAGTGTCCTGCTTTTTGGTTTTGAAAATCTGGTCACACTAAATTTGGCCAAAATTTCTCGGCTTATATACGGTAAGTCAAATTGAGTTTAAAATTAAAGTTTTTTGGGGGTTAAGTTATAATATAGTATCTTACAATTACAATATTTTATTTCTATTGCATTATTTAGAGAATTATAATTAATGTTTCAGGTTTCTTTTGTCATCCGTGATGAAGTTGAAAAATACCACAGATCTGGTGTGAACTCACTTCAGTACGACAGCTATCTTGGTAGATTATACTCAGCAGGAAGAGACTCCATTATTAGAATATGGAATGTCAGAAATTTAAAGGTTTGAAACTGATGCTTAATTTCTCTTTGCTTTTCGTTTTTGCAATTATATAAAAAAGGCAATTTTTCACTTTATTAAAAAAAACAAGTTGGTTTGTTACAGAATCTCTCACTTACACCGCTTCCACACAATATTTACCCTCAACAGGAAACACTAACAGCACATCAGAAAGAAATTCGCCAAACAGGACCTTTAGCTAGTTCTAATTCAAACTTTTATAAGCCAAAATTGATAATTGTCTTTAATCTTCTTTTTTGAAGATTTGGATAATTAATCTTTATCTTTTTTTTTTTTTTTTTGAAGTTTGAAGAATAATGATGTATTTTTTAAATAAATATCTTTTTGAAGACTCAAGTTTACATTTCGAAAAATAAATTAATAAATGTTGCATTAAAAACAAAAGCAAACTTTGCATATTTTTTATGCATCTTTCTTCATTCATGTACAATGAACCTTCAAAATAACTTTATTGTGCTATAACAACAATACAAATTGAATTATTACACAAAAATAAATATTATTTTTCAAGAATTTTATTTTTATTTTAAATAAAGTTTCTTGTACGTTTGATGTTATGGCAACAGTGAAAATATTTAATAAAAATGAAATTTGCATGCTATTTCAATGTTGATGAAATTTTTAGTTATTTAAATTTTAAATAAACTTCTAATTAAAATTTTTTAATGAAATTTGGAATGTAGCCTTAACTGATTTTTTGCTTCAAAATGACGTATCCCACTTGTTTAAGTGAGACTTTCGGTTCGATCTGTGAAAGTGGGTGGCAGACGGATGGACCGCACAATTGTAAAACCTTCCACTTTTTACGTTGTAAACGTAGTGTGGAAGCTAAAATAATAGATAATGTATTGAATTAAGTACTAAAATAAACTTTTGGAAAAAAAAACTTGGTTGTAGCTTCATAAAAAGGACTGCGATGTCCATGTCGTTATAAAAAAGGAACGCTATAAACAAGATTGAATATTGAATCATGTCAAATAGACTTTAAATGTGTAATAATGTATGTAATTAGTAGAAGCAATTTAACCTCTCCTTCCCACAAGTCAATATCTTTTTTAGAAGGAAATAAATTTCAAATTTGGCCTCTTTTCGCATCATTTGACGGATAAAATATCTGTTTAAAAATTGAAAATTAAAATTTAAAAAAATCTTTCAGAATGCATTTTGGATATCACCGTAACATAATTTTAGTGTTATATTCAAGGAGTTAGTTGAAAATTGAGCACAGAAACATTAGCTCAAATGAAACACTTCAATTAGAATAATCTTACTACATTTTTATTTAATTTTAAAAGGAGTTGCATTCTAAAGTTAGCATGTCTAGTTTCTTCATCTAACTGAGTAACCTAATTGTTACCTAAAAAAAAGTAACTGTTACAAGTTTCATGTAAACATTATTTAATGTTATACATATTTTTCACATTATGACAGGAACCATATGTTCAATCCATGGAGCATCATACAGATTGGGTCAATGATATAGTGTTATGCTGTGGTGGAAAAAACTGTAAGCATTCTATTTCTATATATTATTTATATGAATATTAGCACTTTTATTCTCTTAAATTTAAACATGTTTAAGAATTTATACATATGTGTATGGCTAGATTTTATATTTTTTATTAAGAATGTACTTATTTGTTTATTTCACTGGGTAAAATACTTCTAGCAACTTTTGTGTTATCCTGTGTTATAAAGAATTTTCTTAATATATATTTTTAAATATGATACACAAAAAAAAACTTATTTGTTGTACACATTTATGGAGTTGTACTTAGAAAGTATTATATTAATATATTCTATAGTTGCATTTATCGGCTCAGTGGCTGAGAGGTTAAATGTGTCCGCCTTGTAAACAAACGATCGCGGGTTCGATCCTATTCGGGTTGCCCAGATTTTCTGGATGAAAAAATCTTGGGCACGCATGTCATATGATTATGTGGCTTGGAAACGATACCTGAAGGGTCCATTTGGTTAGGGCTCTCTGGGCATACTTTAACATCCACAAAGAGCTCAGATTCATTGTAATCTTCGCTTCAAAATTGTTAGCAAGAGTCGCCTAGATGGTGTCACAAAAAAATGGCTCTCAGTTCTGTTGAATATGCCGAGTCTGCAAAGGCTTGACCGCCACTATTGCAGCCCCAGTGGAGGAACAAAAAAATTGTTACAATTATATATTAAAATAACTTTCGTTAGGTTTTTTTTCCCCCTCTTAATATTTATCAGCTACACTAACAGTGTTCTTTAAAAAATTATAACTGCTAACATTCAAATTCATTTTTGATTGATTAATTAAAATAATTATTTGTCCTTTTTTTTTCTTCTCCAGTGATATCAGCGTCTAGTGATACTACAGTCAAAGTCTGGAATGCTCACAAAGGGTTTTGTATGTCAACCTTGCGAACCCATAAGGTTAGTTCGAGTGTGATGTTAATCAGACCAAACATCTTTATTGCCCGTCAAACAATTGTATTTTTAATTACATTCTTTAAAAAAATAAGTCTTTTACCAAGTTTCATATTGTTTAGAGCAGGAGTTCCCAACTAGTGGAAAGCGGGGAAAACTAGATCTGTTAATTTTGAAAGAGGTAGCGCTGTACTTCCGCTATGGGGAACATTCATGTGACGTCATGTGGTTTGTTATGCATCAGCTCGGGAAGCACGTGCTTATGTTATCCTATACAGCTATCGAAGCACGTGCTATTGTTTTCCTACTACTCAATCCTGTCTAACCGCTTTTTTTCATACAGTGATTTGGAATTGAAGCTCAGGTGAATATGGTGTGAATGTCCCCCATAGACTACATAAGCTATATTGCTGGCCAGAACATTCACTTTAGTATTTCCATGGCACACTAGGAATGACCTTTCCTCCCCGGCCACATGTTTTCAATTTTAATTTAATTTATTATCAAGTTTGTTCAATTGTTAGAGATTTCCATTATATTAAGTTTATTTAGGGTTATTAGAATAAAAGTTGATTGTATATGGAATTTGCAACATCTCACATCTACTAAAATAAACCTAACACTATGAGTCTGAGTAGACATTAACATGCATCTCCTTTTATATGTCATTTATTTAATTTAAAATTTGCAGGCATATTTGTACTGGTAACAATTTTAAAAAATGTAACAAGAAATAATACAGTTCTCGCTCAATACTTGTACTTTAAATAGGCTAACTGTAAAAAAAAATAATTGTATTGCAAGTTTTGGTATGGCTCATAGGCCAACACTGCCATGGGCAGGTAATAAACTGCAGTAACTTCCATAATGACTTGGACAATTGTTGCAAGCACTCAATTACTCTAACATTTAAGAAAACATACTGGATTTTTTTTTTGATCAAAAATGGTACAACTCATTGTTGCGATTGCTGCAGTTTACCTGCCCACGGCAGAACAGTATTTCATTTCATGCATTCTAAATCCAGCTATTTGATATTCAAGGCTATTTATTTTTTTCTTTCAGGATTATGTGAAAGCCCTAGCTTATGCCAAAGACAGAGAACAAGTAGCCTCAGCAGGGCTCGACAGAGCTATCTTCCTATGGGATGTGAATACACTCACAGCCCTGACTGCTTCAAACAATACTGTGACAAGTAAGTGGCACAAAAAAAAAATGTATGCAAAGATCACAAAAATTTAAAATTGTCAAAACTCTTGAGTATTTCATCTTGTATATTAATAATATTTATTATGACACACAGCTTTACAGATTTACACCTAATTATAAAACTATAGGTATGCACAGAATATTTGGTTACTATTCGGTATTCGCCCACTTTAGCTGGATATTCGGTTTGGCCGAATAGCTGTACTATTCAGCCGAATAGTGAAATTTAATTTTTTTTTTCAAATTTCTTTATGTTATCATCTTCTAAAACATTGAAAATTCCAAACAGGACTTGTTTCCTTTTTTGATAGACTCAAATTCTTAAGTTTTTGATATTTATAATGGTAAATGAAGCTTTACTCAAGTTGTATCAAATAAGCATGTCTCTTTAAAGCAACAGCAGCAGTGAGTGGGCTTTAAAAAAAAACAATAATCACTGTATAGATCACAATTGTAATTTTTTCAATAAAATACTTTAAAAAATAATTTTGTAGTTGTATAACAATATTGTAAGCCATGGTTTAATTTTTTTTCTAATTTTCATTCTACATTCTTTTCTACCAACTTCTGTTTTAGTTTTGATGCTTCTATTTTTGTGTTGTGATTTTACTAAGTTTCAAACACTTTCTAAAACTAGTTTTAATAACAAGGATTTCAAGCAAACAAGTACTAGGTACTTTATTATGTTTTGGTTTAATTAAAAACTTAATAGCTATTTTGTATTACAATTACCATGCACTTGTGTACTTATATGTTTATGTTGAATTAAAATTGATGAATAATTAATGCAACTTACTTTGGATCTGACAAAAAAATAAAATTGGTTTGCAGGCCGAATATTCGGTATTCGGCCGAATATTGGGCTAAAACTTTGGCCGAATATTTGTTATTCAGTATTTCGGCCAAATTTGGTATTCAGTGCATCCCTATAAGACTATAATAAATGAGTTAGTAATTAATTTTCTTCAAAGCAGCACAGAAAAGATATTATTCTGCCTCATATACTGGACAAAATAAGATTTTCATTTTTACTGTGATATTTAATTTCCTAATTGAGTACCTTAATATAAAAATTGAGTTCTATTTTGTAGCTTCTTCGTTATCTGGCAACAAGGACAGCATTTACAGCCTGGCCATGAATCCTTGCGGAAATGTGATAGTATCCGGATCCACCGAGAAAGTTTTAAGAGTCTGGGATCCAAGGACTTGTCAGAAATTGATGAAGCTGAAAGGACACTCTGACAATGTGAAGGCTCTGGCTATAAACAGAGATGGAACGCAGGTATTTAAATTGTTAGATTCAGTGCTTGGAGTAACGAATTACAGTTACTAGTTTTAAGTAACGCCGTTAGATTTTTCAGAAAGTAACTGTACCTTAGTTAAGTTACTTTTAGTGATAACGCAAACTTTCATTACTTTAACGTTACTTCTCGCATCATGGATATTTTCGTCGGAATTAAAGTTTCAACTACATTAAATTTTTGTTCTTAACTTTTTTTAGATGGTAACTATTTCTTTAATCTTGGTTCTCTTATTAAAAAATTTGAAATGTAACTATTTTTCTATCTATTATTAAGTAACTGTAACAGTGTTACATTTTTAGGTATGCCTCTGTAACCGAGTTACTTTTTAACCATTTCAGTCCCTGTGATGCCATTTGGCATCATCATGTATCTGATCATAATTAAAAAAGTAATAGCGCTGACACCTATTGGGATTAGTATATATATATTTTCTTAAAATATATTTTCTAATATTATAAAAAAGTTTGAATAATCGAATGATGTGCTTCTTGATATCATAAATGGCTATAGACGATCAGAAAAAAAATCTAAAATGATGATGCCAAATTGTCATTGGGACTGAAAGGGTTAAAAGTAACTTACCAATCCTTGGTTAGCTTCAAAAACTAGCCAGGAGTGGTTCAATTTCTCTGTTGTTAGTGTTCAGACCTTGTGTAAGGTGGGTTCAAATTCAGTCTTCAATACTTTTATTCTCTAAACAGATTGTGCAGTTTAAAAGTCAATTAAAAGTATTATTATTTTTGCTGTGTCTATGACGTTGCCCAATTGTGAATGTTAAGCTAAATGAAACCATGTGTTTTGATAACTGTGTCTGCAATTTTTTGAATATTAAGCCAGATGTATTATGATGGCAGAATTTCAATGTCTCTCAATTTGGCAATCATTGCCGACATTTAAACGTGTGGTTTAGTGCAAGCTGCGTATCTGGAGCGGGCAGTTGTCGTACAGTTTCTATACACCTTCCTTCCCCCTTTGTCTATTTTCATGCCTCTTTAGTGATTGGTTCTTAGTCTGGCAATGGTTTTTGTGATGTATCTATCTGCATTTAAATAACAAAGAAGGTTCTTCGTTTGAATAGATTTTTCTGTTAATTTATCTTTAGGGATTGCATTTGCATCTTGTAGGTAAACTTTATTATTATTAATGTTGAGATTACTGGCTTCCTTGGCTGTTCTATCAGCATTTTCATTGCCTGCATTATAATGCTGATTAGATATAAAATATAATTGTATAGGGATTTAAGTATCGCATAATCGCTTACATATTTCAGTAGTACAGTTTAGTCTAACTTTGTTCTAAATTATTCGACTACATTATAATTTATATTAGTATTAAATAATAATTAGTTTTATTCTTGAAATATCTTGACTATTTAATGTCAAAACTTTTATGATGGTTAACATAAAAGTTTGGTAAATGTGAACTATTTCTCCTCTCACTCGAGTCCATGTTAACGAAGTAATGAGTAATATTTTTTTGTACTACTTTTTACCCTGTTGCTGCTTTAAGGTTCCTCATTTCTTTTGTGACTAAAGCCATATGAATACATTGTCAGCAACCCCATTAGTCACAATTTCATCAAAATTAAGTTTTTTATTGTTTATCAATTCATCCTGAAAATTTTGAGTTGAACCTGTTTTACTTTGCAATCCTGTAGAAATGCCTGAATATTAACTTTATTTCTTAATGTTAATGTTGTTAATATAATGTGTGTAATGTCTTAATGTTTATGTAATGTGTTTAATTCTTAACTTAACCTTGTGACCTGGCGTCCCCACTTGGGGACATTTTTTTAAAACCTCCCCACAAGCAATTAACACATTAAATAGTTTCAAAATTGACCTGGTCCGATAGAAGATCCAAATATTAGTTTTCAGGTTTTGATTACAGGAATCAGTCATTTATTTCTATAAAAAAATGAAGTTGAACAAGGGTCAATTTGATATTAGAGTTCTTAAAAAATTGTTTTAGTAGTTAATTTTAAAGACATTTTGTTTTAAAAACAATGTTAAAATAATCTGTTAAATACAAATAAGTGATATGGCCTTTTTTATTGCATTTATAGCACAAAATGTGTATTTTTAGAGTTTAAGGCGTGTCCCTAAGTAGCTATTAAACAATTTTTTTTTAAAAAATTCTTTGCAAAACATACTTTTTAGCATATATTTGTGTGAAAAGTATGTTTGAATAAGAATATACATGCAGGATTTTGCTCAGGTCCTAAGGGGTTAAATTTAAAATGTTGGAACTTAGTATATGTTTTATTTGTTGTACTTAGAATATGTTTTATTTTAATGTTTCTTTCAACCCTCCTAGTGCCTGTCTGGAAGCTCCGATGGCACCATTCGCCTTTGGTCTCTTGGACAGCAGAGATGTGTGGCAACCATAAGAGTGCATGACGTTGGGGTGTGGGCATTGCAAGTAAGTTTGCATTTACGTGAAATTGCCTTGTTTTGGTTGGGTCAAGCAAATGAATTTGTTACTATTGTGGCGGCATGTCGGAGGGAGGAATTCCACTATTACATTTGAAGAGTACAGGGGAAAAACACTTAATTTCGCAGAAAGTTCTTCCTCATCATGCCTCTTTGGCGATGATAGCGAGTAATCCTCTAAACTGGTGTAAAGAAACCAGTTTCAAGAAATTTTTGTAACGGGATTCTCACGATGCAACGATTCCGACACTTAGACCAAGCGAAGAAGAAAGGGAGAAACTGGTTTCCTGTCGCAAATGTCCGCCAAGCAGACACAATTACGGCACAACTCCTAATAAATCAAGCAGTTTTTCTCCTGTACTCTTCATTTGTCAACATCCAACAATAACAGCACTACTTCTTTCTACTGCCAGTAAAATTCAGTATTACCTGGTTACAGAGTCTGTCATGGGACTACAATGTTTATAACATTGAAAATGAGTAACATTAAAAATTGAATATTAACTTTACTAGAATACGTAATATGTACTCATGTTATTAAGTTTTTTATACAACATCTGTTAAATAATTATAATCTTATGTATGATTAGTAATTTCTCCTCCAGCCAATATCTTTTTATGCTGGAATAAATTTCAAATGTGGCGACTTTTCGCCTCATTTGTCAAATAAAATTTAAATAGTGAAAAAAAATTGTTTTTAATCATCTTTAGGAAGGCATTTTTCATATTGTATAAGCATATTGTATTTGAAGCATTATAACTTCAAGAGTCAATCAAAAATTTACGTTATAAGCACAATTTTATAACATTATCGTCTGTGGGAAATTTAAGGGATCAACGATTTATGGCCTTGTAATCAAGTTTGACTGTTTATTTGTATTGTAATTACTGTATTTTCATTATGTCTGTTACTGTAAATCCCTGTTTAAATGCAGATGCAATTGTAAAGGATTCTCTACCTTTAACCATTTTATGTTTAGATACGAGTTTGTTTTGTTTAATATAAAGTACGGTTTTAGCTAAATAGATTATGTCTTCTTGCTTTACATAACATCTTTAAATAATATCTGTGCTCTAACAATGAGTACAGCATACTATCACAACTGAGACTCTTAAATTTGTAGCATTACTCCTTACAAAAATCAATAACTTTGGAGATATAAACTATTTGGTGTGTTTGGTAAAATGAAAAAGTACATGTTAAAGAACACAATTTTGTTTAGGCTTTAAAATTTCTAATTAGAGTATTTGTTTAGATTGGTCACTTTACAGGGCTGCCAGTGGCGACTGAATAGGCTACTAAAGCGACTATTTTAGCGTCTAGGCGACTATGGCTACTATTTAAGTCCAAAAAGGGCCGAAAACGACTATTTTAGGCAAAACCTTCAACTATTTTAGGTCTTGGGCGACTTTTTTTTTAGATTTTTTTAGTTATATAATTTTCACATAGATGGCGCCACGATAATACTACCGATGTACAAAACGTGAAGTGCCTTTAGATTTTGTTTGGTTCTCATCTCAAACCCAACATCACAAAACAAAAGCAAAACCATGTGTTTTTGAAATTGCAATTGATTATGATTTTTTTTCGAAGTCTGTGTAAAGTTCTTGGAAACTAAAACTTTGATTTTGTATGCCTTGTTGAAGATTTTTTAAAAACTGCATTTGGATAGGATTGACATCTTTCTGTTTGTTATTAATTTGCTTTGTTTTGAAATTGTTATTTTTTATTCAGAAAGTTGGCGATACGGCTTAATACTGCATGCTAACAAAACATAACATAACTTGATTAAAATTTAACTACTATCAAATTAATCCAGAAATAATTGCTAATTGAAATTTTTAAATTACTAAAGTAATAGGGAGAAATGTGTTGCCAACACACTATGTCTAGTTTTAAGTAACTTTTTTGACTGAAAAATTATATTGTTGCCAAATTAAGTTTTCGTTGAAAGTTTTTTTTTTAAATTTTAATTAAATATGTATATAAAAGAATTGTGTATCAAAATACGTTTTTAAAAATATTTTTAAGTAATATTTTCTTTTGAATTTATTTTGAATTCTAGATCATTGCAAACAAGAATACTTCTATTTACGTTAAAAATTTAATTAGTTTTAATTTAGCCCTCCTGGCTTGATTTTAAAATCTGCAGTTATTTCAGTAAAACATATTTACATGGATTAGTATTATTGAATTGATCCTTATGTTTCTTGAATAACTGCTAACTATTTAAAATAAATTTGTTTTTAATCTATTTAAATAAATTTTAAAATGAATTTATTTTCAAGTAAATTTAATTTTACTGGCAGTATCAATCCTTTCATATGATAGTTGGTGTTGCAATTTGTAAATTTAAGTTTTAGTTTTAAATTTTTGGCACTATTTAGCATTTTAACTTCTCGCTTCTGTGAAATGACAGGCTTTTTCTAGATGAATGTTGGTTTTTCCCAATTTTTTTTTAAAGGCAAGCTAAAACAAATGAAAAATTAAAAATATATTGCTCGTACACATATATAATATATTTTTAAAGGATTAAAAAAAAGGCGCTTTTATGACTTTCTCAAAAATTATCCAATTGTTAACAATGTTTTTTTTTTCTTTTTGAAAATTTTTATGTAATTTGCTAATTAAATTCAAATACAAAAAGTAGATTTAAAATATTTTTCACTAATTTATGTTCTCTAACAATCATATATAAATTGGTTTAATAACACTGGACAACAAAATTTGAAAAATGTTCTGCGAATCGGATGAAAGTACCCAATTCTGGATGATTTCAACGTGTTAAACTCGAATATCACCTTAAAAAATTGAAGTTAGCTCTTGATTTTGATTACGGTCGGGTTTTTTTTTCATTGCATAGGATAAGGCGAAATGCATGAGCGCACCAAACTCAAAATTAATTAAAGTCAATTTTGTTTCTTGAAACCCTCCTAATTTCTGCTCGTACAGGTTTTATTTCATATTATCAACATGGGGGTGATAAGAAATTATAATTTACAAGATTTTTCACCCACATTCACCGCTTAATACCCCACTACACAACATAATTGTTCTCACTTTAAGAGGCGCTGGAACAAAAAGATCAATAAAATCCTAACATTTCTCCATGGTTGTTTTTAGAAGCTGTAGCATATTTAGCAGACGCATGGCTATTATCCTCATTAAAACTATAAAAAAAAACAATAATGGAGACTTTTTAGTAAATAGTGTCGTGTTGGACCGGACGCAGAGTTGAAGGAATGTTAGACTTTTTAACTTTTATCTTTTTCTAAAAAAACACCTGATTTAACTAATGAGATGATGCAGAAATAAGTCAATAATCTGAATTGTTGGTTCCCTCTTAATCTTAAAATGACATTCTGTTTTGTTAAATTAAATGGCATTTGTTTTTCTTCCCAGCATACGCACTATCTGTTGTCCCAGATGAAATTTGCCCAGTAACAAATTTGCTACACAAGTTTAACTACATACGTGAGGAGCCCAGAAATTAATCCAGGTCTCCTATCTTGTCACCAAAGTACAAATGATAAGCTTTCATTACTTTTGCAGTGATGGTCTTTTTTTTTGCAAAAAAATTGCATTTTGTCCCAAATATAACAGAAGTTATTAGCTCTATTAATGCATTTACAAGGCATTACAGCTATAGATTTATTGATTTATTACTAAAACTAATTTTTGATATTCTGCTTCTAAAACAACCAAGTACGAAATACCAGAAATTAATTGCTTTTTATTCTGCAACTTCGAGATGAGAACAATTACATTGCTTAGAAGGGTTACTTAGCTGCTAATATGGTTACAAAAACCTTGAGAGTTATCATTTCCTCCCACCCCTAGGTTGATAATATGAAATAAAATCTGTATGAGCCTCAAATTAGGAGGTTTTCTGTAAACAAAAGTGACTTTAATTAATTTTGCGTTTGGTGCGCTCCTGCATTTCGCTGCATCTTATGCAATGCAAAAACGACCGTAACTCAAAAACAAGAGCTAACTTTCATTTTTTAAGGTGATATTCATGTTTAGCACGTCGAAATCATTCAGAGTTGGGTACTTTCATCTCATTCGCATTTTCACTGTTGACCAGTGTAATTTGACATGAAATTTTCTGTTGCAATACATCCGAAAAACTTGGGCATTTTTATCAATACTTTCAACTGAGTGTTAGTGCTAAAATTCTAAGGTTTGCACTAATAAAAGTCTTAATTTTTAGTTTTTAAATTTGTGCATCGAAGCATATTAAATTAATATATCATGTTTTTGGAAAATTTATGTAATCGCATATAATATTCAATGCAAATATTTTTTAAGAAATTTAATTTCTTATTACATTATCTAACAATTAAAAGTTGTTTATTTAGTTAGGTAAAAGAGGATACTATTCTGGCTACTATTTTTTAACATCTAAGGCTACTAAAGCAACTATTTTCAAGGCTTTCTGGCACTGGCAGCCCTGCTTTAAAACATTTGTTAATTTAGAGTATTGTTCTGTTTTAATGATAAATTAAACTGGAGATTTTTATACATTTTGTTTAGTGGTGGTTTGTATCAAAATTTTAGGATTGCTTAGTAATATTAAATATTTTGAATAACATTACTTTAAAAAAAAACTTTAAGCACTCATTTTAAAAACATATCGTTATTTTTTTTATTTTCAGCACTATCAGTCAAAATCGTAGTGTTAAAATGTTCTTTTTATAATTGTGTGAAAAAAAATCTGACTTTTAAATTATAATTTCAATATCAGATGCTTGCAAAAAAATTTGACTTTTTGGAACGGTGCAAAAAAGTTTTTTTTTTCATAAGAAGCTAACATTTCAAGTTAAATTTCTATTTCGTAACGTTCATAAAATCCAGAGATTTATCAGTCTGCTTTTATTTAAAGATATTAATGAGCGTGAAATATTTGTGGACTAATGATATTTTTTTCACACATTTATAAAAAAAGTGTAAGTGTATGCATAGCTTGTGAAAAGTAAACTTTTTAAAACGTGTCATTATTTCACTCGCTTTAAAAAGTATCACTTTTCACACTTGTTGCAAAAATAAGTATTTTTTTTTATTGATAAATATTTTTTTTATCTGATTGGTCTTTTTTAACATCCAATATTTCAAACTGTATCAAAGACCCCAATTTGTTAAACTATTGACTTGTTAAAATGCTAAAGGTCCCTTTTATTAATTTGCCTAATTTTATTCCCATATTTAGGCCAATGATGCCTTCACCATGGCATACTCTGGTGGTAGAGACCGTAAAATCTTCAAAATTGACCTTCGGAACACAGAAATCAAAGCCCTTATTGGTGAAGAAACTCATTCTGTTTTGAAAGTAAATGCATTTCGAGATTTTGTGGGCTCTAAAAAACTCATTTAAGTATAAAAACGACTTTAGTATCCTAAATATTATTTTTCAGTAAAAATTTTATTCTTATAATTTTATTATTTCTGTTATTGTTATTATTAAGTTGGTCTTATTTAAGAAGAAATAATTAAGGAGTTGCTTCATGGTGGATCTGGCAACAGCTTTGCAGTCTTGATTTCGTTTTTCTCGATTTTTGTTTTGGTTGGTAGACATATTTTGAGGTTAGTGTGCTTGTTCAGCAAACAAACCTGAAAATATGTCTACCAACAAAAGTAATTTAAGAAAGATAAAAACAAGACAGCGAGCTGTTGGCAGATCCCCATGAAACAAACCAATTGTGTAATCTTTATTTTAAGCTTAATCTATATGAAGTGAAACAAATGTATTAATTTTATTATTATTTCATTTTCGCCTTTTTTAACACATTTACTCCCAGGCTACAAAATTCACTCATAGTGGTTCCAATTCACTGATAACAGTACATTAGTACCATTTCGTCAAGCATTCTTATGAGTTAAAGTTTGTTTGAAAACTTGATAAACATTGCGGTCTTAGTGGTTGCACAAACTACACAATCTAGCTCTTTCATTTACCCTTTTGTATGATATTTAATTGACACCTAGTAATCCCAGATGTGACTGAATTTCCATACATAGATTTTAAAGCTTATGTGGTTTTTGTGTTATTTCAAAGTGTATCTTTCGCCTATTTATGACAAATATAATACATAATTACACAGCATCATAAGGATGTTAACACCTATATTTGAAATATGCACCACATTCAAATTTAATTTTTTTTTTGTGATCAATTTGAGGATGTAGAATGGTAGATTTTGCACTTTTGGAGCCGATCCCGCTGGGCTTGGAATAATACTTAATGATTTAAAAGAATATATTTCAAATTACAAGGAAATTGAATCTCTCCTCTCAAGTGTAGGGCGACCAGACATACTGCATTTTGCAGTGCAGTTTAATTTGTTATTGAACTATCTAGCTATAAAAAAAATGCAAATATTCTTTGTTTCATTTTTTGTAGTTTTTTTAAACAAAAACAATCCACATAAAATATGAATTTAGTAATGATTTCATTGTCGTAAAGTTAATCACTGAATCGAATCTGTTTAAGTACTTTTAATTCAATAATTAGTGACAGGGATGAGTTATCCGGTCGGAAAAGGCCAGGAACATTTTCTAGTATTTTTTGCTGTCGTGTAGCTTTAGTCAGCTAAGATATTTCAACCTAACATTGTAATTTTACGACTACGAACTAAAATTTTTACTTGTCTGAAAGTCTTATCATTGAAGTGTAAGTCTTTTTCATTGTAACAAACTGGTTTAAAAAAACAGGAAGTTCATCTACTTCACATCAGCCTTGATCGATGAAAATTTCGATAAAAAATCGTGGCACTCAACATGTTAAATAAATTTTTATTATATTTTTTCGCATCAATAAAAAATTAAATTATTTGTAAATATTTTCTGCTCTAACTAATTGAATGTTGATGATATCAACTATTACATTATTATTTTAAGTTAGTAGTTATATTATGTTTCTATTGTAGATGGTCTTAACGCCTGATGCTTCGTCTTTGTGGGTTGCAACAACCGATTCAAGTATAAAAAATTGGGTAAGTAATTCAATTTTTTTTTTCTGAGAAATTATTAATTCTTTCTCCCATTCATGTGTGATTTAAATATGTATAATTTTTTTCTTTTTTTGCATATTATTAGGTAGCTGCAAATAGTTGTTGCTATTTATTAATTAATTTGGAAGCTCTTAAATATTTGCCTTATCCTTAACAGCTTAATCATTAATACCATTAAAAAATGTGTAAATATTTTAAATTCTTTTGAAAAATGTATGCATTTGTTAAGCATAGTACTTATATATAATTGATGTTCCCTCATACAAAGTAATGATTCTGTAATTGATTCTAAATTTCTGTAATTGATTCTAAAATAGAGAGAGATTGGAAGTCCAATATAATTTATTTAGCTCACATGAAATATTTAAGTGCAGTCTTAAAGTAAGCCTTTATAGCTTTTAAGAGAGGGCCACGAACGGCCAACCAAATCACACGTTCTCGCATTTAGAGGTCTAATTAAGAAGTGAATCTATTTTCATTGGTTGTGTTGTAAAAAGAGTGGTGTGGAAATAAATTCTGAAGCTTTTGACGATTGGGAAAATATTCATAGACACACCTGCAAGGCTCTATTAGAGCATGGAACTGTTAGATGGATCGGCAAGACATTAGCTAAGAGTATTAAGAAAGAATTTAATATTGAAACATTATAAAGATTTTTGCAATATATTACATATCTATAAATTGGCGATGGCTTTTTGCATTATTACAACAAAAAAAAGTACATTTTAATTTCGTATATCAGTGACATAACAATATTTTTTAGTCAATTGTCCTATATTTTAAAAGTTGATGTCGGGAGAAATCTGCATATATGCTGAAACTTTTAATTTTTAAGGTAGATTAATTATTAAAATAAAATTTTGCTGGGATTACATAACTCATTTAGATAAAGATATATTTAATAATACATATAACTGAAAAAAACTTGTGTATATTAAATAAATCTAAAAAGAAACTTGTGCTTCATTTCAGCCTGTTTGTCGCAACACCAGAAATGATGACTATGATACAGACATGCTACCTCCTTTGAATCAACAAGCAGAGCATGTTATTAAAGGTGACACTTATCTTTGAGCTGTATTGCATTTTTTTTTATTATTAAAAAATTAAATTTTGCCAAATAACTCAATTTCCCAGTTTTGTTCTGTATAACAATTTCTTTTTATTTAATTGACTAATTAAGGGCATTTTATAAAAAAAACCCACTTTTTATGTTGATTTTTTCTTTTGCCCAATTAAAAATATAAAAATCAGTGTTTTTTAATATAAAATATTGAAGTGTTTGAGAGAAATTAATTCTGAAAGTGTCAAAGTTGTGTTTTGAAATAATCCTTAAATTAATGACAATCCTAAAATGACTCTAAAAACTATGCTTGTTCTTTTTATCAATTATTGAATAGTTTTCCCAGGTTAATTGTATTTGTTAGTTTAATTTTTTTTTTTTTTTGTAAATTTGTGTTTGAAATTAATATTTTTAATATAAAAATGTATTTGTTTAGTTAAATTGCCAGAATTAAAAAAGCTCTAATTGATAGCATAGGGATTATATAGATATTATCTTAAAATTATTCTAAAGAATTAATCGGATTAATTCTCTGTTGATATCTAAAAATAATTCGAAGAATTGGCCAATTATTTCACCAAAGTTATTAACTTTCACACTACGTTCATAACATAAAAAGTGGAAGGTATTATAATCGTTTAGACCATATGGTCACCCCTTTCATAGCCCAAACTACAAATGCTACAGGAAAGTGTGATACTTCAAAAAAATTCAGCGTATCAAAATTAGAAGACATTGAAAATCTCGCCAATTATTTTTTTTTAAAAATGCAAAATTTAATGCTCATTTAGAAAGCATAAGAAGCCATTTTTAATAGAATTAAATCACCATTACCCTTCACAACAATCTCGCTTGATGAACTCAATTTCTTTTAAATAACAAATCAAAATAACTTATCATTTCATAACAAAATAACAAATCATGTCTTATTTATTTCACAAAGAGATTCTTTGTTTATTTGTTGATATAAATATTTTGGTTTTATTTCAAAGGAATATTATGTATTTATTCTTTGTATAATTATTATTTTATCTAATGATAAGACCTCCGCGACGCAGCAACCAATTAGTGGGCCAAGACCTGCCGTGCCCATTTCACCTCTCGTGACCTGGGGCTCTGAGGTGCTAGGCATACGTCCCGGTAAGGAGGTCAGCCTCACGCAGGGCCCCCAGTGTTTAGTTCCCAAGCATGCTTGGTACCCATTTTATCGGCCCAGTTAAGGGATGAAAGGATGGGTCAACCTCGCCCAATTCGGGATTTGATCCCTGAGGCGTGGCAATGCGAAGCACTACCACTTGGCCTCAACGATAAGACCTAATTACTGAATTCTGAAAGGAAGAAATGAAACTAGCCAAATTTAGTGTGTAATAGTTCAATATAGACTGTTTAATGTGTTTGTTACAAACCTACTTGTTTTATATTTGTAGTAATTCTTTGACTACACATTTAGGCAATCCCAGTATACGGAATTACCATGTGCTCAATGATAAGAGGCATATTCTGACAAAAGATACAGAGAACAATGTACAAATGTATGATGTTTTGAAAGTAAGTTTGTTGAAATTTTATTTAAAAAAACTAAATATTTTCCCCTAAAAAAAGAAAATGCGAACTTTTATAAAGGCTCCTACCAAGTCACTATTCTCACTAAAAGTTGGGGGGGGGGAGGGGGTCTTTGAGTTTCAGTTACCATTTGGCCACTTTAGCCGAATATCTTTACTATACGGCCAAATAGTGAAATGTAAATTTTTTTAAAAAATTTTCTTGTTATCATCTTAAAACATTAAAAATTCCCAAACAGGACTTGTTTTCTTTTTTGATAGACTTAAATTCTTAAGTTTTTGTTTCTAATGGTAAATCAAGCTTTACTCAAGTTCTATTAAATGAACATGTCCCTTTAAATGTCTGCAGCAAGTCCGGAGTAATGGAATCCACAGCCTGTGCAATTCTACCTTTGTCTATGTTTGGTACAAGCACATGTGCTTATCTGAAACTGTTGTAGTTATTCTTTATTTGGTTGTACTTATTCTTTATTTGCCACCTTCAACCAGAACTGTCGAATGATTACAGCTGATATTATTAGCAATTTGAAACTGGGATATTCTTTTAACCCTTTCAGTCCCAAAAATTTACTACACTACAAAAGCATTTGATATTCACAAAATAAGCTTATTTTTGGTCAAAAATAAGAGTTCCATAAGAAAAAAATTCATTTTAATTTTTTATATGGTTTTTTAAATAATGCCAAAATTTTTAAACTGTTGAAAACAAATATATATATATATATATATATAACCTAAAAACACTTCGAGTTATATATTTTAAGGTATCTGACCACATTATTAAAAAAATAAAAATGTTAGTAATTATTTAAACCGAAATAGTTTAAATTGGGTTTTAAATATGTGGAACTGAAGTGAACTTGTCAAAAATCAGGTGAAACGCTTGTTAGCTATTTTTTAAATAAAAAAATAGTATTTCTGACTTCTATTAAGATTAATGAAAAATATTGTAGAATAGAGCAAAGTGTGAAGAATCGAATGATGTGTGTTTGGATGTCATACGGGACGTAAACATTTGGGGAAAAAATGTAGAAAGTGATGATGCCAAATGGCATCACTGGGACTGAAAGGGTTAAGGACACCCTGTATAACCTAGATTTAAATTAAAGCTTCCATAATGCTGTTTTATAACTTCTAGCGCAACTAAATTTTAACTAACTGCTTGATAAGAAAGTTTTGTGTAAAAATGTAACTTTTATTTAGGAAGTTCAAATTATTGTTTAAGGTGACATAATTTTTTTTTTTATTGTAGGCTTCTAAAATTGAAGACTTAGGCCAAGTTGACTTTGACGATGAAATCAAGAAAAATTTTAAGTGTACATTTGTACCGAATTGGTTTACTGTTGACCTTAAAACTGGGGTAAGTACATGCCATATATTTCCATACTTTCATATTTTTTTATATTCTTTTATTATGCTTATCAATTACAGTCGAACCTCGTTGATGAACTCGTTTAACACTAAATTTCGCCTAAGGTGAACTGAAAGCATTTCACCAACTTATAAAGCTTGAAGCTAATGCATGTACTTACGCCAAATGAACTTTATTAATTGAATTACTAATTGCATACATGCATTATTAATGTATTACTTTATTCAATTAGAATGAGTGTGTTTTTTTTTTAAACTATTCACTGGTTCAATGTTAAAAAAAGTTCCTGACCGTTAAAATGAAACTCGTTTAACCCAAAAGTTTTAGGGCTCCCTTCGAGGTTGTGTTAACGGGGTCCATAACATAAATTTGTTTGGATATTTTTTATACTTAAAATTTTAAAACTTTTTTACTAAAACATTAACTTATAAAATTTTTCAATTATGTCAAATTGGATATTTAAAATATATATTATATTGTTTAGAAAGAGAACAAAACACATTTTATTTTAAATGTAAGCATAGTTTTTCATTTACATTTAAGCATCTATTAATGATGTTTAAATATTATTTATTCCTCTTAATTAGGTCTTTTTTTTTTAATGGTATTTCAAAATCATTCGGTTTAGTTAGGTTTTGAAGGTAATATATTGTTTTAATGTTGTTGTTTTCATATTAAATGTTTTGCTCTAGAGTGAGAAATATTGCATATTAATTTTTCAAAATATAATTAGGTTTTGCAAACGACTAGGAATAATTATTTAACTTAAGATAGGAAAAAATATAATTAACTGCATTTAGTGTGCAAATGTTTAATTAAGATTAAAATGCTGTGTGGAATTGCTCTATGTAACAGTTTCTGTTCATTAGCATTGCCACATTATTGTTTTTTCTTTTGTGTATAGTTATGTGTTTAAATTTATTTTTTGTGGTTTATTAAGTTATGATGTGTCTTATTAATTATAATTATGATTATTTTAGTCACGTATGCAAGGTTTTTCTTACGCCCTTGTGAATTTTTTTTTGTCTTTAATGTTTGTTCTGTGTTAATAAAGTGTTTGTTGGTTTGTTACAATTTTAGCAAAAAATAACATTCATCGCCCAACCAGCGGCATCATTACGGGCAATCATACACAAACTTTTCCGTAAAAAGGCCCCAAAATTCATTGTGTATATAGTGTGAGTTTTCCTAAATCGGGCGCTGGTTTTTGTTACAATATCAATAAATGTCCAGAATCTTTTTTCATTTATTTTTCTTTGGGAATTTTCTTTCGTAGCTTCTGTGTATTCATATGGATGAACCAGATGGCTTTGCGGCTTGGGTATCTTCCAAAGAGTTTGGACTTGGTACGAATGATGGCCCAGACCCAAAAGGTAGCTGTTGCTTTGTGGTTGTTGTATTTGTTTATGCAGTAGTTAGTTGTTAAAAAAAGTAATTGTTAGTCTTTCCTAAGCCTGAACATATGTCACAATGAGATTCTTTGATTGTTCTTATTATATGTTTAGAAAGAGACAAAGGCATTCTTTTCTTTTTTTTTTAAAGCTTACTTAATTTTTCATTTACATGCTAGCATTTATTTAATTATGAATAAAGACATTTTATCACTAATAATTTGTTGGCGTAGGAATCTTTTTTTCATTATCTTTTGTTTTTTCAATAGTATTAAAATTATTTTTTTAAAATACGAATAAATTTAGCAAACAATAAGCAAATTACTGAAATTTCGATGAAAAAAAGTTTAATTATGTCGTTTAAAAGTTTAATATATAATGAAAATGCTGTGTTTGACATTTTTAGAGACATTTTTATAAAAGCTTTTCTAATGGCAGTTTCTGTTAAAAACCTACTTTTTTTTCAAATGATTCTTCCTTACTAACCCTGCATTACTATATACGAAGTCAAATGCCTATGATCATTTTTTGCACGGCCCATGTTTAATTTCTTATTTAATCATTCAATTTTGCCTTATAATTTCCTTCCTTTCAAACATACAGTACCTGATACATAATGTAAAATTGTCTTGTTTCCTAGTAAATCTGGGAGGTTTGCTACTGCAAGCTCTACTGGAACACTGGCCTGCCACCTTCTCTGCTGATGAAGACTGTGATAGTATGTTTCGAATCCTTTGCTACATTTTGAATTGAAATTTTTATGTAGAGTAATATCCTTTTAGTGTTCCTGATATAGAAGTTAAAAATCCAAAAAAAAATTTGAGTAAGATGAGGAATCATTTTCGATGTATAAACAATCACAGTAGTTAAGTAGAGTAGTATTAAAAAACCAACTAACTTTATATAGTGCATGCATTATTATATGCCGTATCATGCATGATTGGTAAGGCTCTTGCCTTGCATGTAAAAGGTCCCACGTTCAGGCACAAGCGTTGCCAAAATAGCTGCAGTCCTATAAATGGTTGAAAAAATGGTTCAAAAATTTGAAGAATAATACCCATCATTAGCTTGACGAAGTAACCTGTAGGGCTGAGGAGCCCAGTCAGTTAAACATTCGCCTTCCCATGTGGAAGGTCCCAGGTTCCGGTCCAGGCATCGCCAAAATAACTGCCTACCTATTAACGACCGATGCAGCCAAAAATGTCCGGCGAATAATAATACCCCGTGTAAGGGAGTGCACGTTAAATATCCTTCAAAGTCCTAACGATGTGTTCGATGTCGCCCTTAAGGGTTGTGTTGAGTGCCTACTCAGGTATCGGTTCATCACTTGACTGTAGTTCTAAATTACAATGCACGTCGCCACTAGCTCTTGTGTACATCTAGTGCGACGATATTTCAAACCAACCTACTTACCGTAACCTGTGCACATTAAATATGCTCCAAAGTCCTGAAAGCGCAAACAATGTCTCACTTCAAAGTTACATTGGGTGCCTACTTAGGTGTCGGATTGCCACTTAGCTGTGGTTCTAAATTACAATGGCCGTCGCCATTAGCCCTTGTGTAGCCTGTAGTGAGATGCTAATTCAAATTGACCCAACCTAATAGGCTAAATTGTGCTGAGTTGCATTTCAAGTTTAAGATACCATTGCAATTATTAATTTTGGCATTTTAAGTAGCAAATAAATTTTTAACTTGAAAAAAACTAAATTTATTGCTTTTCACTGAATTTTTTATAGTTAAGATTGTTATGTTTATAATACCAAAATAGCTTATGTAATGCGACATTTTGTTTTTCAGGTAATATGAATGAAAGACCAATTATGGAAGAACGGCCAAGCACTGGCAATCAATATTTCAGTGTACCTGAACACATTCCTGTCATATTTAGGTAACTTTTTTTGTTTGTTAATAAATATGTTTTGTTAATATACCTAATTTGCATTACTTCTGCTCCGTTTAACATCTTTGTCAACTAGTTACTTTTGTTTACAATAAAATTGAATATCTAACTTTGTTATCTACACAACACAAATTTATTCAATATCTGCTTGGCGTATATTGCTTCATTTTAGAGAGGTTGTTATTGTAGGAAATCTTGGTATCTTAGTTTTTAAAACATTGAGTTATGTGCAGATTTCCTTTTGGGAAAAAGGCTTCAAAGATAAAAAGAATAATTCCTATATTATTTGGAAGGCAAATATTTTTTCATATATATTTAGAACAGATTTAATAGCACCTTGTGGTCCACAAACTTTTTTTTACTTGCAAGCAAAATTTCAATCCCAATAAAAACAGGTTTCCGCTTTGATGTCCTTGACATTGCTGACCCTGAATGGAGAAGCTAAGTTTAAACTATTAGTCCAGTAACCAGGTCGTCAAAAAGGGGCGTTTCAGGAAAAAAATACAGAAATTGTTTTCTCGACGGTTTTATATGTTTTCGAGGTTGCTGAATCCGAATATCAACTTTGTTAACAAATTAGAGTATGGGAACATTAAAAAAAATCGAAAAAATCCCGAAATTTCACCCCTTTTTTTGGTTTTTTCCTTCTTGCAGGAAAAGTATTGATTTTTCAACAAAAAAGTCAATACAAAAGTTAAAGTACTCTAAACAAGCTAAAGAAAAGTCAATTACATCATTTAAGTCAGACTAATAGTTTTGTTGCTACAGCGCGCTGAAAATCAGACAAATTCCGTCCGAATATGGGAAGTCTAAAATTTTCACTTGGAGGTCGTAAAACTACCAAGGGGAAGAGGAAATGTCGCTCTGCGGGGGGTGTCCTTTTTTTAGTGGTGACCACTGATTACGGACAATGGGCTTTATCTTGTCTGTCTGTCTGCACGCACGTGTGTGCTTGTTTTCACATTCCTAGTAAAAGATATCATTTAGGGGGAAAAACTGTGTCTTCGAACCACAAGGCCACCCAAATAGAAGCCATAAACTCACGCGGGGGTCCAATTTAATTACTCTTCCTGCCCTCTAGTGGGCAAAAAGAGTCAGCCTATGTCTGATATGGTCAGTTGTAAAATAAAATTGTCGTTGGCTGTTCTTATACGTAGTGATTGAATGTTTATTTTGTTTCCATTGCACATGCATTAGTTCAATGAATTATGTCGGAACCGGACTGTGTTATATGTGATAAAACGTTAGAAGATGGTTCTAAGACAACTGTTGTTAAAAAGAAGGGGTTAGCATCCTTCGCTGAAGCGAGTAAGCAACGAAATGATTCGAAAATCGATGTTTTTACGAAGAACTCTTCTCTTGAAGTTCACGAGAAATGTAGAGTAATGTATACCAACAAAAGATGTATATCTGCACATATCAAGAAAGCAGAAAAGGCCCTAACCAAATCTCAACTTCGGTCGTCCACCCCAATATTTAATTTTAAAACGCATTGTTTCCTTTGTGGAGAAGAAATTCCAGAGGATTATGCCGAAAAAGAGTCACGGTACAAACCCTGTAAACGAAATCCTGTACACCTGGTGACAAAGTTGGGTGTGAAAGAGAAAGTTTTAGGGCTTTTGAATGGCAAAGATGAGTTTTCACTTTCAATCCGTAAACGTTTGGAGTCTGTGAACGACTTGGTTGCTGCTGATGGACAATATCATAGGTCTTGCATGAAGAAGTTGTACCGTCCTAACTTAGAAACAGAACGTGGCCGCCCGAAAGAAGAAGTGGATGGGTCCATGAACGACATTTACACTTTTCTTGAAAATAGCGATGAAGAATGTCAATTTTCCTTGGAGGAATTAATGAGTAAAATCGAAGCTGATTATAAACCTCATCCCAAAACGGTATTAAAACGCCTCCAAGAAAAGTATGGGAGGGACATCATTATTTCACTCACTGCCCCTTACGTAATTTGTTTTAGAAACACAGGCTACAGAATTCTAAATGAATCGTGGTATAATCAAAAATGCGCAACGGAGAAGGAAGAAAGATTACGTATAGTAAAAACTGCTGCTGCAATAATAGTTGAAGATATACGGTCTGAAATATACGATACTACGCATTACCCTCCACCAGAAAACTTCGTAGAGAATGATACAAGCTTTATTCCCGAAACACTCCAAGTTTTCACTAATGCCATTATATTTGACAAAAAAAGAGGAGACTTCGAAAAATTGAAGAAAAAATCATCAGCTATATCACATTGCTTGATAAATGCAGTAAGACCAAAGTCCTTTATTTCTCCTTTGCAAGTTGGTTTGGCAGCTTTTCTGTACAAAAAGTATGGCTCTCGAAAGCTATTAGATGTGTTATCAGCCCTAGGATTTTGTTCTTCTTACAAAGAAGCTATGCGTTTTGAAATATCATCCATAATGCGCCCACCAGTTGAAATGAAAGAACAGGGATTTTGTCAGATGATATATGATAATGCAGATTTTAACGTTCAGACACTAGACGGACGTAACACGTTCCATGCCATGGGTGGAATATTATGCATAACACCAAAATCTGTTGTGGCTCCTTCAAAACCAATCACTCGCCTAAAAAATATACCCTCTTCCGAGGAGGTTGCAAGTGTCGGAGAGGTTAAACTGAAAGATTTTAAGTGGCGACAAAATTGTGGTCTAGCATCAATTGAGATCAAAGATTTAAATTTAATGTTCCCACAAAATACTGTTGCACCCTCTTTATCTCATTTGGTGTGGCTTTACTGCAAGCATGTGGGATTTCCTCTCACAGTTGGTTGGAACGGTTTTATGGAAGATGTCACAAGAAACGTACCATACGAAACCACATTTATTGATACTCAGTCTTTCATAAATGCGCCACCAACCGATTACGATACTATTTACACTGCTTTGTGCACTGCAGCCCAGAAGACTAAGTCCTTGGGTCAGGTAACAACTCTTGTTACTTTTGATCAGCCATTATATTTGAAAGCAAGAGAAATCATAGCAAGTTGTGATGTAGACCTTGAAATGTCAAACGTGGTTATCAGGCTTGGAGGTTTTCACTTGCTGATGTCGTTCATGGGAGCAGTAGGATACATTATGGACGGAAGCGGTCTCACGGATCTTTTTAATACTGTTTATGCGGTGAATAGCACTGAAAAGATAATGACGGGGCATGCATACGCAAGAGCTGTGAGAGCTCATTTTCTGGCTCATGCTGTTTTGGCGAAACTTATCTTTAAATATATCAACTTCTCGCCCTCATTTCAACTTGAAATGGAAGAGTTACTTTACTGTGGAGACCTGTCAGAAATTATTCAGAAACCAGAAAGAGAACTCTATACAAATCTTAAAAAAGAATTCGAAGGACAGATCAGAGATTTATCTCAACTTGGACCAACTTCTAAACTTTGGATTCAGTATTTCGAGATGATAACTCTAATGGTGAGATTTATAGAATCAGAGAGAATGGGGAATTGGGCTCTTCATTTAGAAACGATAAGTAACATGCTCCCATATTTTCATGCGAGTGGACATAACTTGTATGCCAAGTGTGCACATTTGTATCTTCAAGATATGCGAGAATTGGAGCTCACCATGCCATCAGAAGAATATAAAGCATTCACTTCTCAAGGTTTCTTCACGATTCGGCGAAGTGAAAAGTTGTGGTGTGGCACATGGACTGACATGACAATCGAACAAAATCTTATGAAGCACATGAAATCCGATGGTGGCTTGACCCGTGGTCGGGGAGTTACTGAGAGCATTTTATCTAGGTGGACCCTGGGAATGACCTCACTTCAACAAGTGTGTGATGAAATAGAGCGTTTTTGCGAAGTTAGTTTCGCCACCTCAGAACAACATGTGGACAGCCGTGATAGTAGAATCCACCGTGATAATGAAGATATGAAGAAAATTATGAACTGGTTCGATCAACACCCCCCTTTTTTAGAAAACGCTGAGCTGATATCTCTTAGTAAAGGAATAGTTGGAGATGAAAAAGTAAATTGTTATAGGTCAAAAGAAATCGGAAACCAAATTATGAGTGCTATTGTCGGCAAAGATTTTAAAACAGTTAAACTAAAAAGGAATGACAGAGTCCTTCCTCTGTCTTCAATGAATCATGGCATATTGATTGATAATTTACAAATACCAATTAATCCAATCAAGTTATTTCAAAGAATTGGCATCGCAAAACAGTGCGGCGAAGAATTAGAAGAATTTCTATCATATGAACTCTGTCCATATCCCTTAGCTCTCTTTGATGATAATGGTATGAGAAAAGGAACAAAATCTTCTTTATATAAAGTTTTCAAGCCATTAACTGACACTACATTACTTAACAATGAAGTAGTATACGTAGTTGACGGGGGATTTTTACTACACAGAATGATATGGTCAAGTGGTCATACGTTTGCTCTTATTTGCAAGAGTTACACTGAATATATTCTTACAAAATACAGTTCAAACTCGATTATAGTCTTTGACGGTTATCCGGAGCATAAAAGCACCAAAAACATGGAGCGCCTGAGAAGATCATTGAAGAAAAGATCAGTTGAAGTAAAGTTTACTGAGTCAATGATTCCCACAGTTCCCCAAGAGAACTTCCTTGCTAATGAAAAAAATAAAAGTAGACTAATAACCATGCTCATGTCTACATTAAATGAGGCCAACATTGCTACTAAACAAGCCTTTGAAGATGCTGATAGATTGATAGTAGAAACTGCTATCTCTCTGGCTCCTGATCATGAAAACGTTGCAGTTGTGGGAGAAGATGTTGATCTTCTAGTCATTATGATAGGAACTAACATTCCATCTAATGTCTTCTTCCTTAAACCAGGAAAGAATAAAATTCCACCATCTGTGTACCATGCATCAACAATCATGGATAGCGACATTGCCGAGCATATGATGTTTCTGCATGCTATGAGTGGATGCGACTCTACATCAGCTCTCTACAAGCAAGGAAAATTAAAATGCCTAAAAGTCTTGAAAAAAAATCCTGATATCCTAACTCATATTTCTCTGTTTAGAGACCCTAATTCTGATGAACAGAAAATAATAGAAGCGGGGGAAAAATTTCTGGTGGCTCTATATGGAGGCGATTATAAACAAACAACTTTAAACAAATTACGATTCAAAGAATATTTAACCTCTGCCTATAAAATTTCAGCAAACCTTGCCTCGTTACCACCAACTCTAGATGCAGCAAAACAACACTGTTTGAGAGTATTCCACCAAGTCCAATTCTGGTTAGGGAATAACCTTGATGCCAAACAGTGGGGCTGGAAAGCCACGAAAAACAGCCTAATTCCCATAACTATGCTACAAGCACCCGCTCCAGACAAACTTTTACGATTAATTTCATGTAAATGTAAAAAGAACTGCCTGGGAAATTGTGGCTGTAGAAGAGCAGGACTATTTTGTTCAAACATTTGTAAGACATGTGAGGGAAAATGCTCCAATATTGAAACGTTGAACTTCGAAGATGAACAAGATTTGGATGACCAGACCGATTCCTCTTTACTCCACTCACTATAAAACTACTAAGGTAAGTCCTTAAATAATCCATTATATTTAAATACAATTACATATCATATGTAAACATATAAGTTACGAATCTTAAGTAAACAGATAAATTACATATCTTATGTAAACAGATAAATTACATATCTTATGTAAACAGATAAATTACATATCTTATGTAAACATATTTTTATTTAATTAAGGGGGTATGGGACACTTTCAACTTTTTTCTTTAATATTGTAGATATCAATATAATTTTTTTTCCATAAATGTATAATAAATATACTTACACTTTTAGATAGTCAGAGGTTTTAAATAATCATTATTTATTTTTTAAAAAAATAAAATGTGTCAAAAAGTGATGTCTCTTATTTTTGTTATAAGTCAAAAACTTATTTATTGGCAAACAAATATTTAGCATTTTTATAAACAAAAAAATGTATTTAACAAACTGCATTTACCGATTTTTCATATTTGCCATAGTTTTTTTTTTTTAAATTATTGAAGTTTTTTTTAATAATTTCACAGGTTCACTTTTTTTATTAAAATTAATAAATAAAAAAATAAACTATTTACAACTAATCCCTAAAGACAAATTAAAGATATATGTTTGAAAAATATGAGTAAAAAATTTTGACACTCTATGGGCAGTAGATTTTAAGTTATATCAATTTAAAGTCAAAAAATCATCGAAAACACGATCTAGGAGAAAAACAGCTTTGAAGTTTATCACTTTCCTTACTGAAGCACTCCAAACCGACCGACCAACTAAGGATTCGATAACGTTATTCCTATCTAATATTACGAGGAAGCAAAGATTATAAACGTGGTTGGCCAACACAGATGTCATGACATAAAAAACTACACATCTCACGTTCTACTGCAGATATAAATAAAATTTTTGTTTTAAATTATTCTAAAATATTTGTGTTATTTTTTATGATAATAATAATTTTTTGAATTTTTTGAAGATTTTGTGTCCCATACCCCCTTAAAGAAAATTCTAAATTCAATTTCTCCAATTACTCAGGTTATTTCAATTCGAATAAAAAGAAAACCATCTGCCCAAATTTTCGAGGAAAGACACCACCATACCATCATTTAGAAATGCATGGACTTTCAATCTATTTTATTGTATTTTTTTAAAATTAAATTTACTTCATTTTATTAGTTTTTGAATTGAGAAAAATGTTTTGTATAATTAGATTACTATACTCTCTTGTATACACATTTTCTTTCATAAGAAGTTATTCAGTAATAAAGCATTTATTTCATTTTTTTTTAAGTTTTTATTTCATATACAATTTTACGGAGAATGTTTTTTAGTACCCAAACCTTAAAAAATGAGGGTGTATGAAGACTCTAAGTGTGATTTTATAGATAATATATAAAATATAATTTTTTGCCACTCTCAAATATGGACTGAAGTACTGTGTATTGCTGTAGAATATATGTTAAATTCTGAAATATGTGTATTTCTAGTTGCAAGTGAGAATTTTCGGATTTTCCACCGCCGTGGAGGAAATTGTTGATTTTCAGAGCGTTGTAGCGTCCAAATTATTAGTCTCACATTAATGATGTAATTGACTTTTCTTTAGCTTGTTTAGAGTACTTTAACTTTTGTATTGACTTTTTTGTTGAAAAATCAATACTTTTCCTGCAAGAAGGAAAAAACCAAAAAAAGGGGTGAAATTTCGGGATTTTTTCGATTTTTTTTAATGTTCCCATACTCTAATTTGTTAACAAAGTTGATATTCGGATTCAGCAACCTCGAAAACATATAAAACCGTCGAGAAAACAATTTCTGTATTTTTTTCCTGAAAAAACTACCTGGTTACTGGACTATATGTTCAGTGAAGTGTCGAGATCCCGCTGACAACGTTTCTTTACACCTCTTGAAGACTGATTGACTGAACTGCCCTGTGACAGACCTACACGTGCAATTACGCTTCACACCAAGAACTAACAATTTAAACATCTTTATGGTAGAGATTGTGAATGGATACCAATATTAGTTCGTCTTCATAATTTAACTGCTTTTGTGTTTTTATTTTTAATAGTAAGTAGTTAAACCTTAAATTTGATTGAAATTTAGTTTTAGTTTAAGGATTAGGGATTTTTCCGCTCCCGGAAATTTGATGTCTCGTGTATAAGTCGACCCCGTTTTTTACGGCACTAAATTTGGCCAAAATTTCTCGGGTTATGCACGAGTATATACGGTATTTACAAATTCAAAGATTAGCCAAAAAATAAGTGTTGAATTAAGCAGAGTGTTGAAATTAACACCAGTCCAGCGGCATCCGAGCATCTCTAGAGCAGAGATCATTGTAGCGGCTATATATAGGTAGATACATTTGTATATCTTCGGCTTGGCTCGGAAATGATAGGAACCTACAATTGGTTGTTCACGCGACCTTGCACAAGCTCTACATTCGAATGCAAAGCAATGATGGTGCAGTGACGTAGTGCAGCCACACCTATTAAACTAGCCTAAGAACTTCAATTTCAACAGCCTATATTTTGTTCAAAACTATTAATCAGAATCAAATGGTCTTTTTCTCTTAATTAATTTTAAATATTGTCAGGGACGGGAATTCTACACCAATTCTGTCAGAGAATGCCAAAATTGTCACCATGCCAAAAACATAACGCCTTGCATTTTTTTGTGTGCATGTTTTTAATCTGGTGTTTCTTTGCTTTCCAGTGAGGTTGGTGGAAGAACCCTGCTTAGGCTACTTGTTGGCGATGCAGGGAGAGAGACGGAAGAACTGCTGCTCACGGAAACTGTTCCTGCCTGGGTTACCGATGTGGTGGTGTCTGTGAGTGTGGATATTTCTCTTTCACATTTAAAAACAGCAAATGAGACCAAAGGACACCTGTTCTCTAAACCAAAGTACCTCTGTATTAATATAATGGGGAAAAAATAGTTTTTTTTTTTATATCATAAATATAGCTGACTTACAATTCTCTATGATCCAACTTTTGAAAATGTATAATGCATTTCAAGTTATTTATCTGTTGTAAGCTTGATAATAAGTCATATTTTAAAATTATTTTAAAATATGTTTGTAGGGAATAAAATTCCTAATTTGGTTTTTTTTTTGCGGTTCATTGACAAATATCATAAGGCTTTGTTGTTATTTGATCTCAGCTTTTGGTAAATAGACAATCGACAACAAACATGCATGTACTAAATTTCACAATTTGTATTTTAATCTTTCTTTAAAAACTTTATTTTGTCTCTTTGTAGAAAAATATGCCAAGATTTAACAAGATTCCTTTCTGTCTGCTACCAGTTCAATCATCAGGCACAAAACCTCTTAGAAAGTATGTATATTTTAAATCGATTCTTCATACTTAAGTAATGAAAAGTATCATTGGTATTCTTACCACACTATTAGTTATTTGTAAATATGTAGATTTTATTTGGTATTTAACCCTTGTATAGGAAGCGTTTGGTTCAATTTCAGTGTACAAAATTTATTTCCTATAGCTAGGGTGTGTATCACTACACAACTTTCAATTAACTGTCAATAAATCAGTACTCATTATATCCGTTTCAGACAGATAGCCCAATGCTCAAAAACACTTTTTTTCAATCAATAAGTTTATTGAACATTTATGTGCAAAATGCAAATAAAAATTTATATGATTTGCCAAGGGGAGCAACAAACCCATTTAGAGGCTAACAAAAGCTTATATTCAAAAATAACTCATGAAATTAAATCAAACCAAAGAATAATAAAGGGATCAGCAGGTTTATTAAATAATGCTTCTTTGTATAAATTTAATAGGGGGGGGGGGCAACAATGCAAAGAACTGCATCTATTCCCCTTACTGGGAGGCCAGAGACCTTATGAAAAATTTAAATTTTGATTTTTTTACCTCTTATATTATATTTCTTATTTCAATTCTTGTGTTTGATGTTTTGTTGATTTGTGTTTCTGAAATTCATGTGTACATTTTCTCCTTTTTGTATTATTTGATTTCTGTAAGGCGTAAGGATAACGTCTTTATCGTCTGCGGCATTGAAAATAAAAAAAATGGTAAAAAGCTTCTAAATTGTCAATAGAAATTTAATTAGAAAAGATAACAATTAAATAAATTAAGAGTTGGAATTGACAGGAAAACAACAGGCAAATAGTTTTTAAAAAAACTTAGAAGCTGAATAAATAATTAAGGACTATTTTGAAATTAGCGCCTTCCAAAACTTGTACAAAATGCAAAATCTCCGTATTGAATTTTCGACCCTCAACATGTCAAACGTAAGATAAATTTCTATGTAATATTTTCTTCTAGGGAACGCCTGTCAGCCAGCGACATGTTACTAGTCCGTAAAGTCATGGAACATGTTTACGAGAAAATCATGGGAGCGGGATCTGACGCCGGTTCCCAAACGGCTGGATCCCAATCCGGAGAAAAGGGGGAAAACTCGGAAAAAGACGCCGAAGAGAGGGCATCCATTGCTGAAGAAAAGGTTGAACTGCTGTGCCAAGACCAGGTATTTTTTTTTAAACGTTAAAGGTCAAATAAGTTCTGTGAACATGATGTGTAGTTTCTTTTTTATGAACAGTAATGCAGTAAACTCCTGATTAATCGTGGAATTGGGTGGCACAGGATAAGCTAATAATCCACAAAAGTAAAGAAAATATCTGCAAAATAGCTTCAGGGTTTTATAAAAGTAAAATAGTATTACAAGAGAAATCAGCATGAATCGCGCAAAGCAGTTCAATTAAAATTCCAGACTGTTTATTTTACAGTGACTCTTGCATGCATCTATCCGAACACATTTTGGCACATACCAGGTTTTTTTATAGTCACTTATTTAAGTGCATTTGTTGTTTTTATAATAAGGCATTCTTCATTTGTTAAATATATTCGTCGTTCTTGAAAATAATTGATTGTTCTTGGAATGCCTTCTTCCAAGTTTTGAAGCAGAAAAAATTTCATTTCTCTGCGTTTTGTTAAATTATTATTTTTTCTGGGGAAAAAGGGGGGATCGTGGCCCGCGGATAATCCTCAAAGCCGATAATTCACCTGCGGATAATCAGGAGTTTACTGTATTTGGTTTGTATAATAGACATTTTAATTGTATCGTCCATTGCTTTTGTCCTTTTTTTGATATATAGAAGCAGTAAGCTCAGAGATGCTTTGTTCTGCAAATCCTTAAAGAATAATTTTTAAGTTTATTTAACATTTGTGATTTGTGTGCTTACATAAAAGTCCAATTTTCATTCTTGCGCTTTTGGGATTTCAGTGGTTGTTTCAGTTTCGCTCTCAATGTGCTGTAAAAACCACAGCTATTTTATGTTTAGTATTTTTTTTTTAGTTTTCATATAAAACCATTCTGTCAATTTCTGAACAATAAATTACATAACCTTTACAAAACAAAGACAATGAAACTGACATTAATAGAAAAAAGTGGGGGGCTTAGTAGAAACATATTTTTTAATACACTCAAAACAATGTAAAATGAAATGTTAATCATATTTTTTCATAACTTTGATTTTCTTAACTCTCTTTTCAAGTTATTATTTCTATGTTTGTTGCATTCTAATATTTTATTTTGTGAAATACCTTTAATTGTACCAAAATATAAAGATGTTATGTTTGCTATTCAAATATATTTGTGTAACTTCTTTCTAGGGATGCACTGAATATTTGGTTACTATTCGGCCGAATAGTCAGTCGAATATTGAAATTTTAAAATTTTTACAAATTCTTCATGTTATCATCTTCTAAAAACATTGAAAAATTCCCAAACAGGACTTTTTTTTCTTTTTGATTGTCCCAAATTCTTAAGTTTTTTTTAATTGTAAGTTGTATAAAAAAAACATGTCTCTTTAAAGCTTTTAAAAAAACAATAATTATATTATAGATCACAATTGTAAATTTAAACACTCTGCTCTCTAAAAGGCTTGTTTTAATAACAAACGAGTACTACTTTATTGTGTTTTGCTTTAATTAATACCTATATTGTATTAAAATTATTGTGCGCTTGTATACTTATATGTTTGTGTTGAGTTAAAATTAATGAATAATAAGTACAACTTACTTAGATCTACCAAAAATATAAAAATTGGTTTATGCCGGCCAAATTTGGTATTCGGTGCATCCCTACTTCCCTCCATAAAGAAGATTAGCATCACAGGGTTGTTGTATGAACTTTTTTTTTTGTATTATTGTCAAATGAAAAAGTATAATTGGAGCGTATAATTAATTGAAAAAAGTGACTGGTACTATTATTTTTATTTGTAGTATTAGATTAGAAATAAATTCCTAATGTATTTCAAATCTTATTTTATTTAGAATTCTTTGTTGATCCTCAAATTCCTTTGCCTAAAATGAGTCTAAACCCTTTTTTAAAAAGCCACGCAAATGAGTATATATATATATATATATAATATATATATATATATATATATATATATATATATATATATATATCTTGAAAACAAAAATATAGATTTTTTAAATATTTTTCTTTCTTTTTAAGGTTTTGGATCCAAACATGGACCTGAGAACAGTTCGTCACTTCATCTGGAAGAGCTCAAACGATTTAATCCTCCATTACCGAGCGATTAAGTAAATCAAGCATCTAATCAAATATTTTACAATTTTTTATGTAAATATAAAATTTTCATATGGCTAGGAACAGCTTCCTTTTCAAAGATTCCATTATTCCTGTACATAGTAATATTTTTTTTATAAATATAGATAGGATAATTTCTACAGAAAAAAATCAAGTTTAATCATCTTTATAGAGTTTTTCTTATTTTCTTAATTTCTATTTTTTTCTTCTAAGGGCCCTCATAACTCCTGAAAATTGTGTTTCATCTCCTGATATCTTTTTACCCTTTCTTGAAAAAATTGACGACTTTACTTTATTCGGAATAAGTCTACTGTGCATGCACAGTAGGAAAATAGAGTTCAGACATTGTGAAAATAGTTTATGTCCCAAAATTCACTGCAGAACTCTTCCAAATATTTTTCTTCTGTTTCATCATTTGAAGTGCAGTGAAAACATATTAAATTTTGTTCTTTGTTGCCTCCTCAATTAACATTGTGCACTCCTGAAAAACACCTTAGAAACTCCTCAATTTCACTGTCATAGATAGAGTATGAACCTTGTAATCCTCACAAGTTTTTTTATTATTATTTTGGCAGAAGGTTGTAACCAAGCAAAAAAATATCCAATGTATACCAAAACACACCTTAAGTTTGCAGCATTAAAATGTTCTACGCGGAGGAAACACGCGTAAACAAGCGGAATTTTGCCTCTCTGATTGGTCGCTCCTACGCGATACGCCCGCCCTGTTACTTCAAAATTGAAGGAAAAAATAATTAATATTACACTCTAACTGAAACAAATAAAAATATGTCCTGAAATAATGAATAAAGTGATTTATTGAATGTGAAAAACATTTTTTTATTCGATTCTCCCACTCGGAAATTAGAACTATTTACCCTTTTTCCCATAGAACATTTGTATACTGCATACTTAAACTGTGGTGATTTATAGTTCTTCTGATTGCAACGCAAGCTTCAGAAGCACTTTCTTCCCCTCGTGTGGATTTCAAGAAAACTGTGTGATTGGTGCTGTTTTTGTGTGTTTCCCCACCTTACTTTGGTTTAAAAAGAAATTGAGGAGCTTAGTGAAAGAACGTGCTTAGTGACATTTTTTTTTTTTAAAAATTAGATTTTTGTGTCAATGAACATGATATTCCCTATTTTAAAGATAACATGATTCGTCCTTTTTGTAAACTTTAAGTAAAGTTTATTTTTTACCTTTTGTAAGTGCCATTTTTAGTGCAAATGATCAACATTAGAGCTCTTTTTTACCTTTTGTCACCTAGCATGTTCTTCCACTAAGCTCTTCAATTGTGTTGGATCTCATGGGAGAGCCTAAACAAGGTAGGTTTAGACCAGCTCCGCTCACACCATTTTCTGAAAAACCACTCCAGGATGTAGGGGAAGAAAGTACTATCAAAGCTTGTGTTGCAATCGGAAGAACTATAGCAATTAGGACACATAGGTGTTCCTTCTCTGTTCACAGAGTTTCAGAAGGCTCTAGTATCCTATTCGCTGTCGCTTCCTAGATTAAACTACCAGAACTATTTTTTAATCCTATTTTAAGAATGAACGACTTCGTATCTCCAAACCAAATGGCCTCTGTGTTAAACCAATGGGAAAAAACATGATTTTCTAAGCCATATTTCTCTGGCTGTATTGGATATTTTTACAGACGTTTTTTTTTTTTTTTTAAATATGATAAATGTAGGCGACTTACAGGGCACCATAGTCACACTTTTTAAAATTGGTTTAAATATTTTGTGTAAAATTTACATATTGGAAATAAAAATATATTCAAATTAAATTTGAAAAGTGGTATTATAGAGCCCTGTAAATCAGCTACATTTATCATAGAAGAAAAAACAGTTTCTAAAAATATACAATACAGACAGAGAAATGTTTAGAAAATCTGTTATTTCCATTGAATTAACACAGAGGCAATTTGGTTTAAAAGCCCACAGTCATTCCCCCTTAAAGTCAGTAGATAGCTGTAGGTACATGAGTAAAATTTTTTTTTTCTGATCACTACTTTTTAGTTCTGCTATACATGATAATTAATGTCTGGTATTTGTTTTATAATCTTGAGTTACATTTCGTTTTGGCTTCAAACTTCTCTGCAACCATTTAGGAAATTTTCCTAGTGTACAGTTTTCTTTTCTTAATAAATTTATAATTAAAGAGCTGAGTTGAAGAATGTGCTAGGTGACATTTTTGAAAAATTGAGATTGTCACGTCAATGAACACATAACTAACTTCTTTAGTGATGACAAGTTTCTCCTTTTTCATAAACTTTAACATTAGTACATTTTTGCGCTTTAGAAGTACTGTTCCTAACAGATCTGAGTTAAAAAAAAAAAAGCTCATTTTCACAACTTAAAAGCTCACTAACTTCAAAGCTCATTTTCTCGTTTTCACCTTTTTTGTCACTCTTTGCACGTTCTTCCACAAAGCTCTTCAATTATAAAAACTGCCTTTAAAATATTTATTTATAAAATTATATATTTTCCATATGTAGATATAAACCAATTGCTAATAGAAACTAACATGAGTTATTTTCAATCAATTATAACTTCTTAAAAATTTTATAAATCATTTGTTGCTAAGATAACAAAAGTAACCAATTATATGATTGTAAAAAGAAAGGAGTTAAGTTGTACTAGAAAGCATCAACAAATGTCTGAGCTAGCATAAAAGAACAACATGTAACTGGATTATGCTGTTTTGAAGCTGTGTAGTTTGTGTACAAAATTTATGTCATTAACCAAATGTTTTATTTTTTTGCAATTTAATCTAGAAAGTTTTTTTTTTTCATTTTCTTTTACTTTGAATAACAATTGGTTTTAATACAATTTATTGTGTAAGGATAAGCTCAATTTCTTACTCAACCAAAGATATTTAACTTTGGGATGTGTCTTATAAGTGTTTGTTTTGTACCTCTAACTAGAAAAAAGACTGACCAATAACCTAAATGAAATATACCTACGCTGGAATTAATACAATCATATTAACCCTTTCAGTCCCAGTGATGCCATTTGGCATCATCACTTTCAATATCTTTTTCGAAATGTTTATGTCCCGTTGTGACATCCAAACACACACCATTCGATTCTTCACTCTTTGTTCTATTCGACAATATTTTACATTAATTTCAATGGAAGTCAGAACTACTATTTTTTTTATTTAGAAAATAGTCAACAAGCGTTTCTCCTGATTTTTGATAACTTCACTTCAGTTCCACATATTTAAAACACATTTTAAACTATTTTGGTTAAAATAATTACTAATTTTTTTAATAAAATGGTCAGACACCTTAAAATATTTAACTCGAAGTGTTTTTAGGTAATGTATATATTTTTTATTTTGTTTTTTTCCGCATTTAAAGAATTTTGGCATTGTTTCAAAAACCATATAAAAAATTTAAATGATTTTTTTTCTTTTGGAATTCGTATATTTGACCTAAAATAAGCTTATTTTGGGAATATCAGATGTTTCTGTAGTGTAGTAAATTTTTGGGACTGAAAGGGTTAAATGGTTAAAATTGTTTTTGTTCAACCTTCTGAATAATACGGACATATAAACCCTTATTCGAATGTCAGGTTTTCCAGCTCTGTATTGCATCAAGTACTATTTTATGGTTTGTCTTTGTAATTTTTTCTTTGGTAGATTAATCCTTTAAAAGGTTGTAAAAGTTTCTGGAAAAAGTCAAGAAATGTTCTAAAAAGGTCAAGAAATTAGATTTGACAAATCTGAATTACAAGTGCACACAAAAAAAATTTAAGTTTGGTACGCCAAACTGTGCATCCTATGCAACCCGAGATTGTCATAAGAAATTTACTTTAAAGAAGCCTCAGAGCAGGGAGTTATAGGCGGATGAGCCCAATTGACTGCAGGTCTCCAAACCAAAGTGGCTCAGTGTTAATGCAATGGAGGAAAAATATTTTCTAAGCCACATTTCTCCGGCTGTTATTGAATATTTCAACAAATGGGTTTGTTTTCCTAATGATTAAAGTGGGTAACTTAAAGATCTCTATATAATCCCACTTTTTGAAATCTCTTCCAATATTTTGTGTACAATTATTTACTGAAAATTTATTTTTAAAAAAATACTTAAACACATTTCAAAAACATAGATTGTCGGGATCTGTAAGTCAGTTACATTTATGGCTTAAAAAAAATTGGTAAAAATATTCGATACAGCCGGAGAAATGTGATTTAGAATTTTTTTTTCTTCATTGGACTAACCCTGAGGCACTTTTGTTTAGAGACCTGCGGTTCAGCCGGGTCGTTCCCAATTGAGGAAAAGATTTATTCTATTCTAATGCGGTTTCTCAGATAATTATTAAGTTTTAACTATGCAACAACAAAAAAGTCACCTGGTTTATTAGTGCTGAATTTATTTCTTGCATTTACCGAGTGTAGAAGGCTCATATTTTTATGTTTCATTGATATTGTTGCCATGATGTGTTTTGATAAACTATAATGTTCTATTGTAAATATTGAGTTGAATATTTGTAAATAAATTGGATTTTTTTTAGTTGTTTTGTATCTTAATTTGCGAATCTGCACATATTCTTTCATCTTCTCCAATGAATTTTACCTCAAAAATATGTCATTTGTTTGATTCATTCCACTTTTATTGCATTTGAAATATAATTGTAAATGTAATTATTTTAAAATACATTCATCGGGAATATAAAAAATTGGAAATTTTTAACTTATTATTTATTTCAAAACAAAATGAAAAGAAATATATTGACATTCTCTCTGGCGATGTCAATTTGTTGGTTCACACCACTTTCCAAAATCTGTTCTATTCACACAGATTTAAAAAAAAAATATTTTGTTTATTGAAAAGAATATAAGATGGAAAATTTATTTTTGACAAAAATCAGTTTAAACAGAAATGTGATTGTTCCGTTGGCGGAAATCGCCAATTCGCTACGAAATATGAAAATTCTCATCCCCGAATGCAATGAACCGAACAAATCTAATGCATCCTATGGTATCTATAAATTCATCCAATCATCCCAGTCGGTTAAGCACTCGCCTAGCATGCAAAGGCCCCGTTCTCATGCATAGAAAACGCCGGCGTTTGGGGAAAAAAATTCATCTGTAGGGAAAATTGCGGGTGCGAAAATGTACCCACTCCCTGAGTAGTAGCGATTTCACTACCACCCCCATGATACATTTCGGCTTTGGCATGGTATGGTAGGTACATATATATTCTAGCCTGTGTGCTCGGCTCTGGAGTTTAGAATGAAGATGCAGTTTTCTGCTGTTACTTTGTTTTTAACTAGTACAAAGAACTAAGAAGGTTCCAAATTACTTTCTAATGTGTATCTAGAGCAGGGTTGGCTCTGATTAAATTTGATTTTTTTTCATAAACTTATTTTTTAACAAAAGTTTTGAATTGTTTAGAATTTTTGTTTCAGTGTTTGGGTGTGTTTATTTTGTAAATTAGTTTTATTTCTCATAGGATTACTCAAATCATTTTTCATCATTATTGACAATGAAAACTATAACTTAGAAAATATAAACTTGAAAAAAATGTTAAGTCAATATTAAAGAATTGAAGGTTTTGCACACTTAAAATAAACCTGATTATGTTTTTAATGAATTTTTATTAAAGTTTTCCTTGTATTTCATTATTATAGGTGTTTCAAATTTTATTTTGCAGATAAATTCTACTTTCCATAAAAGAATTCAAACAATTTCAGCATCACAATTATATTAGAGAGAATTTTTTTATTTGCAATTAACCAGATGCATGTTTTCAATTAAAATGTTCCCCTTATTTTGAAATCAATCAGTATTGCATGCTATAATACTTTTCTTTAGTCTGAAAAAAATCATGAATTATGATTTGTATTTTGTGATATTAATTACATTTATATCGCCTCTTGCAATATTCTAAAATTATTTTATTTATTCGCATCAACCTCCTACTTTCTTCATCATCAATAAAATCGATAGATGTCAGTCCACGAATTTTTAGTAAAAGAATTGTTTTTAGTTATTCTTGCGACGACATCACTAACAAAGTAACGAAAAAAAGAATACACAGTACAGAAACCATCTCGAGTATCAAAACAAACAAACAATTCTACGTCATTTCCGGAACGCCGGCGTTTTCATATGAACGGGATTATAAGGCCTCACAAAATAGCCAGCTAAACGCCGGCGATTTCACAGGCCATGTGAACGCGCCTGTCCCAAGTTCAGGTCCGGGGATCGCCAAAATAATTGCCGACCTATAAATAGCCCGTGCAGCCAAAAATGTCCGACGAATAATACCCCGTGTAAGGGAATGCACTTTAAACACACAAACATCCTTGACTGTGGTTCTAAAGCCCATTTCACACCTTGTCACAACTACTTGCAACTCCCGTAGGACACCGTGCATTAAAAAGTTGCACTCAGTTCGTGAGATTTTTTCCTGCTTGCACGAAAAAATCGCAGTTGCATGTATCCTTAGCCAATCAGAACTCAGGATTCCCTTGGCTGCATTGTGGCGAACTAGACTTCGCCAACTGGTTGTTTATTTACTTTTTAAGACGCCAACTTTCCCCGTTTGCAAAAATCTGCGCAATTAAAAATTGATATTAAATGGATGGCAAAGATGAAAATTGATCAAATTAAGGAAGTTCGGAAACATAAATTTCTGTTTGATGCAAACAATGCCCATAGTTTGATTAAAGTTTGCTTTTAAAAAGATGAAACTTGCCAAATTTTGAGATAATTTTTTGTGGAAGCCCGAAAATCCAGGTTACCACAAGTTGCGAGTTGCAGTTGCAAGTAGCTGTGCAGGTGTGAAATGGGCTTAAAACGACAAAGCGACGATAATTCAGTTGTTCAGTTCTGCAAAATTTTACTAAGGTAGCATACAAATGAGTTAAAACAACATTCGAAAGTGAAAGAGAATTACCAACCAGAAAGTAAACTTTCTTAAATCTTAGTAAGGGCTGTGAGGCGCCCTGTGGTCAGTGTCTCGATCTACCGATCGGAAGGTCCCGCGATTGAGTTCTGGTCGCTGAAATCTCACCGAGTATATGCGGAGTTCGTGCTCGTTAAATCTGTTGGGTCCGAAAGTCCTGTGGGCGGTAATTACGCAGTTTCCCACGGGTACAGGTTCCTGGAGACTATTTCCCTCCCCTTCAGGGACATATCTAAATTGTGGAGGTGGCGCGTGATAATTGGCAGCATCTGTCACGTATGTGAGTGTTAGTGTGTGTGTTGTGATTGTCTTACTCGACGAAGGTTTATAAGCGGCTGAGTTGCTCTGAGCAAGCACACAAGCCTGAAAATATATGTATACCAACCAACCAATCTTAGTAAACGTAAACATAAACAACGACGATTCGTGGATAAGGAACGAGGGTAAAATACTGAAATAGCTTTTAAAAAAGCTACTTGGGTCAGTGTATATGGTTATCAGCACGGCATTTCAGTGGGATCTGTGTTATTTAGACATTCCATAATTATTGTATGATTTGAAATCCATCTTGTCGAAAACATTTCGAGGCAAATCCAAATGGCGTGTTGAGAAAATGTCTCCAACACCAAAACAACGCGATCTTCCTATTCTTAAAAACCATTTTATTCAGTGCAACTATATAACTGTCATCAAGATACACTTACTGTACAAAAACCATACATCTCTGTAGTAGCTACCATCAACAGCGTTTCATTCAGTGCAACCATATAACTGTCATGAAGATGCACTTCAAATTTGTGTTTTTCTCGTCGGAAAATAATATCTCTCATCCCAGTGGAAAAAATTTTTTAAATACCGAGAAAAACTGGTGAATACTGGGAAAAATTGGTAAATGCCTGGAAAACTAGGAAATACCTTTCTTTCTGGGATATACTTTACCTAGGAAATCTTTTTAATTAATTAAGAAGTTTTATAAAATTAATCATCAATTTCTCTTTCTTTTTGTTTCCATCCTCATCTTTAAATTCTGGCTGTCATTGCAATTGTGCAACTGTCTAGTTGGAGGATCTCTTGTTAAGCTCACGATTTTTGTTACCCTTCGTGTCCACTATAGACGTTATACTTTGTCAAAATCTAGTATTGTAGGATTTTATTTCTAAACTTACTAGCCGTTGCATAAATAATTAATTATTTGTCAACATTTGCACAATATTTTTATGAATGTTTACCACAGACAATATTTTATACAACTTACATACTTTGTCAAAATCTAGTATTGTAGGATTTTATTTCTAAACTTACTAGCCGTTGCATAAATAATTAATTATTTGTCAACATTTGCACAATATTTTTATGAATGTTTACCACAGACAATATTTTATACAACTTTATTTATGTTAATGCAGATGGGAACACTTGAATAATAAACAAAAGTACATTATTTTTATATGCAAAATTATTAAGGAAGTTTAGTCAATTTTTAAAAATATAAAGTCTATGATAAATATTTATTGAATTACAAAAATGTTATTATTTTAATTAATCTTATTAAATTACCCATTCTTTAGAAAAAAATATTTTTCTCAGGATTGTAAATACCGGTTTTTACCATGGTATTTACTGAGGGTAGTAAAAACCAGGCGAACCCTGATGCACTTACTGTACAAAACTCATACATCACTTTAGTGCCATCTGCAGCATATGCAGGACTACCATATAACAGTATGCTTACTGTACAACAACCATACATCTCTGTAGTGCCATCTGTAGCATTTCCATCAGTGCAACCATATAACTGTACATTTACTGTACAAAACCCATATATCTCTGTAGTGCCCTCTTTGGCATTTCCTTCAGGACAACCATATAACTATACACTTACTGTACAAAACCCATACATCTCCGTGGTGCCACCTGCAGCATTTCCTTCAATGCAACCAAACTGTCATCAAGGTGCACTCACTGTACAAGGGCTAAACATCTGTGAAATGCCTTCTGAGGCATCTAATTTAGAAAAACAATCAAAAAGTCCTGAAGAGACATATACCAAACAAAGTCCATGTATCAGTGAGGTCTGCTCTGAAGCATTTAATTCAGGGGAAGAAACTAAATATGGAGCAACAGAAATTGAACAAAATCCAAGCATCTGTGAAGTGCATTCCGAAACATTTGCCGTAAAGAAAGAGTCTGAACTGCCTCAAGAGATGAATGCAGAGCATCCATACATCTGTGAAGTGCTTTCCGAAACAGTTGCCATAAAGGAAGAGCCTGAACTGCCCCAAGAGACAAATACTGAGCAACATCCATACATTTGTGAAGTGCCTTCTCCTTCTGAAACATTTGCCATAAAGAAAGAGCCTGAACTGCCCCAAGACATGGATACTGAGCCACATCCATACATCTGTGAAGTGCTTTCCGAAACAGTTGCCATAAAGGAAGAGCCTGAACTGCCCCAAGAGACAAATACTGAGCAACATCCATACATCTGTGAAGTGCCCTCTGAAACATTTGCCATAAAGAAAGAGCCTGAACTGCCCCAAGAGATGGATACTGAGCAACATCCATGCATCAGTGAGGTTTATTCTGTAACATTACGTTCTGAGAATAAACCTAAAAGTCACTTAGAGGCACAAACTGAAGCACTCTCTGGAACATTAATTTCAAAAAAACTATCTAAAAACCATCTAGTGACAGAAACTGAAAGAAATTTATCTATCTGTGAAGGGTTTCCCATAACACATCCATCAAAGAAGTTACCTGAAAGCCATCCAGTGACCCATTCTGAAGAAAGGCCATACATCTGTGAAGTCTGTAACTTAACATTTCAACAAGTATCCACCCTAATAGATCATAGGCGTAGTCATAGTAAAGGAAAAACCCACAGCTGTCAAAAATGTCATGAAGTATTTAATACAGAAGAACTCCTTCAGCAACACTTGTGGAAACATATTAGTGAAAACAAACATGCGTGTGAAGCATGCCACAAATTATTCTCTAGCGAAAAAACCCTTTCAAAACATAACCTCACGGAACATCATGTGTGTGATATTTGCAAAGAGGTATTTGCTGATCAACCTCAACTTGAAAAACATGTCTTGATGCATCTTGATAAAATTTCACACACTGTCACTCACAGCTGTCAAAAGTGTCCTGAAGTATTTACTACAGAAGAACAGCTTCAGCAACACTTGTGGAAACATATTAGCGAAAACAAACATGGGTGTGACGCTTGTCACAAATTATTCTCTAATGAAAAAAGCCTTTCGAAACATAATTTGACAAAACATAATGTTTGTAATGTCTGCAAAGTGGCATTTGATAATAAATTTCACCTCGAAAAACATGTCTTAATGCATCGCGATAAGAATTTGCATGTATGTAAAGTGTGTGACATGTCGTTTAGTAGCATTAAAAAACTCAAAAAACATTCTTGGATACACTCTACAGAAAGGCCATACAATTGTAAAATTTGTAACGAAGGGTTTGTTTCAAAACACTTCCTTAAAGTTCACATGAAAAAACAACACGCAGGAAAAAAGAAATATGTCTGTGACTTATGCAACGTATGTTTCATTGAAAAATCTTCTCTTAACGAACACTTTCACGAAACACACACTGAAGAAAAGCCATACGTCTGTAAAGTATGTGGCATGGCATTTAGGAATAAACATATGATGAAAAAACATGCCATGGTGCACACAGTAGAAAAAAAGTACATCTGTGAAGTGTGCAACAGGGCGATGAAATCAAGACAAAGTCTTAAAGACCATCTAACAAGACACAGAAGTGAAAAAAATCATGTTTGTGAGTATTGTGACAAGGCCTTTAACAATGATCGCTACCTTAAAAAGCACTCAGTGATACATACAGGAGAGAAGCCTTTTGTCTGTGATTTCTGCAACAAAGCTTTTTCTCGCAAAACCCACCTCAGGACACACTTGTTGTTGCACACTGGTGAAAAACCACACACGTGCGAAGTGTGCAATGAGGGATTTAATCAGAAAGTGCTGATGCGAAGGCACATGAAGAAACACACAGCAGTGTAACAATAATACAAAAAGACTTTTTTTTACATATCCCAGGGTCAATATTAGACCAGTTCCATGATGTATGTGATCCTGAGAATGTCAAAAATGAAAGTAGGTTGCCCTTGGTGTCTTTCCACGTCAGCCCGAGATAATGGAATTTCGCATTGTACGCTGAATAGAGACCAAACGCAGAAATACTACTTTTTCAAGAAAAACTGTCCTAAATTTATTTTTTCCATTGCATTGCATCATAGAAAAAATAACCATTCACTTGCCGCATTCCAACTATTCTACTAATTCATTTAATTTTTGCTTTAATCGCTTTATATTTAAATTCTGAATATTATAGCATTTACAACTCAAAAAGACATAATTAGTGCGATAGGTCACTTTTTCTGCATACAGTGCGATATAGGTTTGGGACTGGCTTGAACACTTCCATGATAGTTAGGGCAGTCGGGGAACAGCCTAGATCCGGCCTAAAACTATGTGTTTGTTCTGTCTGGAATCTGGAGAGGGCACTTTGGTCCTGCCTCCATATTTCAATTCTCGCCTAGTTTCTTCTCCATTGCAAGAATGGTGTGATTGACTCAAAGAAGGCTTTCTTTCCTAGTGAAGTTTGAACAAATTAAGTTAGCAGTAGGACTCTATCACTATGTATCGTCTTGTGGAAAGTAGCTCATCTCTGTGAGATGAGCTATTTTCCACAAGCCGATACATAGTGATTGTCTTTTGCCCTTGGGTTGCTAATTCTAGTTCATTTCCATGCCAAGTATTAGCTAAGAAACCCCCCTGCTAATTTACCAGCGAGCTGTTCCCTTGGCTAAAGATAAGAAAGTGGAATGATCAAAATTGCAATCAAATTCAATCTTGCTGTCTTTACGTATAAAAATGTTGGAGACTTTCTAGATGTTTTTTTTATTAAAGTTCTAAATTTTACTGATGAATTTGAATTCTTTTGTAAATTTTGAATTGAACAGATGTGAATAAATAGTTAAAATACTTTTTTTTCAGATTTGTTTGTATTTTCATTTCGTAATGAAGCCAATTTATCTACACAAGCAAATGTTAATTATTCTGAAATATCTGTCTCTGATTAATTTTTGCTGAGCCATTAGGAAAATTTGTTCAAATTGGTTGCAATTTAAACTTAATTAGATTTTAATTTAATATGTATGGATTAAAAACTAGCTAACTAAAACTTTTACACTACTCTTGCCATTGAGCTAAAGAATGGCAAGGGTAGTGTAAGCTTCTAGCTCATTGACTCTTGCAGTTATATTAAATCTGTTCCTAGTTCCTAACAATTAAATAATTTTAGAACAAGTTTTGTGTTCCTGCCTGCACAGATCTTGAGTGGCAACACGAATGCCAAAATGAAATTAAATTATTTCTCCATCCTTGATATATGAATTGCCCTACATTTCTTTCGTTCTTATATTGAAAACTATATAGTGAGAATGCGTTAAGTAATTTAAGGTAAACGGAGAAGAATTTAGAAGCTACCAGAAGGTAAATATATATTTTTTAATATATCACCTCTAAAACCATCGAAGCTGCTGACTGAATGGTTTAGAAGCCGGACAGGCAGTATAAATTATCACGGGCTCGAATCCCGGTATGTGATTGTGATCATGGATGTTTGCGTTTTTGTTTAAATTAGCGTGTTTTTGAAATGCATGCTCGTGAAATGTGTGGAGTCCCCTTGGTTTCATTTGGGTGCTTGATCAGGTGCCGATTTCTTTACTTAACCAGTGTTTTAAATTGCGAAGCAAAACTGGCTGTGTTTAAACGCTTATAGAGAGTCGAAGTAGACAGCCAAACACACTAATCTCATAAAAAATAAAAAATCACCGCGCGCGAGGATCAAAATGCCGAATTGTGTACATCTGTCCTAATAGCGTATTATAAAACGGTGAGTTATTTAAATTTGTAAACAGCTTGTTGTTGAAAATCTTAAACTTATTTCACCAAAAGTACTTTTTATAAAAAATAATAACTCTTAACCAGCGCCGTCTTAACCCTATTTTTAGCATCAGAAGCCTGTTATTGTTTTTTTCGTTAATTAATAGAACCGGTTGCAGCTTGGCGTCATTTTGAAAACTTAGTGATTGGGAGTCATTTTCATATCAAAAATAAAATATGAACTGCAACTGAGAAAATGTAATGAATCAAACTAAACTACTGTACCACTGATGCAGATGCACTTGTTGAAAACAGATTTTTTTCTGTTCATTTTTCAATGCAGTGTTTTCTTAGATGCAAAAAGTAAGTTATTCTTATTTTGTTTTAACTAGTTTTCCATTTAAAAATTAAAAGATTAAATTTTCTCTGTATGAGGAAATGAGACCAAATAACTGTGGGTCCCAAACCAAAGTGCCTCTGTGTTAATCCAATTACAAAAAAATATCTTTTAAGCCACAATTTTTCCAGGTGTATTGAATTATTCAAAAACAACGGCCGTATTAAATAATATTATAAACTTTTCTTTTTCAATGATTTATGTAGCTGACTTACAGGTCTCTATTATCCCACTTATTTGAAATTGGTTTAAATAGTAAAATTAAAAAAAATTGAATCAACATTTTCCAAGCAATTTCAAAACTCGGATTGAAGGAACCTGTAAGACAGCTACATTTAGCATATAAAAAAACCTTTAAAAATATTTAATATAGCTGGAGGAATGTGTCGTAGAAAATATTTTATCTTCCATTAATTATTAATACAGCGGCACTTCCGTTTGAAGACCTGCAGCAGTCATTTGCTCTCAACCAGACAAATTTTTTTCGCTCAAAATTTGAAAATAGTATATGTAAAAACAAAGCATGTGTTTGGTTGAAATTGGTCGGTAATGATATATTGGTCCACTTCTAATGATTCGATCTCAATGTGTACAATATTACTTCATTTTCGCCTAGTAAAGTAAGAAAATGCCTTGTAGTTTTCTTGTTTTGACACTCGCCAGTTGATGATTAAGCTTTAAAAGTGTAACTATTGTATTGGTAAAGCATGAAATTATTTCTCATTTATTCAGTAAAATAGCAATGCAAATTTAAATCAGTAAAGTTATCATAAAATACATAATTGTCATTTACTCTTAATATGGAGAGTCCTAACGGCAAGATAAAAATTGATTTCTTAAAAAAAATTCACATTTTAACTATAACTTCTCAGGGTACACATATCACACAAGCAAAAATTCTCCAACCCTCAACTCAACCATATCTTCAACACAAAATTCAAAAGTTGGATATAACCTGGCGTCTATTGTGAAAGTTGAGGCTGAAGAAAATAGGCTTTAACCGTGATGTGTCCTTTGGTTGTAAACCCTTCTTGTGATATGCCCTTTGGTTGTTAATTCATATTTACCCATTGCTCCTTGATTTCGTAATATTAGATAGACTAATAGCATATTTATTTAATACATATTTTATTATTGATGAATGATGTTTGAAAAATCCACAAATTCCAATTTTGTTCTATAATATTGTAATTTTTGTTTCAGATTAGAACACAGAGATTACTCCTGTCATGAACAATTTTCTCTCGCACACTATTTGATTGGTCAGTTAAGCAGGGATTTTAAAAGAATCATCGAAAAAGATAATCGTCCAATTATAAAAGAAATTTTTTGTAAAAATTAGACATAAGTCAGGCCTTAAGTCAAAATTATAGACAAAAAAAAGTCATGGAAAAGTACCCAAATAAGAATCGTACTAAATCATCACCATCCATCTGTAGAACATTTGCCAAATCATTTCATTCGGAACAATTGCCTAAATGTTGTCATGAGACACATACAACAGAAAACATGCTCATGTGTAAAGTGCAATCGGAAGACATTCATTCAGGGAAACCACATAAATGTCATCAAGATGCACTCGCTGTGCAAAACCCATACATATCTGCCGTGCCATCTTCTTCAGCATTTCATTTAAGGCAACCATATAAATTTCATCAAGGTGCACTCATTGTGCAAAATCCATACTTCTGTGAAGTGCAATCTGGAGCATGTCATTCTATGCAACCATATACATGTCATCAAGATACACTCACTATACCAAAACCATACATATCTGCAATGTCATCTGCAGCATTTCATTCCCCAATGCAATCATAGGAAATTTCATCAAGATACACTCACTGTGCAAAAGCCATATGTCTGTGAAGTGCAATCTGCAGCATTTCATTCAGTGCAACCATATAAATGTCATCAAGACACACTCACTGTACCAAAACCATACATCTCTGCTGTGCCATCGGCAGCATTTCATTCAGTTCAACCATATAAATGTTATCCGAATACACCCACAGTACAAAATCCATACATCTCGGTAGTGCCATCTGAAGCATTTTATTCAGTGCAACCACATAAATGTCATCAAGATGCACTCACTGTACCAAAACCATACATCTCTGCAATGCCATCTACAGCATTTCATTCACTGCAACCATATAAATGTCAACAAGATACACTTACTGTGCAAAAGCCATACACCTGGGAAATACCTTCTGAAGCATTTACTTTAGAAGAACAATCTAAAACTCCTGAAGAGACAGATACCAAACCAAGTCCATACATCAGTGAAGGCCGTTCCAATGCATTTCATTCAGAGAAAGGAACTGAATCTGAAGTGTCACATTCTGAAGCATTGAATTCTAAGTACCAACAAAAATATAATTTAAAATCACATACTGAAGTCAAAACTTATATTATTGAAGTACGTTCTGAACCATTTGATTTAGAAGAGCAATTTAAGGGCCAACTAGTTACACAAACTGACACAAATCCATGCATCAGTAAAGTATTACTCGACAAATTTCCTTTAACAAAACCACTTAAAAGCCATCTAGTGACCTATTCCAAGAATAAGCCATTCGCCTGTCAATTATGCAACTTAAGATTTCAGAAAGAATCCACCTTAACTGAACACCAGAGAATTCATACTAAGTATGATGGAGAGATGCATGCTGAACAAATTCCAATGGGTGAAGTACATTCTGAAGCATTGAATTCTCAGGATCAAAATTATGATTTAGAGACACATAATAAAGAAGACCCATACATCTGTGAAGTGCATCCTGAAGTATTGAGTTGTGAGGATCAGCAACATATAATTTCCGAGGCACATACTGAAGTTAAGCCATACATCTGTGAGGTGCAATCTTTAGAACAAGAGTCACATACTGAAGAAAAGGATTCTTTGGAAGAAGGCCATGGTGAAGTACATTTTGAGGATCCCCAAGATTATAATTTAGAGATGCATACTGAAGTAAAGTCAAACATTAGCTTAGTTTGTTCTGAAATTTTCAATTCTAAAGATCAACAAAGTTCTAATTTAAAGATGCATGATAAAGAAAAGCCATGTATTATTGAAGCTTGTTCTAAATCATATTCCGATGATCAACCTAAAAGTCATCTAGCTACACAAATTGAAGTGAAACCATGCATCAGTGAAGTACTCTCTGGGACAGTCATTTTTAAAGAACAATCTGAAAAGCACCTAGCTACAGGAACTGATAAAACTTTTCCTGCAAAGAAGACTCAGCTAAAGACCCATTCTGAAAAAAGAACATACATATGTGAAGTGTGTAACTTGGCATTTTGTAAGTTATTTACCCTAATAAAGCATAAAAGGGTTCATAGTGGATCAAGACCCCACAGTTGCAAAGATTGTCACCTTACATTCACTACAAAGGAGCAACTTCAGTTTCACATGTTGACACATGCTGTTAAACACTATACTTGTGAAGAATGCAACAAGCAATTTAGCTCTTCATATTCTCTGAAAAAACATTTTAAAGTGCATCTCAAGAAATCATTTGTCTGTAAAGTATGTGACACATCATTTGATAGTGCTAAAAAACTAAAAAAACATTCTTGGATACACTCTACAGAAAAGCCGTATAGTTGCAAAACTTGTAACGAAGGGTTTGTTTCAAAATACTTTCTTGCAGTTCATAGGACAAAAAAACATCCAGTGAAAAAAGAGAATGTCTGTGACATCTGTAGTGAAAGTTTCATTGAAAAATCTTCTCTTAAAGAACACTTTAAAGAAACACACACTGAAGACAAGCCATACATCTGTGAAGTATGTGGCAAGGCATTTAGGAGCAAACAATCTATGAAAACTCATACCAAGGTGCACACTGTAGAAAAAAAGTACATTTGTGAAGTGTGCAACAAGGCTTTTACAGCTAAAGTAACTCTTAGGGACCACCTAAAAAGACACAGAGGAGAAAAAAATCATGTTTGTGTTGTATGTGAAAAAGCTTTTATTAATAATCATGACCTTAAGAAGCACTTAGTAGTGCATACAGGCGAAAGGCCTTTTATCTGTGAATTCTGTAACAAGGCTTTTGTATGCAAAACCCACCTCAAGACACACTTATTGCTACACACTGGGGAGAAACCGCACACATGTGAAGTGTGCAATGAGGGATTTAATCAGAAAGTGTTGCTGCGAAGGCACATGAAGAAACACATAGAAGTATAAGGAAAATTCAAGAAGACCTTTAGTTTCTTAGTTAAGTCAGAACGAACTAAGTTAGCTGTGGGACACCATCACCATGTCCCTTTAGTCCAATCAGATGGTGCTGATTAACCCTTTCGGTCCCAAAAATTTACTACACTACAGAAGCATATAAAAATTAGATATTCACAAAATAAGCTTTAGGTGAAATATACGAATTCCATAAGAAAAAAAAATTCATTAAAATTTTTTATATGGTTTTTGAAACAATGCCAAAATTTTTTAACTGTGGAAAACAACAAAATAAAAATATATATGTATTACCTAAAACCACTTTGAGCTATATATTTTAAGGTATCTGACCATATTATTAAAAAAATAGTAATTATTTTAACAGAAATAGTTTAAATTGTGTTTGAAATATGTGACACAGAAGTGAACTTGTCAAAAATCAGGAAAAACGCTTGTTGACTATTTTCTATATTAAAAAAATAGTAGTTCTGACTTCTATTGAGATTAATGTAAAATATTGTCTGATAGAACAATATGAAGAATCGAATGATGTGTGTTTGGATGTCATAACGGGACATAAACATTTTGAAAAAAATATTGAAAGTGATGATGCAAAATGGCATCACTGGGACTGAAAGGGTTAAGTCAATGAGAGTAAATTTTAGGAGTTTTATCGAATAAATGCTTAAACAACATCAATGCAATTCAACAAATTCCTTAGAACAATCGGACTGGGATCTAATCAGTTGGGTAACTAATAATTGGTTGAAATTTCATTCTATATCTATAATATTGTAATTTTTTTTATGTTTCAGATTAGAAGACTATTGCAGATTGCTCCTGAAAAAAACAATTCACTCCCACACCCTACTCTATTTGATTGGCCATTTCTTCTTCTATTGGATTGATTTTCAAAAGTATTACTTATGCATCATTTTAAATCATAGCCATCTGCTTGTAGAATGTTTTCTAAATCATTTCATTCAGAACAACTGCTCAACAGTTGTCAAGAAGCAGACACTAAAGAAAACCTGCGAACTGCTGAAGTGCCATCTGCAGCATTTCATTTAGTGCAACCATACAATTGTCAGCAAGATGCACTTACTGTACAAAATCCATACATCCCTGTATACCCATCTGCAGCATATCATTCAGTTCAACCATTTAACAGTATGCTTACATACATCTCTGTAGTGCCATCTTTAGCATTTCCATCAGTGCAACCATATAACTGTACACTTACTGTACAAAACCCATATATCCATGTAGGGCCATCTTTAGCATTTCCTTCAGGACAACCATATAACTGTACACTTACTGCACAAAATCCATTCATCTCAGTGGTGCCACCTGCTGCATTTCATTCAATGCAACCGAACTGTCATCAAGGTGCACTCACTGTACAAAGTCCAAACATCTGTAAAATGCCTTCTGAGTCATCTACTTTAGAAAAACAATCGAAAAGTCCTGAAGAGACCTATACCAAACAAAGTCCATGCATCAGCGAGGTCCGTTCCAAAGCATTGCACTCAGAGAAAGAAGCTAAATATGGAGATACACAAATTAAACAAAATCCAAGTATCTGTGAAGTGCATTCTGAAGCAGCGAATTCTAAGGATAAACAAAATTGTAATTTAGAAACACAAACTGAAGTCAAACCTTACATTATTGAAGTTCGTTCTGGAGCATTTGATTTTGGAGAACAGTCTAAGGGCCAACAAGTTATACAAGCTGACACAAGTCTATATATCAGTAAGGTATTACCCATAGCAAACCAATTCAAAAGAAATCTAGTGACCTCTTCTCAGAATAGGCCATTCACCTGTCGATTGTGTAACCTAGGATTTCAGAAAAAATCCACCCTAATGAAACATCATAAAATTCATACTAAAGATAACGGAGAGACACATACTGAACAAAATCCATCCAGTGAAGTGCATTCTGGAGCATTGAATTCTGAGCATCAACAAAATATTTCAGAGAGACATACTGAAGTTAAGCCATACATCATTGAAGCTGGTTCTGAAACATATTCTGAGGATCAGCCTAAAAATCATCTATGTACACAAATTGAAGTGAAACCATGCATCAATGAAGTGTTCTCTGGAACATTAATTTCAAAAGACCAATCTAAAGAACACCTAGGCTCAGGAACTAATAAAACTATAACCATCTGTAAAATTGTCCCTTCAAAGAAGCCACTGAAAAGCCAGCCGAAGACACATTCTGAGAAAAAACCATATATTTGTGAAGTCTGTAACTTAGCATTTTGTAAAGTATCCTTCCTAATAAAACATTGGAAGGTTCATAGTGGAGAAAAACCCTACAGCTGCAAAATGTGTCTACAACTATTCACTACAAAGGAGCATCTTCAGTTTCACAAGTTGAGACATGCTGTTAAACACTATACTTGTGAAGAATGCAACAAGCAATTTAGCTCTTCATATTCCCTGAAAAAACATTTTAAAGTGAATCATAAGAAATCATTTGTCTGTAAAGTGTGTGACACATCATTTGACTGTTCATATTCCCTGAAAAAACATTTTAGAGTGCATCACAAGAAATCATTTGCCTGTAAAGTATGTGACAAATCATTTGATAGTGCTAAAAAACTAAAAAAACATTCTTGGATACACTCTACGGAAAAGCCGTATAGTTGCAAAACTTGTAACGAAGGGTTTATTTCAAAATACTTCCTTGCAGTTCATAGGACAAAAAAACATCCTGTGAAAAAAGAGTATGTCTGTGACATATGCAGTGAAAGTTTCATTGACCGATCTTCTCTTAAAGAACACTTTCAAGAAATGCACACTGAAGACAAGCCATACATCTGTGAAGTATGTGGCATGGCATTTAGGACCAAACAATCTATGAAAACTCATGCCAAGGTGCACAATGCTATGAAAAAAAAGTACACCTGTGAAGAGTGCAAGAAGGTGTACACATCTTTGTATGGCCTTAGGGACCATATTAAGAGACACAGAGGTGAAAAGAATCATGTGTGTGTGGTATGTGACAAAGCTTTTATTAATAATAAGTGCCTTAAAGAGCACTCAGTGATACATACAGGAGAGAGAAATTTTGTCTGTGATTTCTGCAACAAAGCTTTTTCAAAGAGATCTCACCTGAGGACACACTTGTTGTTGCACACTGGAGAAAAACCGCACACTTTTGAAGTTTGCAACGAGGGATTCAATCAGAGAGTGTTGCTGCGAAGACACATGAAGAAACACACAGCAGTGTAAAAAAATCAAAAAGGCTTTTTTGTTTCACAGTCAGGGCCTGCTCTTCCATAAGGCCTGTTAGGCCCGGGCCTAGGGCCCCTATATTTTAGGGGCCCCTAAATTTCAGCTTCTATTATGCTAAATGCTGTAAATCCCCAAAATATCAGTAAACTAAAAAATTCGGATACTCCACTTTGGTTTTTGCGCAATTTTAAGTGAGTAATTGACCTAAAGTTATTGTTTTGGTCGATGTTTGTAAGTTAGCCTATAAAATTGTAGCGAAAATTTTATACATGGGTCATATAGCACCGTCATTATTGGAAATCATACATAAAATTTTCCGTAAAGGGGCCCCCAAAATAGGTTGTGCCTATAGTCTGAGATTTCCTAGAGCAGGCCCTGTTCACAGTTACCTTAAACATTGAACAAAATATGTTTTTGTTTCATAGATTACCTTACCACTTACCTTAGAAAATGGGAAAATGTATGTGCCAAAGCTTTTATTAATAATAAGTGCCTTAAAGAGCACTCAGTGATACATACAGGAGAGAGAAATTTTGTCTGTGATTTCTGCAACAAAGTTTTTTAAAAAAAATCCCACCTCAGGACACACTGGTTGCTGCGAAGACACATGAAGAAATACACAGCAGTGTAAAAAAATCAATAAGGCTTTTTTGTTTCACAGTTACCTTAAACATTGAACAACGTGTTTTGAGATTTTTGCATTAAAATATTATCTGATTATCTATCTTTCAAGTGGTAAAAATCGATTTGTTGTTGTAATGTAAATAGTTTTTGATTTAAATGCAGTCTTGTAAAGGCCATTTTATTGTCATCAATCTTACAATGAAAGCCTTTAACTCATTTTCTGAAGAACGGATTTTTGCATAATATGCTTGCATTCCTAGCATATCTTAAATTAATATGCTTTGCTTATTAAAAAAAAATTAAGTGCATTTTGAAGAGTATGAATCAGGGCATGTGGCCATGTACTTTTTTTTTAACAAATCGTAAATATTGTAGACATTTAAAAAATTAAATTTTTAAAACAAATTTAAATTTTGAAACTTGTCATTTCAAACTATCATTATTAAATAACTACTCTGCTTAGAGCTAAAATTTTAGTAGGTTACATGCATGGATATTTACTATCTTTTCTGTAAAAATTATGTAAAACAAGTCCTTTGAAATATTGTTATGTTCACTATTTAGCACACTTAAATAAATTTCTAATTAATTTATTAATATATTTTTTCATTGCAATAAAGTATTTTTACATTAGTTTTTATGTGCCTGATCTTCTCACGTTTTAAAAGATCTCAAAAATGAAAGAAAAAGTTGTCTAAGATATATTTATACTTTGAGTCGGAACAAACTAAGTTAGTTGTTGACTCTATCACACTGTATTTGACTGCAGAATGGTGCCTATATCTGTTTCTGTAGCTATTAAGTTAACCTGGGGACCCTTGGTCATAAGGTAGGATAGGTCCACCTTTTAATTTTTGTATTTAAACACATTTAAACATTTTCTAAACAAAAAGTATTCAAAGCTACTGTTGTCAGCAGATAACCACCTTAGTTTCAAAAAGGCAGGAATATCTTGTGCATTTTAATGTGTGTACAAACTGAATAAAATAAATTAAAAAAAATTACTTGATATGGAGAAGTTTAGAATTTTTAATACAGATATTACTGTAAAAATATATTACTTTAATTATTAATTATGGTGAATATGATTTTAAAATGATTCCAGAATTTCGAATTATAATTATTTATATTTTTTTTATACTTTAATGCTTGTAAAATTAATTTGAAATACTTTTTATTGTGCTTGTTAAAATTATGTATTTTTGTATGGGCCGAGCAGAATCGCAATTGTATCTTGTTTTTATGTGCCAAAAATGTAGGAGATTCGGAATATATTTTGTATTGAAGTCATATAATGTGCATTGATAAAATAGAATTCTGTTTATTTATTGTATTGAACATCAGTAAACAAATGTTTTTTAAAGGTATTCTTTTTATTGTAATTTTCATTTCCAAAAGCAAATCAATTTATCTACCCAAGCAAATTTGTATTATTAGATATATAAAAAAAAAGTGAATGTTCTGTCACGATGAAAATCAGTTAACATTTGATTTTATTTAAGATTTTACTTGAATATATATGGATTGGCTTTAACCTTGCAGACATACAAAACTGGTTGTTACAACAAGCAATATAAATGCATTAGTGTTATAAGATGCTACCATAGTCCTGCCACAATAACACAAGTTTCGAATGCATTTTCTTACCCTACCCCCTAGTGCTGTTTTCTAGGAAACGAGCGTCATCGCAAACCGACTCTACTTAGTTTTGGAAGGCAATGATGTTTCCTGGGAATGCTAACGTCCTTTCCATCCTGCAAAACCACACGAGGGGAAGAAGCGCTTTCAAAGCTTGCATTGTAATCAGAAAGACTATAGCAGTAGCTTTTCTTAGAATTTATCCTGAAAGCAAGCATTTAGCAAAGGAATCAAGATATTTATAGCACAAGTAATGGTTGCCTCGGTAATTTCACTTAGTAGATTTGAAAAATTGGTTGAGTTAATGTCGCACTAGAGATGAAGAGAGTTTTTGGCAAAAGGCGGCGTAATTTTCAACAGACGAACAGTTGAAATAAGGTCATACTAAGCTATAATCCTTACGATTACAATGGAAGCTTGTCTTCTCCGACCACTTTGTGTGGTTTCCCAGAAACTGATATTTAGTTATTCTAAACCCTACTTTGTTTCAGACAGCTTTGAGGTTAATCGCAACTGCTCTCGAAACAGGGTTATTAAACGCCTGCTTTTATTTTATTTTTTTGCGAAAACCCAACCAACTTAGTATATATGCTCCAAAGTCCAAACGGTGCGTACGATGTCGCCCTTAACGGTTGGGTTGGGTACCTACTCGGGTATCTGCTCGTCACTTGACTGTGGTTCTAAAATAAGTCGTCAATAGCCCTCGTGTGAAGATAATTCAAACCTAACCAACCTACTTGGAATTTCTGGGTTGTTCAAAGTTTTAAAAAAATGATAATTTATTGTAATCGTTACATTTATGTATATTGTCTAGAACCAAGAGTTTTTTTTTTGTGTTAAATTTTATAACCCGGAATATGGCATTTAAATTCAAATTTAAAATGATCTATTAGTAATTAAATTTAATTCTTATATAAAAGCACGCATTTAATTTATAAATGTATATTTTTAAAATTAAAGGTACAAAATTGTAAAAGTTTATTAATAATAAAATACTAACAAAAAATTACATAATTTTTTTAAAAAAATTTTGTTTGTGTAAAATGCCATGTCAATTGCCCACTTGGTTTTTTTTTTTGAGTCAGGTAAAATCATTACTTTGTCTCGAAACCCAAGTAGGGTAGAGCAACAACGAAAAGACAAATCTCATGTCATTTCCTGCAAAACCACACAATATAAGAGAAATCCATAAGACAATATACTACTTGAAAACAACAGTATATGACAGCTTTTAAAATCATTAATTTTTAAAAGTAAAATAAATTAACAGAGCCCACACCTCAATTTTTTTTTAAATGCATAGTTTGACTTTTTTTAATACCAAGCATAATCATTATAATGGAATTATTCTGTTTGCATATGATAAAGCAAGAATCTTGTAAGTGATACAAACTATTCATCGAAGTGAGTACATTTAAAAAGGTTTTCAGTTTTATTAATTTTTTTTTAATACAATAACATTAGCCATACATTCTTTACCAAGAAACATACAAATTAACAACAAAATGTTATCGTCATGGATTTTCAACAATTACTAAGGATATCCAGTGTTTAAGCAAACATTACAAATTAAAAGTTAATATGTACCAAGATTCATTTATACAACATAAATTAGTGAAGTGTTGTCCATTGCAGTAAATTTAAACTTACAGTTTAGTTTCAATAAGATGTTAAGCTTGGCCTTTTTATGGCTTAAGTTTCAATTAATACACTGTTAAAAACAATAAAAGTAGCACATGGCTTAAACCCTTTCACTCCCAAAATGATTCCATTTTGAATCATTAGCTTGCAATTTTTTTTTCACTAAGTTGAGCTGGCATTTATTTATTGTTAGATGGAAGAATCATTTCTTTTGAAGAATTAAATAATGAAGTTTTGAAAAATTTATTCAAAGTTACGATTCCATTTTTCTTCCTTAAATTTAAGTTTTTAAAAAATTAAGATTTTTTTCCATTTCATTATGGAAAAAATCTGTTTTTTTTTTAAACTAAAATTTTAAGCTGGAAAAATTTGGAATCGTGACTTTTTGAATAAATAAAAAAAATTCTTAAAAATACTTTAAATTCAATCTTAAAATATTTTACAAGGATGAAGAATTTAAGGTCAATTTATTGAATAAAATTGTTTTAAGGTGAATTTTATTTTTACCATGTTTTTCATATTTAGATCTAACTCCAGCATACATTATGTAATTCTTTTTTTAAAAATATTATTCCAATTAAGGATACAAAAAGAAAATACAACTTTATAGCAAAATGTATGAAGAATTGAAAAACATGTTTAGGCGAGTTTAACTTTAAAAAATACAAGTTTGATGATTCCAAATGGAATCATTGGGTGTCAGGGTTAAGGGGACATGAATTTTTGTGCAAAAGGAACATTAACTCCTCCAATGTTAACCTATATAAATATTGGATAGTTTTCCCAAACTAGCACACACAATTTTTTAACGTTGGTGTGCAGCAAAATCCTTTTTTTAAAAAAAATATTGCAAACCTTTTTTAAAAATTGTTTCGGCTGTCAGCTTATAAAAAAACTTTCTAATAACCTTAGGGATAATTTTTAAAAGCACAAGCGCATGTCTTACCAAAACCTAAGAACACCAAAAATTTGGAAACAATAGGTAAACAAAAAAAATTGATGGATATAAAAAAAATCTATCCAATTTCTCCATATGTTAACTTTTAATAGTTAGTTTCGTTTTTGGAAATTAATTCCCAGGTGCTTCATTTCAATGTAATTTAGCAATTGCAATATACTATCAGAGCAAACAATAAATTTTATTGTGCAAAATTTGCTGACTTAAAAGGCTGACTAATCGTCATTATAAAAATATTTGATGTTTCTAATTGTTTCAAATTTGTTTTTATTTAGTGGAGGCTAGTAATGAAAAAATCAATCCAATTTCAAAATTTAGGTTAACATTTGGGAAGTTAGTTTCATTTTCAGAAATTCATGTCCTAACTAGGGTCATCCAACATATTGAAAACTATTGGAATTTGAAAATATCATGAACAATAAATTTATCTTACTTTAACCGTAAGAGTAAAAAAAAATAATTAGAAAATACGTCTCGCTGCGTTTCTTTGGGGGCACATGTGTTCAGGTGTTTCCGAAGAACTGGTTTCTATCTACTAAAACTGTAAGAGTTTAAAAAGAAGTGTAAAAATTTTTATAGAAAAACTGTTTCACTGTTGTTTGTCTTTGGGGACATGTGTCTTCAGGTGTCTCCGGAGAATTGACTTACATTTGAATGCCTTGCCACACACTTCGCAGCTGTGGGGTTTCTCGTCAGTGTGCACCATCGAGTGTATCTTGAGAGACTCCCGTCTCCTGAAACCCTTCTCGCAGATAGTGCAAAAAAAGCGGATGTCATTCTTCACTCCCACATGCACCCTTGAATAATGTCGATTAAGCGAGGATTTTGTCCCAAACGCATACTTGCACACCTCGCAGACAAAGTTTCTATCATTTCTGTGAACTTGTAGGTGATAAGTTAGTTCGCTGCGCGTCCTGAACGCCCTGTTGCACACCTCACAGGCGTGTGGTTTTTCACCGGTGTGCAACATGGAGTGGCTTTTCAGGCCGTTCTTGGTCTTGAAGGTCGAGCCGCACACTTCACATGCATACGGCCTCTCTTCAGTGTGTGTCCTCAGGTGTTTCGTTAGAATTGACTTATGTTTGAATGCCTTGCCACACACTTCACAGCTGTGGGGTTTCTCGTCAGTGTGCACCATCGAGTGTACCTTGAGAGACTCCTGTCTCGTGAAACCCTTCTCGCAGATGGTGCAAAAAAAGCGGACGTCCCTCTTCACTCCCACATGCAAACATGAAAAGTGTCGTTTGAGTGAGGATTTTGTCACAAACGCATACTTGCACACCTCACAGACAAAGTTCCTCTCATTTCTGTGAACTTTCAGGTGATAGGTTAGGTCGTTGCGCATCCTGAACGCCCTGTTGCACACCTCACAGACATGTCGTTTTTCACCGGTGTGCCACAAGGAGTGGTTTTTAAGGCCTTTCTTGGTCTTGAAGGTCGAGCCGCACACTTCACATACATACGGCCTCTCTTCAGTGTGTGCTTCTTTGAAGTGTTCCATACGGGAGTATTTGTCGATGAATCTCTGGCTGCAGACATAACAGACATACCGCTTTTCCTCAGGATGTTCTTTCAGATGAATGTTAAGGGATGATTTTTTAATAAATTTTTCATTGCAATATTTACAGCTGAAATACTTTTCTACAGCGTGCATTTTGACATGTGCTATAAGGCCTTTTTTTGTAATAAATTTTCCATTACAAATTTTGCACTCATGAAGTTTTTCTTCTAAGTGTGTCAAAGCGTGCTGTCTGAGCTTCCTGATATCATCAAATAGTTCTTTGCATACTTTACATGGGAATGACTTTTTAACATGCCTTTCATTGTGTTTTTTAAGTTTACTTTCAGAACCAAATCCTTTGTTACATACATCACAAGTGTAATGAGTTAAATAATGTTGTTTAAGCATTGAGATGCTTTCAAATTTTTGATTGCAAACTCCACATTGAAATGGCTTTTTAACATGTGTTTCAAGGTGTTTTTTAAGTGTATCCTCATTAATAAATCCTTTCTTACAAACATCACAAGTGTGATGGGTTAAACAATGTTTCACAAAGTCTGGTTTTCTAGAATACTTTTTGTCACATGTATCACAAGCATACTTATTTTTTCTCACATACTTATACACATGTTGTTTTGACTTTTCCCTAATGGGTAAACTTACCGCACAATATTCTTTTCGATGTTTAAAAAGGTCAAGAGGAGTTAGGAATACCTTATTGCATTTATTACAAGTATGACTAACCTTCTTTGCAAGTATATTGTGAGCCAATTTGCGAGCATGTTCCTCTTTATTGGTATGTTTCAACATGTGACACTGAAGATGCTCTTCTGTAGTAAATGCTTGGAGACACTCTTGGCAGCTGTAGGGTTTTTCCCCAGTATGAATCCTCTGGTGCTTTATTAGGGTAGATTCTTGTCGAAATCCTAAGTTACACAATTTACAGGTGAATGGCTTACTTGTAGAATCTGTCACTAGATGGCTTTCACATGGCTCGGTTGAAGGAGGTGTTACAGGAAACAAATTACTGATGAGTGGATTTGTATCACTTTGAGTAACTACCTGGCATGTAGGTGGTTTTTCTAAATTGAATGCTCCAGATGTGACCTTAGAATGTGTTTCTAAATGGCATTTAAATTGTTCCTCTATATAAAATGCTTCAAAACATACTCCACAGACATATGGTTTCACTTCACATAGGGTGTGTGTATCTAGATAACTTTCAAGTTGATAGTCGCAATTAAATTTTATGGATCGCACTTCGGTGATACATGGTTTAACTTCAGTATGTGTATTCAAGTGACACCTGAATCGTTCTTCCGAATGAAATGCTTCAGAACATACTTCACAGATATATGGTTTCACTTCAGCAGTATCATGCATTAAATGAGGCTTTTTAAACTCTTGCTTGGATTTAAGTATCTTATTGCATCGACTATACTTTTTTATGTTTTTCTCCATGATTCTGTGTTAGCAAGTAACTTTTGAGAGAAAGTCTAATTTAAAATTTTCATTCACTATAGAAATCCCGACTCTGATTTTCTTAGCTTACACATATGACCTGTTCATTTCAGTTTCAATACCCAGAAACATTTGAAGGTACAATTTCTTGAATGGTGTTGAAAAGCTTTTTGTTTTGCAAGTAATTGACTCTCTACCCTGAAACAGAAGAAAAGGTACTTAACTAGTTTCCTTAAATATAAAACTAAAAACATTGTTCCTAGTGAGACGATAATTAAAACTAAAACAATAATTATTCATCAGGTAAATTTGTAGTTGAAGATGCCACTTAATTTGGTAACTTTTAAAATAACGATAATTTTTTATATAAAAAATACTAAAGTAACAAATGATAATAATTAGGAATACTTTTTATTTAAAATATATACAATGCTATTTTAAAAATTGTCAAATTGTACACAATCAACTACAAATATAGTCACTATACATACAAAAACTGTTCACAATATTTGAATAACATAAAAAGTTTACTTTCACACATTATGAAGGTGAAGGAAATGTTTTTTCCAACACAACTAATAAAAGAATTTTTTTAGTAAAATGGTTAAAATTCCTAGTTACTAGTGGGACACTGCTTGCTGGTTTTCATGTTGTCAAACACTTTTTCCAACTGGAAACCACAAACCATATTGAAGAGACTGCAAGTTATTTTATCTGTAAATACAATCTGTCGTTGACTGCATATTTTGCTAAATTTAAAGGATTAAACATAGTTCTTGGGCTGGCAGGTAACTTTTAGAGCACAAAGAAGTCTAAAAAATGGCCCAATTTTCTAATGCTATCTTTCTCAACAGGAGCGGATGGCAACATTTCGTACATCGTCACTTTCAATTCCCCTTTTTTTTTTGTCTAGTTGTTAGAAAAAAATATTACATTTTAAAATGACTCCAAAATTCATAATTTGTCACCAACTCAGGAGAAACGGTTTTACCACATTTTTCGTTGTTGTTTTGAGTTGCTCTGTTGTTTTTTTATGCTCTTTTGAACAATAAACATGGATTATATCCTTTAAGCTGAGCATATATGGAGGAACAGGACAGGTCATGTAAACCTTCACCACTATTTCTCCAAGAAGTATTTTCATTTATCAGTGATTGGTTGTGTGTGCCTACGTGATATGCCAAGTCAATCCCTGATGAGTGAAAATACTTTCAGTAATACATTTGAGGAAAAGTGAAAATCTTTGATGAAGATTCACGTGTCCTGTCTGTTCCTTCTTCTATGACTAGGTTTTCACATTAAGGAGCATTTTTTTAAAATTCCAATCAGGATGCAGAAAATCCATGCTCAAATCAGCGTTAGAAACTTAAAGAGCAACAGCTTAGAAGAAATGAAAACGCAAAAGAAACTCGTTAGTGTCCTCTCCATCCTTTTTTTTTTTTAATTCTTAAGGTTGCCATAAAAATTAAGCAGAATAAACAAACTATCGCTGAAAAGCTACGATATAATGGCCGATCGCAAATTAGAGAATTGGATTATGTTGCCAAACAAGAAAATTCCTAAATGTGGTAAGCATTCCACATCATATTTCACGCAACTTGATAGGTATAGAGACCCCGCGTTAAATTTTCAAACACGCCAATGAACAGACCGGCCATTTTATCATAGCTGTACCTTATCTTATCGCTTATTTGCTCTGTCACAAAATTTCTGGAAAATATCGCTGTGAACACATTATAGGATAAACCACTTAAGTTCAGATCCAAAAAAAAAGTTTAAAATTACTTCTAGTTGTTATAAAATGATAAAAAAAAAAGAAAGATCGGTTACCTTGCAACACCAGTTCAGGCGATTACGTCACCAAACCGACTTGAGTTCGTAATGATCACGAGCACATACTTTATCTCACTACTCCATAATTTAAAATTTGGTTTGGTTTGGTTTGAATTATCGTCGCACTAGAGCTACACGAGGGCTATTGGCGACCCATAATTTAAAAATTAATTAGGCTCATTTGTATTCTTTTTGGGTATGTTTAGGACCATTCCACGTCTTAAAATTGGATTGGAGATTGGAAAATTCCTTAGGAAAAATCTATGGTTTGGAAAAGTGTGCATACTGGTTTGGAACACCTTTGATTCCCGGATTTGCCCTGAGGATGCGTAATTTTCGAAGTCTTCGATTTGCCATGATTTTTTTGGGAGGCATTTAGTTTTCTTGTTTGCAAATAGAAATAATGATATTATATCTTATTTTGCCATTCAAAATTTTTTGTTTGTTGTTCGAACACCGATTTCGTATATTGCTATGCATAATAAAATATTAGTAAGCGATATTAACTGTGTTATAAAATGTGTAAAAAGGGCAAGAGCTAGAAAATAACCATTGAGTTTGCAAACATAAAAACGTCATTATCTATGTCGTTTATAATAATGTAATGTAATTAATAATGTATTATGTGCCTTAATTAATGTGAATTCATAAAATAATCTCTTTTCACAATTTAAATTTATCCTTAGGTGGGTTTTTTTTTCATGTTCTTTAAGCTTTTTGGCCTTTAACCCTGGAACTTAAAAAAAAAAACACTTTTTCGAGAGAAACGCTATACACAGGTTTACTTGATAGTAAGATATTTGTTTTTAATTTGATTGATTTGAAGATTTTACTTAATTTTTGTTATCAACTATCATTTTTTATGGCTTTTGAACTCCTTCTAATTCAATCCCATAGCAGTTTGTTTCACAATCAACAAATTTAAAAAAAATCATAAAACATTGTATGATTAATTAATTTAAAATAATATTAATAAAATTTAAGTAAGAATTAAATAAGAAAAATATATTCATGTTTACGATTAAATGATCATTTAGTAGTAAAATAAAACATTTATTACATACCAGGTTAGGTTAGGTTTGAATTATCGTCGCACTAGAGCTACACGAGGGCTATTGGCAACAGGCGTCGTATTTTCGAACCACAGTCAGGTGACGAGCCAACACCTGAATAGGCACCCAACGCAACCGTTAAGGGCGACATCGTACGCAGCGTTAGGACTTTGAAGTGTATTTCATGTGCACTCCCCTACACGGGGTATTATTCGTCGGACATTTTTGGCTGCACGGGCCGTTTATAGGTCGGCAGTTATTTTGGCGATGCCCGGGCCCGAACCTGGGACCTTCCGCATGCTAAGCGAGTGCTTAACCGACTGGGCTCCCCTGCCCCTTATTACATACCAGGAAAAACAAGCGTCAAGAAAAAAAATAAAACACACAAGGTTGCTGAACTTCAGATTTCGGGTTTTTTGGCGAAAAAAAAATGGGAAAAGTTGCTACAATTGGCAAATTTTGAAATTTGAAGGTTTTTTTTTTCAGTAGAACTAAAAGCTTTTTCAGTTGGTGAATCATGTTAAATTGCTGTCTCATAATTTTGCTTAATACAGAAACAGAAATTGTTGACCAACAACAAGCCAGAGACCCAGCAGGGTTGGTCCAAAATAAATATAATACTTTAACCAGTTTCCAATTGTATGAAGATTCTTCGTAAGATCTTCTACTCTCTTTAAATGCACAACATAATCTGGTAGAGCTTCCATTCATTGACAACTCTATTGTAAAAAATAATGTTTTCTTACCTCTCTTCTAAAGCATGATTTATTCAATTTCTCATCATGTCCTCTGGGTTTGCTATTTGAGGTAAAACCTAAGTCCTCTGTGCATAGGTTGAATAGTACAGAGGAAATTTCAACGAGTTAAAATTAATTAAATTAAGTGCAGGAATAAAATCGAGTTGCATGTAAAGAACTCCAAACTTAGAATACAGCCGACGACAAAAATGCCCATTTTGGGAATCAAATAAAAGTAACCGATTCCTTATTGTAACAACCTCTTTTATATTTATTTTACCTCAAATTTTGCTTATTATTATGTTATTGAGTTACTTTGTTATGGTTGAAAAAACAATAACGTTAAAAAATATTTTAAAAACAATATTTTGTTGTAATATCGTAAATATTTTTTATCTTTAGAAGCAGTTTATTTCTGAAAGAAGGGGATGGGGAGATTAATGTATGTTACAACTAGCTTATGTACTCGGTATTGCACGGGTTGGAAAAAAAGAAATACCAAATCGATTCAAGTATTTGTACCGTACTTTTAGTCAAATTTTTTACCATAGTCGATAACTTTTTCTTTAAAGGTGGGGAGGTGTGAATAAGTGAGGGGTTTAAAAAAGTAAAATTTTGCATGATATAAATTATGTATGTCTATGAAAATAATATTAGGAGCCTGTTTTTAAACCTGTGTTTCAATGTCTTTATACAATAGTCTTTATAAAGGCTTTTCATTGTTACATTACAGAATATCCAGCTACATGAAATCAAAACTTTGCCAACTGTCTGTGAGATCCATTGCCACACCAAACATGAATTCTGGGAAAAGACCTCACATCTGCGGCTGGTGTAACATAGCATTTCAGCAAGAATCCACCCTAACCAAACACCAGAGGATTCATACTGGAGTAAATCCTTACTGCTGCAAAGAGTGTTTAAAAGCATTTCCTTCAAACGAGCACCTTGAACGTCACATGTTGAAACATGTAGTCGATGAGCAATATTTTTGTAAACTGTGTCATAAAAGGTTTGTTGATGAATCAAACCTTAAAAGCCATGCTTGCCCCAAAGCTGTTGTGAATGCACTATCATGCCAAGTGTGTTTGGGCATGTTTTTGTCCAAGAAAGCACTTGAGAGCCATCTATTGACACATTCAGAAAACAAGTCATGTGTCTGTAAAGTTTGCTGCAGTGTATTTGCTTCGGAGGAAGAACTCAGAAGTCATTTAACTACACATTCTGATGAACGGTCATATGTCTGCAAATTTTGTTGTGATGCTTTTTTTTCTTCGGAGGAAGAACTCAATAGTCATCTAACTGAATGTGCAGAGAAAAATACATATTATTGTAAAGTGTGTCCCAAAACATTTCACTCAAAGTTGCAACTGGAACAACATTCATTGACACATGCCGAAGACAGGCCTTACATCTGTGAAGCCTGCCATATGTCATTCAGCTATGAGCGAAGTCTCAAGTCCCATCGCTGTATCAACAAGCTAAAACACACCTGCAAATTCTGTAGCAAGTCCTTTAAATTTCAAGCTTCCCTCAATGAACACCTCAACCTACACACAGGGGACAGGCCCCACATTTGTAAGGTATGCAGCAAGACATTCAATCAAAAGAAGAGCTTGAAGAGGCACATGAGGATTCATTCTGGAGAGAAACCTTATGTCTGTGAACTATGCAACAAAGCATTTATGCTATGCAGCGGCCTCAAAAAACACTCGTTGACGCACACTGGTGAGAAACCATACAGCTGCGAAATATGCAACCAAGCGTTTGTATGCAAACATTACCTGGACATGCATCGCATGAAACACACTGGCCAGAAACCACACGTCTGCGATGTGTGTAACAAGTCTTTTACTTGCAGTAAAAACCTTAAAAGTCACATGATTATTCACAATGGAGACAAAAGTTACACATGTGAACTGTGTAACAAGTATTTCACGCAGAAATCCACTCTCACGAAGCATAGGTTGGTTCACACAGGGGTGAAGGCCTTTGTCTGTGATATTTGCGGACAAGCATTTGCTTATAATCATGTCATGAAAAGACATTCATTGACACACTCAAAGGAAAAGTCACTAGGACTAAAAAGTGAAGCATGTGTATTATAGTGTAACTAGTTTTTTTTACACAGAATGCCATGCTCAAGAAGCATAGGTTGGTTCAAATTGAGAAGAAGCCCTATGCCTGTGACATTTGAAGAGTACAGAGGGGAAAAAAAACCTTCATTTTATAAGAATCTGTCTGCATCAGGCCTCTGTGGGGTCTCTAGCAAGTCATCGCCTATACTGGTTTAAGGAAACCGGTTTTACACTTGGTTCTTCTCCCACAGCAACCCTGGTTCATTGGAGATACAAGTCCCATGTTTGTACTGTGAGAAAAGATTCAAGAGAGAAACTGGTATCCTGTCGCCAATATCCGTCAAGCAGATTAGAATATAGGATGTTTTCTATGCAATGTTGGTATTTTTTCCCTTTATGCAAAATGCAAAAATTTATAAAAAATGGGCATTTTCACCAAGTTTCAAAGTTTCCTGGCACTCGATATCACACCAGCTCGGAAACACTAATTAAAATAGATTGATAGCTTATAAAAGGATAAGTGTAAGTGAGCATGAAATCTAAAAGCGGAAGCTTAAATAACCCCATAAGAATGCGGTACCCCATGCGGTAATCAAAAACGTGCCTTGTTATAAAGAGTGTCTTTGAAAAACTTAAACAAACTACAAAAGCACAGCACCCCACACTAACGACCCACTTCGTCAATCTACATAATTTTCCAATGACATCACTACTCTAAAAATTGAAGCTATTTGTATGACAAGAAATAAAAAAAGCTCTTGTATAGCTAACATATATTTATTAATTTCATTTTATATAGGGTAATTGAAAATACTCTCCACAATTACCAAGTAAAGTGCTGTAGGGCCGCTTCCACATACAATCTAAAAATTCTAAGTGAATTCTTATTTTCATTATCCTCACATTTTTCAAACCACAGTCAAATGAATGTGTAACATCTCTGCGAGCACTTATCACAACCAAAATGTGCGTAGCATGTACATTTGGTTTCATGATAGAAACATCAATTGAGAACATGACGTCTTCATCTTCTTACATTTAGTAATATGAAACATCACCAAAAAATTATTGCATGTTAATGAAATTTGTTGTGTGCAGCCTTTAAACCATTTGTTATTGCATGTGTACTACAATTTTTATGCATATATGAATTTCACTGTAACAAAACTGTTCTGTTTTAGCTTCCACTCTACGTTTATAACGTAAAAAGTTTAAGGTTTTATAATCGTTCAGTCCATGTCGAACTGAACGATTATAAAACCTTCCAAATAAAACTATTGAAAAAAATATTTATTTTTATGATATAATTCAATTTGGATTGTTGCAATAGCACAATAATGTTATTTTGATGGTTCATTGTGTATGAAGAAAGCAGCATGAAAAATTATAAATTTGCATTAAAAATATGTAAAGTTTCGCTTTTATTTTCAGAGCAAAAATTTTGCTAATTTATTTTTCGAACTGTAAATTTGTGGCTGCAAAAATATATTAAAAAGAATACATCATTATTCTTCAAACTTCCACAAAATTAGCAAACAATAAAAATAAGTATCAAATCTGAAAAAGATTGAAGAAAATGATTAATTTTTGCTTAAAAAAGTTTGAATTAGAACTAGCTAAAAGCCCTAGTAAAGGCGACATTCAAGAAGCTCTGTTGAAGAATATAAGATCTCTAGAAAACAGGAGAAGAAGATCCATCGGCTGAAAAAAAGACTCTTTCACGACGATCTATTTAAAGATGTTGAACATCTTAGAGGATCCAACGAAAGCCGTGCTTTCTACCGTGAAATTAACCTTGGCCGCAAAGAGTTTAAGCCCAGAAGTACTGCCTGTAGAGACAAAGACAACACCATTCTAAATGATAAAAAAGAGGTACTTCTTAGATGGAATGAACATTTTGATAATTTGTTGAATGACCAAGCACAGGATGGAACTCTAACCAACTTGAATACTTCTGCAGAAGATGAACATTTTCCATCGCCGTCTTTAGCAGAAGTTATAGAAGGAATCAAAAAGCTCAAAAACTGTAAAGCTCCAGGCCCTGATTCAATTCCTTCAGAACTTATTAAAAGTGCAGCAAGTCAAAACATTGAGGCAATCCATCACCTCATAGAATCAGTCTGGGACCAAGAAGTTTTACCTGAAGATTGGAAACTGAGCCTCATTTGCCCTATCCATAAAAAGGGAGACATTTTGGAATGTGCCAACTACAGAGGAATCAGCCTCCTTTGCGTTTTTTATAAGTTGTTTTCCAATATACTCTTTAGTAGGCTTGTAACCTACACAGAAAACATAGTGGGAGACTATCAATGTGGTTTTCGCAGAGGAAGATCTACAACGGAACAGATCTTTAACATTAGACAAATTTTGGAAAAAACTACTGAATATGGCATTGCAACATACCATCTCTTTGTTGACTTCAAGACTGCCTATGACTCAGTAAACAGAAAACTTTTAATTGAAGCTATGAGAGAGTTTCGAATACCCCAAAAGCTTATAAACTTAGTAGCTATTACTCTTACTGAAACAAAGCTTAGGGTTAAAATTCAGAACAATCTCTCCGAGCCTATTGTTGTTTCTAACGGACTCAGACAAGGTGATGCACTGGCCTGCTTACTTTTCAATCTTGCTCTCCAAAAAGTTGTGAAAGACTCCAACATCAATACCCGTGGAACTATCTTTAACAAGTCTGTTCAGATTTTTGCGTTCGCGGATGACATCGACATTGTTGCACGAACTCCTGAGTCACTAAAAGAAGCTTTCACATCTCTAGAGGCTGCAGCCTGCAAAATGCATCTAAAAGTCAACCAAAGTAAAACTAAGTATATGCCCTGTGGCAATCATGACAACCCCTATCTTGAAATTGGGGATTACAAATTTGAAACTGTAAGCAACTTCAGATATTTAGGATCAGAAGTAAACACTGTTAATGATTTAATGCCTGAGATCCGTGGTAGAGTCACAGCTGCTAACCGATGCTTTTTCGGTCTTAAAAAGTACCTGAAGTCTGACTTCATCAGCAGAAAAACGAAGATCCTAATCTACAAAAGCTTAATCAGACCCGTCCTCACCTACTCCGCGGAAACTTGGGCAATGACAGAAAAAGTTAAAGATACCATCTCTATTTTTGAAAGAAAAATCTTGAGAAGCATTTTTGGTGGCGTAAAATGTGACAACATCTGGAGAAGAAGAACTAACTCCGAACTTTACAAATCCTTTTCAGAGCCAGACATAGTGAACTACATTACAATTCAGAGAATAAAATGGGTAGGCCACTTGTGCAGGATGGATGAAAGCCGTACAACGCAAAAGATCTTCTCGGCCAGACCATTCGGCACCCGAAAAAGAGGGAGGCCTAAACTCAGATGGCTCGACTGTGTGGAAAAGGACTTGGAAACTTTAAATATTACGAACTGGAGGTCTCGGGCCACGGATAGAAGATCCTGGAATTTGATTCTGCGGAAGGCAAGGGCCCATCCTGGGCTGTCAAGCCATTGAAGAAGTAAAAGCCCTAGTTGGCTAATTTTTTTCTGTGGTGATGTTAGTGTGTTTCCTGTTGAGCGTAAATGTTGTGTGGAAGCGGTGTAAGTGACAGATTCTGTAACAAACCAACAACTTTTTCTGAAAATTGAATAAAGCTTGAGGGCAAAATTTTTTCAAACTAAACTTTTTCTACAAAATTCAGTATAAAAAAATCACACCTTAAATTTAAACATTTGCGACCGAGTGGTACAAAATAACTTATTTTTGTCTATATTTTGTCTTCATTACCACATAAATGCTTTAGTGTTATAGACAGTGCTGTATTCGTAAAATTTGCATAGGGTATACTGTGGCTTAATAAAAAAATTATAGGGTATACTCTTAATATGAGTTGGTATTTGGTCAAAAAATTTATAAAAATGCTTAAACTGTAATTCAAGATGTAGAAATAAAACTTGGTTTAAGCTGCACATAAAATAAGCTTATCTTTTAAATCTTGCTCTTAATTAATTAGAAGGATAAGGGGGGGGGGGACGGTAACTTACATAGAAATGTGCAAAATTAGCAAATTATTTTTCCAAATTCATATCCGAAACAACAGAGCGAGATTCCTTTTCTTCTCGCCCTCGTACTGCTTTTGATTGGACATCAGTCGCTGCCGGAAGGTGTTTACCAACCATCAGTGCTGTATTCGTAAAATTTGCATAGGGTATACTGTGGCTTAATAAAAAAATTATAGGGTATACTCTTAATATGAGTTGGTATTTGGTCAAAAAATTTATAAAAATGCTTAAACTGTAATTCAAGATGTAGAAATAAAACTTGGTTTGAGCTGCACATAAAATAAGCTTATCTTTTAAATCTTGCTCTTAACTAATTAGAAGGATAAGGGGGGGGGGGACGGTAACTTACATAGAAATGTGCAAAATTAGCAAATTATTTTTCCAAATTCATATCCGAAACAACAGAGCGAGATTCCTTTTCTTCTCGCCCTCGTACTGCTTTTGATTGGACATCAGTCGCTGCCGGAAGGTGTTTACCAACCATGATCTCGCATACCTCTTTGGTCAGATCAAGTGGTGGACCATTAGCATTAATGAATAGTGAACATTAAACTTAACATTAAAAATCAGTAACGATGCCCTCAAATCAGTTGTTATATTGTTGATATTGTCGTTAGCAGAGGTTTTAGATCGTCTGGCAAAGATTTTGATTTTCAGAGAAATCTTGCAAGCTGTGGATTGCTTGCCCCTCATGATGAGGTTTATGATTTTTTGAAAATTAAAATAAAGTGTCAAACTCATTAAAAAAATTTAAAGGGTATATGCTAATTTGGAAAATAATCACATGGTATACTCTATTTCTTCAAATAAACCACAGGGTATACTCCGTATACCGCCGTATACCCCCCAATACAGCCCTGGTTATAGATACTACTACAGTCCCTCCGATTACAACACAAGTTTCAAAAGCACTTTCGTCCCTTAACTCTTGTGGTTTGCCCTGACATGGCAATGCTCTCGCCATTTCTTTTAAAACCAAACAAAGGGGTAGGGGAAGAAAGTGCTTTCAAAGCTTGTATTATAATCAGAAGAAACATAAACAGTGATGCCACAGAAGAGTCCCAGTTATCCGAAATCAGCCTAACGGAAAGGCTCTGGATTTTATTTTGTGCTAAAATATGAAGTGTCCGAAAGGCATAAATAAAGAAATCCACAACCAATTAATACGTACTTACAAAGTTGGATTTATTTATCAAAATATGCAATATTTTTTTTCTTATTACTTATTTTATTACTCTTATTACATATCTTATTTTTTACTGCTTAATTTTAGTTCGTTTTAAAGCAGCCCTGTCTCCCTTCATTTAAACACGAGAAAGTCTGAAGTACTAGCTTCATTTTGTACTTTTAAAATGTATGTAAGGGCCGGATCTAAGAATTTTTGTAACGAGGGGAACACTCTATGATGTCAAATTTTCTCTTCGCCAGCATTTTTCGAGGTTAGGTTAAAATTATTGTCGCACTAGAGCTACACGAGGACTATTGGCGTTTTTTTTTGGAACCACAGTCAAGTGACAAGCCGGCATCTGAATAGGCATCCAACGCAACCGTTACAGCATTTTTCTAGGAGTGAAGTGGATGTTTCCCGATTATTTGAAAATTCCTATGGAATCTTGAATACTTGTAATTGCTTCATATTTGTTTTTTATTAGTGGATGCTAGTTATGAAAAAATCAATCCAATTTCTAAATAGGTTAACATTTGGGAAGTTAGTTTCATTTTCAAAAATTCGTGTCACCTTATTGGGTATCCTGTACATTGAAAACTATTGAAATTTTAAAATATGAAGAAAATAAATTTATTTTACTATAACTGTAAGAGTTTTAAAAAAAATCAAATGTGATCAAATGTTTTTTTGCAAACTTCACATGTTAATGGTTTTTTAATGTGTGTTTCAATGTGTTTTTCAAGTGTATCTTCATTAATAAATCCTTTCTTACAGACGTCACACGTGTGATGGGTTAAACAATGTTTCAAAAGGTCTATTTTTTTAGAATATTTTTTGTCACATACATCACAAGTATGTTTCTTTTTTCTGACATACTGAAGCGCATGTTGTTTCGACATGTGACAATGAAGGTGCTCTTCTGTAGTAAATGCTTGGAGACACTTTTGGCAGCTGTAGGGTTTTTCCCCAGTATGCATCCTCTGGTGCTTTATAAGGGTAGATTCTAGCTGAAATCCTATGTTACACAGTTTACAGGTGAATGGCTTATTTGTAGAATCTGTCACTAGATGGCTTTCATGTGGCTCTGTTGAAGGAGGTGTTACAGGAAACAAATTACTGATGAGTGGTTTTGTATCACTTTGTGTAACTACCTGGCATGTAGGTTGTTCTTCTAAATCGAATGCTCCACCTGAGACTTTAGAATGTGTTTCTAAATGACATTTAAATTGTTCCTCTGAATAAAATGCTTCAAAACATACTTCACAGACACATGGTTTCACTTCAATTGGTGTCTCTAGATGACTTTCAGGTCGATGGTCGGAATTAAATGTGGCGGATTGCATTTCAGTGCTTACTTCAGAACATTCTTCACAGATATATGGTTTCACTTCAGCTATACCATGCATTAAATGAGGCTTTTTAAACTCTTGTTTAGATTTAAGTGTCCTGTTGCATCGACTATACTTTTTTGTATTTTTCTCCATGATTCTGTGTTAGCAAGTAACTTTTGAGAGAAAGTGTAAATTTAAATTTTAATAAAATTTAAAAATTAAAATTTTCATTCACCATTGAAATCCCAACTCATATTTTCTTAGGTTACACATGACCTGTCCATTTCAGTTTCAATGCCAGAAACATTTATGGTGTTGAAAAGCTTCTTGTTTTGCAAGTAATTATCTCTGTACCCTGAAATAAAAGAAAAAATACTTTTAACTAGTTCCTTAAATATTAAACTAACAATAATTGTTCCTAGTGGGACGATAATTCAAACTAAAACTAAAACAATAATTGTTCATCATGTGAATTTGTAGTTGAGGATGCTACTTAATATGGTAACTTTTAAAAGAATGATTTTTTATATAAAATAAATACTAAATTAACAAATATAAATAATAAGGTATACTTTTTATTTTAAAAGGTATGCATGGCTATTTTAAAAATTGTCAAATTGCAGTACATAATCAACTACAAATGTAGTCACTATACATACAAATAACTGTTCACAATATTTGAATAACATAAGAAATTTTACTTAACACAATATGAAGGAAATGTTTTTTTTCCAACGCAACTAGTGCAAGATTTTTTTTAAAAAGTAAAATGGTTAAAATTCCAAGTTACTGTTGGGACATTACTCTTGCTCTTTTTTTTATCATCATAAACACTTGTTTTAGCTGGCAACAACTAACGATACTGGAGACACTGCATTTTTTTGCTAACCTTAACCTAGTTCTTGAACAGGTAACTTTTAGAGCATAAAGATGTCTATAAAATGGCATGATTTCATAATGCTATCTTTCCCCACAATTCTTCTCTTACTCAACAGGAGTAGATATAATGAACGGCAACATTATGTGTTTCAATCCCCTTTTTCATGTGCCTAGTTTTCAGAAAAAAAATTGCTTTTTAAAATGTCTCCAAAATTCATAATTTGTCCCCAACTCAGGAGACATATTTTCACCACATTTTGCGAGTTGTTTTGAGTTGCTCTGTTGTTTTTTATGCTCTTTTAAACATGTTATTTATCTTTTAAACATGGATCATTCTTTTAGCTGGGCATATATGGAGCGACAGGACATGTAAACCTTCGTCACTGTTTCTCCAAAAAGCATTTTCACTTATCAGTGAATGGTTGTGTGTGCCTATGTGACGCGCCGAACCAATCCTGATGAAAATGCTTTCAGAAATACCTTTGGTATATGGTGGTGATGATTGATGAAGAATCACATGTCCTGTTCCTTCTTCTTTGCCTAGGTTTTCAAATTTAGGAGCAATAATATAGAAAATTCCAAACAGGATACAGAAAATCCATGTTTAAAACAGCATTAGAAACTAATATAGCCAATTGATCAACAGCTCAGATGAAATAAAAACACAAAAGGTACTCATCAGTGTCCTGTCCAACCTTTTTTTAAAAAAATTGTTACTGTTTCCATAAAAATCAAGCAGGATAAACTAACTATCGCTGAAGAGCTACGATATAATGGCCGATTGTGAAGTAGAGATTTTCATTATCTTACCAAACATCGAAAGTTCCTAAATGTGGTAAGCATTCCACTTTAAATTTCACATAACTTGATAAGTATAGCAACCCCGCGTTAAATTTTCAAACATACTAATAAACAGACCGGCCATTTATCATAGCTGTACCTTATCGCTTATTTACTGCGTCACCAAATTTCAGAAAGATATCGCTGTGTACACACTATAGAGAAAGCGCATATTTACAAACATTGCCGAGCCGGAAGCCGTTGGAAAGGCAAAAAGATTGGATGCCTTTCGAATCTCAACATGGCCTTTCGCTACCATTCTTACGATTCAGTGAAATTATCTTTATCTAAATACGCTTTGAGCCTTAATGAGGCGATGAGAAATGAATATGTTGAATAGTTGAAGAATGAGAAAGAAGATTTTTGCAATTATTTTTATGATTAGTTTGAGATTTCTGCAGATAAGTGGCTGAATGATGTGAGAATGTGGTGTGAAATCGAGTATCGTGAAATCTTTAACAATTTAGTTAGTTGTTGTTTATTAGTTGTTTGCTATTTTGATGCAAATGTTTAAAGAACAACAAATCCTTAGCTGCTTACGGATATGCTATTTCAGGTATATATATACTCATTCTTTTATTTCTGTAGCATTAAAATTTTAAAGAAACTGTTTATTGTGTCTATTCATGTGCACTATTATGTATATTTACTTTTAAGTACTATCTATGCATATTTATTCTAAATAAAAAAAATATGTATAACTTTCACAGGTTTTGATTTATTTGCTCAACTTGTATATTTTACTTTTGTTTTGTGTACTGGACATGCTTGTATAGCACATGCTTTGAAAACTGAATTCTGACCTCCTCAAGTCAAGTCCTAGTTTATGGTTTAAATTCTATTCTTACCCTTTTCTTCAGATAATTCTGTCCCTGTTTTAACATTACTTATTTATTTTCAATTTATGTAGTGAAATACTTGAGTAGTGTTTATATAGCAAAGTACTTAAAATGGAAGAGTGGAAAAAACATGATAATGATGCATGTACTGAATACATGCGATTTAAAACATGATGCATGTTTGGTTCATGAAACAAAATACATACAATATTTGAATACTTTACAAATACTTTATTAGCTACAGAATTATTAACACTATTTTTCTTTATTCAGGGCCGGATTTACCAATAGGCCCGGGCCTAGGGGCGCACAGGATTAGGGGCGCAAAATTATTCCGCATTTTTTTTTTGCCGGAAAATTTCCATAAAATTTTATAGACTACAATGCATGTTTACATAAAATCCCATTCGCCTTCCTCGTCTAGGTGACGCTGGACGGGCGAATCTTTCGCTTATAAAAAAAACCCCTATAAGTCCTATGTTTTTATCAAGTGGCTTTCTGTATTTTTCTTCTTACCCGCTTAAACTAATGTGGCCAACTAATAATAATATAACTCAAACTGGCTTAAACTAATTTTAATTACTCGTTGTTCTATTTATTTATAGCTTTTATACCAAAATATAGAAACAGCTGATTCTCTCGTTATTTTATTTAATTAATTTTACTTCACGAGGATTTAGAATAAAATACAAATTATGTTCACAAAGATCTTTCTAAGGTCAAATTTCTCCCTCCTTTACAATGGTGTGAAGAGGGAGCGACAAAAAAACCGCAGGCCTAGGGGCGCATAAAATCTAAATCCGGCCCTGTCTTTATTAAAACTTTATTTGTTACATCATTTTATTAGCTACAGAGGACAGATTTACAAAACAGTAAGCCAGATCAGTATTTAAGAGATTCAACTTCAACTTGATTAGCAATTAAAACTTGATTCTTAGCACTAAGTTTACAATTTTTTCACAATAAACAGTATCAGACATTTTCTTAACAATTACTTGGAATAACTAAGAAGAAAACCAGTGTAAAAGGATACTTTTTTTCGTACTACTTAACATATGAACACAAGCATATGCTCTTCATTTTTATTTTGATTAGCTCAACCAGTTTCAGATCCTTAACTTCATCTCTCAAATAATCAATTTCTCGAAACAACTAATTTATTAACTTCTTTATGGGAAAAGGGTTGCTCTGAAAACAATGCTTTGCAATAATTATTGGTAAACATTAGAAACAACTGACATTTTTCAGACAACTCATTTGATGACATACCACAGGTACACCAACACATTATTGCAGTTATGCCACAACAAAGAATAATTTTTTCCGTCGTTATGTACATTGATAAGTTGTTTTTAGATCAGTATTTCAAAAAAAAAAATTGAAAAAATTTCTTCAAATAGTCACAAAACCTAAAAAAATGGGGTTATGATGACCTAAGGTACTTTCAATACACTGTGTGCTGTACAGGGTAACGCCAAGGAGCTCAGCAGGTGTGCCATATTAGAATCGTTATCGCTTAGCCAAAACTCACCAAGAAAACAAAACTAGTTATTGATTCCAGTTTTACACATATAAACATTATGTTGTTGCTTAGTTTGGAAGAAATAAGAATGTTTTCAACTTTTAAGTAAGCAATTACTTTGATTTGCGTTTTGTTTACGTTACCCCGCCAAGTATTGTTCCGCCAACGCATGCTAAAGACATGCCAAATACCGTCTGCTAGGTTCGACATTACAAATTGCATTCTCTGGTAGTATAGTGATAAAAAATACTACTTTTAGAATCGAAATAGTCCTCATGGTGTTTAATTTACAATACATTACAAAGATTAAGATGTAAAGCTTTATACACTTTTTGCGAGTGAAAACAACTTGTGTATTCCATAGCAATGACACACGCCAGTATTAAAACATGGATTACAGCTAGACTGTTAAGAATTTTAATCCAAAAAAGAATATATATTGAAGAATATAGATCATTGAAAACAAAATCAATAACAAAAAGTGGTTAAGTTCCTTTCATTATATCGTTTAGATGTGATTTAGTAGAACGGGGTGAAAAAATAACAGCTCCGTATCTCGGGAGCATGGCTATGTTCCAGCCAATCAGGTGAGTGGATCATGTCACAACTCTCATACGCAGATATTCCAGTAACCCTATGATGACCAAATATAAACAACATTTTACCTACGAATTAATCTATAATATGAACACAATACAACATTACAATTTCACATTTTCAAACATTACAAAAAATGTGCTAAAACATTCCTCTAAAATTTATACAACGATAAATGGAGATGGGATTCCTAAAAACTGAACCTCAATGATAAGATACAATACTATAGGGTTGAATCACAGAAGTTTGGTATTGGGATGTATCCCTGTATAAGAAGAAGAAAAAAGTTTTAACGTGCACATGATTTGAAGCTGTTGTCATACATAAACAATACAAATGAAAATGGAATGATAATAACTGCAAAGCACTCTTTAACCAATAATTATGATTTAAACTGCTTCATAACAATAATTGCATTCTTTAGATTTGACCATTCAGTTGGAGGGTACACAATTTTTTAATAATTTCCAATTACATAAGAGTAAAGTATTTAATAGTTAAACACAAAATAAAATGGGTATAATACTTAAGTTCTGTGCACAACGTGCCTGATATTTTTTTTCTAAATACAAGACAAATATACTACTATAAAAATATATCGAACATTGAATGTAAACAAGAATCTGTCATAAATTTTAAAACACAGCAAAATAAACATGCAAACCTTAAAATTAAGGATGAAAAAATCAACGAACACATATTTTCATGTAATTATACGGTATTATATTCATGGGTTAGTCATATAGTGTAAAATATTCACGAATAAATGTTTGTTTTTCCCCTTTCGCTAACACATCTGATGGTGATGGTTGGTAGACATATATTTTCAGGCTCGTTTCAAATCAAAATTATGCTGCCATATTTAAAAAAATTATTTTCTATTAATTCTTAAGAATCTCAGCTGCATAAAAAAAGAATACAAAACATAATTAAGCCCAAAATATAAGCGTTTCTAAAACAAAACCTACCAAGGTCTAGGTCAAACGCACCGAAAATGTGTGCAATGTTTTGATTCTCTCTGCCTTTCCGGGAAGCACGTGGTTTTAGCGTGACGTAGCACTGCGCTTTCCCTATAAGATATACCTAAGGTTCTTAAGTTTAAATCTAAAAATAAAGTGTGAACGTACTTCTAACCGAAAAGAACCTACAATTTAATCACTACTTCATAATTTTAAAAATAATAACGCTCATAAATATTGTTTTAGGGTGTGTTTAGGTACATTTCACGCCTTGGTTGGTTGGTAGACATATATTTTTAGGCTTGTGTGCTTGGTCGCAAGGACCCGCTTATAAACCATCGTCAAGTAGGTAAACGCAAGACACACACATACACAAATGACAGATGCTGCTATCTGTCTCCACCTCCACAATTTAGACATGTCCCTGAAGGGGAGGGAAATTTTACTCCAGGGACCTGTACCGATGGGAAACTGCGCAATGACCGCCCACATGATTTTCGGACCCAACAGATTAAATGAGCACGTACTCCGCATATACTCGACAAACACAAACATCCATGCCTCAACGGAATTCGAGCCCGGTTCTAGCAGCTCCAAAGGCCAATGTCTTAAACACTAGGCCGCCTAGGAACATCTACTCTACGATTTACGGTACCTACTCTGATGTTTGATAATAAAAATATATTATTATATTATTTGTTTATAAATATTATACGATATTAACTGTGTTAAAAAAATATGTAAGAAGGAAAAAAGCTAAAAAAAACCCTATTGCATTGATCCGGCAGCGCAAATTTCTTAGTAAGAATCAAAGAAGTATAAATAAATAAAAATAACATGAATCACAAAGAAAAATTGTATTTTCTGCCAATCCAGCGGCATAGTGGTTAAGGCATTGGCCTCTGGAGCTGCTGGGTCCGGGTTCGAATCCCGTTCAGGCATGGATGTTTGTGTTTGTCGAGTATATGCGGAGTACGTGCTCGTAAAATCTGCTGGGTCCGAAAATCCTGTTTCCCATGGGTACAGGTCCTTGGAGGCTATTTCTCTCCCCTTCAGGGACAAGTCTAAATTGTGGAGGTGGCGACAGATAGATGACAGCATTTGTTGCGTTAGAGCGTATATTATCTGTGGACCAAGCCATAGGGGACCAAGCACACCAGCGTCACAAGCCTGAAAATATATGTCTACCAACCATACATAACTATTGCGTTTGTAAACAACGTGATCTAGGACTAGGCCTATGTAGGATATGATTATGTCCGACTTTATAAAATAATCTCTTTTCACAAATTTAATTTATCCTTAGTATTCATGTGCTTTAAACTTTTTGGCCTTCAACCCTGAAACGATAAAAAAAAAACTTTTTTTTCGAGAGAAACGCTACACAGGTTTACTTGATAGTAAGATATTTGTTTTTATTTTGATTTTCTTAAAAGATTTTACTTTCCGTATTAACTATCATTTAGTTTTTTATGGCTTTCAATCTCCCATCTGTTTACGATAGCTTAATATTTGCTATGAGCTGGTTTTACACAGCTGTTAAGTAAGCAATTGGGATATACGCCCATGGGCTTGTTTCACGTCGTAAGTGATAACTGTTCCAGTGGTATGGTTTCAGTTTTAGGGTGTCTTCCTGGACAATTTTTGTTGTTGTAAAAAGATACAGTATTTTTGGTTAAAGTATACATCAGTGCCCGGGTTTGGCGCCAAGTCAAAATGACATTAAACTTGGCCGACAGTGAATGGCTAGTTAGACCATGGACAACGGAAATATAAATGCAATGTCCGTTGTCTCTATTCCTTTCCTAAGAATAAATTATTGGTTTAATCCTAATTTCGGTGGACAGCGACTTTTCATAATTTTGGCGACAAAAAAAAGGCGATAAATAATTCCAATCTGGCAACCGTGTATTGAATTTCCTCCCGCGATTTTTGTGGTAACCCAAAACCAGACGACGTAAAGAAGGGGTTTGAATATGATGAGTCATTTTGCTTATATTTTGTTTGGATTCGTTCAGCCGTGAACGCCCCGAAGCGTCTTATTTTCGGCGGCGCTGCTTATTTTCCAATGTTGCTACTCTAATAGTTAGTTGTTTTACAAGCGTAAATCTAATGCATTTTAATTAAAATTTTCTCAATTGTTTTTTTATAAATGCTAAATGCATAATGACTTTATTTTATTTTAACCCTTTAATAACAACGGGAAAGATATGGATTTATGCTGTGCGGTCTACGTTTGTTGTTCAAATTTGAAAATTCGCTGCCTAATTATCGGTGTTTGCTGTATTTTGCATTCATTAATCGTCGGTCAATTGTCAAAGTGGCTGTAATTACCGTCACATTTGATAATGTTGTAATTTGTGATGCAACGGATTTTGAAAATGGCGGCCTTTTTTTCCAAACAACGCTACCAGTACCGCAGTTGTTTGACTTCGCATTTTCAGAGTAGCAACGACAATCACACGTCACTCCGAGGTGTTTTCTCGCCAACTAATTTGGCGAGAAATACAAAGTCGCCGTCCACCGAAGCTAGGAATTTACCAAATTATTCAACCAAGATCAATTTTACTTTCCTTTCCAAGTTAATTTTTTAAAAAAATTATAAATATATCAGAGTTCATTCTAGAATTAAAAAAGGGCAGGGTGCTTTAAATATAAGGGCACTTGCAAAAAGTTTAGGGTATCTAAAATGCGATAAAATAGTTTTTTCGGATTTTTAGAAAATAGAAAATACACTCGCATACCAAATTAAATATGTATTAGTTTTCTGCTCCATCATTTTATGAAACATCTTTTCTAGTAAGTGAAGGAACATAATGAGGCACTTACGCCTAACAACGAGCCAGAACTGCAAACAGATCTCCTCGAGCGAAGTGGTGAAAATCATTAATGCTACTAATCAAACAAACATGGATTTTATTTGCATTCAGCTCTAGCATTTAAAATTAAAAGCATGGTTCATACACTTTTTCTAAGTTTAGCAGAACTCCAATTATTCAAAGAGGTGCTGACTATAAGAATACCAGAAAAATTAAACTTGGCCTACCTGTTATTGTTCCTCTTTATTCAATGTCATGTCTAGTAATTTTTTTTGTACCCACCAAAAATATTACTAAGCATGACATCCAACAGAGACAAACAAAAAAAAAATAGGCCGAGTTTGTTATAGATCCCATAAAAAATTTAGTACACTCAATATTCTAATGTAAGTTGAAAGAAAAAAAATATTATAAAAAGATACAACTCAAACTGAAAAAAAAGCTATAACCCAAACAACATCATAATTTGGATTTGGTTAAACCGAAATTAAAACTTCATTATCTCACAGCCCAACAATACATTGAGTAATTAATTACAATATATCTTTTCTCCAATTAACTCCAATTATCCAAATTTCCAATTATATGAACGTGGTTAGGTTCCAATTCCAATTGCTTAGTTAATTGGAGTTCTACTGCATAATATTCAAGAATTTTTTACAGAAAAATCCAAGAACTAGTAATTACAAACAAAAATTTATATATATATAGTAGGGTGTCCCTTATTTTACGAATTTTCGAAATCGAAAAGACGTACCCTCTCATTTTTTTCCTTTTATGTCAAAACACTCAGAAACGAAGTTTTATCTCATTCTGATATCGGGAACACGCGCCGCTTTTCATTTGAAATTTGCAAAAATTGCTAAAAAATCAAGTTTTTGCTCCATATCTCCAATTCTGTTAATCTAACAACAAAATAGTCAATGCAAAAGTTTTAAAACACACCTTTTTCTACAAGTTTTGCATTGACATAATTGTTCTACGAGTTACGGTTATCGAGATAAATCGGAAAGAAGTGCGAACTTTTCCGGAAACTCGCAAAATGCTCCAATCCACTCACAATAGTAGGATAAAGAATTAAGCACAACAGCACTTCATAAAAGTGTCTAAACCAAGTTTATTATACCTTAATATTCATAAAATAATTGCACATTTGTGTACTTAAAATAAGAAGTACGAACAATCCATGCTAATTGATTTTTTGTATGGGGCAGGGCCGTCACGTGGGTACTGGAGCGGGGTGTTAACCCACAGCGAAAAACAATGTCGGTTCGAGGCTACTAATATTAAAATGAAAATATGAAATTGATTAAATCACAATATTAATATTTATTGATTATAACTTGGCTTTGTATACATAAAGAATACCATAAAACAGATGAATAAATTAAGTGAATTGAAAAGTTTTAAACAAGTGCATTGCACCTCTAGCCCATTCTTCACGAGTGTTTGTTCAAACTCGTTAAAGGGAGGACTTATTTATTGTTTATTCATCAGTGCAGTATTTAAGAGCTTCAGTTTTTTCCTACAGAATAGAAAACAGTAGAAAAGAAAATAGAAAATCTTTTACCACTCAACTAATATCTATCCAATACCTGCTTCCAGTTTTGGGATAATTATGACCTTCCTTGCACGTTATTTCGGCAACGGCTTGCTTTTTTGTAAGTAAATAATAATACTTCCCTTGAATCTGATTCTTCATTTTGAATACTGTAAAACGAACTATATACGATTTCCGGCACCAATGTCATTGTAGAAATTGACGATGAATGATGTCTTAGGTATTTTTTCCTCATTGGCAGCCCTGTTTTGCACACTCTTCTGTTTCTGCAAGTTTCCTAACAACTCTAGTTAAGCGGCAAGGCCTTCCTGGTTCTCTTTGTCTCATCAAAAACGCCTTACCTTCTTCAATCTTCAATATATTAAGTGCGTCTGAATATGCCATATCAAATAAGTTGTAGAAATTACTTTGAATCTCCAGTCTTCGACTCCCGTAATTTCGAGTCTTGTTATCATCTTTTTGCAAATCCTTTCCAAAATTTATAAAATTTCAAATGTTTTTCAATAATTAAGCCTAACTTAGGTAGCAAACCCCCATCCAAAAAATCGCCCCTTATATATAATCAAGCGGTTCAGGGAGAGGTTAATTTATTGTACTCCCGCTCCCAACGTGGCTTTTAGGAAGATGTTCTTATCAATAAAAGATAACTGTTTTTTTCTTTAAATATTTTTTAAATACCACATCTAATCCCGATTCCATACTTTATTTTTGTTGTTAGTTTTAACAGGATTGGTGAAACCCATTGTTTTTCTTTTAAATAGCGATGTGGGTTACCGCCCCGCTCCAGTACCCACGTGACGGCCCTGCCCCTTACAAAAATCGATTAGCATGGATTGTTCGTACTTCTTATTTTAAGTACACAAATGTGCAATTATTTTATGAATATTAGGGTAGAATAAACTTGTTGTAAACGTGTTGTTACTGCGATTACTTTTCATCTTTTGTTATAATTTTAAACTCTTTGAATTTAGATGAAAACATTTGAGGAAATTTATTCATCTGTTTTATGGTATTCTTTATGTATACAAAGCCAAATTATAATCAATAAATATTAATATTGTGATTTAATCAATTTCATATTTTCATTTTAATATTAGTAGCCTCGAACCAACATTGTTTTTCTTAAAAAAAGCGCTGTGGGTTAACACCCCGCTCCAGTACCCACGTGACGGCCCTGCCCCATACAAAAAATCAATTAGCATGGATTGTTCGTACTTCTTATTTTAAGTACGCAAATGTGCAATTATTTTATGAATATTAAGGTAGAATAAACTTGGTTTAGACACTTTTATGAAGTGCTGTTGTGCTTAAGTCGATATCCTACTATGATGAATGGATTGGAGCATTTTGCGAGTTTCCGAAAAAGTTCGCACTTCTTTCCGATTTATCTCGATAACCGTAACTCGTAGAACAATTATGTCAATACAAAACTTGTAGAAAAAGGTGTGTTTTAAAACTTTTGCATTGACCATTTTGTTGTTAGATTAACAGAATTGGAGATATGGAGCAAAAACTTGATTTTTTAGCAATTTTTGCAAATTTCAAATGAAAAGCGGCGCTTGTTCCCGATATCAGAATGAGATAAAACTTCGTTTCTGAGTGTTTTGACATAAAAGGAAAAAAATGAGAGGGTACGTCTTTTCGATTTCGAAAATTCGTAAAATAAGGGACACCCTAATATATAGCGTGTATAAGCCAACACTCCATAAAAAAAAAACTGAAACCAATCTGAAACCCCAGTATAGGACAAAATAAAAAAAAAGAGCCCAAGTTTCAGAAGTAAAAAAAATAACATTTCAGCTGCTCTTGTGATCACAAGGTCACGACTCAAAACGATAGATTAGAAGAAAAGGTTCTGGTTGGTCCAAATAGTCCTGTACCAGAGCTACAAAAGTATTGCGACACTCTTCCCGATCACGCAAACGCATCAAAGCCAGCGAACTGTCAATCATTGAGCATAGGCAATGTGACGTCATCAGTAGATTTCTAAAAAATTACTAGGCCGCAAAATAATCAAATCAGGAAGCAGAGTTCATTCTAGAATTAAAAAAGGGCAGGGCGCTTCAAACAAAAAAAGGGCACTTGCAAAAAGTTTAGGGCATCTAAAATGCGAAAATAATTTTTTCGGATTTTTAGAAAATAGAATATACACTCACGCACAAAATTAAATATTTATTAGTTTGCTACTCCATCATTTTATGAAACATCTTTTTTAGTATGTGAAGGAACGTAATAAGGCACTTGTGCCTAACAACAAGCCAGAACTGCAAACAGATCTCCACGAGTAAGGTGGAAGAAATTATTAATGCTACTAATCAAACAAACATGGATTTTGTTTGCATTCAGCTCTATCATTTAAAATTAAAAGCATGGTTCATACACTTTTTCCAAGTTTAGTAGAACTCCAATTATTCAAAGAGGTGCTGATAATAAGAATGCCAGAAAAATTTAACTTGGCCTACCTGTTACTGTTCCTCTTTATTCAATGTCATGTCTAGTATTTTTTTTGTACCCACAAAAAAAAAAAATACTAGGCAGGCATGACATCCAACAGAGACGTACAGAAAAAAAATAGGCTGAGTATAAGTTATAAATCGCATATAAAGTTTAGTACACTTTTTCCAAGATACTAACAAAAGTTGAAAGAAAAAAAACTATTATAAAACGATATAACTCAAACTGAAACAAAAGCTATAACCCAAACAACATCTTATAATTTGGATTTGGTTAAACCGCAATTACAACTTCATTACCTTACAGCCCAACAATATATATATTCTGAGTAATTGATTAAAATATATATTTTCTCCAATTAACTCCAATCATCCAAATTTAAAATTAAATTAACGTGGTTATGGTTCCAATTGCTTGGATGATTTTAGTTCTACTGCATACTAAAAATTCAAGAACTAGTAATTACTAACAAAAATTTGAATATATTAAGCGTGTATAAGCCAACACTCCATAAAAACAACTAAAACTAATCTGAAACCCCAGTGTAAGACAAAATAAAAAAAAAAGCCGAAGTTTCAAATGTAAGCAAGAAAATCTTAACATTCAAGCTGCTCTTGTTACCACAAGGTCACGACTCAAAACGATAGATCAGAAGAAAATATTCTGGTTGGTCCAATTTGGCCTGAACCGGAGCTACAAAAGTATTGAGACACTCTTCCCGATCACGTAAACGCAAAGACAGCGAACTGTCAATCATTGAGTAGGCAATGTGACGTCATCGGTAGGTTTCTAAAAATTTACTAGGCAGCAAATTAATCAAATCAAGAAGCATGATTTGCACATTTTTGGTCCGGATGAAGATGATCCTCTTTCAATGAGGGATTGCACCCGTTGGTCAATATTTGAAGACATCTAAGTGTAATATAATCCTAATTCATCCTTAACATTTTAATTAAATTTTTTACTTTTATTATTAAAATCCATTATTTAAACTTGTTATTTATCAAAATTTAAGTTTAGTTTTCATCGATATAGAGAATGGACTACTTTTTTTTAGGTTGTGGTTGTGGAAAATTTTAAGTCTTAGGGTTAAGCCGTTTGTTAAAGCTGACCCCCTTGTTCAAAGCATGATTTTTGCTCAAAATTCTCTATTGTCTATCTGATTCTAAAATTGATTATCTTTGGCATTTTTTAATGATTAAGTTTAGAAAAACGGGTTTAAAAGTATAATATAACGTAACCTGGGTTAAATAAATTTTTGAAAAAGAAAGTTGGATAAGCGGAATTTTTGAAAAACTCGGGAAAACGCGGAAATTTTTTTTAAAAAAATCGGCAACGAGGGCGGGATTTATTTTGTAAAAAAGGGCATTCAGGGCGGGATTTATATTTAATAAAAGGCGGGCAGGGCGCCGCGCCCCGTGAAAAACGCCTAGAATGATCTCTGCAGGAAGCATGAACTGCATATTTTTGGTCCGGATGAAGATGATCCTCTTTCAATAGGGGATTGCACCCGTTGGTCGATATTTGAAGACATCTTATTGTGATACAATCCTAATTCATCCTTTAAATTTTAATTAAAATTTTTACTTTTATTATTAAAATCTATTATTTAAACTTGTTATTTATCAAAATTTAAGTTTAGTTTTCATCGATATAGACCGAGAATGAAGGAAAGAATTTTTTTAGGTTGGGGGGTGTTGTGGAAACCCCTTGTCACGGCATTATTTTTGCTCAAAATTCTCGATCGTCTATCTAATTCTAAAATCGATTATCTTAGGTATATTTTAATAATTAAGTTTAGAAAAACGGGTTTAAAAGTATAATATAACATAACCTGGGTTAAATAAACTTTTGAAAAAGAAAGTTGGATAAGAGTAATTTTTGAAAAACTCGGGAAAACGCGGACATTTTTAAAAGAAAATCGGCAACGAGGGCGGGATTTATTTTGTAAAAAAGGGCAACAAGGGCGGGGTTTATTTTGTAAAAAAGGGCATTTAGGGCGGGATTTATATTAAAGAAAGGCGGGCAGGGCGCCGCGCTCCGTGAAAAACGCCTAGAATGATCTCTGATATATATTATTTTTTCAAATTTCAGACACAAAGATAAACTTGACACATTTTTAGTCGATAACTTTTTCTTTAAAGATGAGGGAGGGGTTCAGTCAAACGCGACACAGCATGTTGTAATTATTAAGTCTATACGTAGACATATATTTATTATTTTAACATAAAATATTAGGAGCCTGTTTTTTAAACCTTGTGTTTCAATGTAATAGTCTTTACAAATGCTTCTTTATTACATTACAGAATATCCAGCTACATGAAATAAAATTTGCCAACTGTCTGTGAAATCCATTGCCACACTAAACATGAATTCTGAGAAAAGACCTCACATCTGTGGCGTGTGTAACATAGCATTTCAGCAAGAATCCACCCTAACAAAACACCAGAGGATTCATACTGGAGTAAATCCTTACTGCTGCAAAGATTGTTTAAAAGCATTCCCAACAACCGAGCACCTTGAACGTCACATGTTGAAACATGTAAACGATGAGCAATACTTTTGTAAGCTGTGTCATAAAAGGTTTGTTGATGAATCAAACCTTAAAAGCCATGTTTGCCCAAAAGCTGTTGTAGATGCACTCTCTTGCAAAGTGTGTTTTTGCATGTTTTCGTCCAAGAAAGCGCTTAAGAGACATCGATTGACACATTCAGAAAACAAATCTTGTGTCTGTAAAGTTTGCAGCAGTGCGTTTGCTTCGGAGGAAGAACTCGACAGTCATCTAACTGAGTGTGCAGAGAAAAAGACATACCATTGTAGAGATTGTCCCAAAGCATTTAATTCGAAGCTGCAACTGGAAAAACATTCATTGACACATGCCGAAGTCAGGCCTTACACCTGTGAAGTATGCCATATGTCATTCAGCTACGAGCGAAGTCTCAAGTCCCATCCCTGTATCAACAAGGCAAAACACGCCAGTCATCTAACTGAGTGTGCAGAGAAAAAGACATACCATTGTAGAGATTGTCCCAAAGCATTTAATTCGAAGCTGCAACTGGAAAAACATTCATCGACACATGCCGAAGCCAGGCCTTACACCTGTGAAGTATGCCATATGTCATTCAGCTACGAGCGAAGTCTCAGGTCCCATCCCTGTATCAACAAGGCAAAACACGCTTGCAAAATCTGTGGCAAGTCCTTTCAATTTCAAGCTGATCTCGATGAACACCTCACACTACACACAGGGGACACCCCCTACAATTGTACGGTATGCAGCAAGACATTCAATCAGAAGAAGAGCTTAATAAGGCACATGAGGATGCATTCTGGAGAGAAACCTTATGCCTGTGGAGTGTGCAACAAAGCTTTTACGCGCTGCAGCGGCCTAAAAAAACACTCGTTGACGCACACTGGTGAGAAGCCATTCACATGCGAATTGTGTAACAAGAATTTTGCGCAGAAATGGACTCTTGAGAAGCATATGTTGGTTCACACAGGGGTGAAGGCATATGTTTGTGATATTTGCAGACAAGCATTTGCGACTAATTATGTCCTGAAAAGACATTCATTGAAACACTCAAAGAAAAGGTCACGAGTACTAAAAAGTTAAGCATGCGAATTATAGTGTAACTAGTATTTTACACAGAATGTCATGCTCAAGAAGCATAGGTTGGTGCACACAGGGAAGATACCCTATGCTTGTGGCATTTAAAGAGTACAGGGGGGAAAACCCCTTAATCAACAGGGAATCTGTTCATATTGAAATCTGCTTGGCGAGTGGTGGCGATCAGAAACCGGTTTCTCCTTTGGTTCTTCTTTCGCGGTTCAAGCATCAGACTATTTCTGGCGTGAAGCTCGATCATAAAGATAGTAAAGCCATGCGCTGCATTACAAGAACCACAGCAAAACTGGTTTCTTCACACCAGCTTAAGCGATTATTCACTATCTTCACCAAGCAGACCCAATGTAGACTGATTAAAATGCAATGAAGAGGTTCTTCCCTTGTACTTTTCATTTTTGAACAAGCATTTGAGTTATATCGGGTCCAAAAAAGACATTTGCCGACAAACTGAAAGGAAAAGTCACAAGGACCAAAAAGTTACGCTTGTTTGTGAATTGTAGTGTAGCTAGTCTTTTGCACAGAGTGTCTTGCTCGAGTAGCGTAGATTGGTTCACACAAAGGTGAAGCACTGCCTGTGACGTTTGAAGAGTACAGGGGAAAAAAAGCCTTCGAAATGAAGGTTTTTCCCCCCTGTACATGGGAATAGGTCTGCATTAGGCCTCTCTGGGGTCTCTAGCAAGCGGTTGCCTGAACTGGCTTAAGGAAACCGGTTCTACATTTGGTTCTACTATTAGCAAACCTGGTTCTTGGGAGATACAAGTCCCAAGTTTGTACCATGAGAAAGGATTCAAGAAAAACAACTCTTTCTCTGTTGCCATTATCTGTTAAGTAGACTAGAGTACAGGAGGATTTCTATGCATTGTTGGACATGTATTTAATATTGACGCCGCCATGGCTCCTTGCTGGGGGGGGGGGGGTGATTTAGTTCGTTTACGTTTTTTCAATGACACTCTTTATAAGAATGCACATTTTTTATAACCGTCAATGTGGGATTCTTCCTTTTACTCTTCATTTGTGAACAAGCATATGCTTATAACCATCCTAAAAAAGACATTTATTGACACTTTAAAAATGTTAACAAATCAAATGTCACACAAATTTAATATTGACATATTAAAGGAAGAGTCACAGGCATCAAAAAGTTAGGTTAAAAACTACTGAAAACTTCTGATTAGAGTAAATAAAACTATAGCAACAGAACATCCACAAAAGGGGAGAATTGTTTCAAAATCAAAAGGCCCATCTACAGAAATTTTAAAATTACTTTTAAAAATTAGACTAGATGTTGTTGAAGAAACCGAGACACAAAGTAAAAACGAAGTTCATTTGAAAATATTTAAATAAAGAAAAAATGCAATACATTTCAAATTGATGCAAAATGACAAGAAAATTATAACAAAATAATCAAAAATGTGTGTGCATTGTTATAAAGAGTGTTGTTGAAAAACGTAAACAAACTAAAGCACAGCACCCCGCAGCAAGGAGCCATGACGTCACCAATCTGAGTAATTTTCCAATGACATCACTGTTCTAAAAATTGAAGATATTTGTATGAGAGGAAATTTAAAAAAAGTTCTTTTTTGCTAACATATATTTAATAATTTCATTTTATCTTTGGAAATTGAAAATATTTTCTACATTTACCCAGCAGAGTGCTGTAGGGACACTTCTTATATGATCTAAAAATTATGTGTAGGCATCAATTAACATGTATTGTTTTGTCTTTTAATTAACACTTACTACTTCAGAGAAAATTATCTGAATTTCTTAAGGGCATGCGTCTTCTTACATTTAGTAATATGAAAAATCACCAAAAAAATTATTGCATGTTTTAAAGGAATTTGTTGTGTGTGACCTTTAAACCATTTGTTATTTCGTGTGTATTTCATTTTTTTAAAAATATGAATTTCTTACGAAAGTGTATACAAATCTGATTATTGTCTACATTGAAGAAACCTAGATATCAGATTCAAGTACTATGTTTGTATATTTTTGATTTTTTGAAACTTTTTTTTTGAAAATTGAATAAAACTTAACACATTGATTTTTTTATTTTTTCATCATAATTGAAGAGTACACTGGAAGAAGCGATTGGTTTATTAGGTGGATGCCCGCTACTGTCTGCTTGGCGGCATAAAACCGGTTTCTCTCTTTCTTCTTCGCTGGCATATCATGTGACCTACAACACTGAATTCATTGGGGCTCTTCTGGGAGCAACTTGTTCCGTAGTTAGCATTGGAGGTCACGTGATCTGCCACTGTATTACTTTAACTATGATATCTATGGTGTTTCCTTACACAAGTTCAGGCGATCACTCGCTATCATCGCCAAAGTGGCCTGCTAAGGAAACTTCTCTGAAAAATCAATCGGTTTTTCCCGTGTACTCTACAATTTTCATTAACCCTAAACAATTTGGCACCAAATTAATAAACGACTGAAAAATTATTTGTTGCAAAAAGTAACAATTCGGCTTTTGATAATGATTTAGTTTAAAACACATTAAATATTTTATTCTATTGACTTCATTTTTTTTTTCAATCACTACTCTAGGCCAATAAAGACGACGTTTCGGCAATTATTATGACTTCTTAAAAATTGGAAGAAAAAACAAAAAACTTACAAAGCAAACTATTTCATGCATTATGAAGCACGAAGTCGACAAAAAAAAGCAAAATGAAACCGGAACTAGGTAAACGGGTTACTTGCTGGTTTGTAATAATATCGTTGCTAGTCTGGGCTGGTAGAAAACATGGAACTATAACTCGTATTCGTTTAGGACTTTTGGGTAAGATTTCGTTTTTTTTTTTTATAGTTTAACGAGTTTTGCTTTGTTATTAATTTGATTTGACGAAAAGAAAAAGTCTCAATGGAATAGTGAACGCGAACTTTTCATTAGAATTTAACCTAAGACATTTTGAAAGTTGGCAACAACATCGGTCATTCATTTGTCAACAAAAACAAATCGTTTTTTTTATTGACTATAAATTGTTTCTTAAGTTAATTCCATTGAAATGGCGACAAAAGTCATTAAATTAGGACCGTATTTAAAAGAAATCAGAATACACTTGTGTCAAAAGTCAAGTGAGAGTTCGGGAATCAGGTAAATTTTCCTTTCACGATATTATGTCTGTGACATTTTTTCAGTAATTACTAATTTAATCGAAATTCCCCAATAGTGACAAAAGTCAGTCAACTTGAACCATAATTAAATGATATGTAATCTGCACTATGATACTTTCGAGTTCACGTCAACAGAGTTCGACTATTAAAAATAAAAAAAACAACCGGATGATTTTTGTAATGCTCAGGTTAATAAATATCCCTCAAAGCACTCCATAGCTTGTGATATCTTTCCGATTTCAATTTTACATTGTTTGAAAAATGTTAAAAGCATTATCACAATAGGTAAAACATTTTGTTTGAAAGTAAAACGTTTTGAACTATTAAAATGAGCTAAGAAAATTTTGAGAATCATAATTCCTAACTACCTTTCGTTGTCTCTCATTGTGTTGTTTATAATGCCACTGGGTAACTGGGCCCAGTGTAGAGAACTACCCGATTTTAAGGCGAAGAGGGCGGCTTCCGTTTTTATTGAGCGCCACAAGGGAGGAAGTCCGACTGTTGCCCGTCAGCATGACACATCCATTTTACTGGAAGGTCCTTTTCACAGGTTCACCTTTACTGTACAGTAACCATTGGCGCGATTTTCTGATTTGGCGATAAAAAGTTTTTGATGGCAACCTGTCTGACCTGACCGAAACACATAATGGTTAGATAGGGTTGCCGGAAAACGCCATCGTTGTGAAGAGAGCATGACATCAAAAGTCGCCAGAATACGGACTTCTGGCGCGATTTCGGAAAGTTCGCCAATGGTTACCGTACAGTAAATTTCTACCCTTTTCACACATCTCCATTCTCATTCATATAACAGAATTTTGATCCAGATAAAAGGCCAGATAACCCCTTGATCTGGTACCCCCAGAGTTATTAATTTGTTATGGGAACATGAAGGACTTTTTAACCTACGACACATTTAACAAGCTCAAGCCACCATTAGCAACAGGGCGGTCTTCAGCCAAATACAAGTGCCGACCTAGCGACCATCAGAATTGCAGCACCGTCGAGGACAGAACCCGCAACCCTTCCGATGCGAGGACAACCCTTCACACTACTGAACTACCGCTGCTCATCGCTCATCTTGATAACTGCTTATTCAAGGTTAGGTTAGAATTAGCGTCACACTAGAGCTACACGAGGGCTATTGGCGACGGGCGTCATATTTTAGCAGTTAGGTGACGAGCCAACACCTGAATGGGCACCCAACACAACCATTAAGGGCGACATCGTACGCAGCGTTAGGACTTTGATGGATATTTAACATGCACTCCCTTACACGCCATATTTTTCGTCAGACATTTTGGGCTGCTCGGGCCGTTTATAGGTCGGCAGCTATTTTGGCGATGCCCGGACCCGAACCTTGGCCCTTCTGCAAGCTAAGCGAGTGCTTAATTATCCAGCATTTCACTATCGATGTGAAATAAACATACAAGAAAAGTTTGTTATTCAATATTAGGTTAATGGCTGGTCCGTTACTTACACGTGCCAAACACCAGACCTCGAATCATAATAAAAATAAACTAAAATAATAGTTGTGGGTCGCGGTTACATCGTATTTTTGCATTCGCATGAGATAACCAAATTTGTTTTTTAATTTTGTAAGAAGAAAAATCGTCAAATCAGTCGATTTTCAATCGGTAAACTAATAATAATGTTTTAGGGTCCTTGAAAATTCTTTGGGAGTCTCTAAAAAGTCCTTAAAAAATAAAAACTCCTTGATAGGGATGCACCGAATGTTCGGTTACTATTCGGTATTCAGCCACTTTGGCCGAATATCCGGTTTGGCCGAATAGCTTCGCTATTCGGCCAAATAGTGAAATTAAAATTTTTTCAAATTTCTTCATGTTATCATCTTCTAAAACATTGAAAACTTCCCAAACAGGACTTGTTTTTGATAGACTCAAATTCTAAAGTTTTTTATTTATAATGGTAAATCAAGCTGTACTCATGTTTCATTGAATAAACATGTCTCTTTAAAGCTTTAAAAGAACCAATAACTACTATATTATAGATCAGAATTGTAATTTTTTCAATAAAAGATTTAAATTTTTTTTTTTTTTTTTTGTATAACAATATTGTAAGCCATGGCTTTATTATTTTTTTTCTAATTTTCATTCTACAACGGATCTAAATTCTTCGGATTTAGTTTTCATACTTTTGTTTTCGTGTTGTGATTTTAACAAGTTTCAAACACTTTCTAAAAGGATTGTTTTAATAACAAACGAGTACTATTTTATCGTGTTTCTTTAATTAATAATTTAATAGCTCTATTGTATTAAAATTATTGTGCGCTTGTGTACTTATATGTTAATGTTTAATAAATATTAATGAATAATAAATACAACTTACTTAGATCTGACAAAAAAGATAATAATTGGTTTATGCAGGCCGAATATTCGGTATTCGGCCAAATTTGGTATTCGGTGGATCCCCACTCCTTGATTTTTATTTTGAAATAAGATTGAGAACCCTGTCTCTTATCACGTTGAGAATTGGCTTTGACCATATGGTAAAATTTGGATAATTAAAAATTATAAAGACATGTAGGTAAATGATAATGACATGTAATAATGCAGGCAGACTGTAATATGACATGCAATGACTTGTATCCAATATAGACACCCTCAATTAACGTCTTTAAAATTAAAATTTGTAATCAAGAGCTACATGTCCATTAAAAAAAGCAGTTAAAAAATTATTTTAGCCTAAAAATTGAAAAAAGCATATTGTTTGACCTTTTGAAGGTAATTTTGTGTTGTGCTTATCTTAATATTAATTAAAGGTAAGTTTATATTCTTATGATATATTGTATAATTACTTAAAATATATTGAAAAGTGGAGTGTTTTAGAAAGCTGATAAAGAATTTTTGATTGATGATGGTGAATTTTTTTTTCTTTTAAGGGTATAGACAATATTGAAAAACAATAAAATAAGCATTTTGATTAAAAGCAATGGGGGCGATGGCCTCCATGGAGTTGTTGCTTATGTCACCAATATTTTAATCATTAGTACATAAATTATTATTGCTTTACAGAGAATTTATCAGGAAGCATTATGTTTCTATCAAGAAGCAAAATCCAGCTTTTCCAATACTGATTCGAGAATGTGAAGGAGTAGAACCTAAAATATATGCCAGATATGGTAAGTTATTTTGTACCAGATTGATAATTATTTGGCAATTGGCTTGGTTTCATATGATTTAAATAGTTCCTGGATATGTTATTAGTAGTTTGATACAGTAACTATGTGCGTTACATTGGTTAAACAATGAAATCTCATTTTTATTTTAAGTGGAACCTGCGCATTACATAAGCCTTTCCGACCGAGCTTTCACGATCGTGCTGGCTTAAAAGTGAATGTTCAAGCTCTTCAAAAATATTGATATCGAACAGCTGTCTTGTACCATTTGTTATTTGTATACAAATGACTGTTTTTTTTTGTTTGTATCCAATTATTTTCTTAGAGGGTTATCTGTCCTTTTATATATAGAAGAAAATTATTACTAATAAAAGTGAGTTCATTCGAGTTTAGGACTTCCTTTAAATAAATGGGCATGTGTTTCTGAAGTTGGCCATAGGTTAAAGAATTAATTTTCAGTTGTATCAAAGTCTGATTTTTGAATCCTGTTTCTTAAATAAATGTTCATAGTTTTTGGAAGCAGCTTGAAGAGGAAATGGCAAATGGGTCCCCAAACCGAAATATTTCTGTGTTATTCCAATGGAAAAAATATTTTTTAAGCTTCATTATTCTGGCTGTATTGAATATTTAAAACAAACAGTTCTTTGATACGATAAATGCCACTGGTTTACAGGGTTCTATAATCCAACTTTTTGAAATTGCTTCAACTATTTTTTTAAGAAAATATTTTTTAAAATTCGGAAAATATTCGAACCCATTTTGAAAAGTGGAACCATATAGCCCTGTGAGCCAGCGACATTTATCATATAAAAAACTGTTTTTGAAAGTATTGGACACAGACGGAATATAATGTGACTTAACTTCCCCCCCCCCCCCCATTGGATTAACACATAGACACACTATGGTTTCTGAGACCAGCTCACAATTACCCTTAGCAATTAGTAGGTTCGGGTTTAACCAATGGCCTGATTGTAGTTCGAGAGCAACTTTAATGCAACCAAACCTGGTAATGCTCCTTTAACTTTTTATTTATATTTTGATCCTACGAGAGACCTAGGCATGACGGCCAACAGTATATCACGGGTAGCCCCATACATAGTTTAGAAACACACATAAAGTTACAATGATTTCTAGCACAATTAGCATCTGCCACAACTGAAAATACAGTATACAAGTACAAATGGTCCTTACTCATGTTAGTAGTCAGACAAATTGTTCAATCGGGAGATCTGTCAGACTTAATCTGACCATGTGCTTCCTAAATTAGTTGTGACCAATTTTCGCTTTAAAGTTAGCGACACAGACAGGTCTTGGCAGGTCAAGAGGGATGGGTTTATCCATTAAGGTACCCCAAATCTTTCCCTTTGCAGTATTCCCAATAATTTCCTTAAGAACTTCTGTTACTTGAGTTATAATTAAGTTCCATAGTAATAATTCCATAAAGTTCCTTAAATTTTTGTTCCCATATACTTTTCTGGTTTCCTAGATTTTTTCCTGGATTCCTCTGTACTATTTTAACCAATACCTAACTTCCGATACACATTATGTATATTTAAAATTGGTTCAATCAGATGTAATCTTTATATTATACTACTGTGTTTTTCCTTGCAGATTTTGGAAAAGAATCCAGTACATCATTGAGTAACCACAAAAGTGAACAAGTATTAGAAGTTCTTAAAGGCCTTGCCTTGAAATGAGGTTCTGTAATATTACTTGAGATTGCTTTACAGTGTTATATAGGAGAAGAATGAAAATTGTTTGTAGACTATTTCACTTCTTACTTTAGAGATTAATAAAATTGTTACATGTATTTTTGTAAGTTTTTTTCAACAAGAAATTCTAATTAGTGTTTTGTTTAACTCTACCCAGTTTAGGTTTAAGCCTTACCCAACTCAGCCAAGGGTTAAAACCTCTTTACAAATCTTTCTAGTCCTATTCTATACAAAATTAGTTTATGTGAAAATACCTAATGCTGAATTCTGACGGCTTATGTAGTTCAAGAGGGAAAGAATTAAAGCATCAGTTCGTGCAAAAGTTTAACATTCTAAGAATAATTATAGATATTTAAATAAGTTCATTTTAATACATCTTTTTTGATTGTCTTAAATTAGTATTAGGATTTCTTTTTAAATCTCTCATGTTTTGGGGATATTATTTAAAAATTCAATTATATTCCCAATTGAGAAATATGTAAATTTAAAAAACAATGAGCTACAGATAGGAAGTGTATATTCCGTCTCAAAAGCTTAGATAGCAATACAATTTTTCTTGTGATTCATGTTATTTTTATTTATTTATACTTGTTTGATTCTTACTTAGAAATTTTTTTACTCAACCTTTTCAGTAAAGTTTTGTTACACAAAATGATTTTTGTTTAAACTTATGAGACAGACTATTGAAACAAACACTCAAGTTGAAATTTTTTAGCAGAGGAATACATGGTGAGGCAGCCATTATTAAAGTGACAAGCTATCAGCGAACCTTGTAGGAATAAAAAAACTGCAGGAGCTATGCAACAAAATTTAGAAAGTTAAGCAGAAAGCAGGTTATTCTAGGCCGTCAAATAATATTGTCGCTAGACGGCGCTTTTTATCAGCAATCGAGGTCTTGTATTACAGTTTCATCTTGTAATTTTGGCATATAACAAATTTTCATGCCACATAAAGCTAGTTTGGTCTTTGGAGTTAAAAGTACGGGCGTATTATGTCGCTTGAAGATTCGTTGGTTGCCAGCTCAGGTGTCGAACTCTTCACTTGACCACAGTTTGTATTTTCTAGTCTCAGAAAAGCATTGCAGTACATATATAAATATTTTAGTACTACTAAGTACAGTTATGTAGTCAAATTTTGTAAATTAAGCTAGCATAAGGTTTCTTTTAGGCCATCAAATAATATTGTAACTAGATGGCGCTTTTTATCGGCAAACAAGGTCTTGTATTACGGCTTCATCTTGTAATTTTTACATAAAATAAATTTTCCTGCCACAAACTACTAGTGGTCTATAGAGATACAAGTACCGGTGTACGAAGTCACTTGAAGATTATAAAGGTGATTTAATTCTGTTATTCAAGATCATAAAACAGGTAATGTAATCGTTTCCGGCTGCCTATTTCTAGCCTCCGTCAGGAGCTTTAACACAGCCAATAACGTCTCGTAATTTAGAACCCTGGTCAAGTGACGAAATCGACACCTGAGTGGGCACCCAACGGAAACTTTGAGCGACATCGTACGCTGACGCCGTCGGGACTTTGGACTCCACAGATTTAACGAGCACGTCAGTCCCAGTGTACTCGGGCCCATCCGTCACGAGTTGGATTTTTTCTACTTTTTCCAGTACAGATATCCGATTTATAGTATGACTGGTAGTAAGTGGGACCTGAGAAGGTTGGATCCTGAGGCTCACCCCTGTGAATGCTCCTTCCCAACTTCGGAAAACCAATGACGTCAGAAAGACATAGGCGAATTGCAAAAATTGTGGCGCTATCTATCTCGTCGATACTTAAGCAGAGACCGATTTGAAAATGTTCGATTTAAATGAAATATATATCCCTTTATTTACACCAACTCTCCAGTATTGGTTAATTTAAGAAAAATTTCACTGTGCAAATATTTTTTAAGTAAAATATTTCTAAACTAATTATATAAAATACTTGGAATTTGTTTTCAATCAATAATTATTGTATTACATATGTAGAAAATATATATATCAAAATATAATGTAATGAAGGATTTTACTTAAAAGTACATTAAAAGTAATTTGAAGCATTTTACAAATTTCTCTTTGAAATCGATATTATTTTTAATTCTTCCATTTATTTGGAATAAAATGAATAAAACAGTTTGCATATACAAAAAATAATTTATTTTAGTTATTTAATTTCTTTTTTAAAAATAAGAAAATGGAAATTGTACTAAAAAAAATGAAGTTATAAAAGATTCATTAAGTTTGAGTAGCATTGTGCCCGCATAGTGTAATACATTTTATTTCCTACAGCTAAATAAATTATTAAATGATTGAAAAGTCAGATAATTTTCAAGCAAAAAAGGTACACAAAACTTTAATTTAAAACAAATTTTATATTTTTTTACAACGAAAATATTTTCATGATCTTTATGAAAAAATATTAACTGATCATGAAAAATACATATATTTCAGTAGATTCGTTAGTACAATAATAATATATAATAATTATGTGCACAATATGAAGATACAAAGAAAATTTCTTTAAAAAATGGAAGGAATAACATCAAATTGATGGCCTTGTAACAATTAAAATGAAACTTAATAATCTAAAAAATTTCAATGAGGCTAAAATTTAAGTTTATAATCTGGATATATATCAAGCTTTTTGAAATTTTTTAGATTATTAAGTTTCATTTTAATTGTTACAAGGCCATCAATTTGATGTTATTCCTTCCTTTTTTTAAAGAAATTTTCTTTGTATCTTCATATTGTGCAGATAATTATTTTATATTATTATTGTACTAACGAATCTACTGAAATATATGTATTTTTCTTTTTTATAAATATATGTTTGTTTTGCTTGTTTTCTTGTGTATATAAATATATGTATTTTCTGTAACTTAATAATCTAAAAAATTTCAATGAGGCTAAAATTTAAGTTTATGTTAAGAAGCAGAAGACCCTATGAAAAAGGTGAGGAAACAAATTTGTACCACAAAAAATGTGCAAAGACCACTGAAGTTGCTTTTAGTAATGAGAACTACATTTACAATTGTATGAACTGTCGTTAATTCTAAGCTTTTTTTTAATGTCTAATTACATGACACATACTGCATTTTGTTTAATATATGTATTATATACCATTTTATATAATTAATCATGAATATACATAAATAGTAACATTTTATATTTTTTTTCTCCAACTTCAAGCTTGATATATATCCAGATTATAAACTTAAATTTTAGCCTCATTGAAATTTTTTAGATTATTAAGTTTCATTTTAATTGTTACAAGGCCATCAATTTGATGTTATTCCTTCCTTTTTTTTAAAGAAATTTTCTTTGTATCTTCATATTGTGCACATAATTATTATATACTAGCTGAACTACCCGGTGTTGCACGGGTTGGAAAAAAATAAATACCAAATCGATCCAAGTATTTGTACCATACTACCATTTAATCTGTTTTTTTGGATAATAAACTTATGTTACTTTTCCCGTTCGTTATAAAGTACAGAATCCCGTTACTTCCCAAGTACTCGTGTCACGTCAAATATGACGTGAAAATAAGGTCACATTTTTATGAATGACGTCAACAAGTAAAAAATCACGAAAAAATTGACGTCAAGTTTTCGTCAGTTCAGCTGACGCCTTTTAATGACGCCATTTTTGACGCCATTTTTTTGTCAGCCAAACGACGTGATGCAAAAGGCGTCAACTAGTTGGTCGCAAAATGACCAAACTGACTAAAGTATCGTCATATACACGTCGACTAGGCGTCATCCAAACTAACTTCTACTTCCATCTCGCTTTGCGCGGGAGTTACCGAGAGACGCTGCCAAGGCCGCCGCCATTGCGCCATTACTGTTGTTGTCTTTTTGCTACCGTCTACATGCTAAGCTTGTCCAAAGTAAGTTTTAAAATTGTTTTCATTAATTGTTTACGTACTATTTTGTTAAAAAAAAATCATAGTATTTTATCGCTAGTATTATGCCTTTTATGGGGTGAGGGCAAATTTATCAAAGAATATTGATAGTCTTTCATTGCGTTGCGCCATTACTGTTGTTGTATTTTTGCTACCGTACCGTCTACATGCTAAGCTTGTCCAAAGTAAGTTTTTATTGTTTTAAAATTGTTTTCATTAATTGTTTACGTACTATTTTGTTAAAAAACTCATAGTATTTTATCGCTAGTATTATGCCTTTTATGGGGTGAGGGCAAATTTATCAAAGAATACTTATATCACGGATAACCGGATTTTAGCAATCTGTTTTATGCTTTAACACTTTGGGCAACAAATGAAAACAAATATTTATGTCGTTTGTTTCTCGTATTGATGAACCTTTTTATTGCATTTTGAAGTTATTTTGTTTTATTATTATTTTTTTACATAGTAAGTGGATATGTGCACAATGTATATATCTAAAGAAATTATGGTAAAATCCTAGTCGGTGGCCTGACTACAAATTGCAAAATGTGGTGAGTTTTTATAGAACGATAAATAACTTTCAGGCAACCATGCAATATACTAAATTTGAATACTTTTTACTTCAATTGATATTGTATGTGCTTTGATTTGATAGTAAACTTTCACAATCTTAGACACAAATAAATTTTAATTGTTTCGTGTTTGTTTTAATGCATTTTTTTATCGATGCCTGCAAGATGTGCACTAGTTCCAATCAGGTATTAAAGGTTGGGTTGGCAATTAGTTATCAGTACCACCTGATGCTGTGTGGAAAGCGCATTTACAAATTAAATTGTCTTGGTTTTAACTTTTTTACACAGTGTGCAATTTTAATTCAACTAAACAGATCCATGGCATTGGTCAAAACTATCAATTATTTTCGAGACTCTTGCATTGTTATTGTATCCTTCTTTTTACATGAAAACAATAAAACAAATCTATCTTCAATAATATAATGTAGGCAATAACCCAATCTATAATTGATGGGCGATACAACTACGAACCCCAAATAATGGAACATTTTGTTTGCTTGCATTTACCGAATTATACCTGCAGTGTTTTAAAATTTCTTTCTTTTTAACATAGCTCAATGTGCCAGCTGTAGGTTGCTGAAGCGAAGCGGACATGTGCGGAATAAAAGTTTCCTTCGGGCACAGATAAGATGTAAGTGCAGCCATAAAATTTACTATTGGACTTGAATTGACTTGCAATTAATTAATACTAATTTTACATGCAATTAATTAATACTAATTTTACATGCAATTAATTAATATTTTGACATGCAGTTAATGTAGTAGATTAATAACCATTTCAAATTAAAATAAGATAATTAAATGTTTTCATGTTTGTGATATTTTTTCTTCTTCATATTACATTATTTTAAGTTTTTGAGATTGTTAAAATGCCCATATTACTTAATTTTGTTAACTATTTAGGTGGGAAAGGTAAAAAAAAATGAAATATATATTGCGAAAGCTGTATACCTTAAAACTCTAAATTTAATCAAATTTCAAATTTTTTTTAACAGCCTATTTCCCTGCGCTGAATAACGCTTGTATTTTTACAAGCATTTGTTGGCAAAGACATTTTCAAATTCCTATCAATTCGAATTTTTTTCTTTTATAATAAAATCATTTACTTTAAGTTTAAATTTTTCTTTTAAACAACAGTCAATACTGTTATTCATATTGTAATGTCATTCTACTATAAGTGTAAATGTTAAGTAATAAACCATTTTTTTAATCTTATTTTACTAATATCTTATTGTAAATTGAGTTTTTTCATTCAATTTCAATTTAAAAAAGTTAAATTCTTCTTAGAGTTTAACCCTTTCAGTCCCAAAAATTTACTACACTACAGAAACATCTGATATTCACAAAATAAGCTTATTTTAGGTCAAATATAAGATTTCCATAAGCAAAAAAATTAATTATAATTTTTTTTATGGTTTTTGAAATAATGCCAAAATTTTTTAACTGTGGAAACCAACAAAATAAAAATATATATATATTACCTGAAAACCCTCCGAGTTATATATTTTAAGGTATCTGACCATAAAAAAAATTAATAATAATTTTAGCCGAAATAGTTTAAGCTTCTTAGCTATTTTCTGAATAAAAAAAATAGTAGTTCTGATTTTTATTGAGATTAATTTAAAATATTGTCTAATAGAACAGAGTGTGTAGAATCGAATGATGTGTGTTTGGATGTCATAACGGGAATAAACATTTAGAAAAAAAAATATTGAAAGTGATGATGCCAAATGGCATCACTGGGACTGAAAGGGTTAAATGTGTTAAATAATTTTTTCCCAAATTAATAGATACTTCATGACTTTTTGAGATTGTTAAATTTAAAAAAAAATCTGTTATTTTTGTTGGCCGTTTTTGATGGAAAAGTTGAAAAAATGCTTTTAATACGTTTTTTTTTTTTGTAATGCTTAATAATTAGGGTATTCCAAGATGATTTAAAAGATTAATATTTTTTTGATAAAAAGTTATCCTTTTTTACAAAAGAAACAATGTAAAGTGCGAACAATGAAATCAAATTTGTATTCGAGGTTATTTTTGTTTCTTTTTGTGTCCTTCATTACAAGTTAATACAAATATAATATCAAATTAAGTGAAACATAAATCAATTACCTTAAACATTTTCCCCATTCAATTCCTTGAACATTTGTTGTATTTTATTTCAGTTAAATGGTAAATTTTTGCAAACAAAATAAGTCTAGTATATTTATTTAATCTATACTTTGTGGTGATGAAAATAGACCTTTCCATTTTTAAAACTAAAATTAATCACAACCCTTTCATTTTCGATTTTATATATATATATATATATATATATATATATATATATATATATATATATATATATATATATATGGACAAGGTTATTATATTTTTAAAGCAATTTAAACTTTTGCTGTTGGGAATGTATTTTTGCATCTTTTATAATATATTTACATTTTTTTCCGTTTTTCCTTGGCAGCATGCTTACTAGTCGAAGCAAATTCCAGCAGTGCACTGACATGGGCCCACGGCAGGAAAAGAAGGAGGACAGCCCAAATTAAACTGGAGTTAAAAGTCGAGGACGAGAGGAACTATGCTGGATGGTCAAACTGGTCAGAAGCAAGAGGTTATTGGCCACAGGGCACGAAGAGAAGTAAGTATACTTGTGCAAATTAGATTTTCATTCATTTATTTTTTTAGGATTTGTTTTTAGGATTACATTTTTAAAAAAAATTAGGGGGGGGGGGATAAAATGACCAAGACATCCCTTTAAGTACTGCAATCTGTGTTTCAGAGGTTTTTGTTAAATTTGTTTTTAAAAAAAGGTGCCTCAGTTAGGAAACTAGCTTCCAAATCTAATAAACATCCAGGACATTGCGAAAATTTCAGGCTTCTTCTAGAATTTCAAACTAAGAATATGAATAAAGTCCATGTTAAGTAGGGCGGGCCTGCAAAAAAAAATTAGCGGCCTCCGAATTTCTTTGTTTTGGTGCACTTCCTAATATTAGATGCATTTGTTATTCTATTTTTGCTCCATTAATTTCAATATTGATTGACAACTAATTTTTTTTTATGTAAAATGTGTTTTGGGTGTCACCATTTTGGTAATAACACTATTATACAGGATTCCATTAGAGAAAAAGTTGTTCATGTTTTGTTTTTTAATTATGAGAAAAACCATTTTCAAATGTGTTGTCTAATCAGTACAAATGTTTTTTATTTTTATTGACCGCTTTTGATGGGAAAGCTTAAAAAATGCTTTAAATGTAATAATTGTTTAATATTAAATAAGGTGAGGAAAGTTAGTAATTGTTTTTGAATAAAAATCTGTGTTTTCTTTTATTCTCAATGGCAAGTAAAAGAACCAGACTCAATAATTTTGTTTGACAACCAAAGTGATAAGATTAGTTATTAACCTAAAGAACATTATTGCTAAAGAATAGGATATATTAATATTTTTATTATCAATTACAGATTCACAAGTTTTATTTTGCGTAGTTATTAGTATTAACAATATTTTGCGTGATTGCGGTGATAATGTAGTTTAGTGACATTAAGAATATTTATTTTAAACTACTGGTTGAGCCTTGGGGAAGCCACAAGTGCATAACTCTTTGTAAATGTTAATGAGTAAAACAAGTACAATTAAAGGGTAGAAAACTATTTTATTATTTTCGGATTCTAAATTTTTGAATAGCTGATTTGAAAGAAAAAAAATGTAGAATTTGACTACACACACTTTTAAGCATTAAATCAGTTGCGAGTCAAAAATTATTTTAAGTTCCTCAATACCAAATAGGTACAGGTTATCTACTGATCCGGAACAAATAGAATACATGGAAAATCAGAACTTTTTGAACTGCAATGTCAGAAATATTCAGACTTTTTTGGTAAAACACAAGTCAAGTAAGCTGATTTTAAACTTCCAATCTTAATTAGACATCTTTTTTTCTTCGGGAAACTAATTTTGAAAAAAGACTTGTATTGAGTTTGTTAATAATGGTTGGTTCATAGAAATGAATGATTTTCTCTAAGTCATCTTTTATTAGTTATTTGAACAAATCTTAAGTGAAAATTTGGGAGTTATCTAATGGATCATTCAAAAGCCAACTTAATAAACTTGCATCTGTTATTTTTAATTAAAAAAATATTTTATTGAATATAAATGTAAGATAACTAGCTTGTCAACTAAATTGCGTAATATCTCATTTTAAATTGAGGTTATTATTCACTTTCCCTTTCAGGATTTTTTAAAAATTTCCCATTAAATTAGATTACATAGTTTAAATCTCTGAGTGATACAGAGGCTTTCCTAGATAGATTTCGGGTTTTCCAGCTACAATTTTAATTTTTGAAAAAATTATAAATTTAACAATTTTATTAAAATTTAAAGCATGGCAGAGCATTTATATCCATCTACTACATAAATATAATTTTAAAGAATTTAAATTTTCAGTTCAAAATTTTAGTTCAACAGTCATGAGTGAAAGTACTTCAGCCAATTTGCTCCCTCAGAGGATAAATCCGTTGCAAATTAAAATAATTAAGATAGTGAAATTTTTTTTATAGTTATGTCAAATACATTTTTCACAAAAGCTTGATATGTATATTCACTTGTCAAAAAAGTTTCAATTTCATGTAATCAATGGATAAGTTGCTGGTATTTATATCCTGTTTTTCCTACAAATTCTTAGTTTTAAATCACTGACATTAAAAATAAGTAGGATTTAGCTAGCCTTTGAGAGCATTAGAGAAGCTGTAAACCAAAACAAATTCCTATCAATGCAAAATTAGTGCAGGGTACTCAAATAGGAAAAGTGGTAAACCTAGAATGCATGAAATCATAATTTTTTTTTGGACTGCCAATATCAGAAATTCAATTTTGTTTTTTGGGAAAAACTATTTTCATCTGCTATTTTCGTTACATAGAATATCTACTTATTAAAATCTTAGTCTTTTGCAAGAAAAATTCAGGTTTTGTAAAATTAATTTTTTAGTTCCTTTTAAACAAACAAATATTTGATGTAATATTTCATGAAACGTAATTATCTTGTCAAAAAATATTGTGTAAATTGTTAATATCTCATTGTAAAATGAGTTTTCATTCACTTTAATTTTCGGATTTTTTATTAAAGTCTTTCAAAATTAAAAAAAAAAAGTGAAATTCTTCTAAGAGTTGTAATCTGTTATATAATAATTTCCCCCCTCATACTCGATACTTAAAGTTGTCCTTTTTTTAATGAAAGAAACAACCTTGTTAGGTGTGAACTATGAAATCAAATTTGCATTAGATTTTTACACATTTAAGTTAGCATAAATTTAATATCGACTTTAAATCAGATCTATCATAATCCAAAACCTTAAAATGAACCATAAATAAATTACCTTAAGGGGTCACAGGAGTCTTAAAAATGTGCAAAGAAGGTACTACAAAACATAGTTTGATCTTTCATGTAATTTTTGAACTACTAAATGTATAAGTATAATTTTTTATATGTAATTCTACAGGATTTATTTATTATAAAACAAGTTTTAAAATTTATGAAAATTTAGCCAAAACTAAAATAAATGATATTAAACATGAAGCTATTTGAACACATTGTGATTAGGCTTGCACTGCAAATTGTGAGGTCGAAATTGAAAAAATGACCAAGAAAATGACTTCATATTGTGCAAATATGTACAAACAAAGACTTACACCTAAATTATCAGCTCAATTTTAATTAGAAATTATTTTAAAAATATTTTTAAATCAAAATTTTTATTAATTTTTTTAGAAAAAAGTTCATAAAATAATTTCTAATTAAAATTGAGCTGAGAATTTAGGTATAAGTCTTTGTGTGTACATATTTGTACAATATAAAGTCATTTTCTTGGTCTTTTTTTCAATTTTGACCTCACAATTTGCCGCGCAAGCCTAATCACAATGTGTTCAAATAGCTTCATGTTTAATATCATTTATTTTAGTTTTGGATAAAGTTTCATAAATTTTAAAACATGTTTTATGATAAATAAATCCTGTAGAATTACATATAAAAAAATTATACAGTAGCCCCCGCTTAAATGAATCACATCCGTCCCAGCAGGGATGCAGAATATGTCCGATCCGGCGATCCTAGATCGGGGGAAATTTTAGCCTTCTGGGGAAATTTTGTGGAAAATATTCAATTATTTTCGATTTTAACAATGTATTACAAAATTCCCTGACCAGCCATTCGTTTTCCGTTTAAAAACTTATCGTGAATTTACTTTTTAATTTTGTTCTAACAAACCAAAATAGTGTATCGCGTTTGTATCCTAAATTCAGCATATCATCGCGGTTGATCGCAATTTTTACGGTGCCCGGAATTAGGTGAAACTAAACTTAAATTTCAATAAACCACACGTTAAAATAACAGGTTTTAATAATGAAGATAAAAAATTTTAATCAAAATGCGAAGATGAATTAAGATTAGATTACACTAAGATGTCTTCAAATCTCGGCCTGCCAGTGCAATTTCCCATTAAACTAAGCTTAAATTTTGATAAATAACTAGTTTAAATATTGGATTTTAATAATAAAGATAACAAATTTTAATTAAAAATTGAGGATGAATTAAGATTAGATTACATTGAGATGCCTTTAAATATCGATCAACGGCCAATGCAATCCCCCACTAGAAGACCATTTACCGTGACAAAAAAAAATTGTAGTCCAATGATGTTTCCTGATTTACTTATTTTGCCGCATAGTAATTTTCACGAAATCTGCTGATGACGTCACATTGCATCAGGAATGAATGACAGTTTTGTGGCTCTGCATGATCGGAAGAGTATCTTTTGTAGCTCCGGTTCAGGCCAGTCGGACAACCACATTATTTTTTCTCATCAAGTGTCTGAGTCGTGAACACAAGAACCGCTTGAAAGTTAAAATTCTTTTTGTTTACGTTTGAACCTTTTTTTTCTATACCTAAAGGTAATTACAGAATTTATGCAAGTCTAAAATATATGGTAACATTTTGGGGGACATTTTCAATCGGATTGGGGGAAATGTTTGGAGTTAAAACATTTTCTGCATCCCTGCGTCCCAGTACGTTTTGAACCAATAAAGCGGCTGAACCATTTAACCGAAAGTCATGAAATTATAAGGAAAAAGTTGTCATCATGATACATAATATGATTTTTTTAAATACTTGTTACTGAGTAATACTAGTACTACATATTATTAAGAAAAACACGTTATGGTATGTTTAATAAAATCCTGAGTTATACAAATTAACAGGTAATATACGAATGCCTACAAAAATTTAATAATTTGAAAGATATTATGTTTTTATAATATGTTTTATTATAATTTTAAAACAAAATTTAAAAGCATAAACAACAATGTTTACTTGTCGTATAACTGATAATTTCGTTTACCTTCCTTTCAATGTCATAAGAGGAATTATAATCATCACAATAACACCCCGTTGCTCTAAAGTTCTTAATATTTGAAGAGCCCGGCATATTTTTACTAATCGCGGCCTTAAACCATTCAAATAAAGCGTTTTCTACGTCTTCTGCTTTGCCAACTCGCTGACATTTCCGATTTATGATCTTACATAAAGTTGCTTGAGAAAGTCCTAATTTAATTGCAGCTTCTCTTTGGCTGCATTTTTCCAGATTATAAATATTTTTTAGGAGTTCATATTTTTTGGCTAAGCTCATTCCGTTTAAACATCGCTATAACACACACTCCGAAAACGTACTTAATTTAATCGATCAAAAATCAAAACGAGTCTACTGTCTACACCTTCATGCACACGTGTCGATTGCAAATTCCTTCCCCCCCCCCCCCCCCCCCCCCCCCCCCCCCCCCCCACTATAGTTCTCTCTCTCCCTCCTTGCCTTAATATACAATTTCTGCGGTTTACCTTTTTTTAAAGATGGATTCGTCGGCGCCTCTTTGGTTCGCATTTGGGATTAAAAAAAATACCACGAATCGTAGAAAAAAGGGACTTTTATAGAATTTTTTGAGTCCTTAAAACGGCGGTAAAAAGGTGATTTGATTCCGATAAGCGGCGGATTTTCAATGTAAAAAGTGATTCCGTTCTGTTCTACGAAATTTATTCCAATTAAGCGGCTGATTCAATTAACCAGTGATTCCAAAAAGCGGCGGCCACTGTACTCATTTATTGAGTAGTTAAAAAATGACATGAAAGATCAAACTATGCTTTGTAGTACCTTCTTTGCACATTTTTAAGACTCCTGTGACCCCTTAAACATTTTCCCAGTTCAATTACTTGAATATTCATTGAATTTTATGTCAGTTAAGTAGTTACATTGTAGTCTAATGCTTTTACTTGCCTTGTATAATCTATTCTTTATGGTGATGAAAAAAAACTTTTTTTTATAATCCCCAAGATTATTATATAAAAAATTTGATGCTGGGAATATATATTAACAGTTTTTATAATATATTCACATATTTTTTCTTTTTCAGTTTAACCTGCAGTCTGGTTATGGAAGAAGTTATGTAGTAATTGTTTATTTTGTTTATTACTGGTTTTTTGTTCAAATAAAAATAATTTGCTTCTAAATGATTTTGTATTTATTTAAAATATCAAGATTTAAATTTGCCAACCTGTAGTTCTGAATGTTCAGGTGACCCTTAAATAATTAGGTAAGTTTTATATTACTTTATACACTGTATAATAATACTATCAAAAATATTTAAGTTTTTAAGTAAAAAATGAATCTCATATTAAAATTCTTAATTATGTACTGAATAGTTTTTGAATTTCAGTTTTGCTCATCTAATTTCTATGCATTCTCAATCATGGTGTAAAATACAAATTTGTTTAAAATGTGCAATATTCTGAAGTTATGACAAATATTTTTTTCAAAATAAGCAGTAAACGATTTTTTTTTAATTAATGACTTATTATGAATAGTATGTTAACTGTAATTAATTTAGAAACTTCTTTTTAGGACGATATATTTTGAAAATGATTATATATTTCTGTAATTCAAAATATTATGTAATATTTTAAACAAATTTTTGTTTTACAACACCATGACTGAAATTACATAGAAATAAAAAAAAAGAATCACTTGAAAATCGCGTCATGTAGTCACGTGAAAATAATGTCATTTGATCACGTGAAAATAGCGTCATATGGCCCCGTAAAATTAAAGTCATTTGACCACGTGAAAATCGCGACATATGATCACGTGAAATTCACGTCCACCTTTCATGTGAAATTCACGTCCACCTTTTACGTGAAATTCACGTCCACCTTTCACGTGAAATTCACGTCCACCTTTCACGTGAAATTCACGTCCACCTTTTACGTGAAATTAACGTCCACCTTTCACGTGAAATTCACGTTATTTGATAACGAAAAGTTCACGTCATGTGGTCGCAAGAAAGTCATTTATTCACGTCAGATTGACGTCAGTATTTGACGTCGAAAATCACGTCTTCAAAATGGACATTGTCACCAAAAAAATGACGTCAATTTAAGGGCATTTTATGACCAAATAATCACGTCATATTCGACGTCACACGAGTACTTGGGTTATATGACCATAAAAATTCAAAATTTAAAAAATGCTATAAAATTAACGGATAATGTCATAGTAATTTCCCGAATGAAAACATTTTAGCTCATTTGGCATGTTTGAAAAATTTGGCGAGGAAAATATATAGCTACCAATAACACACCCTTTCAGCTTTGGCGCAATGACCATCGCGCAACCAACCAGCTAATAAAGAAAAAAGGTCATTTGGCGCGTTTTTTGTAATAATTTGGCGAGTTTATCATAGTATTTGGCGAAAAAAGAAAGGCATACAACCCTAATATGCATCTGTAGTGAGATGGCCTTCAAAAAAACAACATAGTTCAGTATAAGCTTCAAAATAAATTATATGCATTTAAGATTTAAATATATCAACCTTTAGAAATCGCCAATGCAATTGCTATTTTCGCCAAAGGTTGCTATAATACCAATTTGTCAGGGTTGGCGTAAAATTGCCGGCAACGATTCTTCAAATAAAAATAAATTAAAAATCAATTTGCAGCATCATCGTAAATGATAAAATTATAAATTGTTTAGCTTATTTGACCTTGGCGATCAAGTTTATAAAAACCAACAATAACGTTAGGAATTATGTACAAAAATTGGTAGCACTTTTTGAGATCCGCTGTCGTTGGAGGAAACATTCCAGTTTATATAGACGTCCATGATAATTATTTATTAAAATATCGAGTTAAAAATAAAATATTGCATTGATACAGATTAAAGAATGATATAAAATGAAAGTTTACTACTTAAAATGATAGTTAATCTTTGATAAATATGATGATAAATCTTTAAAATGAAAATAATAATATATTTTTAAGTTTTTAAGAATAAAGTATTTTCTTTTTTACATTTTAACTATTTTTGAAAAAGTTTATTTTAATTTCATTTGCTGAATGGCAACGCGAAAGAAAAATGTTCATCGGATTTGAGCCAAAGTGGTGTAGTTTTTCCAGAAAATTCGAATTTTCTCTAAAAATAGAACATTTTGAGTTCTGAAAGTTCTTATTTTGCAACTCAAGTATGAACTACGTATTTCTACCAAGTTACGAGTTAAACAAATGTCTAGTTTGTGAGTTTCGGAGAGACATACACACATACATACACACAAAACTTCATTTTTATTATTATAGATTATTATTGTACTAACGAATCTACTGAAATATATGTATTTTTCATGATCAGTTAATATTTTTTTATAAAGATCATGAAAATATTTTCGTTGTAAAAAAATATAAAATTTGTTTTAAATTAAAGTTTTGTGTACCTTTTTTGCTTGAAAATTATCTGACTTTTCAATCATTTAATAATTTATTTAGCTGTAGGAAATAAAATGTATTACACTATGCGGGCACAATGCTACTCAAATTTAATGAATCTTTTATAACTTCATTTTTTTAGTACAATTTCCATTTTCTTATTTTTAAAAAAGAAATTAAATAACTAAAATAAATTATTTTTTGTAATGCAAACTGTTTTATTCATTTTATTCCAAATAAATGGAAGAATTAAAAAAAATATCGATTTCAAAGAGAAATTTGTAAAATGCTTCAAATTACTTTTAATGTACTTTTAAGTAAAATCCTTCATTACATTATATTTTGATATATATATTTTCTAAATATGTATACAATAATTATTGATTGAAAACAAATTCAAGTATTTTATATAATTAGTTTAGAAATATTTTACAAAAAAAATATTTGCACAGTGAAATTTTTCTTAAATTAACCAATACTGGAGAGCCATAATTGCGCCATAATTTTTGCAATTCGCCTATGTCTTTCTGACGTCATTGGTTTTCCGAAGATGCGAAGGAGCATTCACCCACGCCTTAAACCACTCGGCCACGGAGAGGCCATAAATAAAACAGGTATAAGCTTGTCTCGAGCGAAGCAACAAACCAGTTATAAAAAAATACTATTGTTTGTTTACGTTTTAAAATAGTTTCGCTTTAGAATTTTGAAATATTTTCTGAAATTCTATATCAAAATTTCCACTCTCGAAAACATCGCGGTGCATTCTTTCGGTTATTAATGCAAAATTTCGTTACAGTTAGTAAAAGGTGAACATCATGTTATTTTTATTATGTAGTATAAGCTGATACCGTACTATTCTATACTTCTTATAATAAACGCTGTGACTCCGTTTACGGCACTGCCAGAAACCCATCGCGTTTACGGCACCATCTGCGCATGCTCAGAATATGCCAGAAATCCTTCGCTCTTACGGCAGAACACTGCACATGCGCAGACGGATACTGAAAGTGAAAGATAGTTTGCCTCGTTGGCTTTTTTATCGCTCAAAGTTGATAAGGTTTTGGGAATAAAAATGAACAGCGTGGTTGTGATGAAATCGGGGGATCCTCGTTGCCAGTGTTATTTTCTGTTTTTATTTACTTAACCCTATCAGCACACATAAGCACTTTAATTAGAATTAGGATCTTATAAATGCTAAAAAATATAATGGAATTAAAATAATATTTAATTGCAATTAAAAATTTTATTTTTTGAATGAAAAACTAAGTTAAGAAAATATGAATTTTCATCGTGTGGGCATGATGGTAACAAAAGTTCTGATATGGTCAAATTATTGTCTTACTTTTATTGCTAAAATTGTACATTTAAAAAAATTGGTGCCCAGGTCGCCATTTTGTACAATTCCCTGCAGAATGTAAATGTGTAGATACAGTGGTGCCTACAAGTGGTTTTGATGAAGAAGATTGCGTTGTTGAAATTATTAAAAGGTTAAAAACCATAGTAAAAATTGAGAATAAATTATGTAATGACCAATGAAGTTTTTATTTCGTTCCTTTAACGAAGGGTCTTCTTATTTTCCTTAAACAACAGTGCAGGAGTAGCCCAGTTGGTAAGACGTTGGTTTTTAGATCAAGTTATCCCAGGAGACATCGGGTTCGACTATTAGGTTTCAACTACAGCGCTAAAAGCCCGGAAATTCTGGGCAAATTAGAAACATGTGAGACACACCAGTAAAATAGATGTTACCTGCTTGGTGCTAAAAATGATAAATATTTCTTCTATTCAGTCCCAAAACATTTAAAAGACTTTTAGTAGTGTGTCTACATACAACGGAACAAACCTGGTCAAATATCAAGGTGGGTTTTTTTTAAAGCTGTGCCGTTATGTGGACTGGGCCGAGTAATTGCGCTTTTCGCTTACTGTAATTGAGTTCTCTAGCTATTACTATAAAATATACTAGGTAGTTGTTATAATAACTATTAATAAGTCAGCCATTATGACTTTCTTGGAGGGGGGGGGGGGGGCAAGTTCGCCGAACACTGCGACCTTAGGTCTATTGTATTCAATCCCAGAAATGACACAATCACAAAGAGACACACAAAGAAAGAGACGACATAAACACTTAGACAAATAACAACATTTATTGACGGATACAAACATCCATGCCATGACCGGGACTCGAACCTGAGCCCACAAGCTCCAAGGGCTAAAAAGTCAGCCATTAAAACAACTCAAAAATAGAAAAGCGGTGCACCACATTACAAAAATTCCGCAACGGTATTAAAAACCTTCAAAATGTTCTGAAAGTTATACCATCCTCTACAACATTTAATTTTTGCGGATTTTTTAGGATTGATAAATTTGGTGTATTGGGGAGAAAAATAAAAATACAAAAGTTTTCTTCGTCGATACTTTCGATCAACCCTACTATGCGGTGTTTGAGACTGCCCAACCATAAACGAATTGTGCAGTTAACAACCTAACGAAAAATACTCTGTGCGGAGGGGACAGGTGCACATTAAATACGTCGTGGTTTAATAAAGGGCCACCCTAAAACTTTGATACGATTGTGTTAAATTTTTGTTTTACAAACACACACTCACTGGGAATTGAAGATTTTTTTTTATTGATCATTTGGAACAAACTCGTGTTGGCACAGAAAATGAAACATATCTAAAAAACATTTTCATAAAAACAGCACAATTTTTAATAAAACATTAACAAATGCTGATTATAGGAATACCTAGTTCTATAGTAATTTTTTTTATGTCATTCTTTTTAAAGTAATTTCGGAAAACCTTTGCAAATAGGGGGAAGAGTGGTAATGAATGGGCCACTAACAAGATATGAAAAAGTATTGGCATACAATTATTTTAGATGTCACCAACAGATAGATCTACTTGTTCTACCAAACTCATCAAATTTTCCATTGCTTAAGAGAAGCCATTTTCCACTAGAGTAGGTTGGTCAAAAAGTGATTGAAAAGTAAATTTTTCCCTTTTCAGTAAAATAAATAAAGTATACATTTTCATTATTGCCATTATGTGTAATATGTAATAGCAAGTCCTTGCATATCTGTAAACTAATTTTAGGATGTTTATAGATGATACTTGAAATGAATATACCAAAAATAAAGCTAAATGCATTCCAGAAGTATAGGTGGGGCTGAATGGGCCACTGTATCATGGTCATGAATGGGCCACCTTTGCCCTGATCATGAAAATATGTTTTTTTCCCCCCTTTTCTGCTTAATGTGTATCATAACTGGCCGTCATTGACTTAGATTAAATTATTGTCTAGTTAGGTTTATAACGATTTCTAAAAAAAAAATATCGCATTTTGTCCCTAAGTTTATAAATTTTGATAAGAATTGTGTATTAATTACTTTTTCAGAATGCTTTTGTGTCGTATCATGTCAAGTGGCATTTATTTTGTCATACTTGGTGAATAGAAGATTAATTCCACCTTTTTCATTGAATTCATTTAGTGGCCCATTCAACACCATGGGTGGGGATGAATGGGCCAAATTTCTATATTTTTATTATCATTCATTAGATATTTTCCAATCTAATTTTTATGACTTTTTTTATATAACCAAATAAATAAAGTTAGCATTAGCATTTTAACACTAACATTCAATAATTTCTCTTAAAAAACACGTTTTTTCCCGCGCCACGTTTTCTCGCGTACTCAATACTTCGGGAATGAGAAATGTACAGCTGGCAAAACGACTCATCTTCAAACTTTTTTTTTAAATTAATCAAATCGTCGTATGAAGAACATTATTTTCCACTTTGAAATTTTATTTCATTCATCATACCGATATTAAAAAAACAGGTAAAACAGACAATCCAAGAACGCACGCGACCGTCTTGATATTTAACAACACAACACAACAAACAACCCACACACGCTACAACCCTACCTAACAACTTGGCGATATTTCATTTGGCTGCTCACAAAAACGCTCCGCGATCAAGTCGAAATCTGCGCATGCGCAGCTGGTGCCGTAAACGCGATGGGTTTCTGGCAGTGCCGTAAACGGAGTCACAGCGTATAATAAATTTAAAACTAAATTAACCCCAAAAAAAAATCGTACTTACTCATAAAAGTTATTGAATGTGTTATGAAATATAATTATCAAAATGTCATTTACTTGTGATGTATGCTCTGAATCCTTTTCATCAAACAGGGATTTAAAAAAACATCTTAATAAACATGCATCTGTAAGTGAAATCACAGCTGATCATGGCGAAACTGAAGCAAACGAATGCAATATTATAACTGATAATGTAACAGTAATTAAGAAAACCAAGACAAGCAATAAAAAGTTTGCATGTAAGATATGCAATAAACGATATTCTGCAAAGAGACATCTTCAACGGCACCAACTTCTACATGCAGGAGGGAAAACTTTCACCTGCAAAATATGCAAAGAGAGTTTCTCCGAAAGGGGCCATTTAAGAACCCACTCTTTCGTACATACCGGAAAAACTTTAGTATGTGAAGTTTGTGACAAACCATTCGCCAAAAGTCAAGAACTAGAACGCCATAGTCTTGTTCATGCGGATAAAAAACCCTTCCCGTGTGAGCTATGCAACAAGCAATTCGCTTTCCTCAGAAGCCTCAAAAACCACATGGCAATTCACAGGCCTGAAAATAGACTTATCTGTAAGGTGTGCGACAGACAATTCGTCCAAAAGAAAAACCTTATAAGCCACGAGATGATCCATAAGGGAGAAAGGCCCTTTAAATGCGACGTATGCGAGAAGGGGTTCACCAGAAAAGAGGACCTGAAATCCCATTCGTACATACACACCGGACAAACGCCACATGTGTGTACAGTTTGCGACAAACGGTTCACCAGGAGTCCCGATCTCAAACGCCACATGATTACACACACTGAAGGGAAGAAGCATGCATGCGAGCTGTGCAACAAACAGTTCATCCTGCTTGCTGATCTCAGCAAACACATACTTGTACACACCGGGGAGAGCCCCCACGTATGCGAGTTTTGTCACAAACAGTTCACCAGGAGTGGTGACCTCAAAAGACACGTTCTCGTACATACAGGGGAGAAGCAGTTCGCATGCAAGGTGTGCGATATGCGATTCGCGAGGCATGACGGCCTCAAAGACCACTTTTTGACACATACGGGAGCGAAGCCTCACGTGTGTGCCATATGCAGCAGACAGTTCGCTCATATGAGTTACTTGAGGAAGCATGTGCTTATTCACATGAGGGACAAACCCTGCGTGTGCGTGCTGTGTGATTGCAAGTTTACATGTGACAAAGATCTCCAGAAGCATCTTCTTTCTCATTCAACCAAAATACTCAAGGAAGTTGACCATGAATTTATGTAAATTATTAAATAGTAACTGGTTAAAATGCAGTTGGAGGGGTAGGCTGGTTCATTGGCAATTTATTTAGCATTAGCTGAAAAGACATGTTCTCTTACATACAGGGGAGAAGCAGTTCGTATGCAAGGTATGCAATTCGCGAAGCATGACAGCCTCAAAGACCACTTTTTGACCCATATGGGTGCACAGCCCCACGTATGTGGCATATGCAGTAGGCAGATCGGTCACATGAGGAAGCATGTGCTTATTCAAATGAGGAACAAGCCGTGCGTGTGCATGTTGTGTGATTGCGAGTTTTCGTGTCCTAAAGATCTTCAGAAGCATCTTCGTTCTCATTCAACCAAAATACTCAAAAACAGTTGGCCATGAATTGATATAAACTATTAAATAGTAACTGGTTAAAATGCATTTTTGGTGTAGGCAATATTTTTGGCGACTTATTAAGCATTAGTCGCCAAATGAAGCAACCCTGTGTGTTTCTCTATAAGCTAAAAGGACTTGGGAGCCTTGTTAGTTAAGGCTCTCACCTTGCATACAGAAGGTCCCAGATTCAGGTCCAGGCTTCGCCTAAATAACTGCCATACTATAAACAGCCTGTGCAGCCAAAAATGTCCGACAAATAATAGCCTGTGTCAAGGGAGTGCATATACTCCAAAGTAGTACAAAATTACACTTAAAGGTTCCTTTGGAGTCTTACTCAGGTGTCTACTCCTCTCTTGATTAAAGTTCTAAATTTCGACGCCAGTTGCCAATACCCCTTGCGTAGCTCTAGTGGGATGATAATTCCAACTAATTATCGTCGCAGAACTGTTGCCAGATCCTTACTGAAAAACCACCGTTGTACTTTATTGTTTGCTTAATTCATTGGGATTTCAAAGAACAATAAATTATTAAATTTGCTTGCTCTACTAAGAGAAGTTAAACTTACCTACCTACCTACTTATTAATTTAAGAAATTGAATTAAATTATTATTATTTTTTTTAAATCTACTTATTTGAATGTTTTGATGACACTTGGAATGTAGCCTAGAATGATTTTTTGTATCAATTTGGTGTAGTGTCTTGTAGCATTCTTATTTTGTTCTGTGAAATTGTGTGATGAGTAGACTGACACAGTCTGAAAGAAAGCTTCCCCTTTTAAGGTTATAAACATAATTGAAGAGTACACGGGAAAAACCGATTGTTTTTTCAGAGAAGTTTCCTTAGCAGGCCACTTTGGCGATGATAGCGAGTGAACGCCTAAATTTGTGTAAGGAAACCAGTTCCTACCATAGATATCATAGTTAAAGTAATATAGTGGAAGATCACGTGACCTCCAATGCTAACGACGGGACGCGCAAGGAGCTCCCAGAAGAGCCCCAATGAAGTCAGTGTTGTAGGTCACGTGATAAGCCATTGTAGTACTTTAACTACTATCTCTGTGATTCCTAGCTACCAAGTTCAGGCGATTGGCGATCCCGACGCTTGGATCAAGCGAAGAAGAAAGAGAAAAAACGGTTTTATGTCGCCAAGCAGGTAATTGCGGGCGTCCGCCTAATAAATCAATCGCTTCTTCCTGTGTACTCTTCAATTGTGGAAGCTGAAAATTAAGCAATATGTACATATGTAATAAAAAAAAATTATGTAAGAAAACTTTGAATAAAATTTTTTTCTGGTAGATTCTTCCGTAGTGTTTTCTTGCCTTGAATTTTAATATCTAAAACAATAGGGGGAAAATTGGCGTTTTGAAAAGTTGTTTCTTGTGTTTTAAAGAATTTGCAGCATTAATATTTATTAACCATTATTAATTTTTATTTGGCACTACAAACCAGAACCTTTTTGCCTTTATGAAAACTATTTTTTAGAACAGAACAGCTATACTATTACGCAAATAGTTTACGTAATGTTAAAGAGAACCTACAAAAAAAATAGTTAAATTTTTTTAGAATACATTTTTTTTAGTGTTTCAACATATCCTGTTATATAAATGTTACAAAAGCAAGTCTTAATAGTTTGCTATTTGTGATCTTACATGAAGATACAAAATAAGTTATAACAAATGGTACTATTTTTAATGATAAAATTTAATAAAAAATTAAAGTATCAATAAGTAATGGTATATTGATTGTTCACTTTGAAATTGTGCAAATTGCAGTAAAATTTTTTATTCGAAATTCAATTGAACCTCGTTAACGCGAACTCAACGAAATATCACTTAAGATTAACTAATAGCATTTCCCCGGCCTATAAAGCTTTGAGTTAATGCTAAGAAATCTCTTGACGCTAAATCGTGGAAGACGAAATCCCGCTTAACCGGAACAAAAAAATTCAAAATTTGACTTTTCCCATAGTAGTACTTAAGTTTCGAAGAACAAATGAAACAAAACTTAAAAAATTTAATATTTCTATAGTACATGTTCTACTACGAATGAACTTTATTGATTGAATTACTAATTCTATACATGTATTAGTCCATAATTAAATTAGAATATTTTTGTATAGGTTATTTAAAAAAAAAATATTCAGTAGTTCAATTTATTTATAAATATTCCCGACTTTTAACACCAACTGTTACGATGTTCCCTTTGCGTTCGCATTAACGGGGTTCTACTGTGATTTATCAGCCGAAGAGAAAAGCTTAATTGTTTAAAGGTAGAGTGTTTATGTAATTACATAAAAATACAACACTTATTACCAAAAACCCCCAATTTTATTGCAAAAATATCACATACATTTATAAAATTGCAATACAAAATATCAAATGCAAACATAGACACTAAAAAAACTAAGGTAAATGGTAATACTAAAAAAAAATTAATATAAAAATATATTTTATATATATTTCAAAATTTTTGATCTTCAACATTAAAAAAATTAAGACAAAATATCAGGTACATAAATCAAAATGCACTATAATTCCAAGAAACTCACCAAACATCATCAATTTTATATCAAGACCAGACTTCTATAGTAGGGTAGAGAGAGGAACGACTAGTACTAAGCAGCCATGGCTCACTACGGAGCCCAAATAGAGCGGCAAAAGTGCTACACCAAAACCGAGCTTAAGTTTGCAGCAGAGAAATGTACTAGGCGGAGGAATCTGCGTGAACAACGCTGCTGGCGCCGAAATTTCGCCTGCTCCTTCGACCCTGATATTCGTGCGTCCCTGTTACGTCAAAATCGAAGGAAAAAAATAATTAAAATAACACTCTAACTGAAGCTAAACTATTAAAAATAATAAATTTATGTCTTGAAATAACAAATAAATTTGTTTATTGAATGTGAAATACATTTTTGTATTCGATTCTCGCACTAAAAAATGAGAACTATTTACCCTTTTTGTCGTAGAACATTTGTATACTGCAAACTTAAGGTCGTTTTGGTGTAGTTAATTTATAATTTCGATACTGAGAAAAGAAGTACGCCCAGGGCCAGGCGGGAATCAAACCCACACCTGCGGACTGCTATTGTTACGACCTTCGATCCAAACCACTCAACCATCGGGCCCCACATGCCACTCTATATTGTCTCTGTGTTGGTCCATGATACTGTTGCCAGGTTCCGTCTCTACCTTACTATAGAACTCTTTGGTCAAGACCTCACAAAACGCATTTTCATTACTTTTGGTAAGGTCTTGGAGGAAGAGTGGCAATGTTAGGCGAAGGTTCACATGTCAGGGCTTTAGATCACAGTTCTGATATGCTAGCATCACTGGCTGCCATTTACAATGTTGCCCTTAACGGTTGCGTTGAGTACCTTTTAGGGTATCAGCTCGATTGACTGGGGTTCTAAATTACAACGCCCGTCGCCAATTGTGTAGTTCCAGTGCGATGATAATTCAAACTCGCTTAATAGAATGATGATTAGTCACCATTTAAATCGGCTAAATTTGCCACACAATAATTACAGGGCTGCCAGTGCCAGAAAGCTTTGAAAATAGTTGCTTTAGTAGCCTCAGGTGTTAAAAAATAGTAGCCAAAATAGTATCCTCTTTTACCTAACTAAATAAATAACTTTTAATTCTTAGATAACACTAATGTATTTTTTTTTAATATTTGCATTGAATGTTATCCGAAATTAAATAAAATTTCCAAAAAAAGTGACAAATTAGTTTAATATGCTTCGATGCAAAAATTTAAAAACTAAAACTTAAGACTTATATCAGTGCAGATCTTAGAATTGTAGCACCAACACTCGGTTAAAAGGATTGATAAAACAGCCAATAGTTTTTCGGATGTATTGCAACAGAAAATTTCATGTTAAATTATTAAACCAATTTATATATAACTGTTAGAGAACATAAATTAGGAGAAAACATTTTAAATCTACTTATTTGTATTGGAATTTAATTAGCAATTGCCTAAAAATTTTCAAAGAACAAAAACATTCCATTAACGATTGGATAAGAAACAGCCATAAAAGTGCCTTTTTTATCCTCCAAAAATATATATGTATGGCATATAAATGTATCTATTTTTAATTTTTGATTAGTATTTAGCTAAAAAATCTAAGTAAAACCAACATTCATCTATAAAAAGCCTGTCATTTCACAGAAGCGAGTAGGAAGAAGTTAAAATTCTAAATTGTGCAAAAAAAATTTAAGACAGCAACTTAAATTTACAAATTGCAAAACCAACTTTTAAATGAAAGGATTGATACTGCCGATAAAATTTACTTGAAAATAAATTTATTAAAAAATGTAATATAAAATAAAAACAAGGATCAATACTAATCCATGTAAATATGTTTCATTGAAATATCTCGCAGCTTTAAAATACAAGGATGGCTGAATTAAAACTATTAAATGTAAGTATTCTTATTTAACACGATCCAGAATCATCGAAATTCACAAGTAAAATATAACTTTTTTTAAAACATTTAAAAAACGTATTTCGATATGACTCTTTTAGATACCGCCAGATTACCTAATAAAACTTCAAAATAAAGCAAATTAATAACAGACAGATGTCAATCCTATCCCCAAATGCAGTTTTAAAATCTTCAACAAAGCATACAAAATCAAAGTTTTAGTTTCAATAAACTTTACATAGGCTGCTAAAAAAAAAAATCATAAGTCAAGTACTATTTCAAAAACATGGTTTTGCTTTTGTTTTGTGCAAAACGAAAGCAAAACTTGATGAGAACTTTTGACTATAAAAATAGATCTAGGTGAGAACCAAACAAATACTATAGGCATCATCTGCACTTCACGTTTTGCGTATCGGCAGTATCCTGGTGGCGCCATCTATGGAAAAATTATATAACTAAAAATAGTAGCCCAAAACTGAAAATAGTTGAAGGTTTTGCTTAAAATAGTCGTTTTAGGCCCTTTTTGGTCTTAAATAGTTGCCATAGTCGCCTAGACGCTAAAATAGTCGCTTTAGTAGCCTTTTAAGTCGCCACTGGCAGCCCTGTAATTAGTCATTTATTCTGACAGTATATAACAATTTTTAGGTGATGTTGAAGTAAAGAACTTGGGGCATGAATTTGCCAAAATTGAAGTTACTACTCCAATATTAACCTATGGAGAGAATAGGAAGGTTTTTTTAATTATTAGCAACCACATTTTTAAAAAAATTGTATTCGACATGTTGGTATGCTTAGCTATTGATAAGTACCAAGTTTAGGTGTTTTTTTAAAAATTGTTTTTAAGTTAATTAGAATGTTTTTATTAGCCGAATAGCAAAACTATGCTTTTTAACGACTTGAAATAATTTTCAAAAACAATATCAAAGATTTTGCAACACACAACATATGGCTTGTCAATATTAAAGCCTACCAACAATTTCGGAACCAATAGGTTACAGATGTTAGATGCTAGAGCCAAGAAAAACTAGAGCATTTACTTTTAAAAATCTAAATTAAAAATAAACAAGAAGTTCTAAACGAACTAAAATAGTCAAACTTTCCTGTTACTTAAATACTGAAATTCTTATCGGGGAACAACTACGTTCGTAACAGTATCATCTACAAAAGTTACAATATAAAATTTACACACATTAGAATAAATTTCTCTTAACACAACAATCCAGCTATAATTTAAACTTCTTAAAGCCAAAAAAATGAACTATTTTCATTAATTTTCTATAGCAAATAAAATTAATATTACTTATCGCGTGCTTGATGCTTTTTCTGTTTTAACTGTAACAGTTACTTTTAAAAGTAACTTTCCAATCCCTGGTATTTTGTTACACAGGAGAGTTTGGTTCAAATGCCTTTTTTACATTTGTGATGCAACAGGCTGTATTTCCTTGTAAATTTTCTGTTGCACGCATGACAACTGTACGGTTTCTCTCCTGTATGCATGCGCTGATGTTTGCTGAGGGTCGTGCTCACTGCAAATGTTTTGTCACAAAATGCACAAACATAAGGTTTTTCTCCGGTATGAGTGCGAAGGTGACTCATAAGGTTACCTTTAAAAGCAAACGCTTTCTCGCAGAACTCGCAAATATGTGTTTTACCTAAATGTATAAGCATATGACGATTGAGCCTACTTTTACTGAGAAATTTGTGGCAACAAATTTTACATGTGTGATTTTTCACACCCGTATGGATGAGAGCATGCACATTGAGGCCACCTTTTTCGTTAAATCTAGCTCCACAGACTTCGCAAATGTGTTTTCTTTCTCCATCTGTATGGGTATATCTGTGCCTGGATAGGGAATTCGCTAGTTCAAACTGCTTACCGCAAACCTGACACTCATAAGGCTTCTCCCCCGTGTGCATACGCAAGTGATTTCCAAGGAGATATTTTGTTAGATACTTCTTGCTGCAGATCTGGCACGAATGTGGTTTCTCTCCCGTGTGGGTACAGAGATGCTGGTTCAGATTAGCCTTCTGGAAGAACCGTTTGTCGCACAGTTGGCAAGTGTAATCACCCACTTCTTTGTGGACCTTGGAATGAATTGTGAGGAGGCTCTTTTGTGTGTACCGTTTGTCGCACACTTCACATGCATACGGTCTTTCGCCTGTGTGAACACGCAGGTGCAACTTCAGAGTACTTCTCTGTGTGAAGGGTCTGGAGCACACATCGCACACAAAGGGCTTTTCACCCGTGTGGATGCGCCTGTGATCCGCCAGGGAGTTCCTCGCAGTAAAGACTTTATCGCATATTTCACAAACATGCAACTTTTTTACTTTAGTTATGCAGATTTCACTAGCGCCTTTCTCCATTTTACTGATTAGCTTGTTGCTTTTCAATAAAAAAAAAACCCCGAGTTTTGCTGATATAACGTTCGCCTTTCCCCACTTTACTACTTTGCTTGTCGTTTTTCTTTTTTTGTTAAAGAGTTGCCGACATTAAATCACTAAGTTTGCATACAAAAAGAACTTTCTAGCGATTGTAAATCAAAAGATAATTTTTTTTACTTCAGTTAATGCTGATATCACAATAGTCTTTCTCCATTCTGTTGTTTTATATAATTGTAAAAAAAATTCTATGTCAAGAAGTTGCTTGCAAAACATATTTTTAAAAAGCAAATATATTATTGACATATCTAGAAACTAAAAAATATATAACATATGGTCATTATATATACACAGTAACTGATATGAATAATTGCACTTCATTTTTTTTTATACTTCTTTGAAGAATTTATTACACCTAATAAGTTTACGTTGACAACTTGACAAACTAAATTTCTAGGTTTTGAATGATGCCACTTCTAGAATAATGTCGTCCTAAAATATTTGTAACCAAATTTTACTATCACATTACATAGATACATTTGGTAAAGTCACGGTTTGTTGCTTTAATGCTAAATCCCCCATCTTGTTGTTTTTGCTTTTAATAGACAAGGCATCAAACCAGTTTTGAATGAAGCATTCGTATTGACAGGAAACTTGTTGAGGAATACTGAAAGAAAAAAGTTCGTGATCACATAAATTGCTATTTCCTTGACTCAATAACACTTGGTACACAGTCAACGGTACCATTGAAAGGCACTTAAAATCACAATCAGGACTTTGCGTTGTGTACCAATACAAAACTGGGTAACCCAACAATGTACCAAACAGGGCTGTTATGTTGCAAAGAGAATTATCAACTTGTATGTCTTTTACTAAATTTTCACAAGGATTTTTCAGCTCTGATAAAATAGAATACGCTGTTTTCAGCAAGGTATCAAAGACTTTTAGTTTATCTGCAATTGGAAGGATTGTTGGGGTAGATAAATTGGTTGACACGTCGACAATAGTGACATTTTCGGCAGAAGTTGAGTCGAGATAGTTTTCCAAGTTTTTATATTTCGTAACGAATATAGTTTCGTTAATGGGAAAGACGGTTAGCTGGCACTGGGTGAGTCTTTTCTTGTGCAGATCGTTAAGATAGTCCTGGATTTCAAGAAGATTGGCAGAGAAGACGTCCCATAAGTAACAAGGTTTTAATTGCTTGTCGACTGCGATTAGACTTGGCAGAATCCGGGGCAGGTGTTTTCTTGCAGACCTCCTGTTTTTAAATGACTTAAAAGACATATATAAGAACAAAATCAAAATGACACAATTTGAAATCAACTGATAGAAATCGCGGCCAATCAAAAATTCGAAAACAAACACAATGCTGAAGAAGAGAGTTGAGTTGTTTAAAGCGAGGATCGAGGAAAACAGTACCGGTAAAACAAAACAACGAAACGATCATTCTCAAACGTCCAAATTTCACACTCGTTTGTAGCGCCACTGTTGAAATTACTGGAAGCCGATTAATGGAATATTGGTTTGGTTTCGAATTCGTGGTTTTGTTGCATGGCCGAACTTTTATACAAACAAAAACCGACCTAAGTTTGCAGCAGAGAAATGCATTAGGCGGGGGGAACTGCTGGCGCCGAAATTTCGCCTGCTCTAATTGGTTGCTCCTTTGACCCTGATATTCGTGCGCATATTTATGCCGACGGGGCGAGGGAGCAAAACTTAACTAAACAATGCAGTGCATAAGGGCCCGTGAAGATACTGTCTGCGTGACAACACATTCCAGGAAGCGTGGGGTTTCTTTTAGGGGGGGGGGGAGCCCATCACTCTGGAAGAAAAGGGTCAATACCTTGGAGACACCAGTTGTAAGTACACTTCAAGTATTGTAGTTTTGGACCCAGGTTACAAATCCATGTCACCAGGGCCGTCGCTAACAAAAATCGACTGGGGGGGCGTATGCCACTTTTGCCGAATAAAATATTAATTTAGCTCACGAAGTTGCCGAATCGGTTTAAAAGAAACATAATTATAATTAATTATCAATTTAATTGATGGTGATGCTAATTCAAGAATATTATTAATTAAAATTAGCAATTAACATATTTATTAATAATAACATTAATTTTATTATAAGAAGTCGGATTTCTTCATTAACAATGAACTTAAACTTATGGTAATTATTAAAAAGCACTTTAAAATCCTTATTTCGGTTTATTATTACTGATTTATTATTAGTTAACAAAATTTTCACGTTTTGGGGAAATATAAGGCTGCCTATTTAAAAAGATGATAATTTCAAAAAATAAATTCTTATCCTCCCCAGAAGAAAACGGTGTTTTCTTTTAGTTTTACCAAATAAAATGGGACAAACTAGACATTTTATTGAAATATATATTACGATATATTTTTTTATTTGTGAGTTAAACTAACTAAAACAAAATAATAACAACTGAAATAACTCAAGATAAAAAAAATTCCAAACACGAAAAACGAGATAATTATTTTTAACTTGGGTAATTGAAACTGCAAGTTAAAAATTGAAGTTGTGTTTTGGTTTAAAAAGCTATAATTCTGTTTGCCAAATACTTTACGTTACGTTATTCCTGTTACAGACATATAAATTCGTCACCTGACTGTCAGGTTTTCCAGCATCACACATTTATATTTTTTAATATTTTAATTTTAAAATTTAAATCATGGAAGAGTTATTTTTTATCATCTTACAGAAATACGAATTTTAAAAAATTAAAGAAATTAAATTTTTTGGTTAAAATTTTACAGTTTAATCTTATGCAGTGAAAACAAGTTTGCACTTCAGCTAATAGGCAAGAGCGAAAATTTCCCAACACGCTGATAAAAATATATTCCTAACTTATAATCTTAAAACCCATTTTTTTAGCAAATTCTAGAAAAAAAGTTGATTAAATATAAGTTTTTCATTTTCTAAATAATTATTTATTGCAAAAAGTTCTAAAACAATACTACGACGGTTATATAATATCACCCGAGTATCGCTTATTATTATAGGAGCCAGAACTTTAAAAAACGGTATTTTCATCCTAAATTTTAATACACAACTTAAATTACTGTATTATTTAAGACATAGAATAGAAAAAGAAAATACTCATATATAATCATTTTTAAAGGTAAAAAAATGATAGGTAGCTTTTTTAAATCGAACAGCTATTTTTTTCCCACCTACACCTTTTTCTCTCCTTTTGTACAATATTGAAATTATGAAGGGATGGAATATTGCGAATCAAACTAATATATTGCCGATTTCTTTAGAAAAAGGAAAATTACAAACTAATTAAAAGCATTAGTCCAAATTTTTAAATTATGTAACACTAATTTGACTTTAACAAACTTAATTTGTTTTACTGCACATTTTTACGCCATCATAATCATAAAATATGAATGCAATTAATTTATCATACCAATAAATCTTAAATTCGGACGGAAAAACGCGATTCGTGAATGATCAAAAATTTAAAAAATTGCTCACTGGACACTACTTTTCTATGACAATGTTTATGAAAATAGCACATTCAAAACACATTTTATATTTTTAAGACACAATTAATTTAAAAATTGAAAACTATTGCAAATGAATTTTTGTTAATTAAATTTTTACCTTTAAGCGGGCATTTAGCCACTCAGACTCACGAATGACATAAAACTCGTCAAGATCCATGCAGAGAGGGAAATAATATCAAAGTTAAACCCTTCAGCAGTCAGCACAGAGTAAAATACCCTGCTGCCAAAACCAAAGATTCTAAGGCTAAAGATTGGACTTAGTGACGCACCAGCAATAAATTTAGTGTCTTATCTATTTTTCGTACATTGGTCAGTCTGGGAAACTGCTCTGCTCAAACATCTGGCAAGTACTGAGAAAAATACTAGTTCTTCTCAGAAAAGCAAAGTGTGGGAGGTCTTAAAAATAATTGTCTCGAGTTTCAAATAAGGACCCTGCTCCGGTATGGTGGACCCTGCCGTTTTCTTTGGTCATAAAATCTTAACGGTTTCATCTCCTGCTTTGATAAAAATCATAGATAATTTTTGCTGAAGCTGGACAATAGGGAATCGGGTTTTGTTCTTGGAGTGGAGGCGACAAGAAAAATCCCCAACCATCCTTTCCCACGCAAAACACTTCGACCCTTTCCCCGACCCCTAGGGGAGTGGGGCGTCGAACAAAAATACCCCCTTGTAAGTTTTTCGTGGAAGACGGTGGTCATTTTATTGCCTCAGATAACTTCTCTTCTCTTGAACCATTTATTACCGTTACGTGTGCTGTGAGACTGGGGAACAGAGATGTTTCCATTTCCCCCCTTTTACAATTAGTTTGAATCATCTGTTTTGTGCTGACGTGTTGTTGTTTTTTATCAACTCGAAAGATGAATATTAAGAAAAAATCTTCAAATTTGTGAATGATACTTAAGAACTCTTTAAAAAAAAACAAAGTAGATTATTAACAAAAATTCTTTATTCATTAAAAAAGAAGATACTGAATAAACTATTTGCGCCAGTAATCTACGTCGTTTCCTTCATGAATCTTCTCTTGTCGAACGATGAAATTCTCAATTTTAAAAAATATGGATGTATCTGATTTTTTAAAATTAAAATGCTACTAAACAAATCTGGTTCAGTCGCCTCTGAAGCGGGGCCTGGATCTGTAATTATTATAAACTTATCAATATTTTTTCTCATCGGCCAAATTTACGCCTTCAGATTTGCTGCCTTTGGGGCATAACCTGGAACTGATAAGGGCCCCTCTTGTGAAATTTATTTATGTAGAAAAAACGATTTTTCAGTTTCAATTTTAGGAGGATTAAATTATATAATTTTTGAGTTTTAAGAAGAAAACATTTCTTATTTCTGCTACATTTTTTTTAATAAAATACTTTTTAAAATTCCTAAATTACTGGTGGTTCTAGGCATGGCCTGAAGGAGCCCGTTGATAAATCTGACTAAAAACTAATATCCTCTATGAATCTCCTAGGGACCCTTCCAGTTAAATATATTACTGCATTGAAAAATTTCGCATATTCAGTAATTTTTTTTTCAAAGAAAGGAAAATGACGTTTTTGAAAAAAAAATTGAAAAGTCCAATTAAAATATAATAAATAATGATAACGAATTTTACAAAACTAAGTACAAATTCTGCATTGTCTTTTATCGTGGAATAAAATTTCTGGACCCACATGAGTCATTAACTTCAGATTTTTTGCGAATACTTTTTTTTATATTAAATTGAAGAAAAAAAATTCGAAGAAAAAAAAGCCCTTTTAGCTTTTTACGGGCCCCTATGCAGTGCATAGTATTTTTATCTGTATACATATGTCACTAAACAAAAGTGGCCGTGTATAGAGGTACGTACCACGTACCTTTTTAAAAGGTACGCAAGTCGATCATGTGACCCAAACATCCGCAGGTCCATCGAGTTGAGTTGTACTAGAATTAGTTTTAATTTTATATTTAATTAAATTAGTTCGGTAGGCTACAAATAAATATTTTCCTACTTAAAAAAACATATTTGTTATCTGAAATTTTAATCCCAACCACCGAAAAAGTTAGAATATGTATAATAGAACTTGGTTTGAGGTAGAGAAAAATGGAGAACATTAACATTTCAGCAAGTTGTAAAAGGATTGAATTTATACTTTTCGTTCGTTTTTGTTGTAACATCTTAGTGGAATTGTGTATCCTTCGTTAATGAGTTAATTAAGATGTCTGAGTTAATTAAGTGACTAATGAGTTAATTAAGATCGACCAACATAACTTTTTATCAGAATTGCCGCTTTAAAAAAAAAAAAAAAAATCCTCTATTTTAGGAGAGTTAGAAAATGACGCCTCTCTGCATCATAGCACCACACGGCCCTGTACTTATAGTAAAGTATATAAGTGGCCTTAATTCAGACAATATACTACGAATAAAAAAAAATATCACACTATAATTAGATGTGATGCATCTCTAGCAATGTAATATGCCTTGGTATTTATAATTTTGGGGAAATGCCCTATTTAAATCCTTTTCTTAAAACATTATCTCTGAGAATATTGAAAAGCATTTACAAACAAATATCTACTTATAGAAGAAGAATGATCTTATTTTTAAAGAAAGAAGTCCTGACTGATGATTTCAACGACAAGCCAAAACAATTATGAATACGGAGAACACGTTTTAGGAGCTGAAGCTTTTTAATTTATATACATAGTATATATATATATAAAGGCTCTATTTAAAAATTATTAATTTTTTTTCGAAATTCTAACCCAAACGAGTCAAGTATAGGGCAAAACGCTAGCAGCTTTCTCCACAGTAGCACAATGCAACGACTTAATATTTCTGGTTATCTAAGTAATTGAAAGATATATCATATCACAGGCGGAAATTAGGCATACGTACGAAAAACCATGCGAGTTTAACGTGAATATTGTAATTTACTTCATGACTCAAGAGCAAAGTTAATGATGTTTTTTAAATGAACATACTTTGATCCTTTTTGTTTTTATTTAAAACTTTACTAGATTTTTCAAGCTTGGTTAAAAAAACATACTCCGAAAGATATTTCAGACATTGATTTTTTTTCTAGATATCGTTATTTAATTTTGCTGTCTTTTTATTGAGGAATATTTATGTATGTACGTGGAATTCGTACTTCATAAAATCTTAGCCACTTAGAACTGTTGAAATATAGTCATTAATTTTTTTTTATTACATTTCTTCAAATTTGATTAGGTTTTCTTCTCTTCTCGAGGATGAAAATTTAAATTTCGTTTATTCCTTATTAACAATCTAGTGTTTACTGTTTGGTATAAAGTAGTAACGTAAAAAATAAAACTGAGTTGATAAGGCTGCTAAAAATGCAACTATACTTTTAAAGCAAAATATTGCATGATGTTAACAAATCATTTACTAATATTTCATAGTTATCATTTTCTTCCTATTTATACACTGCTTATTTTTTTTTATTATTTAGGTACCTACTTCATAATGGCAAAATTTAACATGTTTATAATTTTAATAAAATTTGGTTTTTACTTGGGTTTCAAAAAAATGCAATGATTACTGTTTGGTATTGTTTATCTATACTTGCTGTATAAAATACTTTGAAGTTATTGCAATTTTAACTTCATAAATGCTTACAATTTTGCATAGAAAATAATGCATCACCAACTTTTAAGAATTTCTTAAAAGCCAAGGGGAAAAGTTTTTGTAATAAGATCAAGTATCAACCGAAATTCTAAATTGTGTTTTGCATTATGTTCCTGATTCAGCTGTAACAAAATAAAAAAAAAACTGGTAATACTTTCTTTGAATAACAGTTACTAGAATTTTTTAAAGTCTTTATATTCTCAATGCGATTGAAAAAATCCCTTCCAAATTTCAATTTCACACAGTACTTTCATAAAACAATTCGCAAACACCATATTTAGAAGAGAAAAATAACTTTGTCCGATTTAACTGCTTTGATAGAAACATTATAAGGCTTAGAATTCTTGAAAAATGGCACTTTTTGTAGGATTTACAGGGAACAAATCACTTTTAGGTATCCAAAAGTGAATTCACATCTTTAAAAAGATGCTTTAAATTTAAATCTTTTTTTGAAAAAGTATCATACACTTAACAGGTTTATATAGCAAAAATCTGATATAAGCATTTTCTGAGAAGAAAAACAAAACTCAATTGAACAAGGCAAAACCTTGTGAATATTTTAATTTTTATTTGGTGTTAGGACATTTCAATTCTTTAATTGAGGCAGTTTCGACATCATTTATGCAAAATATCAATATAAAAAGAAGAAATTTGAATCAGAATGAAAAATTACTTCTATATTCAATTATAACTCTTTGACAAGCAAAATTACATTTCGGGGCACGATGTACCAAAAAATTTACAGAAGTGAAAGGAAAACTGTTATAAAAATTTTAATAATACTAATAAGGCTGTAATTTAAATAATTCCTATTTTAGCCTTTAAATATACAATACATTAAAAGAGACCCGAGAAATGATAATGCTTCTTTCTCGAGACTGTGGCTTCTATGAACTTATAGAATTCTTCTTTCCCTTGTAAACCAAAAAACATTTGCAATTGTTGCCCACAGAAGTGTTAAAGGCAATCAAATGCAAACATCATCTAGCATTGACTCAGGGATCCCCACAAGGTCAAGATGGCTCAGCAAACTTCAGTTTCAGCAATCTGCACTTTCCTGAAAAGGATGTATTTGTAGAGTTAAAAGTACAATAATCTCGAAGCAAAAACTAGCATTCATTAAAAGCACTAAGCTATAACCACGATTGAACACTTGTAACGTCTCTGAGAAAAGGTTAAGGCCTAGCACAGTTAATTACTGGAAAACCATGCTCCCAGGCGGAATAAGTAAGGCAGAAAAGGTCACACACAAAATTAAAACAGAAAAGCAATTTAATTCAATTAGGATATTTAATAAATACTTTAGGGAATGAGGTACAGGGGGACATTCAAAGCAAACAAAATAAAATAAGAAAGGATATTGCAAGTGACAGGATAATCATCGGCGAGTGGACGAGTCAGGTCCTGCACTAGATCACACGATGTCAAAAATGCCTGGCCGACGTACTCGAAATTCCTCAACTGGCCAAGAATATCAAGAACTTTCACATTTCAAAAATAAACGTAAAAACTCAGCTGCTGCTATCTAAAAAAGATAAAAGACAGTATTAAAAACACAGCTAAAACAAATCATACTCCTAAAAGACCAGCGGAGACCCCTGCCATGAAGACTGACAACATTTATACTATCTGATAATAATATTCATAAAATGCCTTTTAATTCTTAAGGCAAGGTGAAGGATCTTTAGTTGAAGGGCTAACTGCACAAGAACTGCACTACTTCATAGAACAACTAGGCAGGTCCATTACACACTGAACTAAAAATTTGACATTCAGGACAGGGGGCGGAAAGGAATTTTCCACATTGTTTTGTGTTCTTATTTTTAGTTGACTTTCTTTCAGTTTTGCAATTACATAAGGGCCAGTCCATTAGTATACCAATAACAAAAATTTGAAATGAATTTTTTTAAAAAAAAGTAATGCCCAAAGGATATAAATAGAGATGCACCAAATACCAAATTTGGCCGAATACAGAATATTCAGCCTACAAACCAATTTTATTATTCATCAATTTCAAATCAACATTGTGCGTATAAGTACACAATCGCACAATAATTTTAATACAATTTAGCTATTAAATTTTCAATTGAAGCAACACACAAAAAAGTAGTGCTCGTTTGTTATTAATTGCATTAAAAAAAAAAATTTCACTATTCGGCCAAACCGAATATTCTGCTAAAGCGGCCTAATACCGAATATTCGGTGCATCCCTAGATATAAATTACAAGAATTTCCCATATACCAATAACAGTACACATTTTCAAACTGAGTAGGTTAAACAGCACCCTCTGCCCAGTTATTTTTATTTTATTAAATGATTTTATTTAAATTACTTATAACAATCCTAACTGACAATTCTATTTTATTCCCTTTTTTAATGGTTACTCAAAGGATTCGACAACTGCATAACTCTCATACATGGTAATCAAAGCCCAGGTTGGTATTAAATAAATGATTTCAATTATGGTATGAAATAACTCAACATGTGGAAGGTGTTAACAACAGATTACCTGATGAAACTCACACAAGCTTTGTAGTGGAGTTTCACCATCAGTATCGTCCCTACTATACATACTCTCAACAGGCATGACACTTACAGTCTGCTCCTTAAAAAAAATATGTTTTTAAGTATTATAACTACATTTTTATTCAGGAAGGCACCGTTGTGTGGAAAGCTATATAAATGTTTGATTACTAGGTGATTATGCTTCTCATTTATTCTGGTAAATTCACATGAATATGCAATCACTAGAAAGAGTCACGGATTAAAAGTAGGCAGTCTTTTTAATTGTCCTTAACTTAAAGGTGGTCAAAAATCAGCAAGATATTTTATTAAAATATGATTACAGTACAGCACAAGAAAACAAAGCCCTAACTAAGTCTTCCGTGTATCTAAAAATTCATACGAATACGGCAGCAATTAAATTCGCAAATATTTGATTTATCATCAGATTTAATTAATATGAATTGTGGAATGTAGTAAGTAGGGACCCTTAAATTTTTGTCATAGTCAATTTCAAGCATGGTCAAAATGATTTGCAAAATGAAAACGTAAGCCAATAAATTTTTCAACAAATAAAAGAAATATGTTTCATAAAATATATAATAGGAATTAAAAAAAAAAGAAACTTACTCTAATATTTGCTCCTTTTTTTTTCGTTGAGCACCTACACGTAGGTCCAATATGTATACATTAGTAATTCAATCTAATTTAAAATTTTAAACCTTTACCGTGTATAATTACTTTGTTAGCGTTAAGAGTTCTTGATTTGTTGATATGAATATCCTTATGGTTATCTTTATCATAGTTTAAAATGTCCAGTCTCTCAAGAGCTTTCATAAAAAGTATACAGCGTACCGCATGGCGTTGGCGATTTAACTTTTATTTTGAAGGTACGCAAGTTGACCACGTGACCAAACATTGATCACGTGATCGACGTGCGTACCTTTTGTAAAGGTACGTGGTACGTACCTCTATACACTCCGAACAAAAGTTCATAGTTCGGGGTTAAAAAATAAATAACAAACATTTTAAAAATATACCGAATGTCTAAATGGTTCGTCAAGAGATAAGTCGGCATTTGCGTAGTGTCCGGATTTTGATCGGTTTACACATTTCACTAAACAAAAATTCATAGTTCGGCATTAAAATATAAATGACAAACATTTGTAAAATTTGCCGAATGACTTATTGGTTCGTCAGTAGTTATTTTAGTCAGCATTTTCTTGGTGTCCGGATTTTGATCTGTGTACACATTTCACTAAACAAAAGTTCATAGTTCGGCATTAAAGTATAAATAACAAACATTTGTTAAATTTGCCGAATGACTTAATAGTTCGTCAGGAGTTTTGTGAGTCGGCATTTGCGTTGTGTTCGGATTTAGATAGATGTACACAAAACACATTTCACTTAACAGAAATTCATAGTTTGGCATTAGAGTAAAAATGAAAAACAGTTGTTAAATTGGAGTTTTGTGAGTTGGCATTTGCGTTGTGTTCGGATTTTGATCGGTGTACACGTTTCACTAAAAATTTCATACTTCGATATCAAAATAAAAATGACAAACATTTCTCAAATTTGCCGAATGACCATTTAAAAATAAAACTTGGGGGGGGCGAGACGCCCCCTTCGCCCCCCTATAGCGACGGCCCTGCATGTCACACAACTTACTTTTTTTAAAAAATTATAGTCATTTTTTATTTCTCTTTTTCATTCTAATTATACTTTAGTTCTAAGCTTCACATTTAAGATCATAGATGGCAGCATTATACAAAAATCTTCAGAAACTCATGTTTAGAAATGATAAAAGCAGAGACATAACATAGAGTGGACTGCGCATTAACAGTAAAGCAGCTTAGGGATGGAAAACCAAAATCGGTTTTCAAAAAACCGGTGGTCCCGGTTTTGACTGAAAACCGGTTTTTTTGCATGAGGCCCTTTGGAACCGAAAACCGGTTTCTTAGGGAAAAACCGATGGAAAATGGAAAACCGGTTTTTTCTGGAAAACCGTTATCCCTTGCAGATTAGCATTATGTCCTAAACATCATAAATCGCCAAGAGGGGAAAGGTTGCTACATATGGCAACTTAACGCTACCGTTTCGTTACGAACTATTCCAAATTGTCGCCAAACCTGAATATCAGCTAGCAAACCGAAGTGGAGACTACCATCAATACCCAAGTCACGTGGGTTTCTACCAATCACGTCAGCTTGAATTTTTTTTAATGTCTTTGCAGACGATTTTTTTAGCATTGTTGGTATTTTTCTCTTTTGGCTTTTATAATAAATATTTAATTACATTCTTTTAATCTCTGAGCATGAATCGTGAATGTTGTACTCTTAAACTTAATTCAGTAACGTTTTGTGCAAGATGCCAAATGCTTGTGAATTCCTAATTGTAAAGAGGGGTATAAAAAAGGATTAGTCACACTTCACACGGGTAAAATTTATTTAGTTCTGCATACTTTTAGTAATTGTGTGTTCTTCATAAACTATAATTTCTATCGAGGGAATTTATTCTAAAAGCTCTTTTATACTGAAGAATCATATCCATGATTAAATCAACGTTGTTAGAACTCTAAAGCCCATTTCACACCTTGTCACAACTACTTGCAACTCCCGTAGGACACCGTGCATTAAAAAGTTGCACTCAGTTCGTGAGATTTTTTACTGCAAGCATGAAAAAATCGCAGTTGCATGTACCCTTAGCCAATCAGAACTCAGGATTTCCTTGGCTGCATTGTGGCGAACTAGACTTCGCCAACTGGTTGTTTATTTACTTTTTAGGACGCCAACTTTCCCCGTTTGCAAAAATCTGCGCAATTAAAAATGGATATTAAATGGATGGCAAAGATGAAAATTGATCTAATTTTCTAATTAAGGAAGTTCGGAAACATAAATTTCTGTTTGATGCAAACAATGCCCATAGTTTGATTAAAGTTTGCTTTCAAAAAGATGAAACTTGCCAAATTTCGAGATGAATAATTTTTTGCGGAAGCCCGAAAATCCAGGTTACCACAAGTTGCAGTTGCAAGTAGCTGTGCAGGTGTGAAATGGGCTTAATTATAACAAATATTTTGGGCCAAGTCAATTAAATTAATGGTCTGAACATCAGACAGCTTAGAAGTAGAATATTTTTTTACAATTTGGTCAAAGCGAAACCTGTTTTTGAAATCGTGCTTGAGTTATTTATATTTAAAAAGTAGAACATTTGCTGAATTTGGAATATATTGATGTGTTTTAGAAAGTTGATTTATTCCAGGTGAAATAAAGGAAGAAGCAATATTTTTAAAAAAAATTGATTTTTTTTTAAATCGGACAGTTAGAACGAAAGTTATAGATACGGCAGAAAATGTTCACCATGTCAATTACCAACTTATATTACAGCAACACTCAACATAAACCTACTAAAGTTCTTTTAAATTAATTTTTAATAAAGAGTCCACATTCAATTGTTCAAGTAATCTTAAATAGACTCACAAAATCAAAGAAATAATCTGATATCTAAGAGGATCTTAAAATACTAGCGATTCATCCTTGCTCCTTTCCAAGCTTCTTTATCATAACATTAGATTGTCGGCCTCTGTGTTCAGGTCGTTGTGGAAAAACTCGCCATAGATGAGAGCCAAACGCGACACAGTCATGTGACTGTGTAAGTTAGATGTTTAGGACACTTTAGGTTTGCCAATGCGCAGTCCACTCTATGTTATGTCTCTGGATAAAAGTGGATTGTATGAAATTGATTGTAATAAAAAAGTAATCACGATGCCCTTTATTGGTAACCTTGGTCAAAACTACAATATTTGAAGTGTATTTACAACAGTGTCTCCAAGGTATTGACCCTTTCCTTCCAGAGTGATGGACTTTTGAAATCGAATATTTTTTGGAAATTTTCAAAATGGACTGAAAAAAAAAGTAAGGGACGTCCGATAGGTTTTTCACCTGGGTCTAAAATTACAATGTTTGTGGTGTATTTACAACTGTGTCTCCAAGTTATTGACTCTTGCCTTCTCGAGTTATTGCCTTTTGAATATGGCCATTTTTCGAAAATGGTCATCTTTGAGACTATGTAACTACCAAAGTAAAGGGCCACCCATGGTTTTTTATATTTTTCTATGTACTACCCTAATGTGTGTAACTACTCCAATAATTATTTTTGTGGGTGACTTATGGCTTAAGCAGATAATTAGGCAGAAAAATGACCTTTTTCAAAGGACCCTGACCTTCATGAGTGCCCCACCAAACTAATTAAGCTGACATGTACCTAGTATCAAGTAGTATCCATATTTTAAAAAAAATCATGGAACACTTACGGCTTTAAAAGAAGAAGGATGATATAATGTATACCATTGGTCAATTATCTCCGAACTTTGACCTCCTCTCAAGGTCAAACAAGTCGGATTTAAGAAAAACTGAAATTCACATTTTCTTATTATCGTACTACTAACATATCCTAAAAGTTTCAAGAAAATCGAAGATATCAACTATCACAAGTTCAGTCCCCCTTTAAAAAAAATGACTCTTAAGGGAAATGTTTCGGTGTTCCTTTGCGTTCACATAAACGGGGTTCTACTGCAGTTTGAACACCAAAGAGAAAAGTTTGATTGTTTAAAGCTAGAGTGTATCTGAAATTAAATTAAAACACAACACTTAATTACCAAAAACCCCCAATTTTATTGCAAAAATATTACATACATTTAAAAAATTTTAATACAAAATATCAAATGCAAACATATACTAAAAACACTAATAAACTATAATACTAAAAAAATTTAAATACAAAAATATATTTTATATATATTTCAAAAATTTTGAGCTTCAACATTAAAAAAATTAACACATAAATATCAGGTACAAAAATCAAAATGCACTATAATTTCAAGATGCTCACCAAACATTATCAATCTTATGTAAGACCAAAGAGTTCTATAGTAGGGTAGAGAGGGGAATGACAAGTACTAAGCAGTCATGGTTCACTACGGAGCACAAATAGAGTGACAAAAGTGCTAGTTAATTTATAATTTCGATACTGAGAAAGGAAGTACAAGTACACCCAGGTGACCCAAAGGGAAGGCGGGTATCGAACCTGCGAACTGCTATTATTATGGCCTGTAATCCAAACCAATCCACCATCGACCCCACATGCCACCCTATATTGCTTCCGTGTTGGTCCATGGTGCTGTTTCCAAGTTCCGTCTTTACCCTACCATATGAACTATTTGGTTAAGACATCAAAGAAAGCCCTTTCACCTGTCAGTTTGGTTTGTGGTTGTTGGTCAGTTGGTTTTGTGTGACATGTCAAACCAATCACTGATAAGTGAAAATACTTTCGGTAACGTCTTGGAGGAAGAGTGGCAATGTTTGGCAAGGGTTCACATGTCAGGGCTTTAAACCACAGTTCTGATATGTTAGCATCACAGGCTGCCATTTACATGTTGCCCTTAACAATTGTGTTGAGTGCCTACTCAGGTATCAGCTCGTTTGACTAAGGTTCTAAATTACAACGCCTGTCACAAATTGTGTAGTTCTAGTGCGACGATAATTGAAACTCGCTTAATATAATGATGATTAGTCGGACATTTAAATCGGCTAAATTTGCCACACTATAATTAATCATTTATTCTGACAGTATATAACGATTTTTAAGTTATGTTGAAGTAAAGAACTTGGGGCACGAATGTGCCAAAATGCAAGTAACTACTCCAAGATTAACCTATAGAGAAAATGGAAGTTTTTTTTTTAATTATTAGTAAACACATTTTTTAAAAAATTGTATTTGACATGTTGGTATGCTTAGCTTATTTATAAGTCCCAAGTTTAGGTTGTTTTTTAGATTTTTTTAAAAAGTTAATTAGAACGTTTTTACAAACCAAATAGCAAAATAATGTGTTTCAAGGACTTAAAATAATTTTAAAAAACAATGTAAAAGATTTTGCCACACACAAACATAAGACTTGTCAATATTAAAGCCTACCAACAAATTGGGAACCAATAGGTAAAGATGTTAGATGCTATAGCCAAGAAAAACTAGAGCATTTATTTTTAAAAATCTTAATTAAAAATAAACAAGAAGTTCTAAACAAACTAAAATAGCCTTCTTTCCTGTTACTTAAATACTGAAATTCTTATCAGGAAACAACTTGCTTTGTAACAGTAAGTGTCATTTACAAAAGTTACACTAGATAAAATTTATATGCATTAGAATAAATTTCTCTTAACACAGCATCCAGCTATAATTTAAACTTCTTAAAGCAAAAATTAACTATTTTCATTAATTTTCTACAGCAAATAAAATTAATATTACATATCGTCTGCTTGATTTAGTTGTAGTTTTACGAATAATTTAATATTTACTTATAACAAAAAACATGAAAATATTCCAAAATGCTATTAAAGTAAGAAATGTAAATTAAAACTAATCAGGATATATGCAAAAAATTATGCCTTGCCACTTGCTTAGTAAACAAACAATAAAAAAAAAATCAAAAACTTATTTATAACCCAAATAAATTTTGATTCAAATAATATTTTTAAATGAATAAAAGTTTCGCATGCCATTGTTTGAGTTGGCAACAGAGATTGCAATTACTCAAAATTGAATTTTAATGCTACTTCAATGGGAAATTCCATATTTGTTGACAAATAGTCAACTTATGTCCGTCCGATCGTACTGACAGAGGGAAAAAAAAATATGAAAGTTGGGTCTCCGTGGTCATAGTTTTATAACAAAAAAAGATTTTTTCAGATCGGATGGTTAGATCCGATTTTGGAAGGGGGACATCGACCGCATGTCAATACCTGCTTTTTCTTCTTTTTTTTTTGTAATTCTTTTGAATTAAAAAAAGAAAAGGCTAAAATTGACTATCTGTGCAGCTGTTGGCTGTAGTAAGAGGTCCCAATTTACACAAGACAGTATTTAATTCCCTTCACGGGTAAGAAAAATAAATCATTATTTTTTATCGGACAGTCAGAAAGTTTATGTATAAAGCTTAAACTCTAGTTTAGATGGTGCCAAATAATTTGCAAATAGCGTTTGTTTAGGATTACTAAAAAACGATGGATGGCTTCACTTGGCAAACAGGTTTTTGCATAGGATTTCACCGGCAGCATCTCCACTTTCTTCTTAACACTATGCACAATTACATACTAGTACCGGGTGGCACAAATAAAAGTGGCCCAGGCATAGAGCTATGAATGCAGGGATATGCTTAGCGAGAAAAACTATTAAAGCCACCTGAAATCTTCCAAGTCAACTTCCTAAATTATTCAAGCATTCAATGGCTTTACTTGGCCAATCTATTTTTTCATTGCTTTGTTGGGTTATTAATGGACTAGAGCTGCACATGGACTATTGACAAATGCAGATCTTAGTGCGAGCTGTGCAAGATCAGATCTGGTGAAGATGGCATTGTACCGGAAAAAATTTGGGCTCAATATTGAAGCAATCAATGGTTTCGCATGGCAAACCTATTTTTGCATTGGTATTTGACTTGGTAGCATTTCCTGTCTTTTCCCTACTTCTAAGCCCGGTCACTTGTATTTGATCCACCTTGTTTTATAACACTGGATATTAGGATTTGGTTCAAAAGTCTTTTTTACATTTGTGATGCGACAGTCTTTGCTTACTTGTAAATTTTTTGTTGCACACATGAAAACTGTGCGGTTTCCCTCCCCTATGCATTGGACGATATTGGTTGACCCGCTTTACTGGCAAATGTATTGTCGCAAAAGGCACAAACATAACGTTTTTCTCCCTACGTGACGTGTGCGAAGGTGACTTTTAAGGTTACTTTTATGAGCAAACGCTCTCACGCAAATATGTTTATTTTCATGCAAAAGCATATGATGATACAGCAAACTTTTACTAAGAAATTTGCGGCTACGAATTTTACATGAGTAAGGTTTTAAACCCGTGTGGATGCAAACATGCACATTGAAGTGACCTTTTTCAATAAAACCGGCCCCACACACTTGGCAAATGTGTTTTCCTTCTACATCTGTATAGGAAAATTTGTGCACGTAAAAAGACCCTGCTAGTGCAAACTGCAGTTCTGGCACGAATCTAGTTTCTTTCCTCTGTTGTTACGGAGATGCAGATTCAGAGTACCTTTTTGAAAGAAACATTTGTCTCAGGGATGGCAAGTGTAATAGCTCACTTCTTTGTGGATGTTGGAATGATCTGTAAGGAAGCTCTTTTGTGTAAACCCTCTGTCACGAACTTTACACATGCATAAGGCTTATTGTCTGTGTGAACAGGCAAGTGGGACTTCAGAGTACTTCTCTGTGATCACAAAGGATCGGGTGCACACAAAGGGCTTTTCCCCCGTGTGGATGCTCCTGTGATCAGCCAAGGAGTTCTTCGCAGTTCACACTTTATTGCACACAAACGTGCAACTTTTTAACATTAGTTAAGCTCATTTTACAATTTTCTTTCTAAAATCTAACTCTGAACAAAGTTGAATTTCTTTTTTTTCCGATTGCCTCTATTTCTTTAGTCTTGTTTCCTAATCTAAAATGATACAACAGCTAAATTTCAATTTTGCTAAACACTTGAAAAGTAACTGTCAATTACTTTTCGAATTCAGTAACTGTAACTAACTAGTTACCTTTCATATCAAGTAACTGCAACTAGAAACTTTTCAAATTAAGTAAGTAACGTTCCAATTCCTGGCATTTTGTTATACAGGAGAGTTTGGTTCAAACTCCTTTTTTACAATTGTGATGTGACAGTGCATGTTTCCTTGTAAAATTTCTGTTGCACAAATGACAACTGTACGGTTTCTCTCCTGTATGCATGCGATGATGTTTGTTAAGACTCGATGTCGATGCAAATGTTTTGTCACAAATTCCACAAACATATGGTTTTTCTCCCGTATGTGTGCGAAGGTGACTTGTAAGGTTACCTTTACGAGCAAATGCTCTTTCACAGAACTCGCAAATATGTGTTTTATCTAAATGTATAAGCATATGTTGATTGAGTGAACTTTTATGGAGAAATGTGTGGCTACAAATTTCACATGTGTGAGGTTTCACACCCGTATGGATGCGAGCATGCACATTGAGGTGACCTTTTTCGTAAAACCTGGCTCCACAGACTTCGCAACTGTGTTTTCTTTCTATATCTGTATGGGTATATTTGTGCCTGTAAAGGGAAGTCGCTAGTGCAAACTGCTTACCGCAAACCTGACACTCATAAGGCTTCTCCCCCGTGTGTATACGCAAGTGATTTCCAAGGAGATATTTTGTTAGATACTTCTTGCTGCAGATCTGGCACGAATGTGGTTTCTCTCCCGTGTGGGTAAGGAGATGCAGGTTCAGAAAACCTTTCTGGAAGAACCGTTTGTCGCACAGTTGGCAAGTGTAATCGCCCACTTCTTTGTGGATCTTGGAATGAATTGTGAGGAGGCTCTTTTGTGTGTACCGTTTGTCACACACGTCACATGCATAAGGTCTTTCGCCAGTGTGAACACGCAGGTGCAACTTCAGAGTACTTCTCTGTGTGAAGGGTCTGGAGCACACATCGCACACAAAGGGCTTTTCACCCGTGTGGATGCGCCTGTGATCCGCCAGGGAGTTCCTCGCAGTAAACACTTTATTGCACGCTTCACAAACATGCAACTTTTTTACTTTAGTAACGCAGATTTCATCATCGCCTTTCTCCATTTCACTGATTAGTTTGTTGCTATTCAAATTTTTTGAAAAACGAGTTTTGCTGATATCATGTTTGCCTTTCCCCATTTTACAGCTTTGCTTGTAGTTTTTCTTTCTTTTTACGTGAAAGAGTTGATAACATTAAATCACTATGTTTGCATTTGAAAAGAACTGTCTAGCAAGAGAATTATAGTTCAAAAGCAAATACACTTTTTCACTTCAGTTAATGCTGATATCACAATAGTCTTTCCAAATTTTGCTGTTTTATATATTTGTAAATTTTTTTGATGCAAAAAAGTTGCTTGCAAAATATATTTCAAAAAAGAAAAAACATTAAATTTTTCAGTTTTTTTAGTTATGGCAATAATAACATATAGTCATTAGATACACAGTAACTGATATGAATAACTACACTTCATTTTTTTATGCTTTTTTGAAAGTTGATTGAAGAATTTATTACACTTTATAAGTTTACATTAACAACATGACGAACTAAATTTCTAGGTTTTGAATGATGCCACTTCTAGAAAAATGCTGTCCGATTACCTTTGTAATAAAATTTGACAATCACATCACATCGATACACTTGGTAAAGCGACAGTCAGTTGTTTTAATGCTAAATCTCCCAACTTGTAGTTTTTGCTTTTAATAGACAAGGCATCAAACCAGTTTTGAATTAAGCATTCAGATTGACAGGAAATTTGTCGAGGAATACTGAAAGAAAACAGTTCGTTATCACATAAATTGCTATTTCCTTGACTCAATAACACTTGGTACACAGTCAACGGTACCATTGAAAGGCACTTAAAATCACAATCAGGACTTTGCGGTGTGTACCAATACAAAACTGGGTAACCCAACAATGTACCAAAAAGGGCTGTTATGTTGCAAAGAGAAATATCAACCTGTATGTCTTTTACTAAATTTTCACAAGGATTTTTCAGCTCTGATAAAATAGAATGCGCTGTTTTCAGCAAGGTATCAAATACTTTTAGTTTATCTGCACTTGGAAGTATTGTTGGGGTCAATAAATTTGCCGAAACGTCGACAATGGTGACATTTTCGGCAGAAGTTGAGTCGAGATAGCTTTCCAAGTTTTTATATTCCGTAACGAATATGGTTTCGTTAATGGGAAAGGCTGTTAATTGGCACTGGGTGAGTCTATTCTTGTGCAGGTCGTTAAGATAGTCTTGGATTTCAAGAAGATTGGCAGAGAAGACGTCCCATAAGTAACACGGTTTTAATTGCTTGTCGACTGCGAATAGACTGGGTAGAATCCGGGGCAAGTGTTTTCTTGCAGACTTCTTATTTTTAAATGACTTAAAAGACATATATAAGAACAAAATTAAAATGACACAATTTGAACTCCACCTTTGAAATCGCGGCCAATCAATCATCGAGTTCGGCCAATCGAATCGAAAACGACGAAAACAATGCTGAAGAAGCGAGTTGAGTTGAGACATTAAGAAAATGTTTTAATAAATTTTTAATTAGCCTAAATACATGATAGGGTTGATGAAAAATTCTTAGAATAATTTAATTATCGAAATGAAGTTATTTGAATTTTACAATTAAAAAAACGAAAAAAATTTAGTTAAAAAAAATAATCTTTGGCAGCGGATTTGGCAATGTGTATTTGGACACGTTTAAAACGCCGCTGTCCAATTTTATCATTGTAGTCGCAAGTGATGTAGTTTCGTTCTTAAAAAAAAAAGTAAACTTAAATTATTTTTATAATTCCAGTAATAATAATCATGATCTCACAATTAACAAAGGTAAGTATAGAAAATAAATTAAAATAAAGCTTGTAATTTATCTCTGATTGCAAACTATACTTTTTCTGTTCGCTGTGACTCCGTTTACGGCACTGCCAGAAACCCATCGCGTTTACGGCACCAGCTGCGCATGCGCAGATTTCGACTTGATCGCGGAGCGTTTTTGTGAGCAGCCAAATGAAATATCGCCAAGTTGTTAGGTAGGGTTGTAGCGTGTGTGGGTTGTTTTTGTTAAATATCAAGCGTTACCCTCGCCGGCGGCGTGCATTCTTGGATTGTCTGTTTTACCTGTTTTTTTAATATCGGTAATCGGTATGATGAATGAAATAAAATTTCAAAGTGGAAAATAATGTTCTTCATACGACGATTTGATTAATTTAAAAAAAAAGTTTGAAGATGAGTCGTTTTGCCAGCTGTACATTTCTCATTCCCGAAGTATTGAGTGCGAGAGAAAACGTGGCGCGGGAGAAAACGTGTTTTTTAAGAGAAATTATTGAATGTTAGTGTTAAAATGCTAATAACTCATTCATTCATCTGTAGCGTTTGGAAATTTGGATGTAGGGGATAGTGGAGAACGGGCCAATTTTTGGTTTTTAATTTTTGTGATTTTTCTAATTAACTTTTTTGTCCTAAAATTAGCTCTTCAGTTACTGTATTTATTTGGTTATATAAAAAAAGTCATAAAAATTAGATTGGAAAATATCTAATGAATGATAATAAAAATATAGAAATTTGGCCCATTCATCCCCACCCATGGTGTTGAATGGGCCACTAAATGAATTCAATGAAAAAGGTGGAATTAATCTTCTATTCACCAAGTATGACAAAATAAATGCCACTTGACATGATACGACACCAAAGCATTCTGAAAAAGTAATTAATACACAATTCTTATCAAAATTTATAAACTTAGGGACAAAATGCGATAATTTTTTTTTTTTTTTTAGAAATCGTTATAAACCTAACTAGACAATAATTTAATCTAAGTCAATGACGGCCAGTTATGATACACATTAAGCAGAAAAGGGGGAAAAAAACATATTTTCATGATCAGGGCAAAGGTGGCCCATTCATGACCATGATACAGTGGCCCATTCAGCCCCACCTATACTTCTGGAATGCATTTAGCTTTATTTTTAGTATATTCATTTCAAGTATCATCTATAAACATCCTAAAATTAGTTTACAGATATGCAAGGACTTGCTATTACATACATTACACATAATGGCAATGAAAATGTATACTTTATTTATTTTACTGAAAAGGGAAAAATTTACTTTTCAATCACTTCTTGACCAACCTACTCTAGTGGAAAATGGCTTCTCTTAAGCAATGGAAAATTTGATGAGTTTGGTAGAACAAGTAGATCTATCTGTTGGTGACATCTAAAATAATTGTATGCCAATACTTTTTCATATCTTGTTAGTGGCCCATTCATTACCACTCTCCCCCTATTTTCAAAGGTTTTCCGAAATTACTTTAAAAAGAATGACATAAAAAATTACTATGGAACTAGGTATTCCTATAATCAGCATTTGTTAATGTTTTATTAAAAATTGTGCTGTTTTTATGAAAATGTTTTTTAGATCTGTTTCATTTTCTGTGCCAACACGAGTTTGTTCCAAATGATCAATAAAAAAAAATCTTCAATTCCCAGTGAGTGTGTGTTTGCAAAACAAAAATTTAACACAACCGTATCAAAGTTTTAGGGTGACCCTTTATTAAACCACGACGTATTTAATGTGCACCAGTCCCCTCCGCACAGAGTATTTTTCGTTAGGTTGTTAACTGCACAATTCGTTTATGGTTGGGCAGTGTCAAACACCGCATAGTAGGGTTGATCGAAAGTATCGACGAAGAAAACTTTTGTATTTTTATTTTTCTCCCCAATACACCAAATTTATCAATCCTAAAAAATCCGCAAAAATTAAATGTTGTAGAGGATGATGTATAACTTTCAGAACATTTTGAAGGTTTTTAATACCGTTGCGGAATTTTTGCAATGTATATGGTGCACCGCTTTTCTATTTTTGAGTTGTTTTAATGGCTGACTTTTTAGCCCTTGGAGCTTGTGGGCTCAGGTTCGAGTCCCGGTCATGGCATGGATGTTTGTATCCGTCAATAAATGTTGTTATTTGTCTAAGTGTTTGTGTCGTCTCTTTCTTTGTGTGTCTCTTGTGATTGTGTCATTTCTGGGATTGAATACAATAGACCTAAGGTCGCAGTGTTCGGCGAACTTGACCCCCCCCCCCCCCCCACCAAGAAAGTCATAATGGCTGACTTAATAGTTATTATAACAACTACCTAGTATATTTTATAGTAATAGCTAGAGAACTCAATTACAGTTAGTGAAAAGCGCAATTACTCGGCCCAGTCCACATAACGGCACAGCTTTTTTTAAAAAAAAAACACCTTGATATTCGACCAGGTTTGTTCCGTTGTATGTAGACACACTACTAAAAGTCTTTTAAATGTTTTGGGACTGAATAGAAGAAATATTTATCATTTTTAGCACCAAGCAGGTAACATCTATTTTACTGGTGTGTCTCACATGTTTCTAATTTGCCCAGAATTTCCGGGCTTTTAGCGCTGTAGTTGAAACCTAAGACATAAAGTTATTAAGAAGAAAAAAAAATTTACACCTGTCCTTATGACACAAAAGAAGGTCCCTTTTACGTACTAGCCGTTTTTATTTTTCATAGAAAATATTTTTTGATCCACCCTACCGTATAGTCGAACCCAATGTCTCCTGGGATCACTTGATCTAAAAACCAACGTCTTACCAACTGGGTTACTCCTGCCCTGTTGTTTAAGGAAAATAAGAACACCCTTCGTTAAAGGAACGAAATAAAAACTTCATTGGTCATTGCATAATTTATTCTAAATTTTTACTATGGTTTTTAACCTTTTAAAATTTCAACAACGCAATCTTCTTCATCAAAACCACTTGTAGGCACCACTGTATCTTATGTGTGCTGATAGGGTTAAGTAAATAAAAACCGAAAATAACACTGGCAACGAGGATCCCCCGATTTCATCACAACCACGCTGTTCATTTTTATTCCCAAAACCTTATCAACTTTGAGCGATAAAAAAGCCAACGAGGCAAACTATCTTTCACTTTAAGTATCCGTCTGCGCATGTGCAGTGTTCTGCCGTAAGAGCGAAGGATTTCTGGCATATTCTGAGCATGCGCAGATGGTGCCGTAAACGCGATGGGTTTCTGGCAGTGCCGTAAACGGAGTCACAGCGTTTTCTGTTTATGTATGCCTATAAGTTCACAAATTTATTATAATTATTTAGAAAGTTTAAACTTTTCTTTATTATAAAATATAGACATAATAACGAACAATTTTTAAATCATAATTGAATTATATCGTTTTTTTAGAAATGTTTTTCCACTATAGCATTTTCCTGAACCTACCTTACTATGGTAATTGGATACAGTTAGGTTATAATGTTATTATATTTATCAATTTTTTTTGACGAACGCAAAACAAGTTCATTCGATTCATAGATTTCGTTTGTTTGTCTTGATCATTATAAGGGGATTAAAAGTTATTTTTCTAATTGATAATTTTTTAAGTGACTGGTTGAACAGTGTTAACATGAATCTCACCAAATCTAAATATTCAAGATGAAACCCTGGAAGTTCACAGTATCTGCTTAGTAAATGAGGTGGTAAAGTCGGTAGAAATTTACTGTACGGTAACCATTGGCGAACTTTCCGAAATCGCGAAAAAAATCCGTATTCTGGCGACTTTCCGTAACAGTAACCCAACCGAAATGAGCAAAATAACGGTCAGATAGGGTTGCCGGAATACGTCATTGTTACAAAGTCGAATCAGCCGAAGTCAGACAAATTGCCACATAAAACTATTTATCTCCAAATCTGAAAAATCGTGCCAATAGTTACCGTACAGTAAAGGTGATCCGGTAAAGTCCTAGACGCAGGACAATGAAAAATTAAAAGTTTTGTGAGTTTTTTAAAGAGGGATTTATAAGTACTTTCGTCTGGGAGACGTACATGGATCACCTTTACTCTACGGTAACTATTGGCGCAATTTTCAGATTTAGCGATAAATAGTTTTTTGTGGCAACTTGTCTGACTTTGACCTAAACCCATAATGATCAGATAGGGTTGCCGGAAAACGTCATCGTTGTGAAGAGAGCATGGCGTCAAAAGTCGCCTGAATACGGACTTTTAGCGCGATTTCGAAAAGTTCGCTGATAGTTACCGTACAGTAAATTTCTACCGACGTACATAAATTACATCACGCAAAATTGTGACTTTTTTGGCCCCTCCCTCCCCCTAAGTCACGTTTGATCGAGCCCCTCCCTCTAAAATTACGTCGCATTCTTACACCCCCCCTTCAGGAAAAGTTACTTTATTTCCCTTCGTTTCTGAAATTTGAAAAAATGCATATTTTTTTACTAAAAAAATGAAATTGGAAAGAAAAAAAGTAACATTTATCAAATCTCTTGTGTAAGTTTTATTTTCCTTGCAAAATTGGAAATGTTTGGATCATTACGTCACACAAGTGATTACCCCTCCCCCCTCCATGTCGCGATCCGTCACGTTGGCGCATCCCCCTTCTGAGTGTGGCGTAATTTATGTACGTCCCCCTGGCAACCATATTCACTAATCAAAAGAAGGGGGATGTTAAACTAAAGTTACATGCATACAGATCCTGATCAAAAACAGTTTTAGGGTCACCAAAAAATCAAACGAAAGCCAGCGTTCGGAATACATAGTTTTCGAGATTGTACCAAGCTTTAAAAATTGTAGGATTATAATTAACCCCCTTATATGTCAATTATAACTATTCAATCAAAAATAGGAATTCAGCTGCTGATAGATGGCACAATCAAGCAACGGATTGAAACTTTATGGATGATCCCCCTTATATGTCAATTATAACTGGCGGTCATCCATAAAGTTTCAATACTTTGCTTGATTGTGCCATCTATCAGCAGCTGAATTCCTATTTTTGATTGAATTTCGGAGGACATTATTATGTAGACTATGTATTAACATGAATCAAACCAAATCTCAAATTTTATGAAGAGACTGTATAGGTTCACTCAAGAATTAGAAAGTTATTTTTAAAATGCAATTATGTTACAGTTTCTTAATACGAAAAGTAACTAAATATTATTTTGAGAATTTTTTAGTTATGAGAAAAATTGCAATTTTTAACCATCATACTGTTTTTCAAAGAGAACCAATAATATTGAAAAAAAAACCAAGTTGGTTTGTTACAGAATCTGTCACTTACACCGCTTCCACACAACATTTTACGCTCAACAGGAAACACACTAACACCTCAAAAAGAAATTCGCCAAACAGGGCCTTTGGCTAGTTCTAATTCAAACTTTTATAAGCAAAAACTAATAATTTTCTTTAATCTTCTTTTGCAGATTTGATAATTAATCTTTATCATTTGCTAATTTTTTTGAACTTAGAAGAATAGTGATGAATTTTTTTAATAAATATCTTTTTGCACAAGTCACTAGTTTACATTTCAAAAAATAAATTGGTAAAATTGTTGCTTTAAAAATAAAAGCGAAAATTTGCATATTTTTTATGCAAATTTCGAATTTTTTATGCATATTTCTTCCCAAAAATATAACGAACCATCAAAATAACTTTATTGTGCTATTACAACAATCCAAATTGAAGTATTACACAAAAATAAATATTTTTTTCAAGAATTTTATTTTTATTTTAAATAAAGTTTCTCGTATGTTTGATGTCATGGCAACAGTGAGAATATTGAATAAAAATGGAATTCGCATGTTATTTCAATGTAGATTAAATTTTTATTTATTTAAATAAACTTCTAATTTAAATTTTTTTATTGAAATTTGGAATGTAGCCTAAACTATTTTTTTGCTTCAAAATGACATATCCCACTTGTTTGTGAGACTTGCGGTTCGTTCTGTGAAAGTGGGTGACGGACAGACAGAACGATTATAAAACCTTCCACTTTTTACGTTATAAACATAGTGTGGAAGCTAAAGTAATTATTGCAAGATTACAAGTAATGTGTTGCTTCAATCCCTAGGTTCACTGTTATAAATGTTTCTTACAGATGCAGTTACTGCTTTTGTCCGTGTGTGCTGTCCTGGGAGTGGCCCTAGCTGACGAGCTCAGCCCCCCACGCCTTCTAGTGCACAAAAGGTTGCTCAATAAGTACCTAGTCGAAGGGAGAGATGTGGTTGCCGACTACAATATTTATAACATCGGAGAAAGGTATGGTAGTCGGTAAAAAAGTTGAGTATGCTTCCATAATGGTTGAAGCTATTAAATTTAAAAAAAAAATGTTTTAAGCAATTGAAGAGTGTAAAGGAATAATCCCTCATCAGTAAGCTAGAAGAAAAGTGGTGTGAGGTGTGTGATAGAGTTGGCCGAAATTTTTTTTTTATTTCATTTTGGATCGCTATAGTGCGGAAAAGTTGCCATTGGTAAAGACATAAAAAATGCACAATTATTATATTTTTATTACTTTATCTTCCGTTCGTGCAGCGCCATCAAAGTTGGAAAAAATTGTCAAAAAAAAGAAATTTTTTATATAAACGATAGATGTTTTTAGTTGCGTTCCTATATCACAAATTAACTTCTAAAAGTACGTAAAATCAATATATATGCACTTATCATACATTTGCGTCACATCTGTCAATTTTGCAAAAACTAAGAATTTTCCTCATTTTGTACTTCGTTGGGAGATCTGACACAAATGTATGATAAGTACATATATTTTGATTTTACGTACTTTAAGTAGTTAAGTCATGACTAGGAACACAACTAAAAACATCTACTGTGCTTAAAAAAAATTATAATTTTTTTTGTTTTTTTGACAATTTTTTCCAATTTTGATGGTGTTGTGTGAACGGAAGATAAAGTAATAAAAATATAATATTTCGTGCATTTTTCATGTCTTTACCAATGGCAACTTTTCCGCACTATAGCGATCCAAAATAAAATAATAAGTTTTTTTCGGCCCACCCTAGTGTGTGATTCACTGAACAGGGCAGCAAACAAGCCGGTTTAATAACAAAAAGCAGAGAAATGCACGGCACTGCAGCAGAAATGAACTGGGCAGAAAACCTAGAAACTTGCCCATTTCGCTATTGGGTATGTCTTCGCTGGTTCTTAGTTAGTGATCCACATGGTTATTTCTAAAAAAAAGTTGGAATTTAAAGTTGAAGAAAGTTAATTTCTTTTGAACTTAAAATGTTAAAATACATTTAGGAGCCCAAGTCGATATGATAGAGGGGTCTCATACAAGTATAGGAAAAATCAGGGATCAATCTGCAGTCGCATTTGTCGCAAAATGCGACGAGTTGCAAGAAAATGCGAAAAAAAAATTAGTGGCCGTCGCGAAAATGCGACGACGTAATTCGGCGATACTAGACTTAAATTTCAATAAAAAACAAGTTCAAATAACCGATTCTAATAATAAAAGTAAAAATTTTAGTAAAAATGGGAAGATGAATTCAGATTACATTACACTAAAATGTCTTCAAATCTCGGCCAGCCAGTGCAACCTCCCGTGACGAAAATGCGACGACGTAATTCGGTGAAACTAAACTTAAATTTCAATGAACAACAAGCTCAAATAACCGATTCTTATAATGAATATAAAAATTTTAATCAAAATGGGAAGATGAGTTCAGATTAGATTACGCTAAGATGTCTTCAAATCTCGGCCAGCCAGTGCAACCTCCCGTCGCGAAAATGCGACGACGTAATTCGGTGAAACTAAACTTAAATTTCAATAAACAACAAGTTCAAATAACCGATTCTAATAATGAAAATACAAATTTTAATCAAAATGGGAAGATGAATTCAGATTCGGTTACACTAAGATGTCTTCAAATCTCGGCCAGCCATTAGAAAAGCAGTCCAATATTTTTTCCTGATTTACTTATTTTACTGCCTAGTAATTTTAATGAAATCTACCAATGACGTCACATTGCGTCAGAATGATTGACAGTTCTCTGGCTCTGCGTGATCGGAAGAATATCTCGCTACTTTCGTAGCTCCGGTTCAGGCCAAGTCTGACAACCAGAATATATTTTCAACTGTCCTATTCACGATGTCTGTAAGTCGGGATCACGTGAACACCTTGAATGTTAAAATACTTTTTGTGTACGTTTGAACCTTTTATTCTACCTCCGCATTTTAAACACTAATTAGTTTTAAAAAAATTTACTTTGATTTTTTTGTTAGTAAATTTCTAGTCCCCGAATTTTTCTGGAAAAGTGCTTGGATTTTTTCCCTAACAAACATATGAACCATTTTAATAAGGATACATATCTATTGAAAGACTAAAAGTTGTGGATTTCAAACAACCAAAACGATTTTAATACAGCAAATGAACAGCAAAAACATGCTCATAGAAAAATCTGAAGATAATCCAATACCATAAATAAAAGTAAATGTGTAGTTACTTTAAATTATTTATAAAAAGAAATTAAAAGCACTTTTATTGGTATAGTTTTATATAATTATTTTAATTTGTCGTGTCGTGATTCATAAAAAAATATCATATCAATGTATTGTTAAGCTATACTGCTAAAAAAAATTAACTACTACACAAAGATTGAGTTGTGTATAGATTCAAGTGATTTCATTGGCGTGGCGTTGATTTATAAGCAACTAATTTTTCTTTAGCATTTTGCTACAGCTTTTTTCTACATTTTAGCATTTTTGCTACAGCATTTTTTGACCCAGGTTGATCCCTGGGAAAAATAGTCCTTTTCTGCCCTGTTCGCTCAAAAGGGTGCAAGTGGGTTTGCGGCTAGCTGACACTTCACTCCCGTTTCCCTTTTGGCTCGGTACCCTTCATTGACTGGGAATCTGTCTGAAAGATGACGAGTCATCTCCTAAACTGGTGTGGAAAAAGCTTTGTCTTGGTTCTTGTGACACGACGCACAAGTTTGCCACCTATGATCAGGATTTACACCAGACACTGGTCTGACGCTTGAACTGCGCAAGAACCAAGGGAGAAACTGGTGGTTTTTTTATTATCACTCTCGCTAAGCAGGCCTTAATACGAACAGATTCTCAGTCAATGAAGGTTTTTTCCCCCAAGTGTACTCTTCAATTACTTCTGCTCTATGACTGATTACCACAGTCCGACCTTGTTCCCATGAAATTGAAGGAAGTGTCAAATGGTTGAGTCGATTAAACAATATTTTTTGTTCAATGTTAGGAAAATTTTGACTTGAAATCAGTGCATGTCTAAATATTTAAAGAGTAAATTTAAAATAAAATTTAAAAAATAAGAGATGCATTGTTCAGAAAGCAATGAAGAGAACAGTATGAATATATATGGTGCAAAATGTTTATTCAGTAGAAATTTACATGTTTTGGGGAGAACTTAAGAGGCCCACCTTCTTTAGAATAGTACGCAACAGACTACTTTACTTTTATGGCAAAATTTCTTCTGAATGTACTATTTGCACCAATAACCTATATTCTTTTTATATATCTTCTCGAGAGATATGTTAACCTAGGGGAAAAATGTATGAAAATGCAAATCATGAGAATATTGTAAAGTGTTTATTTATTCTTCAATTGTATGTCGCTGACTTTATTAATAAAAAATCAACCAAATCAGTAAACTATAGTATTTTTAGGTATTCTTATCTAACGAAATTTTATGTTAAGGTTCAACTGTATTTCAAGTACCTATTAACTCTTCTTCCATTAGTTGTGTGACCTGCATTCGAATGTAGTTTTAATATATTGAGTGGTTGTCAAAACATTTAGAATTTAGTGTAAATAATTATTTATATCTAAATATTTAAATCTAAAATAAATGTTGTAAATATTATATCAAAACATTACATTAAATATAAAATTGTATTAAAAAATAACTTCTGATGAGAGGAACAGTCTTATGTAAGCTATATAATCTTAATTTTTCTTTAAAAGCATAATGAAAAGACACAAGTTTTACCCTTTAGTTTAACACTATGTAAATCTGTTTTTATTTTTGTTTACCTCGGAGGATTCTATTTTTATACTTTACACTTTTTAAATTATCTGTGCATGCCATGTATTAACTGTGCATATAAATGGTTTGCAAAATTTATCTTTTGAATAACATTTTATAACAGTTCCTTGATGTATTAAATCATGTTGCATGTTCTTATAAAACTTTTCTATTCTCTTAAAAAAGTGCTGCTCACAACATCGTATTGAAGGATTCCAGCTTTCCTGAATCGGATTTTGAAACAGTCATCGGATTCTTAAATATGAAAGTGGACAGAATTGGACCGTATCCTTTTTAAAATGAGTTTTTGGTATTATCCATGTGTTGCTATACTTGTTCTAGTTGTTGCTCTTTTTTGTTTATAATTTTTTTTATAAATATTTTCTTTTGTTCAATAATAGTCTCCAAGTTCTCTTTTTGCCCTTACTTTAAGCTTATAGTATGTTTAATTGCTATCTGTACATGAAAGCAAGATCATAATTCTGATATTGTTTTATTTTACTAAAATATATTGCACAGTACTTTGTACAATTATGCTTATGAATAGTGCTGTGGTTGCTAGTCCATTATTATGTGCAGACTGGCTAACTGAGGGTATAGTGTGACAATGATTCACCCAGCCAACTCTCTGGATTTAACTCGGTAGTAAGCTCTTTCCGGATTCCAGGCACCTGGCAGGGCTAGGAAGCTCAGTGGGTTAGGCACTCGCCTAGCATTCGAAAGGTCACAGGTTCGGGCATCACTAAAGTAACTGCCGACCTATAAACGGCCTGTGCAGTTAAAAATTTCTGACGAATAATACCCCGTGTAAGGGAGTGCACGTTAAATATCCTTCAAAGTCCTAACGCTGCATACGATGTGGCCTGTAACGCTGTGAATGTGGTTCTAAAATACGACACCCATCGCCAATAGCCCTCGTGTAGCTCTAGTGCGATGATAATTTGAACCAAACCAGGCACCTGGCAAGAGTTTAATCAGGGATTGAAGTTACACCTTGGATAACATTAGAAGTAAGAGTTACTGTTTTCAGGTAACGACGTTCGATTTTCTAGAAAGTAACTCTAACTTTACTACTTGTAGAGGTAACGAAATTTGCTGTTTCTTTCCTGTTGCTTCTCACGCTGGCTTAAATTTAAAACACAAAATTTTGGTTCTTAGCTTTTTACGACTGTCCCTATTTCTTTAATCTTGGTTCTCTTTGAAAAACCGTGAGATGGCTAAATTTAAATTTCTAAATTTTTTCTCTAATTCTCTAATAATTTCTAATTTTTAAATTTCTAAAAGTAACTAATTAGTTACTTTTCATATATACTAGCTGTAAATAGTTACTTTTCATATTAAATAACTGTAGCATATTTATTTTTTAAGGAACTGTAACAAATTGCTTTTTAAAGTAACTTTCCAATCCCTGAGTTTAATGTAGGGATGCACCAAATATTCGGTTTCTTTTCGGTATTTGGCCACTTTAACCGAATATTCGGTTTGGCCGAATAGTCAGCCGAATAGAGAAATTAAAAAAATTTCAGATTTCTTCAAGTTATCATCATATAAAACATCCAAAAATTCCCACAGGACTTGTTTTCTTATATAGTAGACTCAAATCCTTAAGTTTTACTTATTTATAATTGTTAAATTAAGCTTTTCACAAGTTATATTAAATAAACATGTCTCTTTAAGTTAACAGTTGCAATGAGTGGGCTTAAAAAAAACATAATTATTATATACATCTTTTTAACTAAAAGAAAAACAAATTTTTAATTGTATAATAATATTGTGAGCTATGGTTTTATAATTAAGATATAATGTCCAGGCCGTCCATTGGCACTTTTGATAATGGTAAATTCAATTTGACAGTCATCAATGAAAGGACTCTGTCTACGGCATACTTTGGAGAATGAGTTTTGCTCTACACCCTTGAATAAATAATTCGAATTAAGACAGATAGGATTTAGTTTGTAATGCTGTAGTTTAACTTTTTGTATAAAATATTATTGTGTGTAATTGATTTTTCTATTTACTATATATAACCCATACCGTTAACTCATATTTTTTTAACAAATGTTTATGAAGTAAAAACTATGCCCTTGCTCAGGGTTATTATGATTTTATCTGACCCCGAAGAAACCTGTGTGCATTAAAAAAAAAACACTTGGAAAACTTTTCAAAAAACCAAGTGGGCATTTCAACTAAAAATTGCTTTTACTGCAAATTTAAAAAAAAGTAAAATCTTTTTATACCACCAAAGAATATATATATTTCATTTTTTAAATTAATAGTTTAGTATACTTTTGCATTTTTGTACCTTCAATTTTTAAAATACATTTAATTTAAATTTATGCTAATTATATAACAATTAAAATAAGTACTACATATTTTGTAAATTTTAATCTCTACAGTTACAATATTCTTTGTTAGATAACTTTACCCATGCACAACAATCCATAGTTCTAAATAACCTTGGTTTCTTCATTTATAAGTTTTAATTGCATCATTCTTGATTATCTCTTTCTGCCGTTAGTTCTAAAATTTTTTAATAATTTGATAAATAATTAAAACTTCCCTAAATGAACCACAAAACCCTATAAAAGCATTCAAAATACTGAAAAAAAAAATGATTTTGGACAACTGTGACTTTTACTAAATAATTTTATAATCTTTATATTTTAGTGTATCTGTTAAATATATATTCTGAATTAGGCAGTTATTTTCAATGTTCTTAAATTAGTTTATTTTGTAAGTAAAATAAGATTTTTAGTAAAAAAAGGACAATGTTCAATAGGTTTTAAATACTTGGTAATGGTTCCTTTTTACTGAGATATAGATTTGTTAACTTATTTATATCCTGTATTTTTAATATAATTTATTTTTTGTCATTCTTTAACTGGTGAATTAGAAATTCCAATATCTCTCACACTGTTGTCCTAAGACCCAAACGAACAGGGCTGTTCAATTTTTCTGCAGCCGAAGTCACTTATCGTTACTCTGAAAATGGACCAGAAATTCAGGTTTGTCAACTTACTATTGTATTTATTCTTATTCCTGCCATTATTAACAAATAACATTTTACTATAGTTAAACTCGGCCACGACCATGGGCGGAGCTATAAAACGCGCTGAGCAATCAGATGCATTTCCATGCACGTGCATTTCTTGTCAGTTTTTATTGTTGTAGTGTGGACATAGTAATAGAAAAAAGTCTTAAAAAATTTTAATGTATAATGGAGAAATGTATATTTTTAACATACCCTCATTTTCCCGCATACCACCATTCCCCCTACCAATAAATTAGTCAGTTTTATTTGCAATGTATGTTTATATGCCAACCTTTTTCATATGATTCACAGTTTCATTAAAGTGTGGTCTGTGAATCACAAGTAGACCTTTTAAATGTTGTAACTGCCTCCGACAGGTAAACTGTCATCAATTCCCGTTTAATGCCTATTTTTTCAAAAGAATATATCATTGGTTGTATGAATTAAAACAGGCTTTAAAAGTAAAGCTAATTTTTTTTATTACAATTTACAGTATTGGCAGATTTGATTTTTTACTCTGGATTCCATTTGACGGGGCTTATTTATAAAAGCACTGTCCAGATGAGACTGTACTTGAGCTTTAAAAACTAGACATTGAAAAAACCTTTCCAAAGGAAGAGTTAGTATAAAGGCTTCATTATTCATGCAAATTAAAAATTATGTCTGTTTTTTTAAATAAAAAATACCGCCTTGTGCCTCTTTCTAAACAAATACCATGATCCATCAAAATCATTCATTGTGATGTGACATATATTATGACATTCCAAATTATTCTAAATATATTTCCTTTGCATTTTCATTTGATACAAATAAAAATTCTCCTGCAATTGTTGTGATTGGCAATGGTGATTTATTTCTGTAAATGCCTTTTTGCTTATTAATGAGCCTTAAATTTTGGTTATATTAAGATTTTAAGTACTTTGATTTGTTTGATTTTTTTAATTTGATTTTTCCTTAATATTTTCAATGACTTCTAATTATGATGTGTGTAATTTTTTGACGTATCATACTTGTTGTTTGGAGTATGAAAGTATAGGTGACAAACATAAGTCTTTATAAAAGCTTCCACATTTTATATTATGATTGTAATGTGGAATCTAAAAGTCTACCATTTATAATGCCATAACTACCTTGATACCTTGAATTTGATTGGTTAAACCTTATATTTGGGAATGAAGCTTTTCCTAAGGTATATTGTTGTAGTTGCAATATGTTTAAAACTTTACATTTTAGAATGATTTGAATTAACAATAAATTTTAGAATGATTTGAATGAACAATGGATTTTACAATGATTTGAATGAACAATGGATTTTACAATGATTTGAATTAACAATGGATTTTACAATGATTTGAATTAAATATTTTCTAGTCGAGTCTTTCAACTGAACCAGGTGAGGCCGTAATCATCCCTGCAAAGGACTTTGACAGGAAGTTTTCACCTCATATGGTGAGTAGTTTTTTATAAATTTAACAACAAGCTGTTTAAGCAATTCACAATCTAAAACTTGTGAAATATATTCTTTATGTATCCAGAATGAAATGGTAAAAAAAAAGAGTAAAAATTTTAGTCTTTAACTAAAATTTAGGAGGGAAAAAATTGGAATCATAACTTAGAATAAATTATAACAATTTTTTCAAAACTTAATTTGTAAAAAAAAGGTAAAATGAATGTTTAAACATCTAAAAAATGCAAGCGTGATGAATTTAGGGTCAATTTATTTCATAAATTTTTTATGGAGTGAAATTTATTTTACCGTGTTTTTCATTTAATTAAAACAAACATTATTTAATTCTTCAAAAGACATGGTTCTTCCATCTACCGATATATATGTGCGAGCTCAACTCAGCAAGAAAAATAATCGTAAGCTGATGATTCCAAATGGAATCCTTGTATATGAAAAGGTTTAAACCATGCACTCTCCTAATTGTTGTGAGCAGTGTACATGCAGTATTTTAACTGGTTTTTTTTCTGTTTCAGACTGACTGGGCTGCTTTTGCCGTCATGACTCTCCCCTCTCTCGGTATCCCCTATTTGTTGTGGTATAGAAGCAAGTCCAAGTACGAGGGCATTGTCAAGCAAAAGAAACATTAGTGTAGCTCTGCCAAATAAACCTCTTTTTATACATATTTTGGTCTGATGTAATGCTTTTATGTGTTCAGCTTTATCCTCTTAAGACCCGAGCAAAATTCTACACTTATATTCTTAATCTAAACATAATTTTCATACAAATATATGCAAAAGTATGTTATGTATTTTCCAAGGAAATTTTTAAAAAAAATGTTTAATAGCTACTTATGGACACGCCTTAAGCGCTAAAAAAAACATTTTTGTGCTACAAATGCAAAAAAGGCTGTTTCACTAATTTGTAGTTTACATTTTATTTTAACATTTATTTTAATGCTAAATGTCTTTAAAATTAATTATTAAAACAACTTTTTTAAAAGTTTGAAAAAAAATTAAATTTTTTTTAAAGAACTCTAATATTGTATTGGCCCTTGTTCAACTTCATTTTTCATAGAAATAAATGACTGATACCTGCAATTTAGCGCTCAAAGGTTGAAAACTGATATTTGAATCTCGAACCAGCTCAATTTCGGAACTAATTAACTTGTTAATGGAAAGGTTTAAAAAAAAATCCCGAATGGGGCAAGAGGTTATTTTATTATTGTCTCAAATGTTTCATTACTTATTAGACCATCTACTGTTTTAATATACTTCCATACATCGAAGCCAGAGAGATGATTTAAACCCCCCTCGACTTTGCTACCCCTCTAACAACTTAGCAATTTCTACAATCCTTTGGATTGCAACGCGAGATTAGGAAGCACTTTCTTCCTCTACTGCCATGTCAGGTTTGGTTTTCTAAGAAACGATGCAAGCTTTACTGTTCCAAACCTACCTTGTTTGAGGCTTTTCTTTGAGGTTAATTGCAATTGTTTTAAAGCATCGAAGTACAGTGGGTGTAAAACAAAAGCAGCGTTTCTCATTCAGTTTTCAGGAAAAGTGCGATTGAAGTTTGCATTGTGTGTTTAAGTAAAGTAGAGCTAATTGCATTACTTATGTATTGCTAAATTTGTAAAAGATTTCGGAACTAGGCTATGACCAAGTGGTAAAGCATTTGTTTTTGGTACTTAAATCAGTAGGTTGGTATCTTTAGGCACTTATTGATATTTCTAAATTAAATCCCTGTCTAATTAGTTTCAGTAAAAGCCCTCTCAAATAAACTAAATTATGATTTTCAATATAACTATTTTTGCTTGACTATTTTTAACCACATGAACTATATGATGAGAAATGTTTTTAGCAGAGATTACAAAACAGTACTGCCGTGGAAAGGTAAACTGCAGTAATTTCCATAGTGACTTTGACCATTTTGTTGCAAGCACTCAATTACTCTAACAATCAAGAAAACATGTTGTAATTTTTTTTATTTTAAATCAAAAATGGTACAACTCATTCTTGTGATTACTGCAGTTTAGCTGCTCACGGCAGTTTAATATTAACCATTTCAAATAAAAGTATAAAATTAGTATTTTGCATATTCCTTTCGACTATTCAGTTTCTATGCTTTTTGGAATTTTTTTCGTAACTCAGAGAATGAAATGGAATTTGATAATAGGTTTATAGCATTGTAAGATTATCTGGAATGTTTTAAAAGAATTCCCTCTTGTAATAAATAACAGGAATATGTTTGGCTTATTTTAACAATTGAGTGGTAGTTTCAATTTTGTTATACCCTGCAAAATTATAATTTGTCCCAGTATACTCATTGAATTTTGTTCCTATACCATTTATAGGAACCATCCTACAGATACAACATTTAAATTGCGTATTTGGGCTACCTTTATTGTACAGATCTAAATATTTTTTTAATCCCAAATTCTTTTATACACATAACAATTAAAATATACACCATAGAGACAACATTTAATATAATATAAACTAATTTATTATGTACAACATAAGTCAAAACATTTACTCTCCAGGATTCTTCAACAAGGACTTATTTTTATTTCTAACCCTTTTTCGCTTTTTCTTCACCCCTTTTTCGACAGGTGTTGCCACAACTGGCTTCTTTTTCTTCTTTAGGCAAGACAGTGGGTTCGGTTGTTTGGGTCCTTTCCTTTTTTTCTTTTTCGGAGCATCCTCAGGCTCGCTTGTTGCCTTTTTCTTCGCAATTTCTAAGCGTTTCTTCTCGAATTCAGAGAGTTCTGTGGAGGCCTTCATTTTCTCGTTGGCCACTTCTTTGTTCATTCCTGATGGCTTTTCTAGAATGACGGCGTTGTACTTCGCATAGAGCAACGGAACTCCGGGAATAAGTCTGCACTGAAATTTAAAAGTTAAATTAAATATTAATTTGCAATTATTCTTCCACAGTTAACAAAATTAAAATAATTTAAATATTTTTTCTCAAAAATTTAAAAAGGTTTATTTTATAGTCCTGATCACAACATAAGCTTTGGAAACATTTTCATCCACTACAACCTCATGTTGTTTACCAGGAAATGGGTGTGAGTGTCACTGTTTTTTTTCTCTCCACGCTACATGTGTGTGGAAAGCAATTGCCATTAACCCATAGATATCATGGTAAAAGTATTAGATCATCTGACCTCCAATGCGGTAGCGACACACACCATAAGAGCCAAGAATTTCAAGGCAAACAGGCCAGTGTTGAAACCACTTTAAGGAGAAAAATACTACAGCGTCATCGGGGAAAAAAACACCTAGTTAATACTAAAAATACAAAATAATAATAATAATAGAAAAGCATTACAAGTCACTAAAAAGAGTCCATAATGCAGCTAGTATTTTTTTTGTTGAAAAACACACTTTTAGTAATAAATAGTATTTTTTTTTCATGATTCAAGTCATGTTTCATCATTTCATATCTATGAATGAACCTCTCAGCAGAACCTCAAACAAGGTACGTTTAGAGCACTGATACTCATACCGTTTACTAGAAAATCACACAACAAGGGTAAGGGAAGTAAAAGCCTTGTAATCAGAAGGAGTATTCTACTGCTATCAGTGGGTAAAATGCAGTAACCACGATAACAGGGTTGTTATGTTTAAAACATTTTGTTTAAAACAACTGTTTTAAACATGTTTTAAACATAGTAATAAAAAACATGTTTAAAACAATTTTATTAATTATTATATGTTTTATAATTTATTGGCCAAATACAGTTAATTTAAGGAAATAGGTTTTATTTTAGGATATATGACCATGCTGTATTACCTTAAAGATTAAGATTGTGATAAATAGTAGACCCTGATGGAATGGTTAACCTTGTATGTGATACTTTAGGTCCCAAATAGGACACTACTGACATTTGTTAATATTCATTAATTTATTATAGCCCCTTTTTTGTGAGATTTATGCTAATCATCAATGTGGTACATAATTTTAGTTCATTAAAATAATACCAAACATAAACTAGTATTACATTATTAGTTTATAAAATTCTTCTATTAGCCCATCCGATTTAATCAAAGGAAGACACCGAATCGCCAGATAATCTTTCTTAATCTTTAAGAAGGATTTCTCGTATTCTATGATTCTTCGACAAATAAAGATGCAAGACCTATGCCTAAAATTATTGGGGATGGAAGTAAATATAGGAAACCAAAATGCAAAAAAAAACATGTTTTTTTAAACCTAAACAACTTGTTCTATAACCAAAATTTAATTGTTTAAAAAAAACATGTTTTAAACAAAAAAAACATGTTTAAAACAAAAAAAAAACATGTTTTTTTGTTTTATTTAAAAAAAAAACATGTTTTTTTCCAACCCTGCACGATAATGAACTAGACAATTTTCCTACGGAAATATTAGTCGTTTTCTGTATATTTCCTTACAGTTTGGAGTATTTGAGTGCTTGCAATAACGGTCTAAGTCGTTAGGCTAGTTACTACAGTTTGCCTGCCCACGGCAGAATAGCGATTGATGACAGCAAAAAAGTTTTTATTTTACACTTTGGTATAACTAAACAGTAAGCTCAATTATTTCACATTCAAATTTCTAAATGAAATTTTTCTGATTTAAATGTTTCACTAAAAAACATAATTTCCATAATCCTCTGAGGGACACAGACAGATAAACCGTAAATTACAAGACATACAACAATTTTTTTTGTATTGTGTATTGAATAAGTCCAATATATTTACCTTTTCACTGAGTTCTGGGTCTGTTGTAGCAATAATCAGATGGTGGGGGTTTCCGTCGGCAACCATTGAAGTGATGCAGTCAGATGCCGACAGAGAGTCTTTTTCGTGACCGCATTTTCTAACATGAAATTGTTTGAGGATGTGCATAGCACCATATACTTTAGGACCTGAAAAATGGGAAGTTTTAGAAAACAAACGAGCAGTAAGGTTAAGTTGCATTAATTTGAACCTGAGGTATTGAGTATAGGGGTTATTATAAACTATTGAGGTATTGAGTTAGGGTCTTAATCCTACCTATTCTATACCTTGTCTATTTACTAGGCAAGCTTCGAAAACACTTCCTTCCCCCATCCCCTCGCTTTGTTTTCTAGGAAATTTGGGGGAGCGCCGTTTCTCAAAACCACGCGTTTGAGGTTCATTTTTGGAGGCAAACAAGTAAGATGGTACTTGGTACAGATGTTCAAACTCAGAACTCTATCATACTTTTAGAGAGCCTGATGTTGTCAAGTATATAAAATCCAAAGAATTAATTGGGCTGGTCACATCATGCAAATGAACAGAGAGCGTTTGACAAATATAATCTTTTTGGCTCAGCCCATCCGATCAAGGCCCAGAGGTCGACCAAAGCTGAGATGGGCGGACTGCGTGGAAAGAGACTTATCAGTCTTAAAGGTCTCAAATTGGAAGACCACTGCCAGGCAGAGGCAGGCCTGGAAGAAATTGATTGAGAAGACCAGGGCCCACCCGGGGCTGTCATGCCATTGGGAAAAAAAAGAAAGGTTATTATAAACATGATAAGGTTGAAGTATCGTCTAACTAGAGCTACACAGGGGCTATTGCCGATAAGTGTCATAATTTAAAACCACAGACAAGTGACGACCTGATACCTGAGTAGGCACGCAGCACAACTTATTAAAGCGATATTGTACACAGCATCGGTTTTCGGAGCATATTCAACGTGCACTCTCTCTACAATGGGTATTATTTGTCTTAGGGGTATTAACTTCAAAATTAAAGGCTTTACCCAGCATCTCAATTTCTTTTATGACACAAGCGGTAGTAAAAAGCCTGACGTTCTCATCTTCTAAATAATGTGGGACTTGTTCCTTTATGTTTAACTTGCATTGTAGAGCTTCATGACAGAAAGTACCGTCGATTAGAACTTGGTATGGAAGTTTAAATTGAAAATGATTTCGGTAAAACTTCATATAAGTTTTCATGCGTTTATGCCGCGTGATCTTCATGATTATATTTTTCGCTAAAAGCACAAAATATAATAAAGTTAGAATAAAAATAAGAAAATTTGCAGACAAAAAAACACGCTTTTAATTCAAAACAAACCAAAACATAATTTGATCACGGTTTCAGTTACGAAAAATTTGAGGATCCAAATAGAAAAAAAGCTGTTTATCAAAATAAATTAAAACTTACTATTTAATGTTTAAAAGTTTATTATCTAATTTATGTAAATATTTACAATCAAATGCTTACAATAATATTTTGATAAAATCAAGAGATAGATTGCTAGTTAAAACGTCGAAAGTTCATGTTCAAAAGGAAGTGAAGTACAGAATATTTCGCGGTTAATCTTCAAAACAAAAACGAAATTTTTGCAGGGATTTTAAGCTTTTGAACAATTTTTTTCTTAATAATTAAAAATTTTATTGTAAGCTAGAACAATTAAAACTCATATATAATTTAAATCACTTTATATTGTACCATTTTTTTTATTTTGAAGTCTGGAGGATACTTTACAAAATTAAATATGAGTTCCGAAGGTGGATTTAACTCTGTTGAAGAGATTGAGACTGTTTTTGACAAGAAAATATCTCAAATACGAACTAACATGGAGTATCGACAGATGAATGATGAGTCTGCTCGTGAACTTAGGTCCATCGAAGGGGACATTTCCGAATTAAAAGGAGTCTTCAAGGAAATTAGGGAGGAAATCAAAAGCGGAGAAGAACAACTTGTTGAGTTGCAGGTATTTTAGCTGAACTCAAATAAACAAAATTTGTATTTTTTAATTAGAAAAAAGGTTTGGGTTTTTTAAAGGTATTTGTTTGTTTTTTAACACTTATCTGGAGAACTGCTATGACTGATGGCCAGTCTGGATTGCCAAACAACGTTTATGCTTAAATGGGGTTATCATACAACTCAATAGGTATAGCAACCCTGCATTAAATTTTCAACTTGCCAATGAACAAACCTCCTATTATATCACAGTCGAAGCTTATGTTAGCTTCAATGGTCATCCACGTTGCGGTTGGAGGAAGCTTTAAGTCCCCGCCAAAATTAGTGAATTTCGCTTGAAGCACTATGTTTGGCGTTGTTGCCAAGGGTTGCCATAAATTGGTTTTGGAGGGGTTGCAAGATTGGTAACATAATCGCCGGGATCTATGGCTTACTTTAGCCCATGTTGCTGGCACAGTGACTTTACAAAGTTGGTGACGTCTAAAAATCATGATTTCTGTATGCTGTCTTACCTCGTGGTATTTTTGGATAACTCTAAAACTGAATTTGATCCGCGTCTGTAAACCTCCAACGTTGTTTTAACCACCCTTTCTTTTTATTAGTGTGCATGGTTGCCAGAAAAAGTTATTTATCTCTCTTTCAAAACTTGTCTCTACTTGTGCACATCAAAGTAGGTTGGACTCGCAAAATTACTGACAAAGTGTTGTAAGCTATTAAGTATTTCAAGCCATTGTAAGTAACATACATTGTGTTCATGAAAATAAATATTTTTTCTCTCTTAGTCTCTTTTAGAGAAGCTCGAGGTCTTGAACCAGAAATTAGACCACATGCAGCAGAATCTCCCTCCAGCAATACTGCAAGAGAAGTATTCACATTTACCTAACATATTTTGTTATTAACCAGTTGAAATTTCTTTCATTAATCAGTTAATATTTAATAATTATTCTCCTCACTAGGGTGGGCCGAAAAAAACTGTTTATTTTATTTCGGATCGCTATAGTGCGGAAAAGTTGCGATTGGTAAAGACATGAAAAATGCACTAATTATTCTTCCGTTCGCGCAATGCCATCAAAGTTGGAAAAAATTGTCAAAAGACAAACATTTTTTATATTTTTTTATACACAATGGATGTTTTTAGTCGCATTCCCATATCATGAATTAACTACTAAAAGTACATAAAATCAATACATATGCACTTATGATACATTTGTGTCCGATCTGTCAATTTTGCAAAAACTAAGAAATTTTCCTCATTTTGTACTATGTTGCGTGCCGGAAGATTTGTCACAAATGTATGATAAGTGCATATATTTAGACTTTACGTACTTTTTTTTAGTAGTTAATTCATAAATAGGAACATAACTAAAGACATCTATCGTGCTTTGAAAAATTATGAAAAATTTCTTTTTTTGACAATTGTTTCCAACTTTGATGGCATTGCGCGAACGGAAGATAAATTAATAAAAAAATAATGTATAGTTAATTTTTCATGTCTTTATCAATAGCAACTTTTCCGCACTATAGCGATCCGAAATAAAATAAAAAGTCTTTTTCGGCCCATCCTACACCTCACACCAAAGATTATGGAAGAGCTTAGTTTAACGATGTGTTAAGTAAGTGACAATTGAGGAAATGAGATTTGAAGTTTTTCGTTTGCATTGAGATACGTTAAAATGGGCACTTTCAAAAATTAAAAAATATACTTTAGTTAAAATTTATGGGGGGCCTTGCAATCTGCAAAGGAGGGAATAACATGTTCATTGACACAAACTCAATTTTCTCAAAAATTTTCGCTTATCATGTACACGTTCTTTCACTGTGCTATAAAATAATATACAGTTAGTTTAGTATGGTTAAAGTAAAATAATAAATTATTGTTTTATTCAAAGAATTGTAATTAGTGAAATGAATCCTATAGGGCAGAGGTTCCCAACCGGTGGTACGCGTACCACTGGTGGTACGCGGGAAACTTTCAGGTGGTACCCGGGAAAGTTTTATCGATCGAACATAAGATAGTTCCGTGATAGATTATTTTAAAGAGAAATATTTTATTAACTTCTGGATCGGACGTAAATCCGAGTACACTTTGAACTTCCATCAAGCTGCGCTAGTTTTTATGCTATTTGTCACGAGTTTCTTAAGTGAGACCCAAAGCATTGGTCGTGAGAATGGATTTTCTGAACGCTTGTACATTAAAAATAAACATAGAAGCGCTATACCATACTCCCAATGTTGATATTTTGTCTCAAGCAAACAATGACAATAAGTTTCGCACTAAAGACGATAAAAGCATATTTTGTATAATAATTTTTAGCTGAGTTTCTACGAATTTTTTATTGGTATATTCTTAGACCTATCAGTAATAAATAAAACTGCAACTTTTTTACAATATTAATTGTTCTGTTGCTATATAAATCAACAAATATCTAACCATTAAACATGTTCTCTCAGAAATGTAATTTAAAAAGCCTTTGAAAATTTTTAGTAGAGTAAATATTATACGTTTATTAAAATATTTAGGTCTGGTGGTACGCCAAAATTTCTCAAAAAGTCAAGTGGTACGAGGGTGCAAAAAGGTTGGGAACCCCTGCTATAGGGGACGTACATTAATTATGTCACGCTCAGAGGGAGGGGTGGGGTATACCCCAACGTGACAGATCGTGACATGGAGGGGGGTAGGGGTAATCACTTGATGAAATGACTTGTTGTAATGATTCGAAAACTTCCAATTTTGCAAGGAAAATAAAATTTACTTTTAAATAAGGAGATTTTTGATAAATTTTACTTTTTTTTCTTTCCAAGGTCATTTTTTTTTCAGTATAAAAATATGCATTATTTTTCAAATTTCAGAAACAAAAGGAAATATCAAAAGTAACTTTTCCTTAGGGGGGGGGGGGTGCAATGCAACAACGTGACGTAATTTTAGGGGGAGGGGTTAGATCAAACGTGACGCATCGTGACCTAGGGGGAGGGAGGGGTCAAAAAAGTCACAATTTTGCTTGGTATAATTTATGTACGTTCCCATAGTAATAAAAATGGAATAAATAAAAATATAAGTAATCAAAATTATTTGGAAAAATACCAAAAAAATAATAGTAAAAAAATGATGTATTAAACTTACCAAATAAAATAAAAGTTTTTAAATGAATAATGTGTTATTAAAAATCTCTTTAACCTAATTACTTTATCAAAGTTATTAGTTACTGTACTTAAATTCTGAAATATTATTTGTACCACTCAAGGATGAAATTCTGTATCCCCAAACATTAAATTAATTAAATTAACTTTTTTTTTTGCTTTCATACTTGTGATATTTCACACAAATATTCATGTTTCAATGTCGCATCAATTATTATTTATCAAGGTTTTATTTTATTTTTCTTTAGAGAAACCGAATCAAAAAGTGCCCATAATGATAAAAAACAAGCAGCACCTCAGACCAAGCCCACCAAAGAGCATGCAAGGCTACAATGCATCACTGTGGATGAATTCAAGACTGTACCAGAGTTAGTATAAATAATTTATATCACCATATATAATTTTGTTGTTGTTGCACTCCGATTATCAAACCTCTGAGGGATACGTACATATATATTATATACCAGTTCAGCGTGTAAAATAAGCGGTATCGCATCGCGAAACGCGACACCAAAATGAAAACTTGCGATAGCCATTTAGCTTTGTATCGCATTTAGTTGCGATACAAAGCTAAATTGTTTTAGAACTACGGCGATCCGGAAGTCGCCGTAATTTCGCGACTTTCGGATTGCCGTAGTTTCGCAACTTTCGGATCCCCGAGTTCCGTGACTTTCGGATACCCGGAGTTCCGTGACATTTGAATCCCCAGAGTTCCGTGACTTTCGGATCCCCGGAGTTCAGCGACTTTCGGATCAACGTAGTTTCGCGACTTTCGGATCCCGGAGTTCCTCAAATTTCGAATCCCAAAGTTTCGCGATTTTCGGATCCCCGAAGTTTTGCGATTTTCGGATCCCCGAAGTTTCGAAATTTTCGGATCCCCAGAGTTCCGTGACATTTTGAACCCCCGAAGTTTCACGACTTTTGGATCACCGTAGTTCCGCGACTTTCGGATCACCGTTCCGCGACTTTCGGATCACCGAAGTTTCGCGATTTTCGTATCCCCGAAGTTTCGCGATTTTCGGATCCCCGAAGTTTCGCGATTTTCGGATCCGTGGAGTTTCGCGATTTTCGGATCCGTGGAGTTTCGCGATTTTCGGATCCCCGAAGTTTCGCGACTTTCGGATCCCCGAAGTTACGCGACTTTCGGATCCCCGAAGTTTCGCGACTTTCGGTTCCTTAATTAATGTTTTTCAGAGATGCTATGCATCAATTAAAAATTGCTACACACAAATACTTTGGTGTAGCAAAACTGCTATACGCACAAAAAAAGTATTTTACACGCTGTACCACTTAGGTTTTCCCAGCAACAAATTTAATTTTTGTAAAGTTATAAATTTTTTGATTTTACTAAACTTTGAAGTATTATAATAACTCAGAAAACGGGTTCTCAAACTCCCCTAATAACACACAACTCTTCTAATCAACATCAATTTATTAACAACCATAAACAGCTCGCCTGCCCTTCTTGGCTACACAATCTGTTTTATTTATACACATACTTCAACATAAATTTGCATAAACATAAATTACATTTTAGTTTTAAACACATAAATCAGAACTGGTGACGTAATAAAATTCAAACATATTGGTAGGCAAAAAGTCTTTAAGAATTAACAAGTATGGAGGACTCGCATAAGTTCAACAACATAAAGATAATTAAAAAAATAAAGATATTTAATTTCCAGTTAAAAATTTGAATTTTTATAACATGAAGTGAGTGGGAATAAAATGCGTGAGCTTAATAAGGGATCCTCCACTCAGACAGAGGCACAATTGCAATGGCATTCAGAGTACAAAGATTAGGATCTTAACAAAAAGGACAACTCATGTCCACTTTTATAAAACTTTTTAATTAATTAAAAGCTATTTTCCACATAAGGTATATCCCAGAAAGGAAGGTATTTTAAAGTTTCACTAGTTTTAATTCACTGGGATAGGAAGTATTAGCTTTGGGGGGGGGGGGAGGAAATCCAACTTTGATTTAACCTCTTGCGACCTGGCGTACCCATTTGGGGACATTTTTAAAACCTCCCCCCCAAACAATTAACATGTTTATCTGGTCCGATAGAAGAAGATCCAAATATAAATTTTTAGCCTTTGTTTACAGGTATCGGTCATATATTTCTACATAAAAAGCTGATTGAGGGTCAGTACAATATTAGAGATCTTAAAAAAAAAAAAATACATTTTTTTCAAACTTTTCAAAAAAGTTATTTTAATAGTTAATTTTAAATTCATTTTCATTAAAAGCAATGTTAAAACAATCTGTTAACTACAAATAAGCGATACAGCCTTTTTTGTTGCACTTATAGCACAAAAATATGTATTTTTTGAGTTAAAGGCGTGTCCTTAAGTAGCATATATTTGTATGAAAAGTATGTTTTGATTTTAGGAATGTATGTGTAGGATTTTGCTCGTGTCTTAAACAGCCTTATTTTTTCTTCATAGCTACATGAAAGGTCGCATCAAGTATGATCAAGTGAACAAATTCGTGGCCGATTTCAACATTGCTGTGGAGGGCAAGTACAAAGTGCTTTGCATGCCTCGCAAGGAGATGAAGCCAGTTGATTTAAAGGCTTATCAGAAACTGAAATCTCAGGAAAATGCAGATACAAAAGGTAATATATATATATATAATTTTCATTTGATAAATTATTTTGTAAAACAGAGTGTCTACGTGCACGGGCACTGTACAAGCATTGCACATACAGGTAATAACTGCTTGGAAACAAGTTAGATTAGCAGTTTTATTGCCATTTCTTCAGACCGTTATTGCTTAGTGGTAGCGTAAGCAGGTTCTTCATCAAAAGGTTTCGGATTCAGAACCAGCTCTCGGCTGAATTACAAAACTTTTTAAGCTTTTTTTTTCACCCTGGAAAATCATCGTTTTAAACTTTTCCTGGAAAAGTTACTAGCATTTTTTTAATTTATGATTTTTTGAACTTGGCTGAACAAATGGCTAGAACTGCTGTTTTTTTGGAGAACACAAAATTCCCGGGGCCCATAACATGTGTTTAGGCTCCAACATGGGGCAGTAACATGGCTCCAAAATGGTCCATTTAATTCCCAAACTAAGGGGCAGTATTGTTGGGCATCTGCTGTACAATACTGCCCCATGTTGGATGCTAATGATTTTTAGAGAAAGAATAAGAAAGAAAAGAGTAATCTCAATTTTCAAGTACAATTCATGATTGTGCGCGCTATCTAGACATGGTTCTAGTAAGCCCCGCCTTGAGCATGAGTAGTAAATACCTGTACACCTAATGCGTGAACGGTGGACGTGCACATAACCTCTGCCTTTAAAAAATTATTTTTTTAAAAATACTCTTTCGCATTATAAAACTCAATGGTTATTAGACATTCGGTAGATTTATTTGCATAATTAACTTAATTTTTCAAATTAATTTTAATCTTACATGTTCAAATTTCTTTTTTTTTTACTTTAATTTCAATTTGATTGATTTCACAAGCAATCTTGTCCTCTGAATTATGAGTGTTGAGATTTTGTTTTAATTTCTGTTTGAGACATTCTTTAAAATTTAAAAAAAAGAAACGTCCACTTTAGTTTTCAGAAACAATTCATTAGTTTATTTTGTGTTGTACTTGACCCTGTATTGTGTCAAAACAAACATAACACATCAAAACAAATGTAGTTAGATTTGCATTATTAAGAGAGCTTTAATTTGTAATGCAATATAAGTTGCCAATTGTTTAAGAAGAAGCTGAACAGCTTTCATTTTTTTCGCATTCCCTATTAATTTTAAATAGGGCAGTTTTTAATGTACTTTGCCTTTGTTTAATGGGTCTTTTTCTTACAAAACCTGCAGTAATATTCTCCAAGGTATCTTTCTTATTTAAGATAATTGGGGCTGGGGAGAGTTGGTTAGGCATTCACCTAGCATGCGAACGGTCCCAAGTTCGGGTCCGGGCATCGCCAAAATAACTGACGATCTATAAAGGGCCCGTGCAACCAAAAATATCTGGCGAATAAGACCCAGTGCAGAGGGAGGGAACGATAAATATCTTCATCGTCCTAACACTGTGTACGATGTCGCCCATAACGGTTGCATTAGGTGCCTACTCAGGTGTCGTCTCGTCACTTTATTGTGGTTCTAAAATACGATGCCCTTCGCCAATAGCCTTCGTGTAGCTCTAGTGTGACAATAATTCAAACCTAACCTATTTAAGATAATTAGGCATCCACTTGAATTAATTTAAGATAACGACTATTTTATCTACCAATTGAAGTGAATCAAATAAAAAAATTTAAATATTTTATTTGAAATTTGTGTCCTCTGATTATGACTAATCGTGTCTCTGATAAATGTGATATATATGTCCCTGACTTGATGTAACTCACAAAATAGAAAATTTAACCGTTATTGTGAGTGTAAATAAATAAATTGTATGAAGATTGGATGTCCCACACATTTTCATTATATCTGTGTACAAAATATTAGTATATTAGTGTTGTATCTGAAAAAAAAATCAAGAAATATAAATCGTGTTCAGTGGAGGCATTGATAATTTTTAATAATGCATATTAAGCGCTGTTATATGGTTCTGCAAAAGATAAAATTTACGTTCTTAATATTTTTTAATTATAATTTTCAAAACCTTTTAATAAGATGAAATTTATTTTTATTGTTTAAAAGTTATTTATGTTTAAAAGTTATTTCTTTTGTTTAAAAGTTATCTATTTTGTTCAAAAGTAAAAATTATTTATGCTGTTTTAAAGTTATTTATATTGTTTATTTTCGGTGATTTATATTGTTTAAAAGCTATTTATATTGATTATAGGTTATATATATTCCTTTAAAAGTTATTAACATTGTATAAAAGTAATTTATATTGTTTGGCACAACTCTTCCAATGTTTCATATATATACTTCTGTATTTCTCAAATAGTCAAAAAGATGAAACAACATTTTTTCCCCCTTTCTAGGCCTATATTTCGTCACTGCAGATGACTTGAAAGAGTACGGAAAACTCAAGCTTGACAAGACATCCACCAACCTGCTTACCATCTTGCGCCACTGCAAAAAAATTAAGGAAATCCGGGGACCCAGCACCATCGTTAGATATACCATTCTCTCGTAATTTTCTCTGTGCATGCATGTACAAATTGTGTATAATAAGTTTTTATTCATAATGCTTTATCGTTCTATAAAATGCCTTGAACCTGATTTTGGAGAAACAAACAAATGAAAGAAATCCGGGGACCCGGCACCATTGTTAGATATACTATTGGCTAGTAATTTGCATTGTATATGCTTGTATAAATTGTATATAACACAAAAACATTTTCTGTCCACATGTTTAAATTGATGATATTCAAAAGGGTTTTTATGATTTAATAAACTGCCTTGAAAATGTTGTCAAAACTGATTTTGAAGAAACAAATAATTGAAAGAAATCCAGGGACCTAGCACCATTGTTAGATATACCATTCTCTCGTAATTTGCTCTGTGCAGGCATGTACAAATTGTGTATAATAAGTTTGTATTCATAATGTTTTATCGTTTGATAAATTGCCTTGAAACTTTTGCTAAACCTGATTTTGGAGAAACAAATAATTGAAGGAAATCCGGGGACCCGGCACCATTGTTAGATATACTATTGGCTAGTAATTTGCATTGTATATGCTTGTATAAATTGTATATAACACAAACAGTTTCTGTCCACCTGTTTAAATTGTTCTGTATTCGAAAGGGTTTTTATGATTTTACAAACTACCTTGAAAATTTTGTCAAAACTGATTTAGGAGAAGCAAACAAATGAAAGCAATCCGGGGACCCGACACCAATGTTCGATATACTATTGGCTAGTAATTTGCATTGTATATGCTTGTATAAAATGTATATAACACAAAAACAGTTTCTGTCCACATGTTTAAATTGTTCTGTATTCAAAAACATTTTGTGCTTTTATAAACTCCCTTCAAGCTTTTATTGAAATTTTTTTTCATTTGCTAAAGGGGTCTGCTTTTTTGGTCTATCTAGCCTTTTGCAGACTCAAGTTTCTCCCAGAACTGAGATATATTTTTTAAAGCGCCATCTAGGTGGTTCTCACTATTAATTTTAAGGGTCGCATTATAATAAATTTGAGCGGCCTGTGGACGTTAAAGTATGTCGAGGGAGCCAGATGAAATGGGAACTTACAGGATATTTTACGTGCCACTTAATCATACGAAATGCATCGTGACCATTTTACTGCACAGAAAATCAGCCAGGGCTCCAACCTGTGATCAATCTTTTTTAACAAACAAACACTTTATTAATTTAGAACAAACATTACAAGAAAAGAAAAATTAGTCATAAGGGGGTAAACAAGAACCCCGTATGTGTGACCAAAATAATCAATTATAATAAATAAGACATTAGTTAATAACAAAAAAACCCACAAAAATTAGATTTAAATACATAAATATACACAAAAAAAAATGTGACAATGTGGTTTATTATTTTTTTTTTCAAAACAAATGTCTAAAAATTCTGGACAGCGGAGGAAATATATAAACAAAAAACATTTCGCTTCTATGAATTAAAAAAATACATCGATATCGTCTATTGACAATATAAATTTAAATAATTTTTTTTAAAACCTGTTTAAAGAAGGGATACTTTGAAGTTCAGTAGGTAGTTTGTTGAATGCATTTGGGGCTAAATATGAGAAATGTTTTCGAAATTTCTCGAAAAATTTCTTTATGTGGAAAAGGGATATGATAAATTTCATAAGCATACGTAAAAACGTTTTTGAAACTTATTATGGAGAAACAAACAAAAGAAATCTGGGGACCCAGAACCATTGTAAGGTATACCATTCTCTAATAATTTGCATTGTGTATATTTGTACAAATTGTGTGTATATATATAAAAGTTTTTGCCTAATGTTCTGTATTATAAAAAGGTTTTATGGTTAAACAAACCCTCTTTAAATTTTTGTTAAAACTCATTTTGTAGAGAGATGTGAAATTGATCAGAGCACCCAGAATCATTATTAGATATGAAGAGTACAAGGGAAAAACCACTTGAACCACTAGCCACGCAGAAGGCTTTCCTCAATAGGCCTTTTTGGCGAGGATAGCGAGAAATCGCCTAAACTAGTGCAAAGAAACCAGTTACTCATTTTGTTTTTCTTTCGTGGCAACCCTGATTCTCGCCAGAGATCAGTGGATAAGAGTCACACTTTTGTAACACGAATAAAGAACCAGAAGAAAAACCGGTTTCCTGTCGCCAATGTTCCCCAAGCAGACACAATAAAGGAAGACCTTGTACTCTTCATATACCATTGTACCATAATTTGCAATGTTTGACGTTGTAAAAATTTGTTTACATAAGATACAAAAGCAGAGTTTTGATCTACACATGTTCTGTATTAAATCATTTTGTATTATTTTATAAAAACTTACTTTTTAAGTCTAATTTTAGAGAACTTAAAAAGTTTTTTTTTAAGTCCATTCATTTGTACACAATGTACGAAAATCAATTTTTGGTATGTGATATTAATAAAATAAACATAAAATAAATATAATGTGTATATGTTCCTAAAAGATGGTTGGGAAGACCAGTCAGTTAGGTGATCTCCTTACATGTGGAATGCCCTAAGGTTTGGGTCCGGGCAACGGCGTATATATATATATATATATATATATATATATATATATATATATATATATATATATATGGCCACTGCATTTTAAAATGTCCGACGAATCATACCAAGTGTAGAGGGAGAGCACGTTAAATTTTCTTTAAAGTCCCAATGTTACTTACAATGGCGCTTTCAATGGTGTATTGGGTGCCTACTCGGGCGTCGGCTCAAAGCTTGACTGTGATTCAAATATCACAACTCCCGTAGCCAATGGCCCTTTTGTAGCTCTAGTGCGACGATAATTTAAACTGACCATTCAATAAAGATAGCAAAACCATGCACTCTCTCACACTTTCTAGAGGATACACGTAATAAAGAACCGAGAGGTTTTTTTTTACCCCTTTCTTTTTTTGGACCCATGTTCCGGTTCGCTGAAGCAATTGTGATAGCATACAACAGTACTATAGTACTTCTGATTGCAACACAGGCTTGCTTTCCTCCACCGCCTTGCGTGGTTTGCCAAGAAATACACAAGCATCACTGTTCTAAACCTACTTTGTTTGAGACTGATGCGAGGTCAATCGCAACTGCTTTCCAATCCCAAGTAGGGTGGGGGGAAAATATTAGAAGAGCCCCCCTTATGCCTTTTTTCGAGAAACCAAACATGGCAGTTGGGGAAGCAGACTTGCGCTGTAATCTTAATTGCCCTAAGAAACACTGCAATGTCACATAATGCAATGTTTAATGTGCTAATAATAAGGTTTTGTCTCAATTTTGAATGTTTCCTGCTTTTAAAAAGTGTCCCTGTTTTTTTACTTTTTTGACCGGGTAACCCTAGAATTTGCACATTCGTGGTTTTGTCATTTGAACAATGATGTAATGTGTATGAATGTATAATATTTTTAATATTATAACTGAGGAGTTAAATCACGTTGTTATAAGCAAGATATTACAACATTAAGGTATATTGGCTGTTCACGGGACCAAACATTTATGGTGTTATAATGGAGTAGAGTCATTTTCCAAGAGTTTGATTGAATAACTGTCTACATTAGTATAATATATCTGCAGTAATGTAGACTCAGATTAAGTTAAAACACATTATAACAAAAGTGATCTGGACATAGAGAGAACAGTTGAAAATCCATTGACCTAAAGTTTGCTATCGATCGATAAAGAGTAATTATATTTTGAAGTTAAAAATTCTGAAAAATTAGTCATTCAGAGTATTGTGAAGATTAATTCAAATAAAAGGACATCAAGGATTTAAAAAAAAAATAAGCATGCATTATTTGTTGCATTTTAGCTCTCACACTACATTTATAACAAAATGCGAAAGCGTTTATTGACGTTAGTTTAAGATATAAAAAAAATCAATCTCTAAAATGCGTGTTTTATTTTGAAATACAAAAAAAAAAAAAAGCTTAAAAAATTTCCCATCTTATGTAAGTATGGTCATATATATGATTCTTTATTAAACGTAATTAACTACGATCTCTTTCAAATTTGTGCTACCAAAATTGGTAGCACAAATTTGAAAGAGATCGTAGTTAATTAAAAAAAAAAGTAATTACTTTTTTTTTTCAAATTAGCATTCCAATTAAAATATTTTTTAACCAGAAGCTTTAATCTTAATCAAATGGAAGTTAAAGTTGCATACTTAATATCTCTTACTGTAATTATAAATAATAAATTTTCATACTTTAAAACTGGTGGAATAAATACTGATTTTTAAAAATATTTTTTGTGTCAATTTTTGAATCAGATCAAAAATATGTTGCAGTCAAAAGTTATGAATACACTTGTCTAATTTTTGGTATTTGTAAAATTTCTAAAAAATTATTGAACATTTCTTTTGCACCAAAGGAGTGCATATTTTTACAAAAGAGATGACATGAAATTTAGATCGCTGTGTCTATTCGGAGCTAAAGGAGAAATTAAGTCATATTTAAAAATCCATCATAATTCTTAAAATATTGGATATGCTAGGAAACATGTCAAAATGTTTTAACTTAATATTATAATATATTTCTTTAGTTATCTTAGAAACGGAAGGAGTCTCATTTATTATATTTAAGACATTTAATCAAATAAAATATCTAAACAATCAGTGGCGGTGTTGTTATATAAACAAAAAAAAATAGGATAGCTCAATATAATAAAAAAAACCTCCTCCCATTTCTAAATTACGAGGCGTTATTGGCTGTGTTAAAGCTCCTAATGGAGGCTAGAAATAGACAGCCGGAAACGGCTACACTACACTACAATGGGGGACATTCACGGCCATATCCACCTGAGCTTCAATTCCAAATCGTTGTAGGAAAACAGACGGTTAGTTGAGTTGTTCTCAGCATTGTTTATGTTTTGTTTCTGTGGTCACGTTGATTCTGTTCCACGTTAATTCTGAGATTAGGTTGTTTTTTTACCCAAATTAATTGAAAAAATGCCGGTTTCGTGTTGTGCGTATGGTTGTTCGAACCACAACATGAAGATTAGTGCATATAGCAAAAAGTTTCTTTTCATAGCTTTCCGCTTAAGAATGAAATCCTCTTGAAAGAATGGTTAGAGAAAGTAGAGCGAGAGAATTTTATTCCAACACGGAGTACTAGGATTTGTTCCGATCATTTCGAGCAAGAATGCTTCTTTTCCAAAAAACGACTAATAAAAGGTTTCTGAAACCATATTCTGTTCCAACAATTTTCTCTTTTGAGAGAGCCAGTAAGAAAAAACGAACATCACGAACCGAAGGTGCTGTAAATGAGTACGTATTAAACTTTCGTATTGTTTTAGTGTAACTGTTTACTAAGTAATTGTTTATTGTATTTGTGTTGTTATGCGAGATTGTTAAATCTATATATTTCTTTAAGTTATTAGATTTTAAATAACAGTATAGTGTCCTTAAGTCTTTTTGTTCTGGCTCCTTTTACTTAAGTGCATGGCACTTCTTAACTCTAATCGTTTTGAATGTTCTTTTTTTTGTAAATAAAAAAGTTATGCTAAGGTAACAAATAGTATTTTCTTAGATGTCAGGTAACTAAAAGTATTTAATTTTACTAAATGAACAAGCATAGTCTTTATGTTGTATGTAGGTTTGAAATACTTTGAGTAATGCTTTTTTTTTTTTTGCAGCTCTGTTATTGACCCTGGGGAGGTTCATTCAGGCACTTTGGAAGTATCTTTGAATGGAAGTACCGTTTCTGAAAGATGTGCTGTAAATGAGTATGTATAAAACTTTTGCATTGTTTTAGTGTAAATGTTTATGCTGTATTGTATTTGTGTTGTTATGCGAGATTGTTAAATCTATATATTTCTTTAAGTTATTAGATTTTAAATAACAGTATAGTGTCCTTAAGTCTTTTTGTTCTGGTTCTTTTTACCGAAGTGCATGGCATTTCTTAACCCTTAATCATTTTGGCTGTTCTTTTTTTGTTAATAAAAAGATATGTTAAGTAAGTAAAAAGTTATGTTAAAGTAAAAGCCGGTATTTTCTTAGATTTCAAGTAACTAGAAGTGCTTAACTTTACTAAATAAACAAGCATAAGTCTTTTTGTTGTATGCAGGTTTGAAATACTTTGAGTAATGCTTTTTTTTTTTTTTGCAGCTCTGTTATTGACCCTGGGGAGGTTCATTCAGGCACTTTGGAAGTATCTTTGAATGGAAGTACCGTTTCTGAAAGATGTGCTGTAAATGAGTATGTATAAAACTTTTGCATTGTTTTAGTGTAAATGTTTATGCTGTATTGTATTTGTGTTGTTATGCGAGATTGTTAAATCTATATATTTCTTTAAGTTATTAGATTTTAAATAACAGTATAGTGTCCTTAAGTCTTTTTGTTCTGGTTCTTTTTACCGAAGTGCATGGCATTTCTTAACCCTTAATCATTTTGGCTGTTCTTTTTTTGTTAATAAAAAGATATGTTAAGTAAGTAAAAAGTTATGTTAAAGTAAAAGCCGGTATTTTCTTAGATTTCAAGTAACTAGAAGTGCTTAACTTTACTAAATAAACAAGCATAAGTCTTTTTGTTGTATGCAGGTTTGAAATACTTTGAGTAATGCTTTTTTTTTTTTTGCAGCTCTGTTATTGACCCTGGGGAGGTTCATTCAGGCACTTTGGAAGTATCTTTGAATGGAAGTACCGTTTCTGAAAGATGTGCTGTAAATGAGTATGTATAAAACTTTCGTATTGTTTTAGTGTAACTGTTTACTAAGTAATTGTTTATTGTATTTTTGTTGTTATGCAAGATTGTTAAATCTATATATTTCTTTAAGTTATTAGATTTTAAATAACAGTATAGTGTCCTTAAGTCTTTTTGTTCTGGCTCCTTTTACTTAAGTGCATGGCACTTCTTAACTCTAAATCGTTTTGAATGTTCTTTTTTTGTAAATAAAAAAGTTATGCTAAGGTAACAAATAGTATTTTCTTAGATGTCAGGTAACTAAAAGTATTTAATTTTACTAAATGAACAAGCATAGTCTTTTTGTTGTATGTAGGTTTGAAATACTTTGAGTAATGCTTTTTTTTTGCAGCTCTGTTATTGACCCTGTGGAGGTTCATTCAGGAACTTTGGATGTATCTTTGAATAGAAGTACCGTCTATCCGATTCCCAAATATTTCATTTATTTTTAAAACACAGGCCTTCACAGACATTTTTAAAACACAGGTGAAAGGCCTTCTTAGAACGTAAAGATAAGTTGATTTATTAAAACAATATTTTTTTATGTGCCATGGAAATAGTAAATAAGCAATAGTTTATACTGTCTGATAATTTAAACTTTATTTCAGCTTGGCTAAGGCTAAGAGACTAAGTCAATTTGATTTATAATTTTTTAGTAATACTTTGAAAAATATAGTTTCATTGGTTTTTATTTGTCTGACAATTTTATTTTTTGTTTCAGTTTGGGGTGCGAAGTAGATCTACCTTCCCGTGGTGCACCCTGTTTTCACTAAAAGATCTACGAAATAGGCTGTACATTTGCTCATCAAGGATTCATCCCAATGGCTACTGTTTGATGATTGACTCAATTTTGGGCTTTCATTAAGTGGTGCTTTTAGGATTAAGTGGTGCTTAGGATTGTCAAGAGAAAATGTTCATTAATCTGCACAGAAAAGTTTACTTATCCTCTTTGCATTCTGAGAAGACTCAAAGCGACAGTAACAGATGTAGACATTTGTTGTTCAGGTTTAATTTATCGTTCTTCACCCATTAATCAGAAGCCTAGACCTGACTTTAAACTATTCTAAAAGTTTATTTTATGTGTAATGTACTCTTAATTTGCCTTATTAAAATTAATGAATTTTATTTTCCAAATTTGCCAATGTGATTCCAAATTTGTATAATGTGGATAAAAACGCCTGATCTAATTTACTACTAATCAAGGGCATGCAATTATGCCACTGCCTGGTGATGGGTTTGCAACCCGCCCGCAAATAAACTGGGCGGGTTTTATTATAAAACCCAGCCATGAGTGTTTTTTCAAAAGTAATAATTTTCAACTTTTTTGTGATTTTTTTTAAGAAAATGATAATGGTAAACAGAATAAAAAATGTCTAACAATAAGATATTTATTTTAAAAGATTTTAACTTGAATGTTTTTTGCAAAATAATAGGATTTGTTTTTGGATATTATTACTAATAAATAATAATACTAATAAATATTTTGGATAACAAATAAAATGATGAAAATTGTATGCTTTTCTTAATTTTCAATATTATACCATTGTTTATAAAATTAATTTGACATTTAAGTAGCTTAGGATGAAACTTCTCAATGAGACCCACCCTCCCTCAATGTTCGATTTTCCTCAGAACGGAGGGTGGTCACTCCCCAGAAGTTTTACTGTACCTTTGGTATTCCAGCAAGATCTGCTATTTTTTATAACATTTGTTACAAATTACTTGTGTGAGAGTAGATTTCTGCACTGCCGTGATAAGGTAAACTGCAGTAATCGCCACAATGAGTTGCACCATTTTTGATCTAAAATAAAAAAAAGTTCCAGTATGTTTTCTTACCGGTTAAATTGAGTGCTTGCAACAAAGGTCCAAGTCACTATGGAAGATACTGCAGTTTACCTTATCACGGCAGTGCACTCTGGTACATAAAAAAGAAGTAGAATAAGGTGTGGAAGAGGACTTAAGGTAGGCGAATACCCAAAATTCTAAAATTTTTAGTATTACTTTAATCTTTTCCAAATTTGGCATAGCGATTTCAAATATAATGAATAATACTATTTAGGCTTTTTTTAAATTTAAATATAATTTATTTTAAACGGTGTTTTTCTACTAAAAGAAGGTTTACATTAACAAGTCTACCACATTGAATTTTCATCCTATAAACATTAATTATGTGTTAAATTCTTCGTTTTGAACTGATGCATGCAATGACCCTCTAGAGTAACACACAAATTACAAGAAAAGAAGTTATTAAGAAAAATTTTATAAATTAACCACAAAAAAAGGATTTTTTTCGATTAACTTACACTTGGACATTTAAAAAAAAAACATGTATATTTACACCGGATGTTAGACATTCATGGCACAGATATATATTGAAATAGCATATGTAAAAAATTTCAGATAAATTAACCCCTTTTTTTAGGTGAAAAACACCGTGAAAAATAAATCCATTATATTTAAATAAACAAAATTGCCTAAAAAGCATTGCTCATTATATTTGAAACCACTATGCCAAATTTGGAAAAGATTAAAGTAATAGTTAGAATTTTGGGTATTCCTACCTTAAAAGTTCCATTACTCCTAATGTTGATATTTCAAATGCAGGCAAACAACAAGTTTCATGCTAAAGACTATATAAGTATATATTGTATGATGATGATGTTTTTTTTTTTGCTTAGTTGGCACTATATATTTTTTTATTTGTATGCCTTTAGACCTGTGGGTAATAAATAAAACTGTAAATTAGCACCATTTCCATCTTTTTATTTATCCATTACTATAAGCAAAGTTATAAATCAACAAATATCTAACCACTAAATATGAAGTTTTCCCTGGAATTTAATTCAAAAAAGTATTTAAGCACTTTTAGAAGAGTAAATATACGTTCATTAAAATATTTAGATCTGGTGGTATGCCAAACTTTCTCAAAAAGTCAAATGGAACGCAAGTGCAAAAAGGTTGGGAAACCCTCATCTAACAAATATCTTTCAAATTCAATAAAAATAGTATATTTGATTACATCTTAGACCTGATCACCTTTACACAGTCCATACAGGGAGTTTGTTCCTAAATTTGTAAATATAAAAATAAAACAGCAACAGTGGTGGAAATTGATTTATGAACTAACAATCTTATCACCAGATATCGCTTTGTATTAAGCGTGTGTTGTATATTAAGAGCATAATAAAGAATTTTCAAATAATTTTTTTATAAAAATGATATTAAATAAAAAATATATATATATTTTTAGTTTTTAAGCATGTCCAATGATGGAAATCAATAAAAATAATTTTTTAGGGTTGAAATAGTCGCTGGTTTGAATATGGTTGATTACGAATAATAGACGCTGAATAGATACACACCAAGCTAGTGGACTGTAATTTCTTTTAATAAACGACAAATAGCTTCTTACAACTTGAATAAAACAACTAGGTACTTGTAAAATGTTAAAAACACTTAAAAATAGGAATAGCTAATCACATAGAAATCTTTGAAACAAGCAACAACTTTTTGAATAGAAGATTAGCACTACAATGGTTAATCTCATGGAACATTCTGATTACTGAAGGTGAAGCTTATCGAAATCTGCAACGCCTCTTCTTCCTATGACATCAGCAAACATAGAAACGCAGCTGGTGCCATCTAGCAGGGAACCTAGAAATAAACTACGAACACGAAATCCAACATAATTCATAAATATATATATATGCATTACTGAATAATATATATGCATTACTGAAAACTAAAAAAAAAAGTAAAAACTTTTTATGCAACCAAAAATATATATTTCATAATTTTTCATTAATATTTTAGAATCCTTCTTGATATAATTTTACATTTTCAGAATATTGTAACGGTAGAAATTTAAAATTAGAATTTTTTTAAATGTACTAGTTATATTTAATTGTTATAGGTACTATAACAATTAAATATAACTAATACATTTAAAAAAATTCTAATTTAAAATTTCTACCGTTACAATATTCTGGATTATATAATTTTATGCACATAAACAAACAATACTAGGTTGTAGACAATACATTTATAAATTTAAATGTACATTTATCTAATAACTTTATGCAAGTATTAGTTTGATTATTTAAATTTAAATAACGTCATTCCTGATTATCTCTCAAAATGTTCCGCTAGATTAAAAAAATTTTAACAAGTAGATAATAATTAAAACTTCCCTAAATAAACCACAAAATCCTTAGAAACAAAACGAAAATACTGAGGAAAAAACCCTGAAAGCCAACTCCCCCCCCCCCCCCCACACACACACACAAAAAAAAAACGGGGGAAAAAACCAAGTTGGTTAAACAGTTTTTAACAACCTTGTTCTGAAGTATTTAAATTTATAAAAAGTTTAGACTCAAAAGTACCTGTCGGTAACTGGTCAAGAACAGTTGTTGGATTACATGTGAAAACACATGCAGGAAGAGGTGGGGTACGCTTTACAGATTCAGTTGCAATGATCGGCAGAACAGACATATACTGGCGATTTAGCTGACCTGTAAAAAGGGGGCCAATGTCAATACCAGAAAATGTTCTAGGAGGATCCTTCTTATACACATCAGCTAACTTTTTAGGACTGAGCTTGACTTTCGTTGGCTAATGCCAAGCCTGAAGTTTTTCGGTTGGGGCTGAGTACAATTGCAGTCTACTGTACTCCTCTAAGGCATACAAAACTGCAAATACATTCTTGCAGCTTCCAGGAGATGCACCTGCAGGACAAGCACATTTACAATCCTGCACCTGAAAAAAAGTTTTTTCTAATAAAAGAGTATGCCTATGACAGTGGTGTCCTCACAAGTTGAACTGTGACAGCTCCAAAAAAATTATTTATAAATAACCGTTTAAAATTTTATTTAGAAAGCAAAAAATCTAATTTTCTTTATTTTTAACCACCATAAAAATTTTGTGAATGAATGTTCTTTAAATAAATTTACATAAGAAACAACTTAATCCTACGAACCAAAACATGGAATGAAATAACAACAGACCAAATTATGCATTAATGTTTGTTGAAAGATATACACCTATGACTTTGTTGTTGTAATTACTAAATCGGTAAAATCCTAGAACTGGCATAATGACTATATTTCTCAAACTTGTTGGTAAGAAATACAGTTTCCATAAAATCACAAACAAATATATTCCTTACATAATTTACCATATGCAAACATTGTAACGTATACATTTTAAATACCTTAACTTGTTTGGTTGATAGATAATAACATTTAACATAATGTTTCAATAGTTACCTATTGCTTATGATAATCATTACAAGTTAAAATATGCTTTATCCATACTTACACTGTTGTCCGACATATCAATGTTAACTTGGTATGATACTTTCGTCTTCATTTCTGCTTTTACTCTAGCTTCAATATGTAGAACCTGATTATCCTACATGCAAATTAAGCATAACATTAGCAAAAATGCGGCAACTAAAGGTTAAATTGATAAATGAAGTAAATAAACAACTTGATGAAGTTTTTTAAAGGCCTCAACCAACTAAGCCTCGATCGACTATGTCGCATGGGAAGAGAAAATCTCAAACTCCTTGAAGGGTATAACGTATAATTACAATTTATTGAATGATTTAATGTAGACATAAGCAGTAGGGGGAACGAGAAGGGTAATTAAAATATCCCAATATGGTGCTGACCAGTGTAGAGATTCATTAGATTCATTCACTGAGATTTATTAGCATAAAATCGAAATTTACAAAACATGCAAATCAACGTTAATGAGGGTAGAGTCGTGCAAATGCCGTGTACATATAGCTAATAATAAATACAGAAATTAAAGGTACATTTTAAAAGTAGGCCAATTTTGTTGCACATGTATAATGTATATACGTTTTGAAGGTTCCATGACTTTTCGTTAAAACCAAACATAAAAAACAAAACTGTAAACAACATTATTCATGCAAATAATATAAATAATTCTTACCTGACAGAAACGAATATTGTAAACAAACTTCTCTTTCAGTAAATCCAAACCCTTCTTTTGCTCGTGAAACAAGTTTAAATCTCGGGAAACTAAATCACTCAGCTTTCCACCATAAGATAATATTTCGGTTAGTCCGAAATTAATTAGAAGTAAAGCTTAATCATTTTGATTTACTTAATAAAATAAACTTTCAAGCTAAAATTCACGTTAAACAATATGGCGAACGCACACGAACAAACAGAAACATGAACCAGGCAAGCAGCGAGAGTTCGAGGGCAGTAGACAACAATAGCACGTGCTGCCCGAGTTGATGTACAACAAGCCACGTGACGTCACATGAATGTTCCCCATAGGCAACACAACAATAGGCGCGTTTACATGAGTCATCGAATCCATGGAATGAAGAGCAAACTCCGCATTTTTCCCTCTTGGGGATTTTCGCCCAGCAGAACCGGAATTGCAGGACTCATTGGGGGGTTTCGCAAACCCTCCAATGAAGGAGGTTTCGACGTATTATTCCATGGACTTGGCCAAAGAGTATCATTTGAGTTAGAAATCATGCTCGAAAACTTTTTCTCCCCTAATGGAGCGTTTGGCAGGATTCAATGGCTCATGTAAGCGCGCCAAATGTTAATAAAACATACTTCCTCTCCTATTAGTGAAGTTTTCGCTATGTGCTGAAAAAAAAACCGATATTTAATATGCTGTTCAGTTTTGGTCTCCCTTCCTCAGAAAAGATATCGAGTTGCTTGAAAAAGTTCAGCAGAGGGCTACAATGGTTATTTATGCGACAAGTGTGAAAAGTAATAATTTTTAAATTTTGGTTGAAAGAAGAAAGTACTTATTTTCACTGTTTCAAAAAGTTTAACTTTTTGCACATGTCTGATATTGAAATTATAATGTAAAATTCGGATTTTTTTTTCACGCAATTATAAAAAAAATTATTAAGAGTTTATTGGGTATCGATTACGATAACATTAATATCTTGAAACATGTCTTCTTTGGAAAATAGGAGAACTAAGGAGTGATTTAATTCAGTTATTCAAATTCATAAAACATGAAGGGTATAAGTTTTACCTTAACTATCCGGACCCTGAGGACATGAGACAAGGGAGGTGCGAACACTGGTTTTTCACAATAGAGTTGTCAATGACACTGAACTGAACTGGAACTCTGGAAGGAGTATCGAAACTTTCGTCAAACGGGTCGGTGAAGCCCGGCAACCCTGTAAGAGCAACCCAACTTTTGCCGCCAATCCTATGCTTTACCTGTTAAAATAGGCATTTTAAGACAACTTTTTCAATAATTTTTCAAACAGAAAATTGATGCAAACTGTCAAGTCAAGTGTCCATTGTGATCGGCGAAATCATGCCAAATGTGGCACATATTCTCCCTAAAGCTGTCGCCAAGTGACCCAAAAATATGCTTCACACCAGCTTATCATGGGATCCTTCTTACAATAGAGTTGTCAATGACTGGAATGCTTTACCGGATTATCTTGTGCATTCGAAGTGAGTAAAGAATTTAAGATAAGTCACGATGATTATTGGAAACTACTAAAGAATTAGATATATTTTGGAATACCTTTGCTGGGCTTCTGGCCTGTTCTTGGTCGAAATTTTTGAATTTGAAACGCTAAAATAGCCGATTTCGCGTTTAAGAATTGCAATTAACTGCGCATAACCCTTTCCGACCGGCTCGCACGATCGTGCGGGCATTAAAGAGAATGTTCAAGTTGTTCAAAAGTATCGATACCGAAGCAGCTGACTTGAACCATTGGTTTTTTGTAAAATATATATGACTTTGTTTTTGAGAAGTTGCTGGCATTGATGCTATTTAACGCATATTTTTTCTCTAAAACTCCAAATTTAGTCTCATAATTTTAAATCAGCGCTACCTGACCGCCGCACAGTGGGGCCAAATTCAAATCTACCGCGCCAAAATTAATTCAGGTTCCCCTATCCGCCAGATTGCCATTAAGAGTTGTGTGGGAGACATAATTTGCATAAAAATTTTGCAGTAGAGTGATCTTAGGATCATTACTGATTAACATTATTTATTTTCTCTTAAATCTTGCTTTTTTTTAATCTTGATTCAAACGTCCCGTGTGCATCAAGTGTTAGCATTCGAAGTGCATAAATCCTATTGAAGGAGCTTCATTAGTTATGAGTTTTTTTTCTCTTCTACTACATTGTCAATAATTTTTGGTGTCGAAACTGTCTCTTTAAGTTTAATATGAGTGTAATTATTAGTTAATTTCACGATTGAAGGTTTTTACTTTGATGTTCTCGAACGTTTTGTGAAATGGCTAGTCAGGTTTAGTCTATACATTAAAAACGAGAAATCTCATAAAATTGCAAGTTATTGCAAGTAAAACTTAATGGAATATGTTCAGTAGACATGATATTACATTGCTACACAAATATTACGGCGTTGCAAGGAGTTGCAAAAAAGTGGCACCCTTTTGAACGACGTATATATGTTTTAATTTTCGTAGTTTTCATGTACTACATTTATCGAGCTAAAAATATAAAGGTTAACTTTATAATAACTTTTAAAAGTAGCTTAAAAAAATCTATGTACTTAAATTAAAATATTCCATCTCAAAAATCCCGCAATTAAGCACATAAAACTGATACATGACATCTCACTTTAGGAGTAGACAGCTGAATAAACAAATTGCAAAGCAGCGTTAAACAAAAAAAACTTCCAATTTGGCAGCCTGCCAATTCTATATGAGCCATCTGTCTATTCTAATATTTTAAAAACATGTTCCACAACATCTTAGCATTATATAAATATAAGTAAAAAGGGTTTTTTTGAAAGTCGGTGTTTTGAGTTTTGGCGCGCTAGATTTCGATTTGGCCCTACTGTGCGCCGGTCGCAAAGGGATAAAAATATTCGTTAGATTTTATTATTTGTTTCAGTTTAGGCTTTTACACATAGCAAATATGCACTCCGCTTATTATTGTCGAGGGGGCTAGAGTGTGAAATAGCGATCGCCGTCTCCCGAGCTTCCTACTTTCCCTTGCAAGTCGAAGAATGATGCCTCAAGGCTTATTAATGTCGAATGAAATCTTGCCTTCAAGTTTTAGAAACAGGAATTAATTTTGATCTTCACTTTCTTGCAGGTATGACACCATCTTGCCTCAGTAAACGAGTCATCGCTACAGTTGTTAGAGGCTAATTAATAACTTAATAGTGAAAAAAATTTCATTCCAATATCCCTTTCAGACCCCTACAGATGGCGCTGTTTTTTGGGTTTTACGAGACAAAATTGTAAGATTTTAATCAAAAAATTTGCTTTAAGCAACTTAAATGCCAGAAACTCTTCAAGAACCAAGTCATTTTTTACATATAAAAAAAAAAAGATTGATACAAGTCACCTGCGTCGGCATCAATATTGTATAAATATTTTTTGAAGATGTTGAACATTCTCTTTTATACCCGCACAATTGTATAGCTAGGGGCGCAGAGGTAAATTGAAAAACAAGGACAATCACCAAAAATGCAGTTATGTTGAGTGAAATCATTCATTCCTATAATCCTGCAAACCGAGCATTGATCGAAAATTGATAATTGTTTATTAACCTAATTTTATGAGAAGGATACGATTTTAAATTAACTTTTTACGGATAAAGAGTAAGAAGCATGTTGTTTTAAAACAAATTCAATTGATTTTTTCTATACGTCAAGCGTCAAGTCGAAATTGTAATATATTATACGTGGCTGTTGATAAAAAGCGCCGCCTTGCGGTAATTTCTATCTTCTTTCGGCTACTCAGTACAAGAAATAATAACCATACTATAAGATAATGAATATGGATTGCTACTTTTTCATCTCCTTTTTTTCCCACAACTGCTGCAAGAGTAAGGAGGACCATTAACCAAGACCATAATTAAATAAAGTAATCAGATTTGCTATATTTAAAATAATAATAATGTACATGTTTACTGGAAACACATAATAATTGACTGTCAAATCATCACTGTTTTATGTCTTCCGAACTCGAAGTCCTTTTCCGTTTCTCCTCAACCCTCCACGCTTCGTAATTTCCCCCCAATCTCCCTCCCACTTGGCGTGACGTTTCGAAAAGGCGGGAGATGTGTCGAGCCAACAATCCAATCCCGATTTCTGCAAATGGCGCTCAAACCTCTCCTTACTCCGTGATCTGATGCTGATGCATTGTATTTCGATTATAAAATTGAAACACAATTTTTTTTAATTGACTCTCATATTTAGTATTACGTAAGCCAGACGAAAAATAAATTTATATATAAAATTTTAAAACTTAAAAACTGGTATTAAAATTTATCTAAAACAATTTCGTTATTATAATTCTTAAAAAGAGCAAATGCAAGCGACATGCATTCCTTGAAGAATATTAGACAAGAAAGATGATTTAATTCAGTTATTCAAACGTATCAAGCAGGGAAGGGTAATACCCCGTTTCCACTAGCCAACTTAATCTGGATCAAGGGCGGAGCCTAAGTGAAACGTCATGAGCTGGGCAGTTAATCGAGTTCTGAACTGGATTAAGTTAATCGAGTTCAGCGAACAGGATTAACTATTTTGATCTAGCTTAACTTTCTGTTTGTTTACGTTTCGTGAAAATTGTTGCATGATCGCAAGTTTTCTGATTCTCATTTATTTGATGTTAAGGGTTTAATATTTAATTATTGTGGTCTATTTTGATTCTATATATGATTTTTCTAGCGTTCTACATTTCATTCACTAAATTATTAATTACTTTTTTCACTTCTGGTTAGGATGTTTATAAAAATTAATTGCATTTTTATTTGAATCTAACTCATTCAGGCGACTTTTTTTTTACTGTAATTAAGAATCCTAGAATCGCGGTCACCAACATTTTGCGGCAGCAGAACGGCGACAAATAATTCCAACAGGCTAACCTTGCGATTGCGATTATGAGGTTTTGTTTATGTTTGAATTTGATTTTTGAAGGTCATTTTTATATTTAAGAGGTTTCTTTTAAAGAAAAGCCAATTAGCATTGTTTTATATTTTCTTTAGGCTCTCGAAAAAATCACGATGTCGCCAACTTTTTTGTAAAAGTATATTTTAGCTCATCAAAAAATTGCAACCATGCAATTTTACACATGAAATACTAAAAATTTGTATTTCATCCTTAACCCCTAAAGTTCCATGCCCTTTATTAGTTGGTCTAATCCCTTCGGAGACAAATCCTGAATACACCATTGCAATTGCATTATGATCATATCAGTTTACTTTCATAGTTTCATATAAATACCTCTTAAAATAAAATTTCTTAGTCAATTTTAATCAGCCAAATAACTAACTGTTAATACTTAAAAAATCACTTTTGACATTTTTTATTAGGCTAGAAGGAATGCACAAAAAAAGAAGAAAAAATGGCATCTTGTATAAAAAAAATGTGTGATGAGTTTGCTAGAGCGAACCAAATAATGGAGGAAAAAATGAAAGAATCATCAAGTTGGAGCAGCAAAATTATTTTTTTAAAAAAATTTCGAACAAATAAAGTGGATTGTTGAAATAAGTTTCTTTATGGGGTTTGATATATTTTATATACATCATAAAAAGCCTCAATATCCGAGATCTTAAACGTGTTCGACGATGAGAAAATTATTTAGTCTGAAAAAAGACTGTTGATCAAATAAACAAATTTCAAAATGCAAGTGCAATGCACGTGCGAGCGATTTGTAAATTTTATATAAGCATAAAAAAAAAACGCTACTCTCACCCCCCCCCCCACCCCCCTTAAAAAAACACACATTTTGAAAATTCTGGGTTCGAGACTACTAGATTAAAGTTTGCTAGTGGAAACGGCACTTTTTTCCGAACTGGATCAATTTAAGCTAGCTTAAGTTGATCTGGATTAAACTCGCTAGTGGAAACGGGGTATTAGGTTTTAACACTAAACAGTTGAACCAGAAGACATGGTCAGATACTTAAAAATCCTGCTTCATAAAGGTATAAAGAAACCGTTATTTAACGATTGAGTTGTCAATGGTAGAATGACAGCTGCTGCGCACTTCTTCCTCTGCTGCCATGTACTCTTCGTTACATTGATACTTGGATTTTAAGACTGTTAGCGGATTTATTTAATTTTTTAGACATTATTTCTAAATTTTGCCTCTTAACCATGAAAAATCGATGTTACTACGTTTAAGTGTCAGTAAGTTAGGTTGTAATATCTCTATGCAATTATGATGTGGAAACTTATGCCCCTGTTTCAAGATAAATGTATACGATATGCCATGTACTCATGAACACTTGAGAGGAGTAGATCGAAATAGCAATACGAAGTGTCGACGCGAAGAGTCCTTACTTCTCCATCTAAGATACCCCAAAAAGGGAGAGCGTTTGTGTTTTTTAAAAGTAAACTGTTAGTATATATAAAAATAATGTGGAAAACCCGTGAGAGAGACCCCAGGGCAAAGAGATAGGCTTTAAAAAAAAAAAAAAACAATGATGAAAATGAACACCAAAAAGGACAATGAACACATATCTTTAAATACTGGACATAACAACGATATTCAAAGTGCAACTTGTCGTCAGGGTCAAAAGTTTTAGTTAAGGAAAAAAACTAAACTGTCATAACGGTATTACCAAGAAGGGTCGTGATGAACGGTGCATGGACGTTTATATTTTTGTTCAACTATATGATCCTAAGCGATAATGTCTTTAAAGTTCTCATATGCAGATTCATCAATAGAGGTTTTGCAATAATGTGAAGCAGAAAGAATTGCTGAGTCAATAAAATCAATATCAAGGTGTCTGTGAAGGATCCTATTTCGCACATACCAAGGAGCATTTGTCATTCTTCTCAGGGTTTTATTTTGAAATATTTGTAGTTTGTGTCTGTGTGTGTTGCGACCAGCGGCCCACGCTGGAGAGGCGTAGAGTAAAATTGGCCTTATCATTGACTTATAAAGTAAAACCTTGTTGTTAAGGAACATTTTGGAGTGTCTCCCAATGATGGGATTTAGACTGACGCTGGCACCTGTGGCTTTAGCTATTGTTTGCTTAATATGTTCTTTAAAGCTGAGTCTATTGTCCAAATGTACTCCGAGGTATTTGGTATGTGGCTAATTTTTGATATCAATATTAAAGATCACAAGGTCGGTGTCGTAATTTGTCAATGTTTTGTGCTTTCTAAAGAGGACTGAACACTCTATTGTGCATTAATTACGACTTTCCAATCTTCACACAAAGTTTTAGCTAAATATAGCGCTGTTTGCAATTTGTCAAAAGGCTATATTACCGTGTTTAGATTTGGGTAGGATAGCCGTATCATCCGCGAATTGGGCAGTAATACAGTCTGTCTGAGTAGGAAAATCGTAAATATACAGATTAAATAGGGTGACACTCATTTTGCTTCCCTGCGGGACTCCAGCGTTAATGGTTACTACTTTGGACCGTGTATTATTGATTCGAACTTGGAAACATCTGTTTATGAGAAACGAGTAAGTAGTATGTATTAGTGGATTAGCAATTTAAAATAACCTGTTTTTCCTATAACAGAAAAACTGGTTTGTTTTAAGTGTTATAAGAAGATCATTGCCTGGCGTCGAGCACTGTCAACCACCCCACCAAGAACATTGTCTTATTTTGAAACAACTTTAAAACTGGTATTACTCTTTTTACACATTTATCTAAAACAATTTCATTATTCCAATTTTTAATAAGCAAATGCAAGCAACATGTATTCCCTGGAAATTAAAAGTGCAAAAAGAAGTGTTTTAAATCAGTTAATTCAACAATTTATCAAGCAAGGAGGAGTTAGGCTTTAAAACTTTTCTTTTTGTTGCTAATCTAATGCTACTTTAAGTTATCATAGCCCTTTCCGACCGGGCTCGCACGATCGTGTGGGTATTAAATATAATGTTCAAGCTCTTCAAAAATATCGATACCGAAGCAGCTGACTTGTACCATCTTTTTTTTCGATAAAACAAATTTAGTATCATAATTTTAAATCAGCACCACCTGAACGCCAGTAATATAAGGCAGACATCTTTTAGGTTGCAATTAGGGAAACTAACAATCGGAGAGCAAAATAGCAAGAAAAGCGTCCTCACTTCTCCATTACTGAAAAGCTTTTGGGATTTCTAAAAGTAAACTAAAATCTATTTATAAATTTAGGCTGGAAGAATAACTACAGAAAATACTGGAATTTAAATTTTCCTTAAATAATGTAATAATGACGATACAAACTACAAATATATTTCACCAATTAAAATACCGTAATATCTTTAAATTTTACTCTTTTGGTCGGAGTTTTGAAATCCTGATTTAAAAATTATTTGCATTGTTTTTAACCACTTGGTGTCGCCACTGTTTAAACCATTGAAATCTTGAGAGTAAAAGCTGATTCAATTTATTAACTCTTTTTGATGATTGAAAAACTTTTCTCGAAGATTAAGCTTCATGCGTAAAATAATTATTTTAAAGTAAACTTTTTATTTAAGAGCGAAAATGAAAAAACAGATTGTCGGTATGAAAGGTCTTAAAGGGGTTAAATATAAGAATATCCCATTAAGAGGGTTCATCAGACGCCACCTAGCGGTCGTCTCTCAATAGTAACTCTATGGTAAAATAGTGACACTTTTCGAATGCATATCACAAGTAATTATTGGAATATTTTCACGCGGTTTGTGTCGTTAGACAGATTTTAACGTGAAGATGCATTACCCTTTCGTTATTTTTGTTGAAACTTTTGAGAAAAAAATTACATAAAAGTTAAACTTTATCTTCATTTTATTAAAATTGAGAACAAAGTATTAAAAAAGTGAATAATAAGTTACCGAGATTGAACATTTCTGTCTTAAACTAGACTTAAAACTTTGAAATTGGATAATTTGAACCTGAGATATTAATTTAAATGTGAAGACAAGTGCCAAAAAATTGTGCAAAGCCACGCCTCCCGCAAGAACCTCCCCTTCTCAGGGTTCATTTAGTTCGGACTAGAGCCACTATAAAGGGAGGCCGGCGCGAACGCCATTTTGTGTCATTAGGGTTGCCGCATTCTTATATTCTACACGATGGATAACGAGCGTAGTGCTAGCATTCTATCCCTTATATTTTTAAAAATAAGTATCAAATTCTCCTGAAAATCATCGTGTATACTCGGATGCATAACTATTTTTGCTTCATTTCATGTTATTCGAAAGACGCTTCGAAAAAGCGAGAAATATTTACATTTCCAGGTGATCAAAAACGACGCCACTATGGTTTTAGAATTGCCTAGGGTAACTCGAGACTCCAGATAAATGGATTACAAGGTAAAAATGCTGTTTTATGCGAGGTAAGTTCATTTTGAAAAGTAATCACGATTATATAACACTTAAATTTCAAGTTTTTGTGTATCATTTCATTAAATTTTGATTTGCTGGCGTTGTTTTAAATCTTGTTTTATAATCCCGTTTCGCTGTGTTGTCTAGTTGAAGTTGATGTTTATAATAAGTATAAAATTTCTCTAAATCTGTAAAATAAATAACGGTTAGCATTTTTAATAGATTTAGTGATGATAGTTATATTTACATTCATCAATACTTTTATTTCAATATTTTAGCGTGTTTACATTATATTTAGGGTTGCATTATATCTCAGACTGAAGTAAACAAATTTTCGTCGCCAACACTCCGCCGTCAACTAAGTTTGTTTTGAAAACTTGGCCGATTGTATTTATAAAAGCCTTGGTAACTTAAAACGTATTACAAAAATTTTAATCTAATAACTTTTTTATTTGCTATCAACACAGTTTATGTTACATATTTTAATTACTGTATTATATGTAATTGCAATTTTTAAACATTTCTTGTGCATTGTACAGAAATGTTCTGGAAATGTTATTTAGGATAGAAAATTTCCACAATATTAAATTAAAAAATTTATAACGATACTCTATAATTAAAGCTCTACTATTCCAGTATATTTTATTCATTGTTTATTTAAGCTGTTTTGTGTTTTGTTGAAAAAATTTTTAAGGACAATGTTTCAAAAGCAACTTTTATTATTATTATTAATTTAATTAAATTAATAAAATAAAATGTAGACAGTGTCAGTAAACATTCCGTTAATTTCCTTAATTTTATTTATGCAATAAATAATTTGGTTTTAGGATCACTTTGAAGACAGCCAGTTTGAATCATTATAGCTGATGGCTGGAGAAAACTCAAACCAAATGTGATGCAAAATTCTAATGAGTGAGTTTTATATTGTTATGATTTCATAGTTAGTTGACTTGTTTAAATTTCTGGTACAGCTGTATTGATAGTAAGTAACCCACGGATTAAAACACAGTTTCGTAGGTGCAAATAAGAATCATGAAGGCTTGCTACCTAAGAAGATTACAAACATCCATGCCTGAAGCTAGATTATAGGAATATATGGTATTTTGGTATCGGGAGTATTATTTTTATTACTTGTGCATTGTATGGAAAGACCTGCATTTTATTTGGTAATCATTTTGTGATCCTCAACTTCAGCTAATTAATCAGTTCAAATGAGTAAGAGTTGAAACTGTTCGAAGCAGTGAATTATATGCCAAATCAAGTCATCTGACTTGTTTATATAGTTACTCTCGTTATTGTTCCTTGACACCATTGAATTCTGCAACAGTTCTGAAAAAGTTCGAAGTATTGCACATAATCTGTTTTGGATTTGCAGTAGTTTAACGCTTTGTTGTTGATTAATGAGAACTACTTTATGTGCCAGATAATTCTCATTTAGTTTTTGGTTTATTTATATTAAAAATTTTCTTATTTTGTACTATGCAATGCTTCAACAAGTTATTTCTAGAACCGTTTTTACATACATTGCAACATTTACATACATTACAACATTGATTGAATAATATGATCTTTTGAAATTAAATTGTGTTAGCTTTCTGTTTTATTGATTTGTACTTTTTTTATTAGGTAATGGAAGTTGTGATCTTCGACACTTAGTCAGAGACACTTTGTAACAGCTCGTAACAATCATGCTTTACCACCATGCTTTTTAAAAAGTAAGTTATTTTTGTTTTATTTGTTACAATACTTTTGGCAATGCCCTTTAGCCCCCTTTATTATGCCCTAGAGGCACACAACAACAACATCCTCCAACAACACACACATTAAATAATTTAAGGTTGTATTTAAAAAAATAGGGTTTTGTTTTGATCAGATCTAAACTTTGGATTTAAATTCAGTTCTTTTATAATTAAAATTTTAATTAGTTATTGTAATGACGTGACTTTCTTGCAAATATTTATTTTTTTGTAATGACTGATTTTTTCTTTGAACTGAAGTGATTGAGAGTGTGAATTCGGGGTTCGCCTTGGCGATGTTTTGTCAGAACTTGCTAAGAATGTGACTGCGAAACATCGATTTGTCTCAACTGTTGCAGAATATCTACCGTTTTGTCGTGATACTCTTCTCCGGTATCGCTGCCACCACTCTAGTCTGTACTCCTTTGCATTGAAGAAACTGAGCTCTTGTTACGAGACATCTTTTATTGCATAACACAATACAAGTCAAAACAGAAGAAATTCTGCAACAGTTGGGACGATCGGTGTTTAGCTTTAGCAGTCACATTCTTAGCTAGTTCTGACAAAACCTCGGCAAGGCAAACACCCGAATTTATACACATTCTTTCAATCACTTCGTTTCAAAGAAAATATCAGTCATATATTAGAAATTGTATTAATAACTATCCAGTGGTGATCAAACAGATTTCTAGAAGGCGATGCAGCATTTTCTGGCAAAAGCCACTGTGCGTAAGTGGCTTCATGGTTGATACTGATGTTTTTTAAGGAAAACATGACTGCTCAGGGGTCCAAGCAAATGTTTACCGCATTGCTACACTGCCACTACTTGCCCATTGTGTGGTAAGTTTGGTTTATTTTGTCACAGCAGCCCTAGTAAAGTTTTAACAATCAATTTGGTTTAACAAGGGCTAATGTGTTGGAATGAAGAATTCCGACAACAGAAAAACACACAAGTTTGGCAGGTCACCATGTTGGTGAGTTTTTAAAATGGCCTCAAGCAGGTACCTTGCCATGTCTGGGGATCGAGTCCCAGGTTGGGTGAGGTTAACTCATCCTCTCATCCCTTAAGTGGATCGATAAAATGAGTAAGAAGTTGCTTGGGAAATAAAAACTGGGGTTATGCTTAAGGTATACCACCGATTCGAGACATGCTTAGCACCCCAGCTTGTCAAGTATTAACTGAAATAGGCACAGCATATCTTGGCCTACTAACAGGTTGTTGTGGCGAGAAGTTTAGTTTTAGTTAACAAATGAACCCTATGAATTAGTTAGTAAATGAACCCTATGAATTTTATGTTGCTCATAATCTAGTTGTAGCTGATGAGTTATCATTGTGTTCTTATTTTCCAGCACTATGACAGTACCCAGTACCAACTATTGTCATTTAGAGAAACGAGTTCTTGCCCAATATTATCAAGATGAACAAGCTCCTATACTAGTTAACATGTGTAATTAGATGTCAATAAAAATAAAGTTTTGATGTTATTGTTTTGCTTTTTATGTCTACTACAAGTATTTTTTTAATTATAATTAAATTTGCATCATAATGTGATATTAATGAAGAAATTTGTGTTGACGAGAATTTCAGGGGGAAAGAGTAGTTTATACACATAGTGTAAGTTTTTTTTGTTAATGTGGAACTTAGTGCACTTCTTGAAATAATGGGTGATAGAGAAATTTCTGTTGAATAATTTTGGAAACCTTCGATAAATATAATTTAGTACTTTAAGTTATAACAAAATAACTAAGTCATCAAAAAAAGTTACTTTTGAAAAACTATTAAATACAAAGAAGTAATCAATGGTCATCAATAAATTCAGCTTTAAACTAAGATATTAAGATTAATAAAATTATTCAATCCAGTACAGTTGGAGAAATGAGGCAGAGAAAATAATTTTTCCCATTAGATTAACACTGAGGCACTTGAGTTTGGAGATCCGTGGTCCAGCGTTCCCATTCCCCCTTTATAGTGAAGTTAAACAAATTTACAGTTATTTCATTGTTGTATTATATAAAAAAAAATTGTAGGTTAAAATAAAAACAAAAAATTTGAATGGATTTTGTATGTTTAGAGAAATTCTGCAATACAATTTTTTTTCTAAAGATCTTATTTTAGTTATTTTGTTTTGTATGAAATGTAAATATTAATGCAACATATTCTATAAAAATAAAGATTTATTACTTGTCAATAAAAAAAAAGATAGCCTTTGAGTAGCCGTAGAGTCATCTTGATTATTATAAAAATAATTTACAGCAAATACGAAATTAAAAAAAAAACATTCCATTTCAAAATCTAGGCATTTTTTCTATAAGGTACAATAAAGCAAACATTATTTATAATATCTGAAATAACTACACGATGAATTTTTTGAAAAAATATATTCAAAGTCGCCAAGTTACGCTTAATCGCCAAAACTGAAGCTCATTTTCAGATGACGAAAAATACTAACATAATTTTATTGTGAGTCGCCAAGTTAGTGCTGATTTGCCAACGCCGTGGCGCACATGAAAGAAATTCTAATTAAAAGGGTAAAAATGAGCGAAAAATGCAATTTCTCTCTCTTAATTCATTAAAGTAAGATGCCTGAAAATGATTTCCGGCAGTTTTCATGGCATTTTTGACCTGTATTTACTACAGCGTGTTATCAAAGTTTGCAATTGTTAACATTGCTTTCAACGACAGACCGCCAAATTTCGCCAACTGTTTGACTCAAAATGGCGATCGCGCCAGCTCCCCTGTTATAGGAGCCTTAGTTCGGACAGTACGTTATCAAGGACGGGGAAGCTTCACATGTGGTCTTAAGTGTGGGGGGCCAGGGGGGGGGGACTTTTTCCACCTTTGAAAAGAGAATTTCGCAGAAAAACGCACCGCAGACGCTGGGGGAGGGTGCGAGTGCGAGGGTCTTTTTATTTTGTATTTTCTTAGTGCTTTGTCATTTGAACTCATAGCGTTCTTCGCCGTGGCTATTTCACAGTCCAGACTACAAGCTACAAGTGTCGAACTCAGAAAGTGGAGTTTATTTGGCTTTGATGCCAAATGTAGGAATCGCATAAATCAGGAAATGATAGTTTTGTTCTTCTGTTTGATTCATTTTCTTGATTAGAAAAATATACTAGTTCATTCTGAGAGTTCTTTTATATTACATTTTAAGTTTAAATGAAATTATTTTAATATAATTTTAGTGTATAAGCTATATAAATAGTGAAATAATAAACTTAAAGTTTTCAGAAAAAAAATACTATTAAATTATTTCGAAAGAGCGTTTGTTTTGTTCTTGCAGTATGATGTTGTGAACTGCTCAGACATTTTAATGATTTAAAGAAAAATTTAAAAAATGGAAAGTTACGTGCCCTTGATAGAGCATTTCATCATAAAAAGAAATCGGAACAAAAAAATGTTTTAAAATGTCTCTTTACTATTGTCTAGTGGCATTTTCTTGCATTCACATGGAAAAAATGCAGCAGAGTACCAGAAAGTAAAATTTCGAAGAGCGAATCCAATGCTTAAAAAATATCAAATATAATTATACTTTAAATTCAAGCAAACTATTAGCGATTACTGTCGCCTTTCTAAATGGAAAAACTTGGTTTGGTATGAATGTTGAAAAATCCAAGGCTGTTTGTAGAACTCTATATACAATAAAAATTAACAAACAGCATCAAGGCAAATGGCTCACACAGTAGGAATGTAAAGAAAATGCCAACTTTTATTTATCACTATTCACACCTTCGTTTTAGGAGGGAAAAGAAACAAAGATGTGATGAGAATCAAGAGCTGTGCTTTCTTGTCCTGTATATTGGAGGTTTAAATGAACGCATTTCCTCTATTGTATTTGCACCTTCTTATAAAATGTTTGAAGTTACATACATGCGTGTTTCATATTAATCGATAAATAATTTGATGTTTAAATGATCCTGATAAACCACATCATTATTTAAAAAAAAAAGATTATTGTGATTATTCAGAATAATATATGAACGACCAGATCATATATAAATGACATATTTGTTAATTTGCATTTTGTAACTAACTTACTCCTGACAAAATGCTAGTATACAGCTCTTATACGCTGTATACAGGGTGGTTATAAAATAACGCTCGCTATTCGGAGTGGTCTGTAGCTTGAATGAATAATCCGAATGCAACAAAAATTGAAACACTTGCTAACACTTGCCTCGCCGGATGGACTAACTGGCACCGACGGCATTGATTGTCGAGGTCAAATGCACCTGCGAAAATTTGACTCCCGAAGATGCCGTGTCGACAAAGAAATTTAATTTCTGGGTCGTCGATAAAAAGGGCGAAATAATTGTCAATAAAAAACATAAATATGTTTATTCAAGTTCAGGGGCAACAACAATTAGCCGAAAAAAGTCATTGTTATTTTGCTGCCATGTTGACAAAAAAGGCATAAAGGTATAGAGAAAATTCTACGGGACACAATATTTTTTTCTGATTACATGAAACCCCAACTTAGTGAATTTTACCACGATTGACTCTTTCTGGAACTAATTGATCCGAGACATCCATATCAATAACAATTCGCAATTCACCTTCAATATTAGATGCCCAGAAAAAAAGAGCAGAAAAAAAATCGGAAACAAAATAATATCACAATATATACAATAAATAATATAAATATAAAATTCTACATAATATAAATCAAATTAATTTAACATTAAAGAAATTTCGAAAAACCAATCGCCATATTACATGCTTCATATGTATTACTATCTGCATTGCACCAGTAATATTTGTTTTCTGCTGCGAAATGTGCACATTATGCTTATTTTCATTGTCAAAATCCCAAAACCATGCTTGCTATACTATTTAAAAAAAAAAAAATCCATAAAATTTTTCAGGCTATATACACGGCTTTATATTGCTCCCTTTCCCTTATAATTTTAATGCTTTCTTGCTTTATTCCTTTTAATGAACCTCTTGTGTATAATTGTTTTTCTGGCTGTATGCTCAAAACGATATTTGCTATATGTATATTTGCTTGCCTATATGCCTTGCATTGTAAAAGTATTATTGTGGACTAAAATTAAATGTATATATTTCTTGATTTCTAACTGCACCCTACTATAATGCGTTCGCGATTCTCATTTGTGTATTTTGTATAAATAGATATTTACCATTGATAACGCTTATTGTTCTCTTCAAAAATGACTACTTTATATTGCTCCATTATAAATTTGGCTTATTCATTTTAATGATCATTTTGTGTATTATATTTGTTTTGGTGGTATGTTCAAATCGATATTTACTATATTTATAGAGCTAACTAGCTATCCTATATGTATGATTTCCATTGTAAAACTGTTATTGTGGACTAAAATGCATATATTTTTTTGTTCTGTAAATGCACCCTACTATAATGTGTTTGAAGATTTTTATCTGTGCATTTTGTGTTTGTTAGTTTTTAAGATGATTAAACTAGTAACGTAAATAGATTTTGAGTGCTGTAAGGATTTATTTTGTTACTGTTTTCTTCCTTTGCACAAAAAGGACATGCAAGTAATACTATTATTAGCTGTGAAATTGATATTATTACTGTTATTTACAAAACCCATTAATATTTTAAAATTGTATACTGTTTAGCTGTTCAAACGCGCTTTCTTAGCTAAAATATGAATGCCTAATTCTGCTCCTTGCAAACTTTATTTTTCAATCACGTCTCTATATGTTTTCATATTTACTGTAATTGTCCTCTATTGATTATCTACTGATGACGAGCCTAAAAAATCTAGCAATTTGGACAATTAGTAATATCGGCCACAAATATCTACAGCCTTTCAAGTAGTTTTCTAACCCCCCCCCCCCCCTCCGTCAAAATATCATTTTTATTTTGTTTTGCTCTTTCTTCAAATACACTAAAAAACTGCTTTTGAGATGAAAACAACTAAAACAAATTACCGAAAAAACAACTATATTTTCGCGAAATTTTTCTATTAGAAACCAAATTCTCACATGTAATAGATGATATTTTAATAACAAAATCCCACCTAGGCACCCACTATGAAAAACGACTCTAAAGTTACCCTGACTCTTCTTTAGGCCAAGAACTGAAGAACTGGTTTTGTTATCTCGTAAGCTCGGTTGCTTGAAGGGAAGATAGGTGAAATGGCCAGATCATTGAGTATTGAGGACCAGATGTCCCCCCCCCCCCCGGCAGGTCACCCCTGACTTTCTTAGAATCGGAGGGGTTGAAATCCCCCTTGTCTACAGGCATGTTTGATTGACGGAGTCAATCATTAAGTTCAGGTATGTGGTTGGTTGGATTTGGGAAAGGTTGGGTCTTAGTGAGGTCAGTGGCTCCACCCACTGAAAGCCAGTTTCTGCTGGACTTGTGGTCATATCTTAGTTTCGAGATCACTATATAGCCATCTTAAGGCCCCCTCAGATATCGCTGATTTGAGTTTTTGAGCCTAAATGTTTAGAGTTTTATCGAAAAAGTTGCTTTAAACAGCATCAATGCTAACGCCTACTTAAGTTCACGTCATTTTTTTAAAGTATAAATAACAACTGGTACAAGTCAGCTGCTAAGTTATCGATATTTTTGAAAAGCTTGAACCATGGCCCCACTCGAACCGTTCCGTTCACTACACTTAATACGGCTGCTGCAAACAATTCGAATACCATATATCTGCAGGAATCGCTATTGCACTTTTCTCGCGCTAGATGGCGTTGATTGCCCACCTCAATCGTTCGTGCTCCTAACAATATTGTCAAGTCTTTATATGGCGAGATTTACAAGAAAGTTTTACAATCCCATGCTTGGAAATGTAGTAATTTAGAGCATGTGCAAAATCTAAGTTCCTTAATTTGTAAAAAAACCCTCATATTTATTATTTTAAAAAATGTTGCAAGTAATGTTACAGATGAATGCAGTGCTAAGGCAAAATTTTATTTCAAACCACTATTCAGGAAGTATTTAACATTTACATAAAAGACACACATAGATTAACAATTACTAGTTGGCCCGGCTATGTGCTGCTGTGGATCAATGAAATTCATATTTGTTAAACTTTATTTTTTACTTTTCAAAAGTTCCATAGCAATTAGACAAATGATGTGGTCAAATATTAAAGTAGAAAAAGCGTTTCTTAGTGACAGTTTATAATGAGATTTAATTTTGTGTATTAGTTTATTTTAAGAAGAAACATTAAACTGCACATGGCACTATTTTGTTATATTCCCATTCAGATATTGACACACATAAGCTTATCAATGTAGACTTAATTTAATGATAGAATGGTTTCTAAGTAACTTTCTTAGTGTATAAATATTATAAAAACAAAGTTTATGTATTTTAATCTAATGCCAAATAAAAGTAGGATAACTCTCAATTTGATATCTCTCAATTCATATCATTGAAAGCTCTCAATTTATATCATGTACTTGTGCACGTTTAAAACGTGTTATTTACTATAAATATCTGGGTGTTCCAATAGATGAAAATCTCAAGTTCAAAAGTCACGTTTTACAGATTAAAAAAAGTGATATTTATCTTATATAATTTTTATCATTTAAAAAACAAAGTTGACTCAGATTTTTTTGTTTAACAAATTTGCAAATTTGTATTACTCCTGGGTGTATCAAGTATTTCTTTGTAGCATTTCCATTATTAATTTTACCAAATATATTTTACAATTATTTCGTCCCTACCTATTATTTTAGATATATAATTTTTTAAAAATTCGAATTGTCACATTTTTTTTTAATTTGTATATTCATATATTATACAAGAAGCAGGAAAAACTATACATGTTCAAATAAAATCTATTTTATAATTATTTCATACCTACCTATTGTTGATATAATTTTTTCAAAAAATTCGAATTGTTACAAGATTTTTAATTTGTATATTCATTTAGTATACAAGAAACAGAATAAACTGCACATATTCAAATAAAATCTGCTTTATAATTATATCATTACTGCATATTATTATTGATATAATTATTTTTTAAAAAATACAAATTGAAAAAAAAATTCAAACCTTCAGTATGTATTATAAAAATTAATTTAAATCTCTGAAGAGGTAGACAAATCTTAAAGTTTCATTTATTCTTAAAATATCCAGATTATATTATTACATACGTTAAACTGACAACCTTGTTTTATATGAAGTATATTAGCATATACATTAGTTTTAAATTATTTTTTTGTGATTGAAACGATAAACAGAAACAAACTGCGTATAAACGATACGACAAGGAAAGTGAGGTGGGCGTTCAGCGTCCTCTAGTGGCACTGGGGAGAAAAAGTGATTCCGGATTTCAGCGCGTATTGCAGCAGCCGTATTAAGTAGTGTCACGCAGGGAACGGATCGAGTGGGGCCGTGCTTGAACATTCTCTTTAGATCGTGATAGCTCGGTTTTATAGGATTAAAGGTGCTCCACGGTTGTAAACAGTTTATAAAGAAAAAAAAAACGTTTTTTAAAAACAGTTTGAAATGGTTTCCGAAAAAAAAAAATAAAGCGAATAAAAATGTATATAACATTCCAACTTGAACTTCATCCGTTGGATGGTAAATTTCAATTGATCCCTCAAACTGATAAGTCGATTTTTTAATACAATATGAATTTCAATAAAATATAGACGTACATATAACGAAAAAACAACAACAACAATGATATAAACTGGGGGGTAAAGTTTCTAGATCTGTTTTCTAGGAGAAAGTTTGACAGTACAACTGTGTTTCAGGGTTGTCAAGTAGAGTGGATGGCAAGGGACAGAGTGCACTTGAGCACTAGAGGTGTAAACGAGGTAAGCATGTTAGTGATGGACAGCCTTGCTTCAAAAAACTAGGTATGTTTGGCGGAGGAGTGGCTAAGGTGAAGGCCATAGTAGGAGATTCGGGTAGGGGTAATATTCATAGGAGCAACAATTCAAGTAAATGTGTGAAAAATACATTGAATTTCTTCTATTGCAATGTTAGAAGTATTAGAAACAAGATGGATGAGTTGAGGGGAATCATTGCAATGGAGGATCTCGACATTATTGGTATCACAGAAGGCTGGGCAAATACTGATGATATATCTGATTTTTTCACCATTAAAGGTTTCAACCTTTTCCGTCGTGATATACTAAATAAAAAAGGGGGTGGGGTGCTGTTGTATGTTAGAAGCGACTTGAACTGAATAGAGTTAAACTTCAAGAGTGACCCTCAAGGTATCGACTCTGTGTGGGTTAAGTTAACCAATGTTAATGGTAATCATCTGGTTATAGGTAATGTATATAGACCACCCAACAGTAGTGGGGAGCAAGATATTGTTTTGTATAACCTCATAAGAGAGATTTGTCACAAAAATGAAGTTGTGATTACGGGGGAATTCAATTTCCCAAACATTAACTGGGACAATAATGTGATTATCAAGGGTCAAGGTTTTGATTTTCTTGAGGTTTTAGATGATTGTTTTTTGTATCAGTTAGTAAGAGAGTGTACTAGAGATAATGCTATACTGGATTTAGTTTTGAGTAGCTGTGAAAATAGAGTGCATAACCTTATTGTCAGTGATCACTTAGGTGAGAGTGATCATAATAGTATTAACACTTTACCTACGGGCGTCGACTGACCCGTAGACTAAAAATCTTCTAGACCAGCAACTTAATCTAATGCCTAGCTCTTCTAACGTGTCGAAAGCAACTAAAACACTATTAAAGGTTGATTTGTTGATTGGCATAATTGTACTTTCAATTGTAGGGCTACTGTTTCTTCGGAATGTTCTCTGTTAAAAAAAAGTTACCCACTAGTGATTATTTCAACCGTTAGTCATCCTTTTACATCGGACCTTTTTGACTATGTGAACAAATAACATTTTGAGTTAATTGCATGACACAAAATTTGCATAAGGGTCCGTCTTAATATTAAAAATGTTACGAACTTTAAAATTTTCAATTGCAACACCCAATTTTAATTACTTAGAAATGTGAAAAACCCTCGAAAACCCCTAAATCTAAGTTTTTGTTACATTTGGATGAATATTTGACGAGTTATTCAATCGAATCACTTGTGGATCTTTGGGGGACCATGTCTAAAATGACAAGCGTTGTCAGTCTGTAGGTTTATTAATGGAGAAAAAGAAGCACAAGGTCAAATATCTTGAGGATGGGCCTACGAGGGATATAAAAGTAAATGAGTAGCTGTATATATTCAAAAATAAAGTCGAAAATAAGTTGTAGTAAAAAATAGATCCCTATCGTCACTTGATAAGGGTTTCAAATTACGAGATGTCATTGGCTCTGTTAAATCTGATAAAGGTGACTGCAAATAGACAGCCAGAAACCATTACATTAGTTCCCTTAGACCAGAGGTTCCCAACCGGTGGTACGCGTACCACTGATGGTACGCGAGAAAATTTCTGGTGGTACGCGTGAGTAATGTGAGCAACATCTCCTGGTAATCTTCACTATTTTTGATAAGTTCCATTACTCCTAATGTTGATAGTTTAATCACAGGCAAATAACAATAAGTTACAGTACAGACTATGAAAGTACATTTTGTACGCTGATTAATTTTTTGATGAGTTAAACCATTTTTTTATCTGTATATTTTTAGACCAATAGGTAATAAATACAAATGTAAAGGAATGCCGTTTAATTTTTTTTAAAAATTTCTCCTTTATTATAAGCATGTTATAAATATACAAATATCTATACATTAAATATGAAGTTTCCTCAGTAATTTAATTCAAAAAGCTTTTGAACATTTTAGATGAGTAAATATTATACCTTTATTAAAATATTTAAATCTGGTGGTACACCAAAATTTCTTAAAAAGTCAAGTGGTACGCAGGTCCAAAAAGGTTGGGAACCCCTGCCTTAGACCATTGAGCTAGAGGTAAAGGTTTCCCTCTAGCTCATTGCCTTAGACACAAAGGGGGCGCGCTAGTTTCTATGTCAATTTCAATGTAGAAATTCTCCAATGAGAGTTTGAAACTTAGAGTATTCTTAGTCTATGGGTCAGTCGACGCCCGTAGGTAAAGTGTTAAGTTTGATATTATTTTTCAGGTCATACAGAATAATAGTGTAAGAGTCGTTCCATGTTTCAGAGATATTAATTTTGACAATTTGAGATATGACGTTGCTCTTGCTTTTGATAAAGGGCTAGTAGGTACCCATACGTTTGAATTATGGGATGAGTTTAAGGAAAAACTAAATGATGTTGAGAAAAAACATGTTAAGTTCAAGCGTAAAAGTTCCAAAAGGAAACTGTATCCTATGTGGTTTTCCAATGATATTAAAAAGTCCCTTAGGTTAAAGCAGAAGGCGTATAAAATTGCAAAACAATCTGGTAGTGAGGTGGATCAGGAAGCTTACAGTGTTGCTAGGAGAGAGTTTAAGAATATGAGTCGACAACATAAATCTGTATTAGAGGAGAATTTCGCTAGAGATATTAAGGATAACCATAAGGGTTTTTTCGCTTATGCTAGAGGTAATGTTAATCAGGGTAAATCTATTGGACCATTTAAAGGTAGTCATGGACAGTTAATCCATGATGACATGGAAATGGCTAATCTTTTGAATGACTTTTTTGTTAGTTTTTTTTAATAAAGATTATAAAAATGTGCATGTTTTTTAGGTGAGGTTACAGAAGAACAGGAGTGTATTGATTGTGATTTTTCTAGGGAGGAAGTTATTCGTCTTTTGAAAACCATGAAACCCAATAAAGCACCTGGGCCAAATGATATTTATCCTAAAGTTTTAGTTGAGTGTGCAGAAGAGTTGGGAGATGTAATTCTGACTATTTTTAGGTCATCATTTATTTCTGGACAGGTGCCGGCTGACTGGAAACTGGCAAATGTCACTCCATTATACAAGAAGGAGCCTAAATCTGATCCGGGTAATTACAGACCAGTTATTCTTACATCTGTTCTAGGTAAAGTTTTTGAAACACTGTTGAAAAAGCGCATTATGAATTTTTTGGAAACTAATAATTTGCTTTCAGATTATCAATATGGATTCAGAAAAGATAGGTCTTGTACAATTAATCTGTTAAAATTTTATGATACTGTTACAGAGGATATTGATAAAGGCAATATGGTTGATGTTATTTACATTGATTTCCAAAAAGCTTTTGATAAAGTTTCTCATGATGCTTTGCTATTTAAGATGAAAAGATTTGGGTTAGGGACAGCCATGATCCGTTGGATTCAAAATTGGTTGACCAATAGAAAACAAGGAGTTCACATTAATGGTAGGTATTCTGATTGGAATGAAGTAATAAGTGGAGTGCCTCAGGGCTCTGTACTTGGGCCAATTTTATTCATTATGTTTATTGATGATATCAGCTGGGGGTTGAATAGCAAGTTAAGTATTTTCGCAGATGACTTAAAAGTGACGAGTACGGTAAATTCTGTTGAGCAAATTGAGCAATTGCAAAGTGATCTAACGAAAATTACTGAGTGGGCTGCAAGGAGGGGCATGTCGTTTAGTGTGAATAAATGCCAAACCTTGCATTTGGGTAAGAACAATGTTAATTTTTCTGATGTTTTACAGGGAGAAAGTATTCAAGACAGTGAGTTTGTTAACGATTTAGGAGTTTTTGTGAGCAATGATTTTAAAATGAGTAAACAATGTGTGGAAGCAAGTAAGAAGGCCAATCGAATGTTAGGATATATATTAGAAAAAGTATCACTTCTAAATCTAAAGAGATTATTTTGCCATTGTATAGAGGATTGGTAAGGCCACATCTGAAGTATGCTGTTTAGTTTTGGTCTTTCTCAGAAAAGATATTGAAATGCTTGAAAAGGTTCAACATAGGGCTACAAAAATGATTAAGGGTTTATCGGGTATTGATTATAGTAATAGATTAAGATCGTTAAACATGTATTCCCTGGAAAATAGGAGAACAAGGGGTGATTTAATTCAGTTGTTCAAGTTCATTAAATAGGGAGACATGGAGGGCTTAGGTTTTACCTTAAATAGCCGGACCAGAGGGCATGGTCAGAAATTGAATAAATCATGCTTTAGAAGGGAGGTTAGAAAACATTATTTTTACAATAGAGTCGTCAATGAGTGGAATGCTTTACCAGAATATGTTGTGTATTCGAAGAGAGTGGAAGATTTTAAGAAGAATCTCGATAACTATTGGAAACTGGTAATGAATTAGATATATTTTGGACCAACCTTGTTGGGCCTCTGGCCTGTTGTTGGTCGACAATTTTTGTATTTTTTTTCATTTTCAAGTAAAGCTAACTTTTCGTTGTCGTTTCACTTAATAGATTACATCGAAAAGACATGCATAAAAGCGCTATCTGCCTTTTTACGCATAAGCATCAATTTACTAGCAGAGAACGTTTTTTATCAGTGCTTTATAATAAAAAAAATATGTCTAACGGAATTTACAACTATACAGCTTGTCTTTCCTGTTAGTTGAAAGTTATCAATCATTTCTCTTTTGATAGTGAAATGATTTTAATAGTAAATTCAAAACAAAAAATGTGTCCAATAAAAGATATTTTATTTCTATAAATGTTTTTCTTTATATATTTTATTGGTGCGTATTTTACTTCTAAATCAATTAAAATCAAGTTAAGTGTTGGAGCATTTTGTCGACAATGGGAAATCAGTTTTTTTTTTAATTATCTTTGTGCATTTTGAAGACTTTGATAGCATTAGCATATTAAAAAGTTTTGAATGATATAAAAAGCAAAAGACAAGCTGCATGAAGGCAATAAACTGTAAGTTCTATTGTGTATTTTTTTTTTAATTGTTATCAAAAAATCTTTTTTTGAAACTTTTAAAACCGCATGAACTCACGCAAAAATTTATTTACAAAAATATTGATTTGGGGACATTAATATGGATATCCTTTACTACTACCGGTAAATCCAGTAATTTAAAAAATAAATAAAATATTTAAAATTAACATACTTTATACCATGAAAGTCATTCAAATTATATTAAAAAAACTAATAAGAATTCATTCTAAATTTTTTTAGAAACTGAAAACTGAAAAATACAAAAATTATATTGAGAAATATGGATTATATTATTGAAATGATTGCTAATTTTATTAGAGCTTGAGAGTTTTTACTTGCAGTTGTCTTATCTACTTTGTTTTCCTATCGTATATATCCGTTGTATTTATATTGTTCTCATTCATTCTATTCAACTTATCCGGCTTCAAGCCATTTCCAGGAAGCGGACTCCGTCACATTAGCCCTATTCCCTTCGTTCCCCAGATGGCGCTACAATCGTTCTCGGACGACAAGAAGGGGAAGTTAAACAAAAAAAGAACTATCAGTATATGTGAAAATGTTGTAGGATAAAGACAGCTATGGTAACTTGCTTATTAATTTATTTTCTTATTAAACACAAATTTAATTCAATCGAAATGATATTCTTTCTTCGTTTTAATTCTTAGTAAATATAACGCTGTCTCTAGCTTACAACATTTTCAGGTCTAAGATAAACACATAGTTTTTTTTTCCTTAACTTCTCCTTCTTATCGCCAGATTACGATTGTAGGGACATCTTGTCCAGCCAGATGCGTGGGACAAAGTCTGAAGTTGAGATAAAGACGTTTCAAGAGTCTTTGAGAAGTTTCGGCCGGCGGAAAATTTATTATTAACTTTTAACATTATTTTCTAAAACAAACGTAAAAATCAACCTTTGAGAAAATGACAAGTTAACTTATAATTTACCTACTTTTTGCATCCGATACCTCTCCTAGCAAGTGTGCATATACTAAAAAGTTAATGAAAATCAAACCAAATCCTATCCATTTCATCCATGTGAAAATGGCTTAGGTCTAGGGGCCCAGGGCTCTTGGTATATATAATGACTCAGTTTAAATGTACGTATTTGAACAATAACGCAAGGCTGTGTGGCGATCACTTGGACATTTATCAACAACAATTAAACCGCCCTAATAATTTACCTAGTTTTTGCATCCGTTTCTTCTCTAGCAAGTATGCATACACTAAAAGTTAATAAAAACACCAATTAAAATACCGTAATATCTTTAAATTTTACTCTTTTGGTCGGAGTTTTGAAATCCTGATTTAAAAATTATTTGCATTATTTTTAACCACTTGATGCCGCCACTGTTTAAATCATTGAAATCTTGAGAGTAAAAGCTGATGCAATTTATTTACTCTTTTTGATTATTGAAAAACTTTTCTCAAAGATTAAGCTTCATGCGTAAAATAATTATTTTAAAGTGAACTTTTTATTTAAGAGCGAAAATGATAAAATAGATTGTCGGTATGAAAGGTTTAGATATAAATATAAGAATATCCCTTTAATTCACCTTCAGATGGCGCTGATTTGAGTTTATGAGCCTAAATGTTTAGAGTTTTATCGAAAAAGTTGCTTTAAACAGAATTAATGCTAACATCTCCTTAAGTTCACGTCATTTTTTAAAAATATAAATGACAACTGGTACAAGTCAGCTGCTAAATTATCGAATCTATTTTTGAAAAGCTTGAACATTCTCTTTTTATACCCGCAAGATCGTGATAGCTCGGTTTTATAGGGTTAAAGGTGCTCCATGTTTATAAAGAAAAAAAAACTTTTTTTAAAAACATTTTGAAATCGTTTCCGTTCTCAAGCGAATAAAAATGCATATAATATTCCAACTTGAACTTCATCCGTTGGATGGTAAATTTCAATTGATCCATTAAACTGATAGGTCGATTTTTTTATACAATATGGATTTCAATAAAATATCGAAGAACATATAACGAAAAAAAAACCGATGATATATCATTTTCAAGTAAAGCTAACTTTTCGTTCTCTTTTCACTTAATAGATTACATCGAAAAGACTTGCACAAAAGCGCTATCTGCCTTTTTACGCATAAGCATCAATTTACTAGCAGAGAACGTTTTTTATTAGTGCTTTACGGAATTTACAACTAATACTGCTTGGCTTTCCTGTTAGTTGAAAGTTATCAATCATTTCTCATTTGAAAGTGAAATGATCTTAATAGTAAATGAAAGCAAAACATTGTGTCCAATTAACCGTTATTTTATTTCTATACATGTTTTTTTTTATACATTTTACTGGTACGTATTTTACTTCAAAATCAATTAAAATCAAACAAAATCAAGGTAAGTGTTGGAGCATTTTGTCGACAATGGGAAATCAGTTTTTAAATTATTTATGTGCATTTTGAAGACTTTAAAAGTATTAGCATATTTAAAAGCTTTGAATGCTAAAAAAAGCAAAAGAGCTGCATGCAGGCAATAAACGGTAAGTTCTATTGTGTATTTTTTCTAAATTATTATCAAAAAATCTTTTTTTGAAACTTTTAAAAGCGCATGAATTCTATTAAAGTAGACCTCCCTCTCGACAAATTTGTATTTTTTTTCATCTATTACATTCCATTTTGAAGTTTTAGTTAATAATAACCCTCATAGATGACAGTAGTAAAAGTGCATTCAAAATTAAAGGGTGAGGTTATTAACTGTTGCGAAATTACGTTTTAGGCAGTATTCAAAGTATAATAATATTAATACTAAATTACAAATCAATTGTTTTGAAAAATTAATTGTAGTTAAAGAGGGTTATTTTGAAATATATTTAGTAGTTTTCTAGTCATTATTGTCAAAATTGGAATTTTGTAGTTGGTTTCTGTAATATGGAGAAAAAAAATTAAAAATAGAAATTATTTAAATTCTAATGCAGTAAATTTTTTTTCAGTATTTTTCACATAATGTATGAGTATTAAAGATTCATATATATTTTTTGGGGATGAGAAAAAAATTCATGCATTAGAGGGTTAATCACAAAAATTTAAAATTAACAAATTATATGGTATATATATACAGTATAATGGTTTGGTTGCTTAAGACAAATTCCAACACAGTATAAATTATAATGCAAAATTTATTTCACAGTATTCTGAAACGTATGTTTTTTTTATTTATTTATTTTTAAATATTTAACGAAAAGTAAATTCTTTCCTACAATGCAAACTCATTAATGATTAGTTTTGAACAAAGACAATCATACACAACATAGCATTCATGCACGATGGTTTTTGATCGAGTGGATTATTTAAATAATAAGAATTCTTCAAACATTTTATTAAAAAGTAAGCATTTTTTATACTTGGTCCTTTTTTTTATCGAGTTTTTGACGTAAAAGTTGACGCCATGTTTAAACGGAGTGAAAAAAAAATGGCCAACCCAGTACAGATAATCAAGTTGGCAATAACAACAAAGGTAGCAGGTTGCTATTCTATGGAATTTCAGTAGCTACTCTTTTATAATTACGTGAAAAATCAGACTTTTACATTCAAATTTTTTAATATCCGATGCGTGCAAAACAGTGTAAAAAAAGTACTTTTTTTTTATCTTTTCGGAATATGCCAACATTTCAAGTAAAATTTCTATTTCATAATATTCATGTTAATAGTAGCATCGGTAACACTGTTCCTGTGTGTGTATCTCTTCTGTGAGCTGAAAATTTTCCAAACATTATGTACGTGAATTATTTTTAAACAAATGATCGATTTTTTTTTACGTAGGTATGAAAAAAAATAAACTTTTGCTAGTGAAAAGTAAACTTTTTAAAACATGTTTCACTATTTCACTCGCTCGTGAAATAAAATACCTTATTTAAAAAACTATATTACTTTCACACTTATTACTTAAATAAATAAATTTTCATAGCAGCGATTCATTTATTTTTGCGTCCTGTTCAGAAGGGAAGCTATATTATGAATAAAATTGGAATGCTGATCGCAGTTTTTACCCATTTAGCCTGCAGGTGGCGCCAAGTATCTACGCTTAGTAAAGTAAGGGAGAAAAACGGCAATGCGCTCGTAGTTTCCGAATAGCGAAAAACTTGGTGGGTAAACAATCGCCGTTAAGGTTTCATTAATATTGTGAAGAAATAAGCATAAGAAATTTTTGTTTAAATGTTTGATCCCCGGGGGAGGGGGAGGGGGGGATTTATTCATAGTTCGATTTTTTTTTAAGTTTTAAGCTTATTTTATCAGGATAGAATGTATTTCATGTTGTGATTTTGTTAAAATTGATATTTTTGTGTGATATTTCTACAGTGAAATCTATTAATCTGTTTGAAAAAAAAAAAGGTAACATCCCTTACGAAAGCACACATGTGTTCAATCTGAATAATAAGTATGACAAATATTAAGAAACTTCTAAAAAGGAAATGGAAATTCGAATTCTATTTTTTTAAATCTTTTATTTATTAAATACAAAAATTTCAAATCAACAAATTTTACGGTATATCTAAACAGTATAATGGTTTGGTTGCAGAAGACAAATTCCATTACAGATAAATTATAATTCGAAATTTATTTCACAGTATTCTGAAGCGTACGTTTTATTATTTTTTTATTTAAGTATTTAAAGGAAATTAAATTCTTTCAAACTCTGCAAACTCATTAATAATTAGTTTTGAACACAGACAATCATACACAACATAGCATTCATGCACGATGGTTTTTGATCGAGTAGATTATTTAAATAATAAGAATTCTTCAAACATTTTATTAAAAAGTAAGCATTTTTTATTCTTGGTCCTTTTTTTTATCGAGTTTTTGACGTAAAAGTTGACGCCATGTTTAAACGGAGTGAAAAAAAAATGGCCAACCCAGTACAGATAATCAAGTTGGCAATAACAACAAAGGTAGCAGGTTGCTATTCTATGGAATTTCAGTAGCTACTCTTTTATAATTACGTGAAAAATCAGACTTTTACATTCAAATTTTTTAATATCCGATGCGTGCAAAACAGTGTAAAAAAAGTACTTTTTTTTTATCTTTTCGGAATATGCCAACATTTCAAGTAAAATTTCTATTTCATAATATTCATGTTAATAGTAGCATCGATAACGCTGTTCCTGTGTGTGTATCTCTTCCGTGAGCTGAAAATTTTCCAAACATTATGTACGTGAATTATTTTTAAACAAATGATCGATTTTTTTTTTACGTAGTTATGAAAAATAAACTTTTGCTAGTGAAAAGTAAACTTTTTAAAACATGTTTCACTATTTCACTCGCTCGTGAAATAAAATACCTTATTTAAAAAACTATATTACTTTCACACTTATTACTTAAATAAATAAATTTTCATAGCAGCGATTCATTTATTTTTGCGTCCTGTTCAGAAGGGAAGCTATATTATGAATAAAATTGGAATGCTGATCGCAGTTTTTACCCATTTAGCCTGCAGGTGGCGCCAAGTATCTACGCTTAGTAAAGTAAGGGAGAAAAACGGCAATGCGCTCGTAGTTTCCGAATAGCGGAAAACTTGGTGGGTAAACAATCGCCGTTAAGGTTTCATTAATATTGTGAAGAAATAAGCATAAGAAATTTTTGTTTAAATGTTTGATCCCCGGGGGAGGGGGAGGGGGGGATTTATTCATAGTTCGATTTTTTTTTAAGTTTTAAGCTTATTTTATCAGGATAGAATGTATTTCATGTTGTGATTTTGTTAAAATTGATATTTTTGTGTGATATTTCTACAGTGAAATCTATTAATCTGTTTGAAAAAAAAAAGGTAACATCCCTTACGAAAGCACACATGTGTTCAATCTGAATAATAAGTATGACAAATATTAAGAAACTTCTAAAAAGGAAATGGAAATTCGAATTCTATTTTTTTAAATCTTTAATTTATTAAATACAAAAATTTCAAATCAACAAATTTTACGGTATATCTAAACAGTATAATGGTTTGGTTGCAGAAGACAAATTCCATTACAGATAAATTATAATTCGAAATTTATTTCACAGTATTCTGAAGCGTATGTTTTATTATTTTTTTATTTAAGTATTTAAAGGAAATTAAATTCTTTCAAACTCTGCAAACTCATTAATGATTAGTTTTGAACAAAGACAATCATACACAGCATAGCATTCATGCACGATGGTTTTTGATCGTGGGGATTATTTAAATAATAAAAATCCTTTGTATCACTTCCTCAAACATTTTATTAAAAAGTAAGCATTTTTTTTTTATATTGTTAAACTTTTTGAAGCATGTGTCATTATTTTACTCTCTCGTGAAATAAAATTCCCTCATCTTAAAAACTATACATTACTTTTCACACTTATCGCTTAAATAAATAAATTATTCACAGCAGCGATTCATTTATCACACCAAAACTATCAAAGAAAAGTGCCAGTAGAAATGGCTCTAGTAGTAAACAAACAGAAGTCAGCGCAATGTTTTTCCATAAGTTTTTACGCATTTCACCTGCAGGTGGCGCAAGCATCTACACTTATGGTCTCTATTTCGACTACACTATTTTTAAAGCTGCAAGTGGGGCCCGGATGGCCGAATGGTAAGCATCGCTGGCCAGCAGTCTGCGTGCTGTAACGGGCGCGGGTTCGATTCCCGCCTTCGCCCTGGGTGTATTTCCTCTCTTTGTGACAGTAAAAAATCTTTCTGTGTCTGTCTTGCTTGACGAAGACTTATAAGCGGCTCACTGAGCAAGCACACAAGTCGGAATATATATGTAAAATACCCTACCCTACCCTAAAGCTGCAAGTAAAAATTTTGGATTTTACACATTTGTGCTGACTTTGCCTGATTTTCAGCGCGCTATCCAATTTATTAGTCTGAAATAAATGATGCAGTTGACTTTTCTTTAGCTTGTTTGGAAAAACTATACTTTACTACACTATACTAAATATACTACTTTAACTTTTATATTGACTTTTTTGTTAGGAAATCAATACTTTCCTTGCTAGAAGGAGAAACCAAAAAATGGGGCAAAATTTCGGGGATTTTTCATGTTTCTGTCCCAGATTTTGTTCACAAAGTTGATATTCGGATTCAGCACCCTCGAAAACCGTTTAGGAAAAAAAGTTTTGTATTTTTTTCTTTCTTGAAACACCCCTTTTTGTTTACCTGGTTACTGGACTAGTTCTTTTTTCCCCCCATAAAGATGACATCGTAAAGAATTGCATGAATGCGCCATCTACCCTTCTCCGCGATGGCAACTGTTAATGAGAATTTATTTTCAAAATAGTGCTTTATTACTGCAGCGGTTGACGACACGTCACTACCTCCGCCGCTATACTCGCCGGACACCGCTCAGTATCAACAGAAGTAGAGAGACAGCTAAACTTGTTCCGTTCCTTCCTACTTCGCCCCATCGAGATCTTCGCCCGAGAACATTGAACCACGAGACATTCATTCCACTTGTAACTCTCTCGCCGCTGCTCCTTTGAGCGCTCTCGTGGCCCCTTTTTGTATCTCAGCTAACTACTTAATATGTAATCTAAATTGTAACTTCTAATGTTTAAATTAAAATTCTATTTGTTATTGTTTAAGCTGGCATGTATTCTTTTAACCTAAATGGAGTCAGATTATTAACCGTCCTTGCCTTACAGGTCCCAACATTTGGCGATCACGGACGTGCGAACTCGCATCCGTTTGAATCTTCCAAATTATGCGAAGCCCAGCAAAAATAATTTCTAAAATATTAATTATGCAAACAACAACATTCAATAGCAATGATATTTTAATGTTCTAATTTTTTTTTCCCCTTCAAACCAAAAAACGTGTGTACACCCACGTTGGATTTGCACGCGAGTAGAAATCAACCAAGGTATGTGAAAACTTTTATAACTGTTCTGGTCCTTTTCCCCACTGCATTTTTTGTTCATTTCCTTTCTTAAATTGCCTAAATATCCATGATGAATTACGACGAAATAAACTCCGCACCGTATACGAACGCGCACGCCGCAACGCATGCGTCAGCGCATGCCGCATCATGCGTGGCGCAGGCATCAAGCAGTGAAATCGAGGCTCTTCGCAACGTATTAGCCATGATGGGCCAAGAAGTCGAACGCCTTTCTTGCTAAAGGGATCGCTCGCGTACTCACTTCAAACAGCGCTCGTATTCGCGTGGGAGGTCCCGGAATAGGGAATACTGTTTTTATCACAATAGGTTCGGAAGCAAAGCGCGAAATTGTAATGAGCCATGCTCATTTTTGGCGAAAAATCCGTCATTCGAAAACGACTCGGGAAACTAGCGGTAGCGGCTGCAGGTAAAACAACGGCAGCAGTCGCTCAACCCACACGTCTGTTCATATACGACAAGAACTCGCACCTCAAATTCTTGGTCGATTCAGGATCGGACGTCTCGTGCGTCCCCGTCCCCAATGATGCTCGGAAGTTAAAACCGGATCCGCTTCAACTGTTTGCAGCAAATAACTCGCAAATATTTACATACGGAACAAAGCTGCTGCAAGTTAACCTAGGGTTAAGGCGAGACTTCACTTGGAAGTTTTTAATTGCAAATATTCCCGTCCCTATCCTAGGAGCTGACTTTCTGCGGCACTACGATTTGCTAATCGACCTCAAACGGCGCAGACTAATTGACAACCTGACAAAACTTACCCAACCTGGGGTTCTGTCTCAGCAAACAAACCACGCTTCCGTTAAACTCATATCTGACAACATCTCAGATGACACGCCGTACCACAAGATATTGAGGGAATTTCCCGACTTGTTGAAGCTAAATTCCGGATTGGGGTCGGTTAAACACAACACCGTCCATTACATAGAAACTACCGGACCTCCGATCCATAGCAAACCAAGGAGACTAAACCCAAAACTTCAAGATGAGGTGAAGAAAGAATTTGAGTTTATGGTCAAACAGGGTATTTGCAGACCCTCAAAATCTCCTTGGTCTTCACCGCTTCACGTCGTTTCAAAGAGCTCAGGTAGCATACGGCCCGTAGGAGATTACAAACGCTTAAACGCCTGCACCGTGCCCGATCGCTACCCCATTCCGCATATACAGGATTTCTCAAACGCTCTACACGGAAAAAACATCTTCTCAAAACTCGATATTGTCCGTGCCTATTTCCATATTCCTGTACACCCTGACCACATACAAAAAACCGCAATCTGCACACCGTTTGGTTTATTTGAATTCCCCTTTTTAAACTTTGGTCTATGTGGTGCCGCGCAGACGTTTCAGCGTTTCATGAACGAAATTCTCGGAGATCTTAATTTCTGCTACGTCTACCTTGACGATATTTTAATCTTCAGTAGCTCTGAAGAGGAACATAAAGTTCACCTAAGACGCGTACTTGAAAGACTTAACGCTTACGGCTTAACTGTCAACGTGGCAAAATGTATTTTCGGAGCATCCGAAATTCCTTTTCTTGGGCACCTCATAACAAAAGACGGTACCAAACCACTTCCGGATAAAATCGATCCGATTCAAAATTACCCGCGACCGAAAACAATTCGCGAAATTCAACAATTTTTGGGGTTCCTAAACTTTTTTAGACGTTTCTTACCAAACATTGCACAGCACCAAGTGCACTTAACTTCCTATCTCAAAGGTGCAAAGAAAAACGACAAGACCAAAATCGCCTGGTCAGACAACGCTGAAGCCGATTTCCAAAAATGCAAAGAGTTAATTGCAAACGCTGTTCTCTTGGCACATCCTAAGCCAGACGCTAACTTATCATTGCAAGTAGATGCGTCCGACTTTTCAATTGGCGGAGCTCTAATGCAAGTTGTAGAGAACGAACTACAACCGCTCTCGTTTTTCTCCCGAAAACTTTCTCCTGCAGAAAAAAACTACAGCGCCTACGATAGAGAACTGTTAGCAGCCTACGCCTCAATCAAGCATTTCAGGCACATGTTAGAAGCGCGACACTTCACCCTCCATACGGACCACAAACCCTTAACCTACGCTTTTCGGCAACGCTCCGATAAATGCTCACCTAGACAAGCTAGACAATTAGACTTTATTTCTCAATTTACGACTGATATTCGCTATATCAAAGGCTCCGAAAACATCGTGGCAGACGCACTTTCACGTATAAGTTCCATTTCCATGCCAAGTCCAATTGACTATGAGCAAATCGCACAAGCTCAACAAAACGACCCCGAATTACAAAGCCTACTCAGCAACTCAAATATTTTCCATTTTAAGAAAATAAACCTTCCCGACTGCAAGCAGGCTGTGTTTTGCGATCTTTCAACAGGCACTGCCAGACCGTACATTCCCAAACAATTTCGCGAGCACGTTTTCGCAACGCTACACAACGTGTCTCATCCAGGGGCTCGAAGCACCTCAAAACTCATCAGGACACGGTTTGTATGGCCCTCGATCGGAAAAGACTGCACTAATTGGGCAAGGTGTTGCATCCCATGTCAGAAATCAAAAATCGCGAGGCACAATAAAACCCCTCTCGGAAAATTCGTGGACCAGACAGAAAGGTTTTCACATGTCCATATCGACATAGTAGGTCCCCTACCCCCTTCGCAAAATAATTACTATTTATTAACAATGATAGACAGGTTCACGAGATGGCCGGAGGCAGTGGCAATACCAGACATTCGGGCAGAAACGGTGGCACAGCACTTCTACGCCACCTGGGTTTCCCGTTTTGGATTCCCGGAACGCCTAACTACAGACCAAGGGCGCCAGTTCGAGAGTGCTCTGTTCCGTGCCCTCTCGCAACTCCTGGGAATCAAGAAGCTGAGGACCAGCCCATACCACCCGCAGTCGAACGGACTCATCGAGGAGTTCCACCGACCTATGAAGGCCACACTGAAGGCGTACGACACCAACGAGTGGGCAGCTGCTCTCCCCACCCTACTGCTTGGATTCCGGACCGCCTTCAAGGAGGACATACGCGCCACATCGTCCGAGCTGGTGTACGGGCAGACGATCCGCTTGCCTGGAGAGTTCTTCGACCCTACACCCACAGAATCCTCTCCCCAGCAGCTCGTGGAGGATATCAAGTCCCACTTCAGTAGCATTCGCCCCGTGCCAACGTCGAGCCACGGAAGGAGAAGGACGTTCGTCCACCCACAGATGCGAGCCTGCACCCACGCCTTTGTACGGCACGACGCCGTGCGCAAGCCACTCCAAGCACCATACGACTGACCGTATCCAGTCCTTGAGAAGAAGGAGAAGACCTTCGACTTGGAGATCAAAGGCGAGCGACGCACCATCTCGATCGACAGATTGAAGCCAGCTTTCATCGTCGCAGACTCGCCACCCATCAACCCTTCAACAGCCATCGACTTGGAGCCGGGAGTACAGCCAGGTACCTTCTCTCCGGAGGTGCACCCACAGAAATCAGCATCTGTCCAGAGTGACCGTCAAGCCTCGACCGACTCCGAGCGATCGACAACCCATGTTGGCCCTGCACCCTCGACAAGAGCGAAGCCATCAACGGAGCACTCGTCGCCAGCAGCATCGTCTTCGACAGCGGGATCATCTAGAAGGCCCCCTGGAGTTCTCGCACCAGCTCTAAAGACAACTCGTGCTGGTCGTGTCATCACGCTCCCTCGTCGTTATGTCACATTCACCTAACGTTCCACTGCGGGGGGGAGTGTGCAGCGGTTGACGACACGTCACTACCTCCGCCGCTATACTCGCCGGACACCGCTCAGTATCAACAGAAGTAGAGAGACAGCTAAACTTGTTCCGTTCCTTCCTACTTCGCCCCATCGAGATCTTCGCCCGAGAACATTGAACCACGAGACATTCATTCCACTTGTAACTCTCTCGCCGCTGCTCCTTTGAGCGCTCTCGTGGCCCCTTTTTGTATCTCAGCTAACTACTTAATATGTAATCTAAATTGTAACTTCTAATGCTTAAATTAAAATTCTATTTGTTATTGTTTAAGCTGGCATGTTTTCTTTTAACCTAAATGGAGTCAGATTATTAACCGTCCTTGCCTTACAGGTCCCAACATTACTAAGAAGAACCTGTGTTTTTTTATTTGTATAAGCGTTTTTCTTTATATATTCTACTGGTGCGTAACTTACTTTTAAATCAAGTAAAGGCAAGTTAAGTATCGGGGAATGTTGCCCAATGGGAACGCGATGCTTAAATTGTCTTTGTGCATTTTAAAGACTTTGACCGCGTTAGCAGAAATTGTGTTGGAAACATCATACGTTCAAAAACGTAGTAATATATATAATTTAGTGTTTATTACACATACAAAATATTTGCACTTGAAACAAGTAAAGATTTTTAGATATTGAACATACGAACACAGTTTGAATAAACGTTTACCATTTAACGGTTTTCAACCACCTACATCATTTCTAGTCAGAATGTAAGCTTCGAAAAGACTCTCTTCCCCCATCCCTTCACTGGGTTTTCTACGAAAAGGGGGGAACATCGCCTATCTAATCCTAACGCGCTTGAGGTTTACAATCAAAACAGTTAGTATTTCCCCATGTAGGGTGGGGAAAAAACCGAAACAGCTATAAATCACCCCGCTTCCAAGAAAACCGCACTCGTGGATGGGGGAGGAAATGCTTTCTAAGCTTACATTCTAAATAGACCTACTATTACGATAATGCAAGTTAGGATCAATATTAAAAATATGAAATATTATTGGAAAAAATAACTTTGTGAACTGTGTTTGGAAGTTTAAGAAGTAACAAATTAAAAAAAAATCTTAGTTTAAGTCGTTTTATTTGTAGAGGTACGAATGAAAGTTTGTGAAACTTTTTTTTAAAATCATTATAGACGTTCTTATTTGAATGCTTATATCCAAACAAATAATGCAAATAAAATTAATTTTTTGGGGGGATCTTGGGTATTTTAAAGGTTACAAACATTTTTATTTAAAAAATTGTGTTCCTATTGGATTTTTTTTTAAGGTGGTAACCATTTTAATATGTAGACGACCTCTTATACAATTTTTGTTGCCAGTAATCGATTCCTTACGCTTTTCATGAAAAATGACACCTTTCACATTATTTCCTGACCAATAGACGCCGAGTAACATGATGTGGAGCGTCCCCTCCCTCCCCCCTATTGTGTAAGTACCACCTAAACAGTTGGGTAGTGTTTTGCTTAGTTGAAATTTATCCAATTGAAACCAATAATGTTTAATAAATAGCAGAATTAATAATAAGTTTCCCTTAAGGAATCTGACTGTATCTAACTGTAACTGTGAACATTGGAACTGAACCAGTCTAACTGTAACTGTCAGCATTGGAGAAGCAGAAGTGTTTGCTAACGAATAGGGAAAGCGCAGTGCTACGTCACGCTAAAACCACGTGCTTCCCGGAAAGGCAGAGGGAATCAAAACATTGCACACATTTTCGGTGCGTTTGACCTAGACCTTGGTAGGTTTTGTTTTAGAAACGCTTATATTTTGGGCTTAATTATGTTTTGTATTCTTTTTTTATGAAGCTGAGATTCTTAAGAATTAATAGAAAATAATTTTTTAAAATATGGCAGCATAATTTTGATTTGAAACGAGCCTGAAAATACATGTCTACCAACCATCACCATCAGATGTGTTAGCGAAAGGGGAAAAACAAACATTTATTCGTGAATATTTTACACTATATGACTAACCCATGAATATAATACCGTATAATTACATGAAAATATGTGCTCGTTGATTTTTTCATCCTTAATTTTAAGGTTTGCATGTTTATTTTGCTGTGTTTTAAAATTTATGACAGATTCTTGTTTACATTCAATGTTCGATTTATAGTAGTATCTGTATATTTGTCTTGTATTTAGAAAAAAAATATCAGGCACGTTGTGCACAGAACTTAAGTATTATACCCATTTTATTCTATGTTTAACTATTAAATACTTTTCTCTTATGTAATTGGAAATTATTAAAAAATTGTGTACCCTCCAACTGAATGGTCAAATCTAAAGAATGCAATTATTGTTATGAAGCAGTTTAAATCATAATTATTGGTTAAAGAGTGCTTTGCAGTTATTATCATTCCATTTTCATTTGTATTGTTTATGTATGACAACAGCTTCAAATAATGTGCACATTAAAACTTTTTTTTCTTAAACAAGGATACATCCCAATACCGAACTTCTGTGATTCAACCCTATAGTATTGTGGCTTATCATTGGGGTTCAGTTTTTAGGAATCCCATCTCCATTATCGTTGTATAAATTTGAGCGGAATGTTTTAGCACATTTTTGAAAATGTGAAATTGTAATGTTGTATTGTGTTCATATTATAGATTAATTCGTAGGAAAAATGTTGTTTATCATAGGGTTACATAGGATTACTGGAATATCTGCGTATGAGAGTTGTGACATGATCCACTCACCTGATTGGCTGGAACATAGCCATGCTCCCGAGATACGGAGCTGTTATTTTTTCACCCCGTTCTACTAAATCACATCTAAACGATATGATGAAAGGAACTTAACCACATTTTGTTATTGATTTTGTTTTCAATGATCTATATTCTTCAATATATATTCTTTTTTGGATTAAAATTCTTAACGGTAAAGCTGTAATCCATGTTTTAATACCGGCGTGTGTCATTGCTATGGAATACACAAGTTGTTTTCACTCGCAAAAAGTGTATAAAGCTTTACATCTTAATCTTTGTAATGTATTGTAAATTAAAAACCATGAGGACTATTTCGATTCTAAAAGTAGTATTTTTTATCACTGTACTACCAGAGAATGCGATTTGTAATGTCGAAGTTAGCGGACGGTATTTGGCATGTCTTTAGCATGCGTTGGCGGAACAATACTTGGCGGGGTAACGTAAACAAAACGCAAATCAAAGTAATTGCTTACTTAAAAGTTGAAAACATTCTTATTTCTTCCAAACTAAGCAACAACATAATGTTTATATGTGTAAAACTGGAATCAATAACTAGTTTTGTTTTCTTGGCGAGTTTTGGCTAAGCGATAACGATTCTAGTATGGCACACCTGCTGAGCTCCTTGGCGTTACCCTGTACAGCACACAGTGCATTGAAAGTACCTTAGGTCATCATAACCCTATTTTTTTAGGTTTTGTGACTATTTGAAGAAATTTTTTCAATTTTTTTTTTTTTTGAAATACTGATCTAAAAACAACTTATCAATGTACATAACGACGGAAAAAATTATTCTTTGTTGTGGCATAACTGCAATAATGTGTTGGTGTACCTGTGGTATGTCAACAAATGAGTTGTCTGAAAAATGTCAGTTATTTCTAATGTTTACCAATAATTATTGCAAAGCATTGTTTTCAGAGCAACCCTTTTCCCATAAAGAAGTTAATAAATTAATTGTTTCGAGAAATTGATTATTTGAGAGATAAAGTGAAGGATCTGAAACTGGTTGAACTAATCAAAATAAAAATGAAGAGCATATGCTTGTGTTCATATGTTAAGTAGTACGAAAAAAAGTATCCTTTTACACTGGTTTTCTTCTTAGTTATTCCAAGTAATTGTTAAGAAAATGTCTGATACTGTTTATTGTGAAAAAATTGTAAACTTAGTGCTAAGAATCAACTTTTAATTGCTAATCAAGTTAAAGTTGAATCTCTTTAAATACTGATCTGGCTTACTGTTTTGTAAATCTGTCCTCTGTAGCTAATAAAGTATTTGTAAAGTATTCAAATATTTTATGTATTTTGTTTCATGAACCAAACATGCATCATGTTTTAAATCGCATGTATTCAGTACATGCATCATTATCATGTTTTTTCCACTCTTCCATTTTAAGTACTTTGCTATATAAACACTACTCAAGTATTTCACTACATAAATTGAAAATAAATAAGTAATGTTAAAACAGGGACAAAATCATCTGAAGAAAAGAGTACGAATAGAATTTAAACCATAAACTAGGACTTGACTTGAGGAGGTCAGAATTCAGTTTTCAAAGCATGTGCTATACAAGCATGTCCAGTACACAAAACAAAAAGTAAAATATGCAAGTTGAGCAAATAAATCAAAACCTGTGAAAGTTATACATATTTTTTTTATTTAGAATAAATATGCATAGATAGTACATAAAAGTAAATATACATAATAGTGCACATGAATAGACACAATAAACAGTTTCTTTAAAATTTTAATGCAACAGAAATAAAAGAATGAGTATATATATACCTGAAATAGCATATCCGTAAGCAGCTAAGGATTTGTTGTTCTTTAAACATTTGCATCAAAATAGCAAACAACTAATAAACAACAACTAACTAAATTGTTAAAGATTTCACGATACTCGATTTCACACAAATTCTCACATCATTCAGCCACTTATCTGCAGAAATCTCAAACTAATCATAAAAATAATTGCAAAAATCTTCTTTCTCATTCTTCAACATATTCATTTCCCATCGCCTCATTAAGGCTCAAAGCGTATTTAGATAAAGATAATTTCACTGAATCGTAAGAATGGTCGCGAAAGGCCATGTTGAGATTCGAAAGGCATCCAATCTTTTTGCCTTTCCAACGGCTTCCGGCTCGGCAATGTTTGTAAATATGCGCTTTCTCTATACAATGGTCAATTCCCGTATTTTTTAAAAACACTTCAAAACTATTTGTCTTAATAGACAAAACAACGCTGATTCCAAATATCCTGGTTAAAATATCGAAAAACATTTGTTTAATTTAATATTTAATTTTAAAAACTCGCAGAAATTAGTTCTTGTTTTAACCGTTCTGCTATTGGTTGGAGCGGTTGTGACGTCACCATTTATGTTCGTGGGTTTGTTTACTAAAGTTTACAACGGCGTGCAGACGACCTATCTAGAGTTTTCAATTGATTTCTTATTAAATTTATTTTATTTCTAAAACGTTCGGATTTTTATTTTTTATTTTTAATTTACTATTATTTTTTGTTCTAATTGTCTTTTTTCTTCAATTTATTTCGATGGAACCAGGCTTTTTCAAAGCGCAGAGCGACAACTTACCCAAAAGCTGCGTTATTATCTAACACGATTGAAGTTTTGTAAAATCATTGTATCTAAGTTTATAATTTTATTTAACAACTCAAATGCATGTACCATTTATACATTCTTTTTTTCAATTTAATTCCAATTGAAAAACCCAAAAATAACTAAATATAAGCTATTAATTAATTACTTTATGTATTTAGAACATTGATTCCAAAGCACTCGTGCTGCCATCTATTATTTAGATATTTACACTGTCGCTTTTTACTATAACTTTTTGAACAACAAACAATTATGCAATTAATAACTCAAACATTAAAGAAAAGTAGCTGAAAACTGAAAAAAAACCCCTCTCTTTTGTTTATAAACTTTTACAATGAGCTATTATCTATACTTCCTGCAAAGCAAGTTGTCTACAGCTTACGATTTAGGAGAAACAGGATCACGTTATAGCCTTTATCCATTGTTTTCTTCTTTCAGGACAATTACTTGGAATATAAAAAAAAATCTTTTCTGGGATAGTAACTGTAGTATTATGGCACTCAGGAACTATGCAATACTGATATGACATGTTCAAATAGTTTTAACAAACGAAACTAATTGTATCGCATACTTCACAGTTTCAGTTTCACACAAATGTCAATATCAACCAGAGCTGATCGGAATATGTCAGCGAGTTTTGTAAAAACTGACGTCATAGCGTTTCCGCGCGCTTTTGAGTGATTTTCGCGCGCTTCTCGAAAGCTCGACTTTGAAATTGAATAAAAAAATAAATACGCATCGGAAATTTTTTTTGTTTGGACTAATATTTTTTTTTTCGACATCCTGCATCGAATAAAAAAATATATAAAAAAAATGTGGGAATGGACAATTCCCGTATTTTTTAAAAACACTTCAAAAGTATTTTCCTTAATAGACAAAACAACGCTGATTCCAAATATCCTGGTTAAAATATCGAAAAAAATTTGTTTAATTTAATATTTAATTTTAAAAACTCGCAGAAATTAGTTCTTGTTTTAACCGTTCTGCTATTGGTTGGAGCGGTTGTGACGTCACCATTTATGTTCGCGGGTTTGTTTACTAAAGTTTACAACGGCCTGCAGACGACCTATCTAGAGTTTTCAATTGATTTCTTATTAAATTTGCTTTAGTTCTTAAACGTTCGGATTTTTATTCATTACTAGCAAATTTATACCCGTACTTCGCACGGATTAAAAAAAAATTCAAATCTATCCAAGTATGTGTACTATATAACCTGTTTTAACCCTTTCGCTACGAAGGATATTTGCTTCCTCGTAGTATTTGAAAGGAATAACATTATCGAATCCTTAGTTGTTCGGGCGTTTTGGGGCGCTTCCGCAAGGAAAGGAATAAAATCATAAACTTAAGTTATTCTTCCCGCTCGTTTTCGAGTATGAAATCCCGTTTCATTGTTTTAAAATTCAGAAATCAAAAATACGGTGTAAAATGCACTCATAAATGGCATCACAATTCCCTCATAAATAAATATCGTCACCTGACTGTGGTTCTAAAATACGACGCCCTTCGCCAATAGCCCTCGTGCAGCTCTAGAGCGACGTTAATTCAAACCAAAACAAAAGAAACATAAATAAATAAAACCTTTTAACTCTTTTGGCGCGTTTTGGGAAATAATTTGGCGAGAAAATAGATATAGCTACAAACACACCATTATACAGCTCTAACACAATGACCTTAGCACAACCAACCAGCTTATAAATTAGTTTTAAAAAACATTTTAGCCATTGGGCGAATTTTATACATAATTTGGCGAGATTGGCAACATATATGGCGAAAAAAATAAAGAATAAAACCCTGATATGTAGCTGTAGTGCGATGGCCTTTATTAACCATCATAGTTCAGTAATAGCTTAACAAACATTGTGCCCATTTGGCGAGATTGGCAACGTATTTGGCGAAAAAATAAAGACATAAAATCCTAATATGCAGCTGTAATGCGATGGCCTTTATTGACCATCATAGTTCAGTAATAGCTTAACAAACATTTTGCCCATTTGGCGAGTTTCAATTAATTTGGCGAGATTGGTAACATATTTGGCGAAACAATAAAGACATAAAACGCTTATACGCAGCTCTAGTGCAATTTCGTTATTAACCATCGCATTTCTGTAATTGCTTAGCCATACATTTATTGCTGCATATTTGCAATCAACAAAACCATCAATGAAGAAATCATCAACTAAACCCACAATATATCCTCGTATGAAAACTGGTAAGAAATACGTCACTTGAAACATATCAATTATTTTCAAATGATGATTTTAGTTTCTGAAAGTAATGGCAACACAAAAATAAACATTTTAAACTTCATTTTTATTATTATAGATTAAAATATCAAGTTAAAAATTAAAAGTTGCCTTGATATAAATTAAAGAATAATATAAAATGAAAGTTTACTACTTAAAATGATTGTAAACTAAATCTTTAAAATGAAAATATTTGTAAGTTTTTAAGAATAAAGTATTTTCTTTTTTATATTTTAACTATTTTCGAAAAGTTTATTTTAATTTCTTCTGCTGAATGGCAACTCGAAAGAAAAATTTTCATCGGATTTGAGCCAAAGTGGTGTATTTTTTTCAGAAAATTCTAATTTTCTCTAAAAATAGAACATTTTGAGCTCTGAAAGTTCTTATTTTGCAACTCAAGTATGAAATACGTATTTCTACCAAGTTACGAGTCAAACAAATGTCTAGTTTGTGAGTTTCGGAGAGACATACATACACACATACACACAAAACTTTATTTTTATTATTATAGATTTTTAATTTACTATTATTTTTTGTTCTAATTGTCTTTTTTCTTCAATTTATTTCGATGAAACCAGGCTTTTTCAAAGCGCAGAGCGACAACTTACCCAAAAGCTGCGTTATTATCTAACACAATCGAAGTTTTGTAAAATCATTGTATCTAAGTTTATAATTTTATTTAACAACTCAAATGCCTGTACTATTTATACATTCTTTTTTTCAATTTAATTCCATTTAAAAAAACCCAAAAATAACTAAATATAAGCTACTAATTAATTACTTTATGTATTTAGAACATTGATTCCAAAGCACTCGTGTTGCCATCTATTATTAAGATATTTACACTGTCGCCTTTTACTATAACTTTTTGAACAACAAACAGTTATGCAATTAATAACTAAAACATTAAAGAAAAGTAGCTGAAAACTAAAAAAAAAAACAACACTATTTTGTTTCTTAACTTTTACACACACACAATGAGCTATTCTCTATACTTTCTGCAAATCAAGTTGTCTTCAGCTTACGATTTAGGAGAAACAGGCACGTCGCATAGCCTTACTTGGAATATAAAAAAAAATCTTTTCTGGGATAGTAACTGTAGTATTATGGCACTCAGGAACTATGCAATACCGATATGACATGTTCAAATAGTTTTAACAAACGAAACTATTTGTATCGCATACTTCACAGTTTCAGTTTCACACAAATGTCAATATCAACCAGAGCTGATCGGAATATGTCAACGAGTTTTGTAAAAACTGACGTCACAGCGTTTCCGCGCGCTTTTGAGTGATTTTCGCGCGCTTCGCGAAAGCTCGACTTTGAAATTGAATAAAAAAATAAATACGCTTCGGAAATTTTTTTTGTTTGGACTAATATTTTTTTTTCGACATCCTTCATCGAATAAAAAAATTTAAAAAAATGTGGGAATTGTCCATTGTCCATTGCTACTTAAAAGATTATTACACTGTATTGTCCTTAAACCTTATGTGTGTGTTAAATATAACGTATTAAATAAAAACGGGTTGATTTGAGTTATGAAAACATAAGTGAAAACCAAAACTTAGTCCCGTTACATGACAAAAAATATATCCATAAAAAATCGTATAGGATTTTGAATGAATTTTAATTTATTTTAATGAAGTATATAAAAAAATTGAACATGTTGGACTTAGTATTCTACACAGTATTCTACAGTTTATAACACAGCAAATTTTCATTCTTAAAAATAATCAATAATGGGATTGTTTTTACGTAGCGTATGGCAAAGTCCTAACGGTTAGTTTTTATTTGTTGTCTGTAAATACTTTTGTTTTGGTATTTGAAAATGAGTTTTCTTACATATTTTGCTTCTTAAATTTTTTAAATGCTAATTACTTGCTGTGCTTTTGGTTGTTCAAATTGTTTGTTAAAGAAAGCTTGCATAGAGAGAAAAGTTCATCTGAAGGAAGAGTTCAGAAATAAAAAAAAATTAAATGTTTGACTTCACACTATAGTCTATAGCTTCTCTCACAGCAAATTTTCATTATGAAATATATTCAGCAATGAGAATGTTTCAGATCATGTTACTCTCTTGTTTTTCTTTTTTCATGTCCTGCGATTTCATTGTTAATTTCAGTTTCACTCTCAAAATAACCTTTTCTATCTATCCTTTTCCGACTGAGCTATCACGATCGTGAGGGTATAAAAGAGAATGTTCAAGCTCTTCAAAAATAACGATACCGAAGCAGCTGACTGGCACCTTTCGTTATTTGTATAAAAAAAATGACTATGTTTTTAAGGAATTGCTTTCATTGATGCTGTTTAACGCATTTTTTTCGATAAAACTCAAAATTTAGTCTCAGAATTTTAAATCAGCGCCATCTGACAGCCGGTCATTTTGATGGCTATGCAGGTTAGCATTTTGAAAATATAATAAGTAAAATATTCTTACGAAACTCATATTTGATCAACAAAACAAAAGTAATTCCAGAAAAAAAAGGAGACCGCTGGAGTGGTTCATTCACGATGTGTAACATCTCCCTTCTTAAAGAATAAAATTTTACTGTTCTCACAGAAATATTCTCTAAACCGACATCTCACAGAAATATTCTCTAAACCGACCTTAAGTTTGCAGCAGAGAAATGTACTATACTGCTCCCATTGGTTGCTCCTTTGACCCTGATATTCGTACGCCCTGTTACGTCAAAATCAATGGAAAAAATAATTAAAATAACACTCTAAATGAAGCTAAACTAATAAAAATAATAAATGTATGTCTTGAAATAACAAATAAAATTGTTTATTGAATGTAAAACACCTTTTTTTATTCGATTCTCGCACTCGAAAATGGGAACTATTTACCCTTTTTCTCGTAGAACATTTGTATACTGCAAACTTAACGTCGGTTTAGGTTGTAGAGTGCTCACAGCCCAGTGCGGTTTGTTTTGTTTTGCTTTGTTTAACATATCTACAGTATTTAAAAATTACACGTATTAAGAGTTCCTTTGTTTTCCTTATATGGATGTGAAATAATCTTAATTATTTTTAGAAAATAATATCAATAAGCATGGTTCACAACTTACAGAATAGCAATAATTATCTCATTTTAATTGTTTATTTTTCCTTTTCTATGTAGGTACTACCAAGGTCTACAAGCAATCGTTCTAAGAAATCCTATAGAGCCGCTTTTATTGTCGGATTTCTATTGATTTTCTCGAAGAAACATTTTTTTTTTTTTTTTTTTTTTTTTTGTAAGTTGCATTGCCTACTAATAATGAAATCCGTCATTTCGTGGTATGACTGATGACCAGGTAACCAAGTTAAGTGTGTCTTGAACATTGTCTACGGTTTATAGCAGTGCGGGTTGCAGACAATCGTCATGTCGTTGCATTTTTTTTTTTTGTATTTCAATAAAGCGGCTGATTCATTTTACTGTAATTTTTGTTAAATTCGATGCTAATCAAAATGACAGTTCTTTTTTTTGTTTTCCTTGGAAAAAAAAGATGTATATCTTTTAAGACGATTATTAAGCAAAAAGCTTTCCGATCAAGGTCTAATAAGGGGAGAAAACCATTAACATTTTAACGAAATTGAATTTTTCAAAGATTATTTGATTCGTTAACATGGTTGGGTGAGTCGTTTCAATTACGCGGTTCTGCTAATACAGGGTGAGGCAAATAAAAGGGGCCCCAACGTAGAGATAAGAATACGACAGAAATGTCGCCAAGTCAAAAACCAATACAAAAATAGTTTGTTATCTGAAGCTATTGACCGCTTCAATATTAAGCGCAAACAAACGCTTGGCGAATTATTTGCCGGAAACTACGCTATGGTTTGAGAAGCTAGTTGAAATGAAATATAAACAAGGTTTGTAAAGCTGATAAATAAAATTCCCACTATTGATAATTTCGGTTCGTTATTTAACCTAGAGAATCGGAACTTTTTTATTTTGTTAATACAAAACATTAAAAAAATGACCAAGAAAATGACTTTATATTGTACAAATATGTACGAACTAGGACTTATACCTAAATTCTCAGCTCAATTTTAATTAGAAATTATTTTTTAAAAAAATTTAATCAAAATTTTAAAATTTTTATTAATTTGTTTATAAAAAAGTTCTTAAAATAATTTCTAATTAAAATTGAGCTGAGAATTTAGGCATAAGTCTTTGTACATATTTGTACAATATAAAGTCATTTTCTTGGTCATTTTTTCAATTTTGACCTCAAAATTTGCCGCGCAAGCCTACTCCCTACGTGTTAAAATAGCTTTATGTTTAATATCATTTATTTTAGTTTTGGCTAAAGTTTCATAAATTTTAAAATTTGTTTTATATTAAATAAATCTTATAGAATAACATAAAAAATTATACTTGTATATTGAGTAGTTAAAAAGTTACATGAAAGATCAAACTATACTTTGTAGTACTTTCTTTGCACATTTTTAAGACTCCTATGACCCCTTAAGCAGCACATTTTAATGAATGTGAGAAAACATATCGTACAAGTTTACAACAGAACAGAGTGATTTACGGCATTTGTATGAATTAGTATCTCTAATTTGGCATTTGCATGTATTAGTATAGTTAATTTTGTATTGGCATTCATTAGCAAATTTAATTTGATCCCCCTCCCAAGTAGTAAAATGTTCGGTTCCCAATAATTTTGTTCTCCGCCTAAGTAATAAATGGAGTTTTGTCTGTTTCTAGTTCTAATTTTCGATACGGGGTAGAGCCACTGTAATATCTTATGCTGTGCCGAAACACAACACGCGAAAATTAACATAAGAAGCAACTGACCGTGAAAAACAAGATTAGTCAGTAGGGTGGGCCGAAAAAAACTTTTTATTTTATTTCGGATCGCTATAGTGCGGAAAAGTTGCCATTGGTAAAGACATGAAAAATGCACAAAAAATTATTTTTTTATTACCTTATCTTCCGTTCGCGCAATGCCATCAAAGTTGGCAAAAAATTGTTAAAAACCGTAAATTTTCATAATTTTTTTAAAACACGGTAGATGTTTTAAATTACGTTCCTATATCATGAATTAACTACTAAAAGTATGTAAAATCCATATATTATAGCACTTATTAATAATAAATACTATATTATATATAACAATAAGTTATTATACATTTGTGTCAGATCTTCAGGCCACTCAACGTAGTATAAAATTAAGAAAATTCGTATTTTTCGCTAAATTTCAAAGTTTTAACTTTTTGTAAATTTTAATCATGTAACATGATATAGAAAATCAATTAAAATCATATATCGTGTTTAAAAAAATTATGAAAAATTACGATTTTTGACAATTTTTGCCAACTTTGATGGCATTGCGCGAAGCGAACGGAAGATATAGAAATAAAAAAATAATAAATAGTGCATTTTTCATGTCTTTACCAATGGCAACTTTTCCGCACTATAGCGATCCGAAATAAAATAAAAAGGTTTTTTCGGCCCACCCTATTAGTCAGCATTATTATAGTAAATAAATCATCATCATCATCATCATCATCATCATTATTATTATTATTATTATTATTATTATTAATTTTTCGAATTGTTTGTAAATGATTGTGATGTAAAATCATATCTTGTTTGATTCGGAAAATATTTTACAAGTAGTAATAAGAGAAAAAAGGTGAAAGTTGTCGCAACCATAGAAAATAAATATAAATATATACACTAATTGTTTATAATTATGAAAAGAATGCCATTTTAATATGTATGAAAACAATTTTATTGTTATAATTATGAATATAATGCAATCATTATAGTTATTCATTCGATAATTAAACAACACTTTTTATAAATTTATTTATAAAATATTTAATAAAAAACTAACAATGCACGATATTTCAGTATTTTTCATCATATCATAGAAAAAGAAAAGAAAGAACGAAACTTTTTATTTTCAAGCACATAATATTATTGGTTGCCAAGTGGTCCCCGGGCCCTTCCAGACAACACATAAAATTATGCAATCAAAATCATTAAGGAAAATTAAAAATGACATTTCAAATTACACTCAAATTAAAGGGGAACGAAAATAACTTGTTATTGATAATCAATAGTATAACTTTGCAAGTGTCAGCATTCAACGTATATCATTGATGATGAACGATATTTATTTGATAATTAACAATATTTATTTAGCAAGTAATACTTTAATAAATAATAATATTTAGTTGGCAATTAACTATATTTAAGTGAAAATTAAAATTATTAAAATAAAAATCAGCACTATAAAAAAAAATAACTATATTTTACTACAATACTTTTTCTATGATAATTTACATCATTAAATTGATTTCCAACAATATTTATTGGAAAACGGACAATATTTCATAACCATTAAGCAACAGTCCTTTAAAAATACTGACTCGGCATTCATTTTCACAGGAATACTTTATTCAATACTAATTAACATTAAATTATGACAATGGTTAAAAAAAACTTAATCCATTAACTTTTTTTTATGAATATCATTAACACTTAGTCACCATTAACAACTTAGACTTTTAAAAATCGTTTTCCTTGTAACTTAATTTGTTCAAGATAAATTGTTCAAAACTTTGATCTTCATTTGTCTTATACACATTGTTTATTCAAATTAACTTTGGCAGAAAGCTAATTTACGCGGGACATATTTTCTTGCCGACCGTCGTTAATGGGATAAGATATCGAGTGAAGACGAAACAGGTAATTACACCATTTTTATGCCTCGCTGGACCAACATCCGATCCTGGGTGGTTCAAGTACAGGGTGGTTAAAAAATAACGCTCGCTGTAGTGTAGTGTAATCGTTTCCGGCTGCTTATGTCTAGCCTCCATTAGGAGCTTTAACACAGCCAATAACGCCTCGTAATTTAGAACCCTGGACACCTGAGCGGGCACCCAACGGAACTCGAAAGACATCGGATGCTGACGCCATCGGGACTTTGGACTCCACAGATTTAACGAGCACGTCTGTCCCAGTGTACTCGGGCCCATCCGTCACGAGTTGGATTTTCTACTATTTCCAAGTACAGATATATGATTTATAGTATGACTGGTAGTAGGTGGGATTCGAACCCCCGCACTCCTGAGAAGGCTGAATACTGAGGCGGATACCTTAACCACTCGACCACGGATAGGCCTATATGACGCTCGCTATTCGGAGTGGTCTGTAGCTTGAATGGATAATCCCAATGCATCAAACATTGAGACACTTACTAATCAAGAAGGGGGGGGGGGGAAAGAATGGAATCATAAAAACCACAGAATCATAAAAAAAGAATAATCATTAAAAAAAGCAAACTCGTCTCTTGACCAGGGTTCTAAATTACGAGGCGTGGCCAATTATGGCCAATTACGGCCAACACAGCCAATTACGCCTTGTAATTTAGAGCCCTGGTCAAGAGGCGAATTCGTTTTTTATGATTCCATTCTCTCTCTCGCTCTCTCTCTCTATCTCCCCCCTCTTCTTGAATAGCAAGTGTCTCAAAGTATATTGCATTTGTATTATTCATTAAAGCTACAGACCACTCCGAATAGCGAGCGTTATTTTATAACCACCTAGTATACAGTACACCAAAATCTACCACGGCTTTACGAAAATAATCAATTCTGCCGGGTACCAAATCGGACGTACAATTACCACCACCACAAAACAACAACAACAACGGCCAATAACTCAACTAATCCCCCAGACGTTAAAAAGGAAGCAAAATAATAATAAAAAAAGAACACGAAATACCACAGAGCGTAAAAAAACAATCAAGATCTAAAGGTCGAGGGGAAAAAAAAGGAAGAACAACAGGTCCTGAACGAGTTGCAGCGAAAGTTTTTACTCAGAGTCAAAGTTAGTGAGAGTCTTGGAAGGTTGCTCCAGACCTTGAACGCAGATCTCGGTTTCTACGCTTCTTCGGTTCAATGTCAGTTCCAGGAACGGGTGAGTTCAAAGTTTCTACGCTTTTTTAGCTGATCGGAATGCGTTGATTGTGTAAATACCAACTTTTAAATTTCAAAATGTTGTTAAAGAATTTTAATTTAGCATTTTAGTGTGACTTCAAGTTAAATATTTTGGTATTTTAAATTGCTTAAATTTAAAGTTTCTATGTTTTTTTAGCTGATCGGAATGCGGGGATTGATATTGTGTTTTTTTTTAAATACCAACTTTCTAATTCAAAAATTTTATAACGGATTTTTATTTGAGTAAATTATAAATTTTGCTAACATTAATTGATTTTTAATTGAAAAAGATAAATTTCTATGTGTGTGTGGCGAATATGGAAGAAAATATAAATTTTGCCTTGAGTGTCAGTTGTAGTTAGAAATTTACTTGTATTGTAAAAAAAAAACATTTTTGATAGAATGGAAATGACAGTAAAATTTTTTTGAAAAAAATTCTTTTGGGAATATTTCATGTAGATATGGATGCATTTTTGAATTTTTCAATTTGTGTGTGAACAATGATGTTATTTTATTAAGGGGAATTGCAGTGATAATTGTTTGATGTAAAAGACAGTACTGCTAAGTTTCTCAAGCTATTTCCTTAATTAAAAAAGTCATTGGAAACTTCGTAATGGATTGGGCCAATTGTGTGTAAATTATCGAACCTATCGCAAACTACCAACATTTTATATTAAAAAATTCATGCAATGAATAGAAAAAAATGTAAGATTTTTGTTAAAAATTGCGATTTTTTTTCCTCGCTAAGTTGAGCTCGCACTTATTTAGATATAAGAATCGTTAGATGGAAGAATAATCTCTTTTGAAGAATTAAATAATGTTTGTTTTTTTAATGTTTGTATATTAAATACCGATTGTTTTATTTTTATGAAAATAAGAAAATCATGGCAAAATAAAACACTCTCAAAAAATTTTATGAAATAAACTGATCCTAAATTTTTTATGTTTGCGTTCTTAGTTGTTTAAAAATTAAATGTAACTTTTTTTTAACAAATTAAGTTTTGAAAAAAAATATTGTTATAATTTATTCAAAATTTATGATTCCAGTTATTTTCCCTTACATTTTAGTTAAAAAAATTAAGATTTTTTACCTCCTGTGTTTTACCATTTCATTCTGGATACATAGCGAATTGGTTTACTTTAAGAAATTCATAAATTTTTACGGGAAAATTACGTGATATTTGACACGACCCTTCCTGCCCTTAGAGATTTGGTCAATTTGGTGATATTAGGCTCGACACCCTCCCCCTAACGGTATGTCATAACTTATGGACACTAACTGGATCTGCAAAAGGATTCGAAAATGAATCGTCTTCTAACGAAACTTTAGGGGGGGGAACGAAAGTTAGTTAAAGATAAATAATTCAACTTATATTTTGAATAGTATGAACTACAATACAAAAATATAAAATATAATAAAAATTTATCTAAAAAATGTTTTTTAGTTAAAACCTTTTGTATTTTTGTAAACTTTGATTACCAGTTTTTTTTGTACAATAATGAAGATTTCATTTTAAATATTCGCAAGTCAAGTGCCCATACCACTGGCTAGATAAGTCTATGAAAACTACCCGATGCTGGTAGTTGAAAAATTTAAAAAGTATATATTTAAAGCAAGGGATTTTTTTTACTCGTTTAGGGACATGCCATTCGTTGTGGAGACTTTATTGTTCGCCTGTCACTTCTTAGCATCTCAAATATGTTGATTATAGAAGAGTTCACTTTGAAAACAAGTAGAGAACCTAAAGCAGTCAGGGTTGTGCCTATTCCATGGTGTTTGGCGAGTATAGAGGAGTGCTGGGTTATTTTGATTGGAAATAACGGGACGCACTAAAACTGCAGATGGGTTATATTTAATTCCTGATGGCCATTATCAATTGCACGTGCATTTCTTTCCTTGTAGAAATTTGGCTTCACTGCTTTTTTCCAGGCTTAAAATCATCATGATGATGTTAAAAGCCTTAAACATGTTATCCCATTTTCAACAGGTATAGGAATCACCATAACATCAATTTACAACAAAATTGAAAAGAAAATAACATCAGGTTATTTAATTATTAATTGATCGAGTTTTAAAATAGTGTCGCTGTCTGCTGAATATTTTGGGTATTTAAAAATTTCAAAAATATATAATTAAATAACTAGTTAACATTTTCGTTTCAAATGTGTTTCATTTCGATGTTATACAAATACAAAAATTGTCGACCAACAACAGGCCAGGGGACCAGTAAGATTGGTCCAAAATATATCTAATTCCTTACCATTTTCCAATAGCTATCGAGATTCTTCTGAAAATCTTCCACTCTCTTCCAATACACAACGTATTCTAGTAAAGAATTCCACTCTTTGACGACTCTATTATAAAAATGTTTTTTCTTTTTACTTCCCTTCTAAAACATGATTTATTGAATTTCTGACCATGTCCTCTGGTTCGGCTATTTATTTTAAAACCTAAGCTCTCCCTGTTTTATGAACTTGAATAACTGAATTAAATCACCCCTTGTTATCTTATTTTCCAATTAATACATGTTTTTAGATATTAATCTATTAGCATAATCGATACTTGATAAACCCTCAATCATTCTTGTAGCCCTATGCTGAACTTTTTCAATCAACTCTATATCTTTTCTGAGGTAGGGGGACCAAAACTGAACAGCATATTCCAGATGTGGCCTTACCAATGTCCTATACCATACTTTTGCGGAATTTGTGATTCCACCAAAACTAATGCATTAGCTCTATCTGGCTGACAATCCCTCTTCTGCCTAAAATCGTACAGTGGTGGAAATTGATTTATGAACTAACATTCTTTTCACCAGATATCGCTTTGTATTAAGTGCTAACAATTCAAATTTTGTGTGTTGGATATTCAGAGCACAATAAAGGAATTTCACACATAATTTTTTTCAAAAAATGATATTAAATAAAAATATATCTAATTTTAGTTTTTAAGCATGTCAAATGATGGAAATTGATTTATGAACTCAAATTTATTTTGAACCCAGGTACCAAATATTTTAACTAGTTCTTCATTTGAACTTCAGGGGAGCTTACTATCAGTGTTCATAAATAAGATTAAGGCCAAATTTGTTGAAATTTATCTGTTTTATTCCCATTTTACTAAATAGGAAGGCTTGTGGGACTGCCTGAAACCAAAAAGGTAAAAAATGATCCTTATATAATATTGTAACAAATCTGTAAGAGAAATAAGCATATTAATTAAAAGATCAATAAATATAATTCATAAATATTCGAAGAATCATTCTGACTTCGGCAAAAACCATCATTAAAAAAGGTGTAACCCTCGTGGGACGAGGGACAAAAGCAGGATTATTGGACTGGTATCCCAAAAAGTTACCATTCGTGTCAGCATTTGTGCATTACAGGGCGAATTTGTTATGAACAATCACTTCCTGTAACTCCCAGAAGAGTAGGACAAATATTGATATCTTCGTCGAACTTGAAATGTTCCAAAATGAAGGCTGGTCCAAAGCTTACTCTTCACCATAAGAACAGGCTATTAAAATATAGTCGTAACTACATGAAAATGGATTGGGTGAGGGTGGAGGGAGAGAAATCAGAAAAAAAGTGACATTTGCTGATGAAAAAAAGTTCAATTTGGATGGACGTGATGGTTTAAAATGTTATTGAAAGGATCTTCGGAAATAACCAAGATCTGTCTTCAGCAGAAATGTTAGTGGTGGAAGTTAGATGGTTTGGGCCCCGATATCTTATGATTGAAGAAACAGGGTTATGTTTCTGAATTGCTGACAAACATCACTTTATTGCAGATTAGTTCTAGAAAATTCTTTAATTCCTTTTTGCGTTGCAAAACTATGCTTTTGATTAGATTTTTATGCATGATAATGCAAGTATCCACATTTCAAACGAAATTAAAGACTGTTTAATGAACTAAGTGTTGTTCATTTAGATCATCCTGCCAATAGCCATGCCTTAAACCCCAAGAATAATGTCTGAGATCAATTGGTTTGAATAATTTACTCAAATGGAGTATGGTTTTAATGAAGTGTGCATCAGTTATGGAATAGAAGGACTTAATCATTAAAAACTGCAAATTTCTTGACCAAAACTTGACCCAAAGTTTTGTGTTGTCTATGAAAAACAAAATCAAGGAAGCATTAGCGACAAAAAATAGTTTTAGCAATTATTAATTGAGATTGACTGCAAAAGTTCATAAATCAATTTCCCTATGCTAAAACTAAAATGTCAACAAAATAAATAGTTTACGAATTTATATAAAATTTTATTTACTTGTATTGTTTATAATGCAAATCCTGTATAGTATATAAAATTTAAATCGATAAAAATGCATTTAATAAAGAAATACTGTTAAAAAACTGTCAGTTCATAAATCAATTTCCACCACTGTATAATCGTGCAGTCCATGATTATGCAACAACAAAACTAAGCAGCGAAAGTATTTGAGTTTTTTTTATGAAAGTTATCCTCCAGGTGAAAGCCCTAACCACTCGGCCTCAGAGGCCGTAATTATTCGCTAATTTGGAGGCAGCTTTATATTGAAAAGAAAAAATAACTACATCTATACCCGAAGCATGCAAGAAGCGTTTAAATTTAACCGGCCGTGAAGCAAAACAAGTGCCGCAGGCTTCTTTGAAATTCAATTTACATTTTTCAGAAGATTACACAGATTCTTCCGATTTTACTTTTGTTACTGTGAAGATTTTACGCCTGTAGAACCCCAATTATCCGAAGCAATAGTGACCTGCCCTATTCGGATACATGGAGTGTTTAGGGTAAAGGAATATTGCAATCAATTACCTAATGTATTGTTGGGATGGGAGATCACGCAGTTCTAGTTTGAGTAGACATTAACCAAAATTTCTTTTAGAAGCCATGGTGAATGATAGATATGAAAAGTTTACTGCACTTTCTCGGAAAAAAAATAATGTTAGGTATAGCATCTAACAAAGACGAACAAACCAACTAAAATACCCGACTTTATTGGGATCGCTCGCTAAATCAGAGGAGATCAAATTCTCGATTTTTTCTCAAATTCCTATAAGGATCCCCAATTTTTCTAGTCCAAACAGGAGCTGCATCATCTGAAGAATCTCATACACTCTGAAAACGAACGAGCGATTTTAACTCAGTCTGAGTTTTTCACTCCTTCAGTAGGGCTGGGGAGCCCAGTCGGTTAAGCACTCGCTTAGCATGCGGAAGGTCCCAGGTTCGGGTCCGGGCATCGCCAAAATAGCTGCCGACCTATAAACGGCCCGTGCAGCCAAAAATGTCCGACGAATAATACCCCGTGTAAGGGAGTGCACGTTAAATATCCTTCAAAGTCCTAACGCTGCGTACGATGTCGCCCTCAACGGTTGCGTTGGGTGCCTATTCAGGTGTTGGCTCGTCACCTGACTGTGGTTCTAAAATACGACGCCCGTCGCCAATAGCCCTCGTGTAGCTCTAGTGCGACGATAATTCAAACCAAACCAAATCACTCCTTCAGTCTGGAAAATGCACTTACCCGGAAGGAGTGGATTCTTTGCGTGTTAAGCCTCAGACAGGATCACTCCAAACGAGTGATTTTAACTCAGTCTGAGTTAATATTCAATCCTTTCCAGTGTCGAAAATGCACTTCTCCAACTGGACTCTGGAGTGGATTTCACTCTTTTGTTTTAAGAGTGTACGATGCACATGTTGTATGCTCTTTCTTTTCGAAGTGTGAAAATACTGTCCTTTAGTCAGAATTAAAACTAATAAAGAAAACCGAACGAAAAGAACGCCAGCTGAATCAATATAAAAGAATGAACCTTTTATTTCTCCCCATCTTTAAGAAAGGTGAGAAAGATGAATATTATTATGTAAGATTTTAAAATTTTAAACCTAGAAATAAATTTATCGCTGTACTTTTTTTTGCGTTGATTTTTCGCGCGAGAAGAAATTCCGTGACTTTTGACGCTTCCCCCCCCCCCCCTCCGCCCTTTACCTCCCCCCCCCCTCAACACAACACGTAATTTATGGACGCCCTCTAACAATCAAACTTAAGACTCGAACACAAACGAATAGATACAGTAAAACCGACATTAAGTTTGCAGTATACAAAAGTTCTACGAGAAAAAGGGTAAATAGTTCTCATTTTTGAGTGCGAGAATCGAATAAAAAAAGGTGTTTCACATTCAATAAACAATTTTATTTGTTACTTCAAGACATAAATTTATTATTTTATTAGTTTTGCTTCAGTTAGAGTGTAATTTTAATTATTTTTTCCTTCGATTTTGAAGTAACAGGGCGCATAAATATCAGGGTCAAAGGAGCAGCCAATCAGAGTAGGCGAAATTTCGGCGCCAGCTGCGTTGTTTACCCAATTTCCTCCGCGCAGTACATTTCTCTGCTGCAATAACTTAACCCTTTCAGTCCCAAAAATTTACTACACTACAGAAACATCTGATATTCACAAAATAAGCTTATTTTAGGTCAAATATACGAATTCCATAAGAAAAAAAATCCATTTAAATTTTTTATATGGTTTTTGAAACAATGCCAAAATTCTTTAACTGTGGAAAACAACAAAATAAAAAAATGTATATATTACCTAAAAACACTTCGAGTTATATATTTTAAGGTATCTGACCATATTATTAAAAAAAATTTAGTAATTATTTTAACCGAAATAGTTTAAAATAATAGTAGTTCTGACTTCTATTGAGATAAAAGTAAAATTTTGTCTGACAGAACAAAGTGTTGAAGAATCGAATGATGTGTATTTGGATGTCATAGCGGGACATAAACATTTTGAAAAAAATATTGAAAGTGATGATGCCAAATGGCATCACTGGTACTGAAAGGGTTAAGGTCGGTTTCAGTATAGGCAGCAGAGCTGCCTGCTGTATTTACACGTATCTGTGGATTAATTTATGAAAATAATACTGTTGTATATTATATAAAAGTAGAAGCTAATCTTAGTTTTTTATTTTCAGATAAGATGAAAATTCTGTTTTTGTACTTACTTATAGTGGTAAGTAAATTTTTTTTTATTAATTCAAACTAAATATTAAACAAAATAATGTCGGTTTAGAAACACGCTTGCACTTGCTATTTTGTTGAACGGAACAGCTCTTTCGGCAATTTGCAGCAATTTTTTTCCCTCCAACACCAAGCAGTGTACGCTATCTAGACCTCTTCGGAACTGTAGATTTACCAATAGCACTTATACAAGAAGTATGTAGAACGTAATTTTTAAAGGTAATTTGAAATTATTTCAGAAATATATGTAACAATTTACATGATTTCGCATATAAAATTCCACTGCAATATTTTTTGTTAAATAAAAGAACTGCACCATAGTCCACAGTTTGTTTCAGACACAGTATGTGCCTGTTTTTTTACAACTAAAGTCATTTGTGTCCTTTGTGAAAACGGCAGATGATACTATTTGCCACTAGATGTCGGTTTTTATTTTATGTTTTACAGTTATTGTATAATCAAGTTTTAAGATGTAAAATGGACTTAACCCTTTATGGACGTCTAGAATTATTATATATTTAGTTTCTAACATTGGAAAATTGAATTAAAAAAACATTGAATTTTCTTTCTACTAAACTTCAACTTATCGGCTTTAAATAATCAACTACGAATATTTTTACGTGGATTGAAGTTCAATATTTTGGACTTTTTTTCACTTCTTCTAATATTGTTGACTTCCTTTTCACTTCTACTAATTTTGTTGACTTTTTTTTCCACTTCTACTAATTTTGTTGACTTTTTTCACTTCTACTAATATTGTTGACTTTTTTTCACTTCTGCTAATATTGTTGACTTTTTTTCACTTCTACTAATATTGTTGACTTTTTTTCGCTTCTACTAATATTGTTGACTTTTTTTTCACTTCCACTAATATAGTTGACTTTTTTCCACTTCTACTAATATTGTTGACTTTTTTCCACTTCTACTAATATTGTTGACTTTTTTCACTTCTACTAATATTGTTGACTTTTTTTCACTTCTGCTAATATTGTTGACTTTTTTCACTTCTACTAATATTGTTGACTTTTTTTCGCTTCTACTAATATTGTTGACTTTTTTTCACTTCCACTAATATAGTTGACTTTTTTCCACTTCTACTAATATTGTTGACTTTTTTCACTTCTACTAATATTGTTGACTTTTTTTCACTTCTGCTAATATTGTTGACTTTTTTTCACTTCTACTAATATTGTTGACTTTTTTTCGCTTCTACTAATATTGTTGACTTTTTTTTCACTTCCACTAATATAGTTGACTTTTTTCCACTTCTACTAATATTGTTGACTTTTTTCACTTCTACTAATATTGTTGACTTTTTTCACTTCTACTAATATTGTTGACTTTTTTTCACTTCTGCTAATATTGTTGACTTTTTTTCACTTCTACTAATATTGTTGACTTTTTTTCACTTCTACTAATGTTGTTGACTTTTTTACATTTTTTTATTTTTGATGTGACATCAAAATTGCAAAATTTCGATCATATTTAATCTCTGTATCAGTATCTACTTATTTAACTACGTTTGAGGCACCGCGAATCAACCAAGTTCAAAAACGTCATTAGCAGATACATATAACGGAAGTTTTTCCATTAAAAGTTCCTGCTGGATATATTCCCTGCTGCTACAAAAGTTCTTCTCACCCTAGGAATCTGTTCGCAAGCAATAAATTAAACATCACCAACATTCCAAGGTGCAATTAGGAACAATTCAATTAGGAACTCACTGGGAGTGTATCATGATATGTTAGATATATCAATGCTCGATGTTAAAATGGTTTGATACATCGAAATTGGCACTTCTTCGTTTTTGGCTTCCACACTACGTTTATAACGTAAAAAGTGGAAGGTTTTATAATCGTTCTGTCTGTCCGTCTGTTTACTTTTAGTAACACACTTAATCACACTTTTTTGTTTAGAAATATTAAAGATCACCAACATTCCAAAGTGCAATTAAGAACAATTATATTAGGAACTCACTTTAATTGTATCATGATAGGTTAGATATCTCAATTCTTTTTTTTAAAGATGTTAAGATGATTTGATACCTTGAAATTTGCTCTTTTTCGTTTTGCACTTTTAGAAACACACTTAATTATACTTTTTTGTTTTATTAATATTAAAGATTACCAACATTCAAATTGCAATTAGAAACAATTCTATTAGGAACTCACTAGGACTGTGTCATGATAGGTTAGATATCTCAATGATATTTTTTAAAAACAAGTTAAGATAGTTCGATACCTCCAAATTGGCACTTTTCGTTTTTCAGTTTTAGTAACACATTTTATTGCAGTTTTTCGTTTTATTGTATTAAATATAATATATTCAATCTTCTACAATGCACAACAATCACAACATTGTTTTATCTGCGATGTGTTAATTGTCCCTTTTTCAATGTTCATTTCATCTTTGTTTTATCTTAGACAAGCCTGTCGCTTTAACCTAGGGTCTCTCCTACTTGTTTTCCACACTTATTTTATGTATAGACTTATATTTTACTTATCGAAATCACAAACGCTCTCCCAGTTTGAGGCATATTTTAGATAGAGAAGTAAGGACGTTTCGCGTCGATGATTCGTATTTGTTACTTCGTATTTGTTACTTCGATCTCCTATCTCCGAATGCACATCAAACCTATTGACGAAATTTATATTACCAAAGGAGGTTTTTGAATAATATAGAATGCATAATTCGATTAGGATATTGATACAGAATCTCTTATAAATTTATGATTTCAATAAATTTTAAAACCGAAGTGGTGTGCAAACCTAGTAATAAACTTTTATAATATAGCGAGGGAACCGAACTAAAATGTACACTGCTCCGAACAATTAGGGGAGCTCATTGTTTAAACCCTTTCACCCGGCTGTAAGGAGCCCAGTGGTCCGGACCCCGGACTTGAGATCGAAAGGTTGAGAGTTCGAGACCCGGTTGCCACTGAAGACTTACCGAGTATACGCGGAGTACGTGCTCGTAAAATCTGTTGGGTCCGAAAGTCCTGTGGTCGGTCATTGCGCAGTTCACCATGGGTACAGGTTCCTGGAGAAAATTTCCCTCCCCTTCGGGGACATGCCTAAATTGTGGAGGTGGCGACAGATGTTGCCTTCTGTCGACAGATGGCAACATCAGTCATATGTGTTTGTGTGTGTCTTGTGTTGTCCTACTTGACGATGGTTTATAAGCGGGTCCTTGCGACCAAGCACACAAGCCTGAAAATATATGTCAAACCAATCCAATCCAACCCTTTCACCCCCAATGATCCCATTTTCAATCATCATCGAGCGATTTTTTTTTTTTTTTTTTGTAGAGTTATTTTTTCTTTTTATATTATTATTTGGAAGAATCATGTCTTTTGAAGAAGTAAATAATGTTTAATAGAATGAAAATCTGAAAAATATGTTGAAATCAAATTCTCTCTGAAACAACTTTACTAAATAAATTGACCCTAAATTTTTCATGCTTGCATTTTTAGATTCGTCAAAAGTGGTTTCAACTATTTTTAACAAACAAAGATTATAAAAAGTTAATTTTGCAATTTATTCAAAAGTTATTATTTCAAAATTTTCCCTTGCAATTTTAATTAAAAAATATATAAAGGGGGAATATAAAGGGGGAATGGGCGTGCAGGACCGGGTTGTCTCCAAACTCAAGTGCCTCAATGTTAATCCAATGGGAAAAAATTATTTTCGCTGCCACATTTCTCCGGCTGAATTGAATATTTTTACAAGCGGATTTTTTTATGTGATAAATGTAGCTGACTTACAGGTCTCTATCTTCCCACTTTTTGAAATTGCTTCGAATATTTTGTGTAAAATAATTTATTGAATATTAAAAAAAATATTCGTACTAATTTCAAAAAGTGGGAAGGTAGAGACCTGTAAGTCAGCTACATTTATCACATAAAAAAATCCGCTTGTAAAAATATTCAATACAGCCGGAGAAATGTGGCAGCGAAAATAATTTTTTCCCATTGGATTAACATTGATGCACTTGAGTTTGGAGACCCCCGGTCCTGCACGCCCATTCCCCCTTAAGATTTGCTTCCACAGATTTTTACCATTTTTAATTCTGGATGCATAATAAATCTTATTTAAGAAATTTTAGATTTTTAGAATAAAAAATAAAAAGTTGGAACTGAAAGGGTTAACAAGAGTACGCAGAGGTGCTCCACTAATTGTTTTGAGCAGTGTACTAAAGTGTGCTAATGGTTGATTATTTTTTATTGCAGTTTGCATTCGGGTCTTCGAATGTTGAATCCTAATTAGGAAATCCTATCAGAAAACCGCATCTGTGTGGCTAGTTTTTCTTTAAAAAATATTAAGCTCTTACCTGGAATTGTTAAGGTTAACTACAACTTAACCCTATCATAATCCACTTTATCTCTTCAAAAATATCGATACCAAAGCAGCTGACTTGTACCATTCGTTATTTGTATAAAAAATTACTTTGGTTTTTTAAGGAGTTGGTGGCATTGATGCTGCTTAACGATTTTTTTCGATAAAACTCCAAATTTAGTCCCATAATTTTAAATCAGTGCCATCTGACCGCCGTTCTAAAGGGTTCAATTATACTAATTTTGTTATATTTTGCAGATGTTTGAGATGCACCAAATGACAAGCGCACAGCTACTATTGAAGTCCGGTAAGTCAATTTTCAATTTTCGGGGTAAAAAAAGCGTAAATTTAATAAAAATCTGTTGTTAAGACTGACTAACAATGAACAATTATTTCAAATTTTTATTTTTGTAGCTTTTAGTTAGCTGAAACTGACGATGACAATGAATTTTCCTGAATGACACCAATGTTTTCAGATTTGTCCATACATTTCTATCCATTTATAAGCGCAGCATTTTAAGGAGCCATGCCTTTCATTTATACAAAGCAACATTTTATTTGAAAGTAGTGATTATCATCAACCATATCCCTTTAAAACCGGCCGTCAGATGGCGCTGATTTAAAATTGTGAGACTAAATTTGGAGCTTTACAGAAAAAAGGCGTTAAACAGCAACAATGCAAGCAACTCATTAAAAAGAAAGTCTTTTTTTAATACAAATAACGAATGATAAAAGTCAGCTGCTTCGGTATCCTTTTTTTTTTTTTGAAGATCTTTACATTCTCCTTTATAACCGCACGATTGTGATAGCTCGGTCGGAAAGGGTTATACAGTACTCAATTGAAATATCCGCCATTTTCGTAAATTACTCGATTATGCGAATTTTAAATTTTCAAATGGTAACCTTGTCTGAATTTATTCGTATAATAGGAAATCCGCTGAACATCAAAATGAAGCAATTGAAACAATTGTTCAACGGTAATAGCATTTAACTTTCACTAAGGAAAATCTCTGCAATAGTACTCTTTGGCCCTTGTGTTACTTCATTTATTTAAACAAAGTAAACTACATTCGATGTATAAAATAAATTTTAAGATCCTCTACCATGAAAGTACCTCAGTAAATAACTTTAAAACAAATTATCTAGTAACATGAACTGAAAACAAAACATCATTTGCATCCAACTTAAACATTCTTTTAGAGGAAGCCAGATGTTTGAAGAAAGTTTTTTTTTTTTTGTTAAATTTCTGTTTTAGAAAAATATGACAGAGATTTATTCCAACAATCGAGACACCGATTACAGAAACGATTTGGTTGAACAGTCGGTCGATGCCGGGGTATGCGGTTGGTAAAAAAAAATTAATTGAGCAACATTTAAGGGGTCATAGGAGTCTTAAAAATGTGCAAAGAAGGTACTACAAAGTATAGTTTGATCTTTCATGTAATTTTTTAACTACTCAATAAACAAGTATAATTTTTTTATGTAATACTATAAGATTTATTTAATATAAAACAAAATTTAAATTTTTTGAAACTTTAGCACAAACTAAAATCAATGATATTAAACACAAAGCTATTTGAACACATTGGGATTAGGCTTGCGCGGCAAATTTTGAGGTCAAAATTGAAAAAATGACCAATAAATGACTTTATATTGTACAAATATGTACAAACTAAGACTTATACCTAAATTATCAGCTCAATTTTAATTTAGAAATTATTTAAAACAAATTTAATCAAAATTTTAAAAATTTTATTAATTTTTTAGAAAAAAGTTCTTAAAATAATTTCTAATTAAAATTGAGGTGAGAATTTAGGTATAAGTCTTAGTTTGTACATATTTGTACAGTATAAAGTCATTTTCTTGGTCATTTTTTCAATTTTGACATCACAATTTGCCGCGCAAGCCTAATCACTATGTGTTAAAATAGCTTTATGTTTAATATCATTTATTTTAGTTTTGGGTAAAGTTTCATAAATTTTAAAATTTGTTTTATAATAAATAAATCCTGTAGAATTACAAATAAAAAAAAATTATACTCATTTAGTGAGTAGTTAAAAAATGACATAAAAGATCAAACTATGCTTTGTACACTGCTCAAAACAATTAGGAGAGCACATGTTTTAAACCCTTTCGCTTCCAATGATTCCATTGGGAATCATCAGCTTGTGATTTTTTTTCTGACTAAGTTAAATTCGCAACTTATGTATCGTTAGATACATCATTATATGGAAGAATAACGCATTTTGAAGAATTTAATATTTTTTTTAATATTAATGACAAATAAAAAAATATGGTAAAATAAATTTCACTTTAAAACAGTTTTAGAAAATAAATTGACCCTAAATTTTTCATGCTTGCATTTTATAGATGTTTAAAAATATATTTCAACTATTTTTAACAAAAAAAGTTTTGAAAAATTTATTGTTATAATTTGTTAAAAAGTTATTATTCCATTTCCCCCCTTTAAATTTAAGTATTAAAAACTTAAAAATTTTTCTCCTGTTTTTTACTATTTCATTTCGAATGCATAGTGAACCTATTTAACAAATTTCAGATTTATAGGATAAAAATTAAAAAGTTGGGAGTGAAGTTAAAGTTGGAATTAAAAAGTGCTCCTCTAATTGTTTTGAGCAGTGTAGTACCTTCTTTGCACATTTTTAAGACTCCTGTGACCCCTTAAGCACAGGAAAACAAGAAAAAAAATCAGAAGTGTTTCTTGCGAAGGAGGCAGCGGTTGCTCGACGAAGGACACAGAGGCTGGTAATTTGACTATGGTTGAAGAAAGTGAACTTGGACATTTAGTAAAGCAAAATAAAGGGGAGTCACACGAGCTCCAAAAGTTTCTTGACAGGCAAAAAGTAAAACACAGTCAAAGGGTTGGATGTTTATGTTTTCTTTATACTCACCGCCAATTAAATTGGAAAAGGTAGGGATGGCGGTTTTCAGATTTCAGAAAAAAAAATCGGTGTTTAAAAAACCGGTTTTCGGGTTTTACAGAACCTATGATAAAAACCGGCTGTATAAAAATGGTTTTTAATGAAACCGGTTTTTCGATGGAAAAAAAGGTGCTCCGATATTTTTTTTTTTAAATTAACTTTCGAATAAAAAAAAAACAATTTGCAAGTCAATTTTAAATGTTTAAAGTGTTTTGTTTGAAACTAAGTTCTAGGTTTCTTCCTAATTGTTACTTTCTTATTATTTAAAATTATAATGTTCCTTTTCCTTTTTTTAAAAAATAATAATTCCTCCCATTTGCTATCTATGCTGTTTGCAAAGTGCAAAACTAACATTTAAAAAAAATTATATAATTAAAAAAAAGCGCCGAAAGCGGTGTTTGAGAAAAAAAAACGATTTCCAGTTTTTAGACGGTTTTCTTTTAGAAAACCGGTTTCCGGTTATAGAACGGCCTCATGAAAAAAAAGGTTTTTCGGTCAAAACCGAGGGCAAAAAAATGGTTTCGATTTTCCATCCCTAAAGTGTTCAAATAAGGGTGGCGGGAACTATAGGCCAAGACGCTGTGCTTGGGAGACGCCTGAGCAGCAGTGCACTATTAACTACAAACTACACTGTTCAAACATATCAAACCATAATCTATATATTAAAACAGCTGACAAACCCTTGACAATAGACATAAAGAGAAAGAGATGGCGTTGGGTCGGCCATGTACTAAGAATGAGGCCCGATTCTAATGAACGGATAGCTTTAACTTGGTCGCCAGACGGTAAAAGGAGGAGGGGACGACCAAGACTGACGTGGAGAAGAGGCATCTTAAAGGAGCGAGACCATCTTGGTTGGCCAAGCTGGGCAGTTGCCAGGGAGGCCGCACTGAACCGGAGGAACTGGATTTCATCAATTGCGGCCTCATGCGCCTATAAGGCGTGACGAGTCGCAAGGCAAGGCACACTGTTCAAAACAATTAGGGGTGCGCATCGTTTAAAACCTTTGAACTCCAATGATTCCATTTGGAATCCTCAGAATGCGATTTTTTTTTCTCACTAAGTTAAGCGCGATCTATAAAAAAAATCGATATTTTAAAAATCGATATTTTTGAAGAGCTTGAACATTCTCTTTTAGACCCGCATGACCGTGATAGCTCTGACGGAAGGTTTCAAAAGTATCTTTAAAACGCGTTTATTGAACAAACTTATAATTAGGTGTAACGTGCTGCGTCACTGCAACAGCCCCTTGATAATGATTGGCAACTTTTTTATTCATTATGATTGGCAACTTTATAACCATCAAAGTATGTATATTTCTAGAAGTCGTTCTCCCAGTTCTAAAAGATCTCAAAAATATGCGACCAGTCCTAGCTCCACCAAAATGGCGAGAGTAACCAAAAAAGCCGGGCTACGTTTCGGACTTCTAGTTCAGAATAAGCATTCATGAATTGTTCAAAAGGGCCTAAACTAACGCAAAGTTTCAGAGAAAGCCAAATATTTGTCTCCAGGTATCTGGCATTAGTCGAGTTTTCTTAATATTGAGCAGCCTATCCAATATTCATTACAGATAGTTGCTTTGTGTGCCGGTATGATTTATATAATAACCCACCACTTCAAATTACATATACGCACCGACTGCTATACAAAGAAAACGTCGTGATACCATCATTAATCAAGCATGCTTTTGACGCTTTGTGTTTGCTTTCTGCATTATACTCGTGTAATCATTAACTTTTACACCCTGTCCCTACCCGAAGTGACGGACTTGTGCCAATTTTTTGGTACATTAGTTGCTGTAGATTACGAATATCAACTTTAAAAAAAGTGATTGATTTTGCATTTCCATTATTTTAGCATTTGCTTTGGTGATAATTTGATCTAATTATTTCTATTTAATATAAAAATTCATTGGAGTTGCTTAATAATTTTGGGCAGCGTATGTTTTAATATCGATTTCTTATTGTTCGTTTCTTCGACTTTGTTCACTTATTTTTTTTTAAGTTGTGTAATTTATTGTACCGTAATACGTAGAATAGTTTTAACTAAATATTAAATAATACTTAATAAAAATGCCCACTAAATATAAATTTCTTTAGAACTACATATCGATGATTTTCGCCGCATTGAGAGTGGAACCGAAACAACCAATGAAATTGCTTATAAACAAGAATGAAAACTAGAAATTTACGTCATATGGAACAACCTAATTTCTAGAAGCAACATTATTGAAATATCAAACTCCTTATCCTTTTTTTCTAATTGCCAGTGTCATACAAGTCGTAACTTATTTAAATAACAGCCACTTTTTTTTACCCTTTTGCATTCCATTCACTCTTGACTGCTGTGCACAATCCCTATTTTTTTACGTAAAATTTTGGCATTTATTTTTGTTTATTTTCTATACTAAAAATATTCAAAGGTCCAAAGCAACTGGAAGAATTTAATTTTGTGACATTCTATTTCAATATTATTATTTTACGAATTCTACGGACTACTAAGTGAAATGAATAACAAACAAAATCACAAAAACTTCAAAATTAAATTTTTTTGCACTCCTGTACAAACGTAACAAAAGCAAGTTAGTGCACGAACCTCACAGCCACTGAGTCTAAAAGCAATTACTTAATGCAGCATTATTATTGAAATATCAAACTCCTCAACCTTTTTTCAAATTATCAGTGTCATACTAGTCGTAACTTATAAAAATATCAAACACACTTTTTTTCTTTCGTATTGAAGTCACTCTTGACTGCTGTTCAATTAGTTACAGCACTTTCCCGCCTTTTTCCGTTTCACAAGGATCTCAAATGTCTTCTTCAAACTATAATTCACATCGATACCGAAGTTGTCTCTTGCTTGTTTCCACAAACCCTTTTTTTACGTAAAATGTTGGTATTTATTTTCTTTTGTTTTCTGTTCTAAAAAAACCTCAACGGTCCAAAGCAACTGGAAGAATGTAATTTTTGTGACATTCTTTTTCAAAGATGATCTATTATTTGTTCTAAGAACACAATCTTTACGACTGATTGTATTATAAGCTAAAATGTTATATCATACTGCTGTGTTTCGCAGCGCGTAAAATTGTCTTTTATTTCATGTTACTTATTCTTCGAACTGCAATTCTCTTAGAATGGCACGATTGCTGGGATCGCGAAGAATTATAAGAATTGCAGTGTTCTCAATTCTTTATTATTATGGCAAATTCCGATTTCTGACAGTGAGAATTATTCGGAATTTTATCTGGATTAATCTTTCCAGGGCACGAGCGTATATGTACGCCCGCACAGTTAATCCAAATTTCTTCAATGGACAATTTGAATAGGGCGGAGGATGGTTTGTTTGTGGGATAGAAGGCGATGTTTGACGTCTCTGCGGACAAGATAGGTCGTCACGATAGGCGTGTCCGTTAACGTGACGTCACTGTAGGCATGGCCATTGCATCTGTCTGATTGCATCATTTAATTGTAAATGGAAATATAAAAGATAAATGCATGCACTCATCTAAGCATATTTAGCACTCCCTCCGTACATTATTCGACGAACACTTTGCTACACAGACCATTTATAGGTCGCCAGTTATTTTGACAATGCCCGGCTCCGAACCTGGGACCTTTCGCATACAAAGACCATAGATTTAGAAAGTAGCAGATATGCCCATCGATTGCGCAATTCCGTACAACGCAATAAAAACCGCTCGATTGTGTGATGAATCCACATAATGCCGTTTTCGCAATGCATCACGGGATAATGGTTCACAAAAAATGCTTTTGCCGAAAAGTTACATGCAATAAAAACAGCATTTTTAATGTGCTTCTTTTATGAATATGTGCCTCCTGTCTGCCAGAAATTATCTATACATATTCAGCTATAAACTTATGCTAGCGAAACTGGTAAAAAGTTTTAATTAGTTAAAATTAAATATATATTTTTATTAGTCGAATTATCTCATGATGCCATCTGGTGGCGTATGGCATGCCTTGTGCTAGAGCTTGCGAACTGCCTTATGGGATACTGGTTCACAAATGGCTTCACCTTCCTAGGGGCAGATCTGCTACTTTCTAAATCTATGGCAAAGACAAGTGCTTTTACCAGCCCTTAAATTATCATAAAGAAAGTGCAAATGTGCGAGTAAATACGAAGTTAAAGAATGCGATTCCGGGTTGCTCTTTCATGCATGAATGAGTACCCCAGCGAAGGTTGTAAAACTCAAGCTCAAAAGCGTGAATATTTGCTTATTTTCAACATTTACTTTTAAAGTAGTTGGTAAACAATAAAAGAAAATGTGTGAACTGGGAGCTTGGTGGCTCAGTTGGTAATAGCTTTGAACAGCCTTTTGGTTAAGTTTGAGAATACACGTTAGTCTGAGTTTTTTTTTAGTTTTTGTCAGAGTTTTCTATATATTTGACAATCACCACAATGTAAGGATTTTACAATGTCCCCAATTTTATTTTATAAAGTTCGTGAAAGTTTCGAAATTTGCAGATCGACGTAGAGCGATTTCAGGTCTGCCGAATTTTTTTGCAATAATATGGTCACTGCATTGGTTTAAAAAGAAACTGAGGACCAGCTAAAATTTCTGATCTTAAGAAAATTATTTTTGGTAAGATTCTGAAAAACCACAATAAAAAAGTTAGTATTGAATATTTTTTTTGTAAATTTAATAGCAATAACGTAAATTTATTTTGTTGTCGCAAAATCGAAAAAACTGTGAATTTCGAACCCTGCGTTGGGCACACTATTATCCGAGATCACATAGCAAGCTGTTGGCGCTGGCTCAAAAACGGATTGGCTTGGTTGGTAAACACAATACTCGATAACTCGAAGTCCCAGGGGTAAAAAGATTTATTAAAATTCACAAAATTTGCCTCATTACATATCGATTAGTATACATACCATGTAAATCTCATATGAAAAAACCCCAGTTATTTCTTGTTTTAATTTTTTAAGGTTGTTGGCATTATATAACAGACATTATATATATACGAAATGCCGGTTAACTTGAACTGAAATTTCATTTTTAACTGAAGTGAGTTTTTTACCGATGAAATCTATCACAAAAACTGTGGACTTAGAAGATTTTAAGTTTGTGAGAAAGGAGATAGACAATGCTTAACGTTACTGTGGCATGACTGTTGGCGTGACCGTTCTATAAAATAACCCTTTAAGGCCGAGCTATCACCTTCGTGCGAGTATAAAAGTGAATGTTCAAGCTTTTCAAAATATCGATACCGAAGCAGCTGACTTGTACCATTCGTTATTTGTATAAAAAATGACATTCTTCTTAAGTAGTTGTTTTCATTAATGCTGTTTAAGGCACTTTTTCGATAAAAATGTAAAATTTAGTCTCATAAATTTAAATCAGCGCCATCTGATGGCCGGTCTTAAAGGATTAGACGAATTAGCTGCCGCGGTTTGTTTGTAGAGTTAAAGACAACGTTTGACGTCCCTGTAGGAATAGCAGTTATCCCTTGATACGATAAACACCATATAAACACTACTGTTAGAATCGCTTGCCAAATATGGAAACTGGTTGTTGTTGTTATCGTGTCCATGAAAAGCCTCAAAGTGGGGGCCCTGGGCACGTGCCCCGTTGCCCTGCCGGAAATCAGGCCCTGGGAATGGAGGGCTTTCTAAAAGGCTGATAGAAAATCCTATGCTTGGCAACGGCGTTTGCGTCCTCAGAAGTAACGATGAGAGGCTGACCCAAATCCTGAGCTTCCTTTGGCAAATATGAAGAGTACACGGGAAAAACCACTTGATTTCGTAATTTCGTAGAAGGCTGTCCTCAATAGGCCTCTTTGGCGATGATAGCGAGAAATAAACTGGTGTAAAGAAACCGGTTACTCGCTTTGTTTTTCTTTCGCGGCAAACCTGATTCACGCCAGAGATCAATGGACACGAGTCACACATTTGTACCGCGAATGAACAACCGAAAGAAAAACCGGTTTCCTGTGGCCAATGTCCGCCAAGCAGATACAAGTACGGGAAGACTCATAAATCAAGACTAATAAATCAAGACTAATAAATCAAGCGGTTCTTCCCTTGTACTCTTCATATGTCAGCACACTCGTTGCCCTCGAGACCCACATGGAAAGTGGCCTTATTGTTATTTGATGAGCATTGGCACACAGTGCTTAGTTATCAATTCATTCAAATTATATATTTTATCAGACTGCAACGCATTTAAAATAAATATCACAATAGTTTATATGCAATGGCCATGTTTCACGTCGTGAGTAGCAACAGTTCCAGCTGCATTGATTCTTGTTTTTTCTGGAATTACATTTGTTTTAATTACCGATAAGATATTTCCCTACTTAACTGAAACGTATGCAATGCACAAACTTTTCGTTCAGTAGAACTAAAGCTTCACTTATCCGGATATTCTGTTAAGAAAATACTTAGTTTAAGGAAGATAGTTTCAAAACTTTTTCGTACAAGTGCTCCTTTCCTACACCTACAGTTTTAGATCGCCGATGCCAATCTCTTAAAATTAATGAAGCAACCGGCTTTATTTAAATATGACCACTTCATAAAATTACATGCTGACTATTAGTGTTTTTTATACTGTATATTTTTTTAAAGAAATCCTGGTGTTTATGGCTACTAGTAAAACTCTCTCTACTTGATTTTTTTTATTTTATTATTTTCATTTATTTTTGGTTCAGCAGGTATGCAATGTGTTTGTTACATAGCTTATCGGAATTGCCAAAAAAAAAAGTTAAGTCAAATCTTAGAATGCTTGAAAAGCGGATGCTTTGTTTATAATTATGCAATTTTCCCCATGGTTTGGAATTTTTCTTCGCTTCGTCATTGTGCAGTACTACTACATATATATCCAGCTTGTGTGCTTGATCAGAGACCCTCTTATTAACCCTCTAATGCATACTGTTACCGTTTGGTAACAAGTTACAAAATCCACTCTATTATATTAAGGGGTCTAAGGAGTCTTAAAAATGTGCAAAGAAGGAACTACAAAGCATAGTTTGATCTTTCATGTAATTTTTTAACTACTCAATATACAAGTATAATTTTTTTATATGTAGTTCTACAAGATTTATTTAATATAAAACAAATTTTAAAATTTATCAAACTTTAACCAAAACTAAAATAAGTGATATTAAACATAAAGCTATTTGAACACATTGTGATTAGGCTTGCGCGGCAAATTGTGAGGTCAAGATTGAAGACATGACCAAGAAAATGACTTTATATTGTACAAATATGTACAAACAAAGACTTATACCTAAATTCTCAGCTCAATTTTAATTAGAATTTATTTTAAGAACTTTTTTCTAAAAAAATTTATAAAAATTTTTGAATTTTGATTTTAAAAAAATTTAAAAATTATTTCTAATTAAAATTGAGCTGAGAATTTAGGTATAAGTTCTAGTTTGTACATATTTGTACAATATAAAGTCATTTTCTTGGTCATGTCTTCAATCTTGACCTCACAATTTGCCGCGCAAGCCTAATCACAATGTGTTCAAATAGCTTTATGTTTAATATCACTTATTTTAGTTTTGGTTAAAGTTTGATAAATTTTAAAATTTGTTTTATATTAAATAAATCTTGTAGAACTACATATAAAAAAATTATACTTGTATATTGAGTAGTTAAAAAATTACATGAAAGATCAAACTATGCTTTGTAGTTCCTTCTTTGCACATTTTTAAGACTCCTTAGACCCCTTAAAGTAGACCTCCCTCTCGACAAATTTGTGTTTTTTTTTCATCTATTACATTCCATTTTGAAGTTTTAGTTAATAATAACCCCCATAGATGACAGTAGTAAAAGTGTATTTAAAATTAAAGAGTGAGGTCATTAACTGTTGCGATATTACGTTTTTGGCAGTATTCAAAGTATAATAATATTAATACTAAATTACAAATAAATTGATTTGAAAAATTAATTGTAGTTAAAGAGGGTTATTTTGAAATATATTTAGTAGTTTTCTAGTCATTATTATCAAAATTGGAATTTTGTAATTGGTTTTTGTAATATGGAAAAAAAATTAAAAATTGAAATTATTTAAATTCTAATGCAGTTAAATTTTTTTCAGTATTTTTCCATCATGTATGAGTATTAAAGATTCATATACATTTTTTCGGGATGAAAAAAAATCATGCATTAGAGGGTTAAGTCTTCGTCAAGTAAGACAGACTTGCCTTGCCTTGCCTTGCCTTGCGACTCGTCACGCCTTATAGGCGCATGAGGCCGCAATTGATGAAATCCAGTTCCTCCGGTTCAGTGCGGCCTCCCTGGCAACTGCCCAGCTTGGCCAACCAAGATGGTCTCGCTCCTTTAAGATGCTTCTTCTCCACGTCAGTCTTGGTCGTCCCCTCCTCCTTTTACCGTCTGGCGACCAAGTTAAAGCTATCCGTTCATTAGAATCGGGGCTCATTCTTAGTACATGGCCGACCCAACACCATCTCTTTCTCTTTATGTCTATTGTCAAGGGTTTGTCAGCTGTTTTAATATATAGATTATGGTTTGATATTTTTTCTGGCCAATAAATTTTTAGGATCTTTCTTAAACATTTAGTATGAAATGCGTTGAGTTTATTTTCCTGTTGTTTTGTAATTTTCCAAGTTTCACTGCCATAAAGTAGTATAGATTTAATAATTGCGTTATAGATTTTTAGTTTAAGAGAAATGTTTAAGTTTGACGACTTCCAAACCTTGAAAAGCATTCTAAAAGCATTTTGCGCTTTTTTAATCCTACATTTGAGATCTTCATCTGTTCCACCCAGTGTGTCAACAATGGAACCGAGGTATGTAAAACTATCTGTTTCTTCAATTTCTTTTGAGTTGATGATAACTTTTGTCCTATTTTTACTGTTAATTTTCATAACTTTGGTTTTATTTTCATTTATTGCTAAACCAACCTTTTTTGCATTCTCTTCGAGATGACTAGTTTTTTCCTGCATATCTTGGAATCTGGATGACATCAGAACAATATCATCTGCGAACTCTAGGTCCTCAAGAAATGTGTTAAAATCCCATCTTATTCCTCTATGTATGGATCCTACAGTTTTTCTCATTACCCAATCCAAAACAATGATAAACAATAACCCCGATAACACGCAGCCTTGTCTTACCCCTGTTTTAATTTCAAATTTTTCAGTCATATTACCATTTACCAGTACCTGGGCACTACTTCTATTGTACATATCCTTTATGATGTTTATGATTTTTTTTGGAATTCCATAGAACCCCAAAATTTTCCACAGACTTTCTCTGTCAATGCTATCGAAAGCTTTAGAAAAGTCTATAAAGTTTAAATAAATTGTCTCATTTCGTTCGACACACTGCTCAATTATGTTTCGAAGAATAAATATTTGGTTCACAGTGCTCTTTCCACTTCTGAATCCAGTCTGTTCTACCCTAAGGATGTCATCGATTTTCTTCTTAATTCTGTTAATGATGACTCTCGAGAAAATCTTTCCGGGTACTGAGAGGAGGCTGATTCCTCTCCAGTTGTTGCATTCTGTGAGGTTTCCTTTTTTTGGAATTTTTACAATTTGAGATTCCCTCCACGATAAAGGGACCTTTTCTCCTTTCCAAATGAGGTTAAATAGCTTATGGAGTGCTGCCGCAGATACATCGATATCAGCTTTTATGAGCTCGGCAGTGATGAAATCATTTAAACCAGTCCTCCTGTTCTTTTGTAACTTTATTGCTAGTTTAATTTCCTCTATAGTAATGTCTTCCATATCAATATCAAGTTGAACTTGGTGTTCAAAGGGAAATTCAACTTCACTTTCACCTAAAGTGGTGGTAACGTTTAAAAGTTCTTCAAAGTGTTCCTTCCATCTACTTGCGATTTCTTTTTCTTGAGTGAGGAGTTTGCCATTTTTATCTTTAACAGCACAATCATTATTTGGTTTAACACCGCCCAGTTTCTTGATAATTTTATAAACTTCTCCGATATCACCGACATCATTAGCTCTCTGAGCTTCTTCTGCAAGTGCACGGAAAAAGTTTCTTTTGTCAGTTCTGGCGGATCGTTTGACGCTCTTGTGCACTTCTTCGTATTGCTTTCTTACCATCTGTTTTATTCTTTCCGATTTTGTGCTATTTATTTTGCCCTTTAAATTTTTTCTTTCTTCTACACGTTTGAGAGTTTCACCAGATATCCACTCTCTTTTTGTTTTCCTCTTATTTATGCCCAAGATCTCTTCTGCTGTATTATTGTATGTTTCCTTACATTTCTTCCAAGTCTCTTCAACCTGTCCAGAATCTTCTTCGTTTTCTTCATTAAGGTCAGTTAATGCTGCAAATTTGTTATGTAGCTCAATTGAAAACATTTGCTTTAAATCTGGCTCTTTCAATTTTTCTAAGTTGTACCTAATTCTTTTATTCATTTTGTGCCCTGGGATTTTGCATAATTTCAATTTTACAATCCCTACAAGCAGAAAGTGGTCGGATGCTACGTCAGCACCTCTTTTAACTCGTACGTCCTGCAAAGATCTCTTGTATTTGCCATTTATTGAGATATGATCAATCTGATTTCCGGTTTTACCATCCGGTGAAATCCACGTTATTTTGTGAATGTCCTTATGTTTGAAAAAGCTTCCACCAATGCTGAGATCATTCATCTCGCATAGCGTTGTAAACAACTCTCCATTTTCATTTTGGTCTCCAATAGCCTCATTGCCAATTGCACGTTCTTCATTGGTCACTCTTTTACCAATCTTGGCATTTAAATCACCCATTACTAATAGTATGTCATGTTTGTGAGTCTCATCCAATATCCTTTGTAGCTGGTCATAGAATCCTGTTTTCTGTTCCTCGTCAGCATCATTTGTGGGGGCGTATACTTGTATGATTGATAGTTTTGCATGTTTTGAGTAGAACCGAGCTTTTATTATCCTGTCGCTTACTGGGACCCAACTCATCAAGCTGTCCCTAGCTTTCTTACTCATGATCAGAGCAACACCTCTCTCATGTTTTTCCTCATGCCCTGAGTACACGATGCTGTAATTATCGGTGGTCTTAACTTCTCCAAACCCAGTCCAACGGGCTTCTGCTATTCCTAGAATGTCTAAACCATAGTTGCACATTTCATTTACTATCTGCTTGGTCTTTCCAATCTGGTACATAGTTCGAACATTCCATGTACCAAACTTTAATTTGTGTTTGGGATGTGCTAAGTAGTTCATCGACAGACGAGGCTCCTTGCGGCTTTCCCCCGCCTGTGTCATGCATATTTGTTCCTCTTCCAGATATTCATCCATCAAAGGGCCAAAGATACCCGCACTGTCTCCCAGAGAATTTTGAGTTTCACTTCTTGCGGTTTCTGTAATCAAGGTATTTTTTTACGAGGCAGGGTGATTGGCCCTACGCCCAACCCCCAACCTGGAGGACCAGGATGTTCCTCTTGGTCTGGTGTCTCCCCTCCGACCTGTCCGGCATGGGTGGCCCTGCCAGTAGCTAAGCTACCGCCGGCATAGCTCTCGGGATCAAAAACACACGCAAGCCACCGCACTACGACAAAGTGAGAACACCTTCGCGGTGGAGTAAGACAGACACAGAAAGAATATTGACAGTCACAAAGAAGGGAATAGCACATAGACAAATAACGACATTTATTGACAAACACAAAAATTCATGCCTGACCGGGATTCGAACCCGAACCCAGCAGTCATTATGCAACATCCACGTGTTTTGTAGAAGGAAGTTGGTCCTTTTTTAATACCAGCTTCTGTATTTAAAGTCTATGATTGAAACCTTTTATGCTTATTAAAGGACCAGAATTTTTTTAAAAAATTTAATTATTTAAAAAAAAAAGTATTTCTTGATACAATGGTAGCGATGTTTGTCCTTCTATACTATATAAAGTAATGTATTATATATCGTCGGTAAAATGACAAAACCACGAATGTGCAAAAACAGAGGATGCTTAGGGATGGAAAACCGTTCAACTTTAAACCGGTTTTTGGCTTCGGTTAAACGGGCAAAACAAGTTCTTTAGGTGAACCGGTTAAAACTGATGAACCGATTTGATCGAAAATCTTAATCGGTTAAACTGGAGGAAAATTTCAAAACTGTTAGATAAATCAATTGATTATGACGTCTAAAAATATGTCACAATGGGTTTGAATGATATGGTTCGTCAATTGATTATTAACACTGTTGATACTGATGATGCCTTCAGGCATCAAGAACTAAGCTGCCGGTGAATGACAGAATGACAGCTGTCCTATGACAGAAAACATGACAACAAAAATATTTTTCTATGCCCTATTAGGCAGCACATATCAGAAAGGGGCACAGGAAGTACCACTTTTTAAATTTAAAAGAAACACAATCAACTTATGGTTTAATTTTCAGCGTTTATGAAGGTAAAATGTTGTCTTAATATAAATTATTCCTTATGATAAGGTGTTTTTTGTGTTGCAATTTTTCAGTTTTCCAAGATATTCGAAAATCAAACCTCTGAGATATGTTTTATATACCGGGTGATTATAAAGAAACTTTGCCAACATCTGCGCTTCTAGAGTCCGTTCCAGTTAACCGATCGAGATAAAGTTTAAAGTACAGTTATTTGGAAGTATGGGCTCGAGATTCTGTGATTTTCATGACAGTGGTGCTCACGGTTACGGTTATAGTTATATAAACTCAAAAATTTCAAATGGCAACGCCTATTTTTTCCTGTCTCAAAATGTTCAGCGCAGGCGAAAACCTTAATTAGCGTTGAAACGGCATCGATTTGTCCAAAAACCAACGCGTTATAAATAACCCTTTAAGACCTTCAATCAGATGGCGCTGATTAAACTCATGGACTAACTGATAAGAGTTATATCGAAAGAAAATGCCTTAAACAGCAAATTTATTAGTGTACACCTCAGCCATATGCAAATATACTGCACAAATCGTGTTTTGTTGGCTGTTTAAGCCATTTTTTTTTCTCGATAAAACTCTTAACAGTTATTCTCATAAACTTAATCAGCTCCATCTGATGGCTGGTCTTAAAGGGTTATTTATAACACGTCGGTTTTTGGATAAATCGCTGTCGTTTCAACGCTATTTAAAGTTTTCGCATGCGCTGAACATTTTGAGATAGGAAAAAGTAGGCGTTGCCTCTTGAAATTTTCGAATTTCTGTAACTATAACCGTAACCGTGAGCACCACTGTCATGAAAATCACGGAATCTCGACCGCATACCTACAAATAACTGTATTTGAAATCTCATCTCGATCGGTTAACTGGAACGGACTCTAGAAGCGCAGATGTTGGCAAAGTTTCTTTATAATCACCTACTAACTTTAAAATTCTCACATTGTAATAAATGAAATGTTATTTGATTCCAAGTTCTTTTCTACCAGATTTCTAGAATCGTAGAAGATTCGAAAAACGTAACCTAGATTTAACCCTTTAAGACCCTTTCAGATGGCGCTGATTTAAGGTTACAAGACTAAAATGTTAAGAGTTTTATCGAAAAAGTCATTTTAAATAGTTTCAATGCCAGGAACTCAAACTTCGTCATTTCTATATACAAATACTGGAAAAGTTGCCTTGAACAGCCTCAACGCCATACTCCTAAAAAACAAAGACAAATTACAACTATTTTTTAAAATTCGCTTTTCGTGTAATTTAATTTTTTACATCTAAAATTATTCCGGGCTATAAGGGAAGTTGAATAATTTGTTCTACAAGTAGAGCGTTGGCGTATAAAATTTTAAAATAGGAGCTTTTATCAATTACTTTGGAATATTTTAAGGCAAACGAAAATTTTAAGCGCTACCCGTAGAAACGCACAATACAATTTGAAACACTGTAACCATTTTTTATAATAAAATAATATAAAAAGTCCAAAAACGGAAATTACCAGTTGTAATGGGATGTGATAAAGTTTTTCAACAAAGAGGCCAAAAATAAATGATTGCAAATGTTCATCCTACCCGAATGGGCTGTGTTAAAGCTTCTCACATAAGTTATAGAAATAGACAGACGGAATGGATCAAATTTCCAAAACCGGTTTTTCAAAGAAACGGTTTTTAGTAACTTTTAACTGGTACCGGTTAAAGCCGGAGGAAAAAAAAGAACCGGTTGAACCGAGGAGCGGTTTTAGTTTTCAAAAACCGCCTATCCCTGGAATTGCACATTCGTGGTTTTGTCATTTGACCGACGATATGTTACTGTTTATATATATCGCTGTTGAATTGAATTAATATTCCCTGGCGAAGGTAAAAATTTTCAGCAAATATATTTTTGTCGGCTTGCCAGCGAGCTTTTTTTGTTCATCTTTTTATTGGCACATCTATCTAATATGGGGTTGTTTTATTAAAAATTATTTCCAAAATAAATTTCTTCTATCAATTGCGTTTATGTATTTAAATTTATTAAAGTGGAAAATTGGTATATAAATAAGTTAATATATATTTGGTTAAAAATTAGTTCTTACAAGAATATTTTTCCAACTGATTTTGCCAGGCTGAGCATTTCAAATTGGTGTTTCTTGAAATAAATAACTATTCCGATAAATAATTGTTAATAAAAACGTTAAATTTAAGTTTTTTTTTATTCCATTTTTCGTGTAACTCAATTTGTCTTACAATAAATTGTTCAGGATTATATTCTTCATTCGCCTTATATTTTGTTTATTTGGATAAACTTAAGCCTTAAGTTCCATTAAAATTCTGCCCTCCAAATTACTCAGACGTTCCATTCTTCGCTTTTTGTGTGCATTTGCACTCAGATCGACAACAATGACTATTTGTGGAATTGTTGAATTTTTTTTTTCTTGTTCTGTTTCCAAATGATTCTTGGGTTGAACGGACTCAAGATCGAATGCATTTCCGAATCCTTCGAAGAAGACACACACATAAAAAAAGCAGAACAAATCATCACCTGGGGAACGAATCCTAATGGATTTCTTCATTATTCCACCAGCCACGGAGCTATACTAAAACCGACCTTAAGTTTGCAGTATACAAATGTTCTACGAGAAAGAGGTAAATAGTTCTCAATTTTGAGGACGAGAATCGAATACAAAAAGGTATTTAACATTCAATAAACAAATTCATTTGTTATTTCAAGACATAAATTTATTATTTTTATTAGTTTAGCTTCAGTTAGAGTTGATTGTTTAGAGTCAGTAATTGTTTTTTCCTTCGATTTTAACGTAACAGGGCGCACGAATATCAGGGTAAAATTATCAACCAATCGGAGCAGGCGAAGCTTCGGCGCCAGCCGCGTTGTTTACGCAAATTCCTAATCGTAGTACATTTCTCTGCTGCAAACTTAAGGTCGGTTTTGGTATAGTAGCAGTTTGGACCGGCGGGGGTCAGGTGGCGCTGATTTAAAATTATGAGAAATTGGAGTATAATCGGTTAAAAAAATGCTTTAAACGGCATCAATTTACCATCAGCAACTCCTTAAAAACAAAATCATTTTTGTATACAAATAACGAATGGTACAAGTCAGCTGCTTCGGTATCGATATTTTTGAAGAGTTTGAACATTCTCTTACCCGACAATGCGAGCCCGGTCGGAAAGGGTTATATAGTATATACGTTTTTTTTTAAATATGGTTTCCAAGAATCTGGCCAAAAATTGTTGTCTTCAGGTTCATCTTCACCTATCCTAATTTTTTTTTCAAAACCACAGTTATCATATATTCGCAAAAATTCGGCAGTCCTAAAATTGCTCTACATTGATCTACAAATTTCGAAACTTCGGCGAGCTTCATAAAACCTCGAAATTGTGGTGATTGTCATTGTGCTCCTAGTTTTTTTCAAAGTTACTTGCATAGACTCTTCTAAATTTCTTTATCGAATTTCGAACACTCGGCCCGAGTCTAGGGCCCAAAACCTTAATGGGCCGCTAAATTTCAGTTTCTCTTTTGCTAAATGTTGTGGACCCTCAAAATTTAATTTAATGTTATAACTTTGTAGATCCCACTTTTTTTTAGCTTGACTTTGAGTCGAAGTCTAACTCAAAGTCAAGCTAATGGAACCTTTGAAGATGATAGCCGATTGTCTGTGTTTTTCTAGATCAGGCTTTGGCCGATGCTGACGGTTTAGAAACTAAAGCAAAAACTGGTTCGCCATGTGAAACCATAACTGCATTAGATCCAAAACAATGTTTCGCTTAGGGTTTGGCTAACTACACTGCTCAAAACACTTAGGGGAGCACTTTGCTTACTTTTGTCGACGCTTTAGTTTTTATTCTAAATTTCAACTTTGAGAAATAAATTCATCATTCATCTTGAATGAAATGAGAAAAAATCTTAATTTTTCAAACTAAAATTTTAAGGGAAAAATTGGGATCATAATTGTTGAATAAATTATAACCATAATTTTTTTTTAAAATCTTTCTTTGTTAAAATTAGTAGAAATCGATTTTAATCATTTAAAAATGCAAGCAAAAAAAAAAAATTAGGGTCAATTTAATTAACAAAATGTTTCAGAGTGAAATTTCGTTTACCATGTTAATTCTTCAAAAGACATGATTCTTCCATTTAACGATACAAAAATAAACTATAACTCTATCGTAAAAAAATCGCCAGCCAATGAAGGAAGAAACCTAGGGTGAAAGGGTTTAAACCATTGTTTCATGCAGTGTATTTGGTGAGTTTTTTTTTTTTTTTTTTTTTTTTTTGCAGGCGAACAAATTGCGTTGCGTAAAATAGTTTCATTAATAGATTGAAATTTTGAAATATAACCTTCTATTAAATAATTAAAGAAGTATAAGTATGCAGCAAATTATGACCATGCCAAAAAATGACAAATTACAGTGATTGCGCCTTCTAGAAGGGAAGGGCATAGGCTATATAGCCCTTTACCCCGCTCGCCAGAAGAGACAGTCACAAGAGACACACAAAGAAGGACGCCACAAACACATAGACAAATAACAACATTTATTGACAAACACAAACGTCCATGACTTTACCGGGATTCGAACCCGAGAAATTATGACCATAGTCAAGCATACTTTATATCCCTTCAAGACCGGCGGTCAGACGGTGCTGATTTTAAACTATGTGACTAGACTTGTTTAATTGAGTTAATTTATTTAAATATTTAATTTATATTGCTTAGATTTCCCAATTTTTTAAAAAGTTTTGTAATCCTTAATTTCTATAAAATATATATTTTATGTTTGATATATTTAATGTTTAAAAAATTGCCGCTAGATGGCGTTCTTTTGTTAGTGATACTTTGTTTTTAGTTAACGGAGTAGTATCAGGTGTTATTAGGATTATTTTTTTCAAATTTTGAATATTAGAAAGGTAAAGATATCGAAAAAAAGCCTCGTATTCCTGAATTACTGTTCATCGCCAAAATAGCTGCCGACCTATAAACGGCCCGTGCAGCCAAAAATGTCCGACGAATAATACCCCGTGTTAGGGAGTGCACGTTAAATATCCTTCAAAGTCCTAACGCTGCGTACGATGTCGCCCTAAACGGTTGCGTTGGGTGCCTATTCAGGTGTTGACTCGTCATCTGACTGTGGTTCTAAAATACGACGCCCGTCGCCAATAGCCCTCGTGTAGCTCTAGTGCGACGATAATTCAAACCTAACCTAACCTGAATTACTGTTAGATGATGAAAGCCAACCTGAAGCAGCTCCTTGTATCAAAATGCTTTATCTTAAAAAATATAAACACCTGGGCTTGACGATGGTTTATAAGCGGGTCCTTGCGACCAAGCACACAAACCAGAAAATATATGTCAACCAACCAACTAAACACCTGGGCAAATTATGGCTTAGAATTTTTTTTCCCTTATTGGATCAACACAGAGGCACTAATAGCACGATAATATTGTTTCACGTCGTGGATGGCAACAGCTCCAACGGTTTGTGTACTTATTCCTGGAATTACTTTTGTTTTGGTATTCGAAAATGAGTTTTCTAAGAATATTTTCCTTGTTAAATTTTTTGAATTCCAACTTCTTGCTGTGCTGTTGTTGTTCAAAACATTCGTTAAAGAAAGCTTTATAGAAATAAAAGTTTCTTTTCATCTATATCGGTCGTTTTGAGAGTGAAACCAAAGCAACCAAATCGCCGCATACGGAGAAAATTATAAACAAGAGCGTTACACCATCAGAAATATTCCCATTCGCTTAAATGCAATTTAAATAACAGATCCGAATCAAGACTGCGTTCTATCCACTAATGCCAATCGCTCTCTTGTCACGGTTCACAGAGATCGCTCCGATGGTGTTTCGCGATCGCCGCCAAAAAGCGACTGACCTTTTGAGTGAGCATTTTGCTCGGAAAACCATCGTTATTACATCGGTCGGTGGGTTGGGCGTTTTTTCCGGGTTTCTTTTTCCCGGAAATAAATAATAAAGTATCGCTTACCGAAGGAGAGGGATATGATTTGATAAAAGTGTCATTTGACCGTCAAATATTACCGAAAAGAGGCGTCATTTATTAAATGATCTTGCCCATTTTGAGACTCATGGTAGAACGCTAATGAATCTTACAATTTATGATATTTTAAGATATATGTGTTGGTAATGTCCATTTTTTCTTATTTCATGAGACAAAGTATAGTTAATGTAGTTAATCTTTTATTTTTTACTGATTTGAAAGCCTTTAAATATTAATAAAAGTATGAACTGTTTTGAATTATCATTTAAGGATTTATATATTATATTAGTAAACCTTAGTTTTCAGCCCCAGGTCCCTTCATAAAAGCAAATGGGTTTTTAGAATTTTTTTTTATGTTGTGTATATTTTATGTATTTATATTTAATTATGTAGTCTAGCTTTAACCATCTAAAACCATCGTTATTACATAGGTCGATGGATTGTGTGTGTGTGTGTTTCGTTTCCCTCCCCCCTCCCCCCGGAAAAAAATAAAGAAGAATCGAAGCCTAAAATATACTGTAAAATTCAGTACGTCCGGTCTCCCTAACCATATCCTTATTATAAGTCTTTAAAAATGACTTAGGTATAGTACTTTGAATAGCTAGAAAGGGGAGTGCCTCCTAGTACGTACGAAATAATTATTTTAAACTTAGTTCCTTCTAAAATTCGTTATAACCATTTAACACGATGGTAAATTTATTTCACTTGAAAACCATATTTTCTTCTTCACTGAAGATATTTACTGTCATTTCAGGACGATTCCAATAAGCATTAAACATCTTGTACTGATGGTAATGCTCGTTGTAAAGGAGTACTGGTGGTAAAGCTCGCTATAAAGTAGTACTGTAGTGGTGGTAAAGCTCGTTGTAAAGTAGTACTGTGATAAAGCTCGTTGTAAAGTAGTACTGGTGGAAAAGTTCGTTGTGCTGGTTTTTAAGCTCGCTGTAAATTAGTACTGGTGGTAAGGCTCGCTGTAAATTAGTACTGGTGATAAAGCTCGTTGTAAAGTAGTACTGGTGGAAAAGTTCGTTGTGCTGGTTTTTAAGCTCGCTGTAACTTAGTACTGGTGGTAAAGCTCGTTGTAAAGTAGTACTGTAGTGGTGGTAAAGCTCGTTGTTAAGTAGTACTGTGATAAAGCTCGTTGTAAAGTAGTACTGGTGGAAAAGTTCGTTGTGCTGGTTTTTAAGTTCGCTGTAAATTAGTACTGGTGGTAAAGCTCGCTGTAAATTAGTACTGGTGATAAAGCTCGTTGTAAAGTAGTACTGGTGGAAAAGTTCGTTGTGCTGGTTTTTAAGCTCGCTGTAACTTAGTACTGGTGGTAAAGCTCGTTGTAAAGTAGTACTGTAGTGGTGGTAAAGCTCGTTGTTAAGTAGTACTGTGATAAAGCTCGTTGTAAAGTAGTACTGGTGGAAAAGTTCGTTGTGCTGGTTTTTAAGTTCGCTGTAAATTAGTACTGGTGGTAAAGCTCGCTGTAAATTAGTACTGGTGATAAAGCTCGTTGTAAAGTAGTACTGGTGATTAAGGCCTTTCAACTGCCAAGGACGAGTAAAGTTACATCTCTCTGATTACGCAACTCAATGTCATGTCGATCGCAGTTACCGATCATACCATTTCCTCCGCCGCCATTTTCGAACGCGGATCTCGTGTCGAGCTGGAACATTGACCTCCAGCAGCAGGAATGGAACGTGATCACTCTCGTTTTCGTTCGAATCTTCCCTCTTCGAGGCAGCAGCATTCTTCGTCCCGCTCCATCGCAGGCGTTATTTTTAGGACTGCGAGGCATTGTCTTCTTCGTAATGGCGGAAAAGACACGAAATGCCGTCGAGATGCAGTCGTTACGCGTTGTCTTGTCGAGAGACGCAAGCAGGGCCGGATTTAAGGGGTCATACGAGTCTTAAAAATGTGCAAAGAAGGTACTAAACACCATAGTTTGATCTTTCATGTAATTCTTTAACAACTCAATATATAAGCATAATTTTTTATATGCAATTGCACAAGATTTATTTAATATAAAACAAATTTTAAAATTTATGAAACTTTAGCCAAAACTAAAATAAATGATATCAAACATAAAGCTATTTGAACACATTGGGATTAGGCTTGCGCGGCAAATTTTGAGGTCAAAATTGAAAAAATGACCAAGAAAATGACTTTATATTGTACAAATATGTACAAACAAAGACTTATACCTAAATTCTCAGCTCAATTTTAATTAGAAATTATTTTAAGAACTTTTTTTCTAGGAAAATTAATAAAATTTTTTAAATTTTGATTAAAATTTTTTTTTTATAATAATTATACTTCGTATTGCTATTTCGATCTCCGATCTCCGCATATAAAAAAAAATTATGCTTTTTCGTATATTGAGTAGTTAAAAAATTACATGAAAGATTAAACTATACTTTGTAGTACCTTCTTTGCACATTTTTAAGACTCCTATGACCCCTTAAAGATTTGCCGCCTGTAGGCTAAGGTTGAATTTATTTGTGCTGCGTTTTATTCGGCGTCTGAGTGGTGTTTCTCTTTCCGTTACTTCCGTTGTATAACATATATCTGTTTTTTGAATTTTCTGTTTACATATTAGAATGATCCATGTAACTTTACACTCTAAATCGAAAGCCAAATAATAGGCAAACTTTTTAAAGAGTTTTAAACAATTTTTCTTTCAACTTCCAAATCCGAGAGGAAAGGGGCGTTTGCCCTCGCAGCAACCATGTTTGCTACTAAATATTAGTACTATATATACGTTTTCGGTTTACGCATAAAAAATATTTGTTTTGTTTTTTAACAATATCTTTATAATATTTTTTTGTGAGGAATGCTGCGTTAATTGGTCATAAAATTTGCCACCTTAAAAAATTCGCCGCTCTAGAGCCTACTTAGCCTATTTAGAAATTCGGCCCTGGACACAAGGCAGGTTAGGTTAGTTTAGTCTAAAAGACTACAAGGTTTCCGGCTTTGTAGTCACATAGCAGGGCATTGGGGTTAGTATTACTATATGGAAAATTGTTTGGAGGCTATGTAGTAATGGAATGTTCTGATATATTAGGTTTTCAAAATCCAGTCACATTACACTTACGTCTCGTTGTTTTGAATCATGCACAAGTAACAAGGTCGCCACCTGAGTTTGTAAATCAAAAAGTATAGCCCTTTTCGACCGGCGGTCAGGTGGCGCTGATTTAAAATTATGAGACTAAATTTGGAGTTTTAAAAAAAAAAAAACATTAAACTGCATAAATGCCAGCAACTCCTTAAAAACAAAGTAATTTTTTGTCATAAAAATAACGAATGGTACAAGTCAGCTACTTTGGTATCGATATTTTTGAAGAGCTTGTTCTCAAAACTTCTCTCTCTCTCTTTAAAATTCTCTTAAAACCCGCACGATCGTACGATCCCGGTCGGAAGGGATTCATTAGTGTTTTCATTTTTTAAAACATAAAGTCGATTAAATTTAGCTAAAATTACAGTTTTAATACTTTACATAAAAGTTAAGTTTCACCTTTATATAAATTGCTGATTTGAGCTGCTTCAAAATTTGCCAGTATCCCTTTCCGATCAAGCTATCACGATCTTGCGGGTATAAAAGAGAATGTTCTAGCTTTTCAAAGATATCAATACCGAAGCAGCTGGCTGGTTCAAATACCATTCGTTATTTGTATAAAAAAATGTGATGATTTTTAAGAAGTTTCTGGCATTGATTCTGTTAAGGGCACTTTTTCGATAAAACTCTTAAATTTAGTCTCATAAACTTAAGTCAGCGCCATCTGATGGGGTCTTAAAGGACTATACTACAGCTTAAATAGAAATATGGCTTTGAGTAACGCTTCTTTTTGTGGGATATCATATTGTAGGACTGTCCCGCATTTTCTCTACGTTATGAGAGATTTGTCCAGTACAAATTCTATTCAATGCCTAGGGTCTTCCGAATCTCAGGGAGCGGGCCCGAATCAGACAAAACCTAGTCCTGAGCCCATTTTCAATTGAGATTAAAATACTCCAAAAATCATATGCAATCAATCCGAATCAATAGTTTATAATTTTGAAAAAACGATATAAAAACTTGGGGATACTCTTCAATATGTTATTTCGTGATCAGGAAAGGTTCCGTTGTACGTCCCCGGCTGTCCATTTCTAGCCTCCATTTTATCGTTATATTCCATCATTGACAAAACTTAGGCATACCGTATAAAAATCTAAGTAGCTAAGATATTCTTTTTTAAGAAACTTTTTCATTTAAGATCAACATCCTGTCGTATTTGCTTACTTCGAAAACGCAACGAGCGGATGAACACAACCGTTATTTTTTTTTATCCCCTAAGGCGCAACCTTGAAGCAATTGTATATCCAGCGATTATCTTCTATTCGGAATACCAGATGAGGATATTACTCAAAGAGGTTTTTTTGCATCAAAAATTTACTACTAAAGAAACGCATACTATAAAAATAAAGGGATAATTAATATGATTCTATGCATTATAATTTTTTGTCACAGAAAATGCTTTCTCTTAGAAAAAATTTATTAAAAGAACTCCGTTATAACAATAAAATAATAATAATGCAGTTCATTTCTTCCATTTCAAATAGCAGCTAAGGATAACAATCAAATAAGTATACAAAATCATTGGAATCCATAACTTATAATTTAATTCTTAATATCCTTCTAAAACATGCCGTCAGATGGCGCTGATTTAAGTTTATGACACTCAATGTTAAGATTTTTATTGGAAAGTTGTTTAAAATAAACAAAGACTTTATCAGTACGGAACAAACATTACAGGAAAAAAAAATCGTCACAAGGGAGTAAAACAAGAACCCCGTATATGTGACTATTTTAAGCATAATTATAATTAATAAAACACATAAGAAAAGCAGCATCAATGCTAGCATCTCGTTAAGAACGTCATTTTGTCTATACAAAAAACGACTGGTACAAGTCCGCTGCTTCGGTATCGATATTTTTGAAAAGCTTGAACATTCTCTTTTATACACGCACAATCCTTATAGCTCGGTCTTAAAGGGCTGTAAAAGAAATCAAACTTTCTAAGAAAGCTTTCTAAAAAGTACTAATGTTTTATAATGGCACCATCACCTAAGATCCCGACGCAACCTTGAAACAATCATATCCCACGATTGTGTATCCCATTCCGAATATCAGATGAGGATAATATTCGAAGAAATTAGTAGAAACAATCGCTTCCAAAGTTAGGGATACTCAGTATGTATTTTTTCTTGTGATTTCCATCATTGACAATACTTTCACTTTCGAAAAGCTTCACCCACGCAAGAAAAAAAAATTCTAAGAAGTAAAAAACTGTATATATGATACAGAAACTTGTTGTGTCTACTTTTTATTTAAGATCAACGTCCTTCCATATCTGTCCACTTCAATGAAGAGTCAACAAGCGTATAAATACAACCGTTGTTTTATAATGGCACTCTCCCCTAAGGTCCCGACGCAACCTTGAAACAATCATGTCCCACGATTGTGTCTCCCATTCCGAATAAGAAATGACGATAATACTCGAAGAAATCCATAAACAATATCTTCCAATATAGTTAGGGATACTCAGTACATTTTTATTGTGATTTTCCATCATTGACAATACCTTCACTTTCAAAAAGCTGCCCCCACACTAGAAAAAATAAATCCAGCTTTCTAATACTAAGTGCCTCAGAACTACTCCTGTGTTTACTCTACTTTAAAGATCAACGTCCTTCCATATCTGTCTACTTCAAAAACTCAACAAGCGTATAAGCACAGCCGTTGTTTTATAATGGCACTCTCCCCTAAGGTCCCGACGCAACCTTGAAACAATCATATCTCACGATTGTGTCACCCACTCTAAATATCAGACGAGGATAATTCTTGAAGAAGTTAGCGGAAACAATATCTTCTATCTATAGGAAGGGACACACAGTATATATTTTTTATTATGATTTTCTATCATTGGCACTTTTGCTATCGAAAAGCTGCCCCGCAATAGAAAAAAATCAGGCTTTCTAAGAAGTATTTTTTCAGAAAATTGGTTTGTTTACTTTTTATTTAAGATCAACGTCCTTCCATATCTGTCCACTTCAAAAACTCAACAAGCGCATAAACACAACCGTTGTTTTATAATGGCACTCTCCCCTAAGGTTCCGACGCAACCTTGAAGCAATCATATCTCACGATTGTGTCACCTACTCTAAATATCAGACGAGGATAATTCTTGAAGAAGTTAGCGGAAACAATATCTTCTATCTATAGGAAGGGACACACAGTATATATTTTTTATTATGATTTTCTATCATTGACACTTTTGCTATCGAAAAGCTGCCCCGCAATAGAAAAAAATCAGGCTTTCTAAGAAGTATTTTTTCAGAAAATTGGTTTGTTTACTTTTTATTTAAGATCAACGTCCTTCCATATCTGTCCACTTCAAAAACTCAACAAGCGCATAAACACAACCGTTGTTTTATAATGGCACTCTCCCCTAAGGTCCCGACGCAACCTTGAAACAATCATGTCCCACGATTGTGTCTCCCATTCCGAATATCAGATGAGGATAATACTCGGAGTAGCAGACACAATCATCGGAATCAATTTCTTCCGACTTCGGAAATCTTTTCCGCATTTGTATTCAAATTGTTGAGAGTAATAAATCGCAGCATCGTTTCCGAAGTAGAAAATTTTGTTGCGGTGCTTTTTAGATAACTGTTCCCTTGATCTAGGCTATTTTATTTTAAAAAAATTGAGATTTTCATAAATTATAAGAAAACAAATTGTTTGATTAGTGTGACGTTTTACAACTCAACTTATTATATTTTGATACTTTAAAATGCTTTTTTTCTGTCCTTTCTAGCCGAAATGCGTCTTAATGAAATAATTTTTTGATAATTATTATAGTACCATTATTTTAGTTCAATTATTAAACATATGTAATTTAAAAGTAAAAGTATTACTGAACTGTCCACATAAAGAACCATCAATTTTTAATGCAATAGTTTATGAATAGGTAGTTGCGAATTTATTGAAAAGAGTGACAAGGTGCATGTTAAGTTTGGAATTCAACTATAATATAACAACAGATAGCCTGAGTGTGGCTTTTGTGCAACGTTTTTTCAACCAAAGTCATATCATAACAAGTAGAAAATTTTTAATGTGGTATTTCTCTAACTTCCGATGCACAGTCGAAACGCTTGAGTGAAAGAACACCTTGTCATTACTCTCGCTTCTTTCCTTGCGCAGACTATAACTCAGCAACACTGCCGTGGGCAGGTAAACTGCATTATCTTAGACTAATGACTTGGACCATTGTTGTAAGCGCTTCATTCCTCCAACCTATAATAAAGTATGCAGAAGGACTAATTATTTCAGTGCAAAAATGGTTTAGTTCATTGTTTTGGTTACTGCAGTTTACCAGCCCACGGCAACACAAGGGATATATTACCACGTAGATGAGAGTAGAAGTAAGATGCTGTCCTCCAAAGTATCACACTAAAATCGGTATACCAATTGAAGCTAGTTATGGCTTCCGAAATAAGCCCAAATAAGAGCTTGGCGCTTTTATTTGTACGTTCAAACCTAATTGGCAATTAAACGATTTTGCATGCAACAAACTTAATTGGTTAATCGCAGACATGTTTATCATCATTTATGATATGCATGAATGCGATATCCCCTTCCTGAATAATCTTTCGACTCGGTCATGCTCGAACCCCAACCTTTTGGGGTTAAAGGGCCATCTGGATACCTTAATACCTTTACGAAATTAAGACGGCATTCGTAAAAAATAAAATAGGGTTATTTCTTGTCGTGAGTGGCCAGCAGTCTTGTGTAAATTTTTTGTGTGGGATTGTGTTGGTTTTGGTATTTGAAAATGAGTTTTTTTTTAAAGAATATTTTGCAGATATTTTCTTTAATGCTAACTTCTTGCTGTGCTGACTGCTGTTGGGTGTTCAGAATATTTGTTAAAGAAGGCTTGCTCAGAAAGAAAAAGTTTTTTTTTTTTTTATCTATGTTGGTCATTTTGAGAGCGAAACCCTGAAGAACCAATGAAAACGCAGCACGCTAAAAAATGAAAATAAGAGTGTACATCATCTGAAACTTTCCCATTAGACTTTTCACTCATAAATATCTCAATAAGTATAAGAGTGCACAGTACGGTTTTCTTTGGGGCTTACCACATCGTTTTGGCGACTTTCAGACTTGCTCAGCTTTTATTTCGTGCAAGCATTTCTAATCTTATTCTAACCATTCATGTCTGACTCACGGTAGCTTTCCACGCTTTGTTTGTCTACGATTTTCGCGCCTTTTTGATTTGGACCTTCTTCCTTATTCGTTCTGAATACAAATTCGTCAAGCTGTTCGTTCGCGATGGAATTTAGAATGTACAAACGATTCGTAAAAATTTATATGCTCTAGTTTTGTTTGATATGGTACCGTGTTCTTCTTATTATTATAGAGGAACTGTTATATAAATTATGTTTTAAGCTGGAATGCTATTTGAGTTCTGACTAACACCAGAAATGCAAACTTATTTTTTAATGAAAAAAAAACCGATAACATATTATATATCATGCACAGTTCGGTAAATCTCTCGTAAAAAGAGGGAGTTACTTTGATAGTTGTCGGGTAGTTATGATGGCCTCCTGTTGACAAAATAATATACTGAAGCTGAAGCCCGGCTCTCAAGCTTAAGTTAATGGAAATGTTTAATATGATGTAAAGCTCTTGTTTTCATTTTCCCGTATTCTGCGATTTCAGTGGTTGTTTCGGTTTCACCCCCAAAATAACCGCCATGGATAAAAAAGAAACTTTTCTTTCAAAACAAGCTCTCTTTAACAAATGATTTTTGAACAACTAAGAGCACAGCAAGGAGTTGGCATTTTAAAAATTTAATAAATAAAATATTCTTAGAAAACTTATTTTCGAATGCCAAAACAAAAGTAATTACCGACAGAAAATTAAAACAAGAAAGCTTTACTGTTGCCATTCCCAACAAGCACCCTGGAACAGCGTAGATTTAGAAAGTAGCAGATCTGCCACTAGGGGGAAAGGTGAAGCCATTTGTGAACCAGTATCCCTTAAGGCAGTTCGCAAGCCGTAGCTAGCATATGGCATGCCATACACCACCATATGACACTATGAGATAATTCAACTAATTAAAAATATATATTTAATAATAACTAATTAGAAGTTTTTACCAGATTTGCTAGCATAAGTTTATAGCTGGATATGTATTGATAATTTGTGGCTGACATGAGGTATATATTCATAAAAGAAGCATATTAAAAAAATGCAGTTTTTATTGCATGAAACTCTTCGGCAAAAGCATTTTTTGTGAACCAGTATCCCGTGATGCATTGCAAAAACGGCGAAATGTGGATTCACCACACAATCGTTTGTATTGCGCTGTACGGGATTGCGCAATCGATGGGCATATCTGCTACTTTCTAAATCTATGTGGAACAGGATAACCTGCTTAAATGATGTAAATTAAGGCGAACCTTCTGTTAGAATTGTAGGCTTTGTTTCATGATAAGCAAATCATAATTGAATTTTATATTCTCAAATGTATTTTTGCATGTGGAACGAACTTGCATAATTTTATTTTAATGCCATTGCCTCTTTTTATTTGTATTTTTTGGAACAAAATTATGCATATCTAATATAGTTTATTTTTTTCTCTTTTGCTCAAATATACTACAGGCTCAACTTTGTTTACTTCAAGTTGATTACATCTTAGTTGTAAACATTACCAAGGAACTCCATAATTATTGCATTCCATCTTGTGTTATACAACAGAAAATTCTAAAATTCTCGTCCACTTTATGAACATTACATCCTACGCTATGTTGTTTTAATAATCCCAAATGCAATATAACAGAGAAAGCCACTTCCGGGATGACGTAATTAAGAATTAAAACAATTCATATTTTTATTCCGATTTCAGAATAAACTTTTCCGCCGACCATTAAAAATAATAATTCATATCTTCTCAGTGATCCTGGCGTTCTTTTTGTAGGTAAACTTGAATTTGTAATAAGGACAGAACGTTTATTTCTCAGAGAAAGGTCAAAGATCCGATGGCAGAGCGCCATCTGCAGAAATTTCGTTTCTGTAACCCTTGACCTCTGTTGCAACTGAAATGAAGTAATGCGTTTGTTGATGTTTCTGATATTCTGATATCGCTTTTATTATTATTTTTTTGCGAGTTTTCGAATGGGGAACTTAGTTTGGGAGGAATAATGTGTTTTGATTTATGCCTATTTGGTACGGAAACTTAACCTTTAGGGTTGGGAATTCGGTGCAGTGAAAATATTATTTTATTCCATGGAATTCACCTTCAGCAAGACTTATTTTACGATGCTGGAAAAAAAAGCGAATTTTCGCAATACAACATAGCCTTTTATAAAAATCATATACTTTGGGGGTTGAGGAGTAAATAGTATGAAGCAAGAAGAAAAAAACCACGCTAGAGGTCGTGCATTTATTTCTTTCTTTGAAATAGTGCTCTAGAACTCACAGAAATGCTTCCAGCGAATAAAAGAAACACTTAAATATGTTATTGCTACGATGAAAAATATCTAATTACATAATAAAATCTAATTAATATATTAACAATGGGAACGTTTAGTTGATGTAACGCTCCTGTTTTCATTTTTTTGCGCTAAGATTTTATTGGTTGCTTCGGTTTCACTTTCAAAATGACCGATATAGATGAGAAGAAACTTTTCTTTCTATGCAAGATCTCTTTAACAAATATTTTGAACAACCAACGGCACAGCAAGAAGTTGATATTTAAAAAATTCAATAAGTAAAATATTCTTAGAAAATTCATTTTTTAATACCAGAACTAAAATAATTCAAGACAACAAATGAAAACAAGACAGCTGGAGCTGTTGTCATTAACCATTGGAATAATAAAACATTCTAAAAATTACAAAAACAACTTAACATCAATCTTCAAATCTACTAATGAAGATCCTCAGTAATGATATAGAATTATTTTTTAATCATAATTAGTAATGATGATAATCAACTTTGTGTATTGAAAACCAAAATCCATTACAATAACTTATCCTTCTTTCCGTAGCGTGTCAAAATAAATTTTACACAAATGACACAACTTACGATAATCACTTGTGTTATCTAGTATGTTTTAATTATAGTTTTCAGATTACCACTTTTTCTCGACGAGTCACCAGTATCAAACTTAACATGCACCTAAATTTTATTTTCTTGCTACCACCAATTTGTTGTTCTCCCTAAAAAAAAGACAGAGAAATGACCCTTGCACATAAAAAAAAATTGCTTTTCGTCTTAACGACGCCATCTTGTTTTGAACCCTGCGGATATATATTATCTGTATACCAGTTTCAAATCAAAGAAAGAAATACGATTTGACGATCTTAAGTCATAATAATATAAATAGTGTAATGAGCATTTCTTAGAAAAATAAAATAGTGCATCGGCATTATCTTCAGGTTCAGGCTAATTTCTTTAAAATCGTTGTTGAACGTTTTTATTTCCATCCAATTATTATATTGATAATGTATCTCGATCATTTGTTTCATGTAGAAATGATTGATCCTTAGCAATTTCACTCAGTTATTATTTTGAATAATCAAATAGATTATTTTCCCTATTGTGTAGAAGCTAGTTCTCATCGAAGACATCATTCGGAAGGCTTATAAAATAAATTTCTTTGTTTTGTCAACAAAATTTAAATTCCGAGATTCCCAAAATTCAATTTTCTCCTGTAGACTTTTTTTTTGCTATGATATTTTATTCTTTTCGAAATTGAAGATTATAGCCGTTAAAAAAATATGAGATGAAATTCAATGCTTCTGTCTAAAAGGTTAATCAATTTTATATATCAGACGAAATTCCACGCTTCAGTCATACAGGTTCTCAATTTTATATGAGAAGAAATTCAACATTTCTGTCATATATGTTCCCAATTTTATGTCAGACGAAATTCAACGATTCTGTCATATAGGTTCTCAATTTTATATCAGACAAAATTGCTCTTGTCATATAGGTTCTCAATTTTACATCAGACGAAATTGCTTTTGTCATATAGGCTCTCAATTTTACATCAGACGAAATTGCTTTTATCATATAGGTTCTCATTTTTTTTTCACAATTAAAAAAACGTCGAAAGACCGACAATTATTCTAAACGTCTTTAACACAGAATATAATACCTGGAAGTGCTCTAATACAATTATCCTTTCGGCCCAGTGTCAACGACCTAAACCTAACGTCCATATTCGCCATTTACCATAAAGTCACGTAACTCTGAAATATTTTCCAACCCCTTACAAGCACTTTATATCCATTACCAGAGCGCTTATGGTATTATCCCGAGCAATGTATCACTGCTAACCTTATTAATGTGTGACGAATGGCTATTCGGAATTCATACACCGTGCATTGTTACGCTAGGGTTGATGCTCTACAGATGATGGCAGCAACAGTGTTTATTTTGATGATTTACTATACAAATGGTTCGACTATAGGTGGCGCTGCAGTTGTCAAGAAATTATATCGTGATTAGACTGTAGAGATTGCGTGGTTCGACATTATTATTGCAAACGATAATTTTTCGGGAATTGACTTATTTTTTTTCCACATCCGGCAAAATATTTTGATTTTATTTCGTTTTATTTTCTAAAATTAGATTTATATAAACATTATAAATATTTGTATCCATATCATAGTATCACTGCTAACCAAATAATCTATGACGAATGGCTACTCGGAATTCATGCATCGTTCTTTGTTACGCTAGGGTTGATGCTCTACAGATGATGGTAGCAAAAGTGTTTATTTTGATGCGGAATTTAAAAATAGGTGGCGCTGCTGTTGTCTAGAAATTATACCATGGTTATACATTGTTATCGTAGGTAATTGCTAATTTTTGGAGCGTAACATTATTTATTTTTCCACTTGCAAAAATTATATATTTTTTAATACGTTTTTTCCAAAACTAGATTTATATAACCGTTATAAATTATGTAGCCATAGCCTTGTGCCTGTTAATCGAATAATTTGTTGTCAATGGCTATTCAATATTCCTAAATCGTGCATTGTTACGCTGAAGGAATATTTTGTTCAGAATCACTAACACGTGTTTGCAATTTTGTTATTTATGTAACATTATTATTATTTTTTTTTTGTATACTTAGTGTTTTTTTTTTTTTTTTTCAAAGTGTATTCGACGACTTTTCAAAGGTGATAAAACGTATTTTTTTTTTTTTTTTTGATTATTCTGGAAATTTGATAGTCCTAGATTGAATAAAGTTTGAAGTTTCTTTTGATGTTACGCTCTCTATACTGCGATTTCATTGGTTGTTTTTTTCTTCCTTGCGAGCGCGTACTACGCGAAACTAGCCCATTTTCCTTTACTAAACCCTTTTGAAACGTTGCTGAATATTTTTCGACGCTTTTTGCTACTTGGACAATAGTCAGAAGGCTAGAGATTTAATTAAATCACAATCTCTCATCAACCAAGCGTCAATTGTCAAAACACAAACCAGTTCAAGTATAATGACCTTTTGGTCCACGACTTATACATCAACAAATTTCTAGGTTGTAGAACATTTCTTAATTATGCTACGTCAAAATTAGTGGAAGTCGAATGACCTTATCAATTAAAATGTCCTAAACAAACAATTGTTAATTCATACGAAAGTGAAATAATCGAACAAAAATAATTAAATTGGCAGAACAGAAATGGATAGTTTACATTCTTATGCGCTAAAGTTCAATGTTCTCATGAAAGTCGATATCACCTACAGCAAATAATATCTCAAGTCAAAAAAGAAATATTCGAAACATAATTGTCTCACAGGAACCCGCCATAATTATCTCATTGTATTACTAAAACTCAATGCTACAGTTGAAGAACATTAACTTTTAACAATTTCGGTTCGCGTGAAATTTGAAAGAACAAAGAAATCGTATGTCTTCTGAAATTGCCATTACGCATTTATAGCACATAAAAATATCCATTAAATAATTTATTTTTGGTGCTTCGTACTTCCAGTGAAAGAAGCGGTAATAAAAAGTAATTGGAAGGGATATTTTTGTTCATATTAATGTTTTTTCAAAATAGCATTTTTTTTTTTCCTCTCCTCAGTGAAGCCACAATAAACTAATAAATACAGCTCTCAAGTTGTTCAAATAGTATTCTAAAGTTGTCAACCACTAAAAAGAAACGTGTGTTTCCGAAACTTATCAAAAATACAGATAATTGACCATCCATTACAGAATGTAATAGTTAATTTTATAGGGACAGTAATAGTTACTTATAGACAAAAATAAATATAAAATATTACATCCTTATTAACGTGATTCCCCTACAGAGAAACGGCTTTATTTCTTACTGAAATAAAAGGTTTTACACGACTCACTTTCGAGCAGACCAAACAATCGTAATTCTAGTAAGTCAAGAATGAAAGCAATAATACCGCTGGAGCTGTTGCCACTCAAGACATGAAACATGCCCATTTACTACAATTAAATTAATATCAAGCACAATGTCCCCCAATGCCGGGGGGTCATCTGTCATATGTGTTTGTGTGTGTCTTGTGTTGTCCTACTTGACGATGGTTTGTAAGCGGGTCCTTGCGACCAAGCACACAAGCCTGAAAATACATGTTCTACCAACCAACCAACCCACTGCCGGTTCCGACCCTCGCATGTTAAGCGAGTGGGCCCGAATAAAGCATGGATGAGGCATGGGTTCAAATCACGGATAAGGCATGGATATTTGTGTTGTCCCGAGTACATGGAGAGAAAGCGCTCGTTACCTCTTTAGGACCGAAAGTCCTGCGTGCAGTCATAGCGCAGTACCATGGGTGCATAAAATTGCCCCTCCCCACCCAGATTTAGAAAGTAGCTGACATGCCCATCGATTGCGCAATCCCGTACAACACTATACAAACCGCGCGATTGTGTGAATAATCCTCATTTCGCCGTTTTCGCAATGCATCAGTGGATACTGGTTCACAAAAAATGCTTTTGCCGAAGAGTTACATGCAATAAAAATTGCATTTTTAATATGCTTCTTTTATGAATATTTACCTAATATCTGCCAGAAATTATCAATACATATCCAGCTATAAACTTATGCTAGCAAAACTGGTTAAGAGTTTTCATTAGTTAATATTAAATATAATTTTTATTAGTCGAATTATGTCATGGTGCCTTCTGGTGGCGTACGGCATGCCATGTGCTAGGGCTTGCGAACTGCCTTATGAGATACTGGTTCGCAAATGGCTTCACTTTTCCCCCTCAAAACCTTATGCCTACGAAAGCCCTCCTGCGTTCCAGGTTATGATCTGGAGGCACGCTTCAACAATTACGTAACAACAGCAACCATAAGACCCCAAGAAATTTTTATCATTCCTAAATTTAATAAAGAAATCTTTAGAAAACATTTTTATTATTTAGGTCCTAAATTCTTTAATAGTTTACCAATCTCTATTCAAAATGTTGACAAATACTCATCTTTTAAGCGCTCTCTCTTTAAATGTATTATACTTATTGACGACGTAGACATATATTTTTAATTTTGTATACACGAAGCATAAGTAACTTTTGAAAAACCAGTTTCTTGCCAAATACTGTGATGCTGTCATTTATTATGTTTCATTATTATTTGTACATTGTTAAAACTTATTTAATTTAATTTTCTAGGCTGCTTGAACGGGAATGTTCCCCTAAGCAGCTAATATGATTTTGCTTTTGTATTTTTATTTATAGTTTCTTAATTGATATAAATAAAGTAAAGATTGTTATTATAATAAATGTAACAACCTTTCTTTCTTTGGCAGCTTCGTCTCTGGTGTCCGACGTCCACATCTCGTGCAACAGCAACAGCATCCTGGTGAGCATCTCCACGGCGACGGCCTTCAACGGCATGATCTACCCGAAGGGACTCAGCAAGAACTCGACCTGCATGCAGGAGTACCACGACGTGCAGGCTGGGCTCATCAACTACACGCTGCCCTTGCGCACGTGCAACACCATGAGTGCGGACTTTGTGAGTACTTTCTAAGCAATTAGTTTTTGCTTAACTTATCAATGAATACCATTATAGAATTGACACCATTATCGTGAATACCATTAATACCTTCATTTCCATACCATAGCGTTAAATTTAAGTTTTTAAAATTCGTTTTCCGTTTAACTTAAAATTACGTGCAACACCATCAGTGCGAACTTCGTGAGTACTAAGTAATTCGTTTTTGCTTAACTTATCAACGACGACTTTTGTCCATTAACACCTTTCATTCCGGCCTTCAACGGCATGATCTACCCGAAGGGACTCAACAAGAACTCGACCTGCATGCAGGAGTACCACGACGTGCAGGCTGGGCTCATCAACTACACGCTGCCCCTGCGGACGTGCAACACCATGAGCGCGGACTTTGTGAGTACTCTAAGCCAGGGGTTCCCAACCTTTTTGCACCTGCGTACCACTTGACATTTTGAGAAATTTTGGCGTACCACCAGACCTAAATATTTTAATGAACGTATAATATTTACTCTCCTAAAAGTGTTCAAAGGTTTTTTGAGCTTATAATAAAGGAGAAATAAAAAGATTAAAATGGTATTAATTTACAGTTTTGTTTATTACCTATAGGGATAAAAACATGCAAATACAAAATAGTACAAACTCGGCAAAATCCGATCCAGAAGTTAATTAAAGATTTCCTCTATCAGGGGCGGACTGGCCCGGGCGGCTAGTCGGCGATCGCCGAGTGGGCCAAACTGTCAAGTGGGCCAAAAACAATATGATAATATTCGTTTAAGTGGGAAAAAATCTACAAATACTTAAGTGTGTATTAAAACATTCAAAATAAGTGCAAACAACTTAATATTTTTGAATTAAATTTAAATTATGTCTAAAAGGCATTGGCCACCATTGAGCATGGGCCCACATTTTTTTCAATCGAGCCAAGGGCCGACTTTGCCTCTGAAACACCCTAAAAATATTACATATAAAAGGGGCCTAAAATTTTTGTTCAAATTGAGCCCAATGTGGTTATTATTTGGGCCTATTGGTCCACATTGCCTCTGAGGCCCTATACATAGTCTCCCTATACATAGTATATATATTCAGGGCTCGAAAATTATATTGCCCGACATGCCCGGGGCATGTAAAAATTCCAATCGGGCATGTATTTTTTCGCCTCACATGCCCGACCGGGCATGTAAACATTTCATAAAAAATACCTTTCCATAATTTTAACTAAATATTTTGCGTTTTAATAAATCCCCAGCATATTCATTCATTGCTTCTTGAAAAAATTTATAATTTTAATCTTAAGTCGAAATTAGTTACTTCACAATGTTGTCATTATGGCATCAAATAGAAATTCTTCATCAATAAAATTCTGGTGGGGGCCGGGAAATTTTACCATTTTCTACAATTTTCGAATTCCTTGTTATTTTGGCAAGGTTTCTTAAGGTATAATAGTTTGATATATTTTTAATTAACATTGATAAAATCTGGAATTTTCTGTAAATTCTCTGGGAAAACCTGGAAAAGTAAGAGAATTTGGTTTTCCAACTTACATAATGTAACAGTTTATTTCGTGAATTAAGTATACTGCTTTTAAAAAAAAATATGCTTCCAATTACGCATTTTAGTTTCAGCTTTTGTTATTTTTGCCAAACTCATGCCTGGCAAGCTCAAACTTTGCCAAACTCATGGCCCTTCGCTCGGGCATGTAAAAGTTTTATTCGGGCATGTATTTCTAAAACTAACATGCCCGACAGGGCATGCAAAAATTTTGAGATTTTTCTAGCCCTGATATATAATATATATAAAAGGGCCTATAAATTTTGCTCAAATTGTGCCCATCAGAGGTCACTTGGCCTTTGGGGGCCCTATATATAATTATTATATATAAAAGGGGCCGACATTTATTTTTCAAATCGGGCGCAGGGACCCACTTTTCCTCTGAGGTCTCTTATATACATTATATATAAAAAGGGCCTGATTTTTATTTTCAAATTGAGCCCAATATGTGGTCCTAATTGGGACCATTGATCCACATTGCCTCTTAGCTATATATATTATATGAAAGGGGCCAACAAATTTTATTATACAAATAAATCTACTAATGGAAAGTCAAAGTTTTAAATGCAAGCAATGCAAAAGATGCTTAGTTTGTGCCTTCAAACTTTTGCATGAACTCAATCTTTATGAACCGACGTACCCTTCACTGCACAGGGCGTGCAAATACATGTTGACTTTTTCATGCACACAAGTTTCATGTGAACGCTATTTTTCAGTTTTGAAGCTCATAAAAAATCGTTTGCTCTCAAATATGGGACAAGATCGCCTTGAGGACTTAATGCCTTTGTATGTTGAAATAGATTTTAAGAACGACTATGAAAAAGCTTTGGATTATCTAGGCTAGGTCTAAGATTATCTAGGCTTTTTGTTGGATATTTGTAAAATAAACGTATATAGATGTTATAAGGATAATTAAAGATAACATAACTTCTATTTTAAATTTCATATTGAATTTCTTACTTTTAATCAAAACAGTTGATTAATTAATAAACATATGCATCGATATCCTGCATTGGTATGGTGGGCCAAAAAGTCATTACTGCGCCGAGTGGGCCAATCTTAGCCAGTCCGCCCCTGTCCTCTATAATATATAACCGTTAATATTTAAAATAATGAGTAATATATTTGCGTGCTCACTGCATATGCGAACAGAAGCTCTATATAGCATCATGTTTCTCACATCACTCATGCGTACCACCTGAAATGTTCCGCGTACCACTGGTTGGGAACACCTGCTCTAAGCAATTAGTTTTTGCTTTACTTATCAATGAATAGCATTATAGAATAACCACTATTATCATGAATACTATTAACACCATCATTTCCTTACGAAAGCGTTAAATTTAAGTTTTTAAAATTCGTTTTCCGTTTAACTGAAAATTACGTGCAACACCATCAGTGTGAGCTTTGTGAGTACTAAGTAATTCGTTTTTGCTTAAGGGGTCATAGGAGTCTTAAAAATGTGCAAAGAAGGTACTAAAAAGCATAGTTTGATCTTTCATGTAATTTTTTAACTACTCAATATATAAGTATAATTTTTTTATATGTAATTCTACAAGATTTATTATAAAACAAATTTTAAAATTTATGAAACTTAAGCCAAAACTAAAATAAATGATATTAAACATAAAGTTATTTGAACACATTGGGATTATATTTGCGCGGCAAATTTTGAGGTCAAAATTGAAAAAATGACCAAGAAAATAACTTTATATTGTACAAATATGTGCAAACTAGGACTTATACCTAAATTCTCAGCTCTATTTTAATTAGAAATTATTTTAAGAACTTTTTTCTAAAAAAATTAATAAAATTTTTTAAATTTTGATTTTAAATTTTTAAAAAAAATAATTTCTAATTAAAATTGAGATGAGAATTTAGGTATAAGTCCTAGTTGTTTGTACATATTTGTACAATATAAAGTCATTTTTTTTGGTCATTTTTTCAATTTTGACCTCAAAATTTGCAGCTCAAGCCTAATCCCAATGTGTTCAAATAGCTTTATGTTTAATATCAATTATTTTAGTTTTGGCTAAAGTTTCATAAATTTTAAAATTTGTTTTATATTAAATAAATCTTATAGAATTACATATAAAAAATTATACTCATACATTGAATAGTTCAAAAATTACATGAAAGATCAAACTATGCTTTGTAGTACCTTCTTTGCACATTTTTAAGACTCCTATGATCCCTTAAGGGAAGACGGATGGTTCTATCTCGATGTTAATTTTTCTAACTTTAAGAACATTTTTCTCAGGAACTATATGAGATGCAATTATGAACTTTTTATTTTGAACTTTTTTTTATAAATTTTGTTCCCTACATATAGTTTTTGAATTTAAACTGAGGAATTTTAAACATCTTTGCTAAAAAAAATGATATAACTTTCTATCAGATTTTTTTTGTGTGTTTTTTATTACACAGTTAAAAAAAAAATCCCTGTGAAAGTTAATTTGAAATATTCGCAGTTTAAATCAAAAAGCTATACGTAAAAAAAAATCATAATGCTATCTCATATAAATCTTCTAGGCCACAGACGTTTTTTTTCCCATATGATAAATGTAGCTGGTTAAAGGGTTTTATAATCCCACTTTTTGAAAGGGGATCGATTTTTTTTTCAAATTTTCAATAAATAAAATTATAATAAAATACTCGAACCAATTTCAACCTTGTTGGAGCCTGATGTTTAGATCGAGCCTTGTTTTTTTTCATTTACAATGAGTATTGTTCAAACTACAACAAAAGAAAAATGACGTAAGGATATCAAACTTTTTTTTTGTTACCTCAGTGTTATTTGTGATTTGTTTCTCGAATTAGAAAGACTGCTACGAACTTTTAATGAGACGAAAATGACGCGTATTAATATGATAATGAGGACTGCTAAAACTTGTTAGTAATACAATTTCCAACTCTGTTAATACAAGATATTCTATAATTGGCATAGTCTTCTGTCAAAACCCATTAATGAAAACCTCTTTCACTCAAGCTTCGATGACACAAACTACAGCCACAAGAAAAGAAATCAACTCGGATCGGTTGACAAGTGATTTAAATTACAGTGGTTAAAAATAAGCTCTTTAAATGCTGTGTAATTAAGTGTCTGTCTGATGTCTTGATCGGAACAGCAGATGGCTATTTCATATTAATTGAAAACTGTACTTAGAATTCCAAATTCTACTATGCTTGTTGAGGGCATCCATAAATCACGTGATGTGGTTTTGACCATTTTTGACCCCCCCGTAATATTTCATGATATTTAGCTCGACATCACCCTTCCCGAAATCTCACGTGACATTTTTCGAATTTTGTTTTTTGTATTCTTATTTTGACATTTGATACCCGGAAAACTTTAAATAAGACACATACAAATCGATGTCCAATCCCAAACTGATGCTGCAAACAACAGCTGCGTCATCTCATGATGGTGGGAAATATCTTAAAAATCCCATACGTTGCACATTTTCTTTGTATGTACTTTTTCTTTGTGAAAGTGTGTGGCCACGTGTACTTTGTGCTGAATTGAAATTAATAAAGATAATAGAAAAAATTAACATGTTTTTTTAATTACTTGCAAAGCATACTTCAAAGTACATAATTGAAGAGCTTAGTGGAAGAACGTGCTAAGTGACAAAAATGTGAAAACGAGTAAATGAGCTCTAAAGTTTATCGTTTGCACTCATATCTGTTGAAAGCCGTGCACTGGCGCAATGGTTAGTGTACTAGCCTTTGCAGCTGCTGGGCTCGGGTTCGAATCCCGGTTAAGGCATGGATGTTTGTGTTTGCCAATAAATGTTGTTATTTGTCTGTGTGTTTCTAGCGTCCTTCTTTCTGTGTCTCTTGTGACTGTCTCTTCTGGCGAGCGGGGTAATGGGCTATATAGCCTACGCCCTTCCCTTCTAGAGGGCGCAATCACTGTAATTTGTCATATCTGTTGAAAACTTGTAAACTTGTTGTTGGTACTTGTAAACCGTAAAAAAATGTACTAAACTTTAAGCTTATAAAAACGAGAAAACTTGTTATCCTTAAAGAAGTTAGTAATACTATATTCATTCACAGAAAAATCTCAATTTTTTCAAAAATGTCACAGCACGTTCTTCCACTAAGCTCTTTAATTGTTCGAAAATACGTTTGTAAAAAGAATATAGCGTATGAATTTTATCGGCACTGAAGAAGTTAAAACTCTTGTTTAAAACTATAATGTTTATTATAGCCCATTCTTTATACTTGAATTAAGGGTGTTGTATGGTAACACATCTCTATACAATTCCAATGGGGACACTTAGGCTAGGCCCCTAGAAGAAAATTTTTTTGCCATTTAAATAATAAATAAGTATAAATATTTAAAGATATTAATTAGTTATAATTAATAAATACAAAAAAATTGTTTAGATATGTATATGCCGTTAGTGCTGCCATCTGTATAGTTTGTGAATAATTTACTCGCGGATTTTGTTTTAATTATAACTAGTTAATATTTTTAATATTATGCTTTTTAATTATTTTAAAGGAAAAATTACTTTCTTCAGCATTTTTTGCTAAGTTTTCGTGAGTATATGTCGTATACCTTATTAAAAAAAACAGGGGCCTAAGTTTCCCGATTAGAATTGTATAGAGATCTGTTACCATACAAGACACTTAAATAACGCAAGTGAAGTCATACTAAAACTGTTTTTTTGTTGTTGTTGCAGAATGAAGGCATCGAGTACTTCAACACGGTGGTGATCCAACCCCACAGGAAACTGGTGACCAGCCAGGGACGCGGGTACCACGTACGGTGCAGATACCAGACCAGAGACCAGACAATCACTTCTAACTTCAACGTCAGGTAAATGAACCATTTCATTGGTTCACTCATTTTCTGTGGACAACTGGAAAGGCCCAATGACGTCACAGTTAACGTAAACCGTTGTCTTAAACCCCACCCTTTGGGTTTTACAAACTTATGAGAAATGCAAATAATTGACGATCCATACTAGGACTAAGGTCTAACAGGGTCATATTTTTTTTTCATTCCACCAACTTTCAACAACTATCCAAATTTCTATTAAACTCGTTACGTAATTATATGGTAATTTAAAACATATCGTCACTATTATGACATCGAAGAAGAAAATAAAAGGCGAAATGGCCTCCATGTAAGTTTTTAGAACAATCTATGGAGAGGACATCATGTATATTGCCACAAAAAACTTCGGCAGCTAATTCGTCTGAACTATAATGGACATGCCTACAGTGACGCCACAGTTACGTCAAGCACTGTCTTCTTTTCCCACAAACAAACCACGCCCCGCCCCTTTCGAATTTTCCATTTCAGACTTGGAAAATTCGGCGGCAGCAAAAAGCCCTCATGAAAAGTTTTATATGTTTAGTGTGATTTTCGTTGCAACAGTTTGTGATAAAAACAAAAATTTAGAAGTATGAAACAAGAATTGCTACTTTTTCACTAGCATGCAATGGGAATTTTTCAGATAATGTAGCGCTCTTGTTTCCATTTTTCTATGTTCTGCTTTCATTGGTTACTTTGGTATCACTCTCAAAATGACCGATGTAGATAAAAAGAATTTTCCTTTCTATTCAAGTTTGATTTAACAAATGATTTGAACGACCAACAGCTCAGCAAGAACTCGTCATTTTATAATTTAACGCTCTTGTTTCCATTTTTGCTATTTCATCATTGGTTGTTATGAAATTACTCTCAAAATGACCGATGTAGATAAATATAATTTTTCTTTCAGTTTTATTTAACAAATGATTTGAACAACCAACAGCTCAGCCCGAATTTGGCATTTTAAAAATTTAATAAGTAAAATATGATTACACCCCTTGCCAACCAAAGTTGGGTAAATAGAAATATGCTATGGAGAGGATCCTTCCGCGCCTGTAAAGAGTTCCATAAATTATTTGTGAATCCATCCAGAAAACATGTTTAAAACATTAATTTTATTTAAGGTCCAACAGATTTGAATATTATTTGAGAATATTTCGCAATTTTATCAGAATGAAAAGTGTATTTTGGTTAAAGTGTATTAAGATCATTTTGTATGTAAATATTATCTTGCAGGAGATTCCAAATAACGGACCAATCACGCTCCCCCCCCCCCCCTGCCATTTTACTATTTGTTTTTACCCAAGTTAGGTTGGCACGGAGTATAGAATAGAATACTCATTTTTGAATACCAAAACAAAAGTAATTCCAGACAAAAATATAAACAAAGGACCGCAAGAGCCACGGACAAGGTACTAAATTTTGACTAAGGGACTAAACTATTTCAAACTGAAAGCTTTCTTTTATTTCCAAATAATTCCTTCCATAAATAAAGTCACCTGTTAGCAAAATAAAATTAAACTCATTAAAGTATAGAAACGTTTTGAATAATATAATATAAAATATATAAATATAAAAGTTAGTCTATTGTCTTCACGGGAACGGACAAGGTACTAAATTTGAACTAAGGGACTAAACTATTTCAAACTGAAAGCTTTCTTTTATTTCCAAATAATTCCTTCCATAAATAAATTCACCTCTTAACAAAATAAAATTAAACTCATTAAAATACAGAAATGTTTTGAATAATGTAATAGCACCTATTTAAATACCACAAAACTTTTGAATACAATAAAAAAATCTTTTACTTAATGACTTTAAGTACATTGGAACTGAAAGAATTATATATAAAAAAACCTCCATAAAAGTTCACATTATCACAAGTGATCTTACTAATGAGCTTAAACCCATGATCACTCGGCCATAATGAGTTCAGTACCATGATACTACAATGATAATGGGTCCAGGAACACAACCACGGCTACTGTAAACACTAATCATCATCTTTTTAATGACGAATTAATGCCATGCTTTTGGCGACTTAATCGTAAAGGTCAGAATGAGATGGAGGAGTTTGGCGACAATATTGAAAGTCGCCAAATTGAAGGTATACCCTCTTAAGATCCCAGCAAATTCCTATACTTATATCCTTCATCTAAACTACTTTTCAAACAAATATATAATAAAAAGTTTGTTTTGCAAAGTAATTAAAAGAAAAATACGTTTAATAGTTACTGAAAGACACGATTAAGCTCTAAAAATACACATTTTTTATGCTATAAATGCAAAAAAGAAGCACCTCCCGGCGACAACATTGAAATTATCCTAGCAAATTCCTATACGTATATTCTTCATCTAAACGTACTTTTCATACAAATATATATTAAAAAATTCGTTTTGCAAAGTAATTTTTAAAAATATTGTGTTTAATAGTTGTACTGAAAGACACGATTAAGCTCTAAAAATACAACCCCCCCTCCGTATGACTGAAGAATGAATTGATCATTTTTAATGCTCCACCCTTTTTTGCTCTAACGATTGAGTGTGATCGTACTTTTTGAGATACGTAAGCACTAGGAGCAGTCCATCCAGTATATATTGTAGATCGTTGGAATCATCACAACTTTGTTAAATGCAAAAAATCATGCCAAACTTGTTTGGGCTTATTATCAAATCGATTCATGGCTTCAGATAGCCAACCAGTTCGAGCATGCTTTTTCCCCAGTCAGCATTTCAGTCCTATGCTCATCTCCACGGGTCTTAATGATGGCCAAGCTTGCTTTTGGAGCTTCTGTTCTTAAAAACAACCAAGTCATATTTATTATTATTATTATTTTTTGTTCTTAAAAATGAAAAGAAGTCGAAGATAATGATAGGGTCGAGAGTTGGCCTCTGAGAACGTGATGTTTGTCCGGTGAAATAACGGGGATTCAAAGCAAAGGGTATACTTGTTGGCTGTAGCCTTGGAAATGTCCTTCAGGTTTATCAATCAGCCACTACCTGAGATGGATAATCGCCCGGTACAAATCAAAAATGGCAGAGTGGGCTTTCCACATGTGTCAGATGAGCACACAGAAAATTCCAAAAAAACATGGCTTTTGCGAACCCCTTTCCTCGTCACTGAACCGCGACCGTTACTATAAAAGAATTCACTAAGATCGTTCCGTTCTGCTGTTATATGTAAAGACGGTTTTGAATGTTTAATTGAATAACAACTGTATTGCCTCGTTTTTAACTATAATATTCAGTTACAAATTTTTTAATAATACCAGAACACACTTTTTTTATTTATCTTACAAGCCCTTTTTGGTTTTCATCTGAAAATTCAAAAAAGAGAGTAGGAATGTGGTTGAAGTAATTATCTGAAGCACTCAATAGAAACCTTAGCCATTGTTAAAGATCCCCTTAGAAGAGGCGCATCTTTCATGCCTTTCCTTTTAAAGCAGGGGTTCCCAAAATTTTTGCACCTGCGTACCACTTGACTTTTCAAGAAATTTTGCCGTACTTCCAAACCTAAATATTTTAATAAACGTATCATATTTACTCTTCTAAAAGTGTTCAAAGGGAGTCCTCTTCAACACTTATTCTTGTTCTATACTTCAATGTTTATTTTTGTGTGTTCAATATAGTTTTGGAAATCCACTCTCACAAAAGTAACTCGTATGTTGCTAGAGAAAAGTATATGGCATTAATTTCACGCTTTTATTTATTACCTAAAGCTTTTAAAACATACAAATAAAAAATTAATACCAACTCAGAAAAAAATAATCATCACACAAAATATACTTTTATAGTCTGTTATCAAAATTAGCAGTGCTTGCCGGAAGGCAAAGGATATTCGGTTTTTATATCCGACCCAGAAGTTAAGGATTTCTCATTAACATAATCTTACATGGACCTACTTTCTGTAAGATCGAAAAAACTCCATGCTGCTCACATCACTGACGCGTACCACCTGAAATTTTCCCGCGCACCACCAGTTGTACGAGTACCACCGGTTGGGAAACCCTGGTTTAGAGTCTAAGCCCCACTATTCCCCATTAAGTCCCGAACAAGCATACGATAGTTCCATTGGTTAGACCTTCTTGAGATCGACCGCTAATGCTTTACTCTCTGCTTTATTTTTTTCACTTAAGATTTCGAAAGTGAAAATAAAATACCTGTCACACAGTCCGAAAATCGAGGTCATTACTTTACCCCCCATTAGGGCCTCATAAAACTGTTAGCCACTGGCCCAGAAAATAGAGATTGCCCCTAAAAGTACCGCCCATGAGTTAAACGTCCGCAAAGCAAAGACTTAGGATTGAAGTAAAGACTTCAATCCTGAGGATTGAAGTAAACTAAGTCTGGCAGCACTAAACTGGAAAAGAGATTGTTTCTACTTGCGAACTACTCCATTCTTCTTCCAATTCATCCATCAAACATTTTTCGAACAACTTGTAGGTCATAATGGCAGGGTTATTTAAACCGCAATTTTCAGCCGAAATAAGTATGGTCTCTGTAAAAACCACGTTTTAAGCGGATTTAGACAACTTTCTAAGAAACCTCTTGGGTCATCTTTAAAAATACAAACAGCAAAAAAAGTTCCCTCCTTTTTTAGAAAATAAAAGTTTATATAAGCGGTTAGGTCACAATGTCACTATTACATTCTAAGCGTTTTTAGAAAGAAATTTTCATTCCAAATGAGTAGGTTTTTATTATAGTGACTACCATGGTATTTTGGATAGAATCCTCTAATACTTTTCTAAAATATTTCCCAAAGGAGGCTAAATCCTAAGAGTGTCAGATGATGTCTTTTAAACTAGGGTCATGTATGTAGTATGGAAATTTTCGACTGCCGAATCCCAATAGAACAAAATGCCGACATTTAAAATCTCAAAAGGTTAAAATCCTAGAACTAAAACTCTGGTCTCAATGGTCAGTGTATTCACATCAGATTAGGCTAGGTTAGGTTTAAACAATCGTCACACTAGAGCTACAAGAGGGCTAATGGCGACAGGCGTCATATTTTAGAACCACAGTCAAGTGACGAGCCGACACCTGAGTAGACACCCAAAGCAACCGTTAAGGGCGACATCGTACGCTACTGTAGGACTTTGAAGGATATTTAACGTGCACGGGGTATTTATTCATCGGACATTTTTCGCTGCACGGGCCGTTTATAGGTCGGCAGTTATTTTGACGATGCCCGGAACCGAACCTGGTACCTTTCGCATGCTAGGCGAGTGCCTAACCGAATTAAGCTTGCCTTAATGAAATACTTGGATGCTGCAAGACTAATGGCGCAGCGTTTAAGTATGATAACAAAAAGTTAATTTTCGACCCACAAAATCGTGCCGTCAAGTAGCCTAAATTGCAACCCTATGAGCCACCTCCTACAAAAAATATTAATGACATGCATTTTACGAAAGTGAAATTCTTTTCCATTACCACATAAGTAATGACTATTTTTTATGGCTATTTCGGTTTATGAGTGTCCACCTGCTTCCACTGACAGTTATATAATATGACCTTGTCGAGATGCGAAATGTGACACTTTTAACCCTTTCGGTACAGGCGTCTCACTACTGTAGTTTCATTTACGTGTAGTTCATTTATGAGCCCGATCGACGACAGAGATTCTCCAAACTAAACTGCCTCAATGTCAATCAATCCAATAGGAAACAAATACATTTTCTTAGCCACATTTCTCCGGCTGTATTGCATATTTTTACAAACATCTTTTTAATGATAAATGTAAATAACTGACAGGTTTCTACGATCCCACTTTTTGAAATTGCTTTGGACATTTTGTGTAAAATTACTTATTGAAAATTTAAAAAAATATATATATATATACACTATACAGGGTGTCCCAAAATGGACTACCTGTTTTTAAAAGTTAATAGAAAAAAAATTTATAGAGATATTAACACAATTCTTGCAGAAAACGAATGAGTCATGTCTCTATTTTGATTTGGAACACCTTATTATGTTAGTTATTTCTATTACGGTATTATGTTAATACACTTTATTGCGTTCAATTTAACAGACAGATGGCGCTTCCATACCGTGTGTTGGCTGTATGAAAAAACTAGGCATGCGTATACACAGAAAAGAAGGACCCGTGGTCATAAACGTTCAGTTCTGACCACGTGTCCTTCCTTTCGATGTATACACATGCCTCGTTTTTTCATACAACCAACACACGGTATTCAAGCGCCATCTGTCTGTTAAATTGAACGCAATAAAGTGTATTAACATAATACCGTAATAGAAATAACTAACATAATAAGGTGTTCCAAATCAAATTCCAGACATGACTTATTCGTTTTCTGCAAGAATTGTGTTGATATCATTATCCATTTCTTCTTTATTAACTTTTAAAAACAGGTAGTCCATTTCGTTATACCCTGTATATATATTCGGACCAATTTCCAAACGTGGGATAGTCGGGACCTGTAAGTCAGCTACATTTATCACATAAAAAACCCATTTTGTAAGAATATTCAATACAGCCCGTCCAACAACTTTTCAACTACCTGTCCCCTACAAAATAATAACTTAATATTTAATCTTGAGGATCTGCAAGTAGGGTTGCTGCACTTCTATTTTAATTCTTCTTTATAGAATATGCATTTTATATCAAAGTAAATTTATACTAAAGTTCGGAAGAAAAGTTAGATAAATGTTTAGAATTTTTTTTTTTGTTGCTAAATCGAAAAAAGTATTATTCATTCTAGTTGATAGATAAAGAGAAATAAAGTTGTTATTTTTAAACAGAATGCCGATTGAATATTTATTGTAGGATTAAAAACCGGATTCAAAGCTCAATTTGCGTTTTCACTGATAAAGAAATCAGATGAAAATAAATATTTTAAGAAGCTTTTAAAAGTAGATTTTGAAGATGTATAAAAGGTCATTTTGGGTCAAGTTAGAGTTCGTTGCCAAGTATTATTTTCATAATATCTTTCAAAAAAAATCTCACTTTTATTCAAACAATAATAGAGTGAAAATTCACGCACTAAAAAAAAACAGTGCATAAAAGTTACTTTTGGCCCCCCGCGGTGGCCGAGAGGTGTAAGCGACGAGCCTCTCACCGAGATGGTTCTTGGTTCTGTCCTTGTCGTAGCCATACCATAGCCCTTTAAGACTAGCAGTCAGATGACGCTGATTTAAAATTATGAGACTAAATTTGAAGTTTTATCGAAAAAAATGCTTTAAATAGCATCAATGCCAGTAATTCCTTAAAAACATAACCAGGTCAAAAAAGTAAAAAAGAAGGCACTTACTTTTAAAAAGCAGGACAAAAGCAGAATACATTTAAAATTGAGACAAAACCTTATTGTTAGCACATTAAACATTATTACATTTATATTATTTCAACATTATTAGCATATTTTTCAACAGAACCAATTTTTCTCAATAAGTCCTTGTTTTTAAATATATTTTTAGCTAAAGACAAGGACCGTTCTTCTGTCTCTATGCATAAAATACATTTTGGAGTAAACTAAAAAAGTGAGCTATTACAATTTGAAATGTATAATGCAAACTTCTTTAAGGATCTTCAAAATTAATAAATTTTCAAAAATACCGACATTTATGGATTTGTAGAAAATATATACGGACGGCAGGACAGAGCCTCTAAATACGGACGTGTCCTGCTAAATACGGACGTCTGGTAACCCTAAGAATGACGCAGAATAGCTTTCCCTTGTTCTGTCTCTATGCATAAAACACGTTTCGGAGTAAACTAAAAAAAGTAAGCTATTACTATTTGAAATGTATGCAAACGTCTTTAAGGATCTTCGAAATTAATAAATTTTCAAAATACCGACTTTTTGGGATTTTTATAAAATATATACGGACGGCAGGACAGAGCCTCAAAATACGGACGTCTGGTAACTCTAAGAATGACGCAGAATAGCTTTCCCTTGTTCTGTGTCTATGCATAAAACACGTTCTGGAGTAAACTAAAAAAAGTAAGCTATTACTATTTGAAATGTATGCAAACGTCTTTAAGGATCTTCGAAATTAATAAATTTTCAAAATACCGACTTTTTGGGATTTTTATAAAATATATACGGACGGCAGGACAGAGCCTCAAAATACGGACGTCTGGTAACTCTAAGAATGACGCAGAATAGCTTTCCCTTGTTCTGTGTCTATGCATAAAACACGTTTTGGAGTAAACTAAAAAAGTAAGCTACTACTATTTGAAATGTATGCAAACGTCTTTAAGGATCTTCGAAATTAATAAATTTTCAAAACACCGACTTTTTGGGATTTTTATAAAATATATACGGACGGCAGGACAGAGCCTCTAAATACGGACGTCTGGTAACTCTAAGAATGACGCAGAATAGCTTTACCTTGTTCTGTGTCTATGCATAAAACACGTTTTGGAGTAAACTAAAAAAGTAAGCTATTACTATTTGAAATGTATGCAAACGTCTTTAAGGATCTTCGAAATTAATAAATTTTCAAAACACCGACTTTTTGGGATTTTTATAAAATATATACGGACGGCAGGACAGAGCCTCTAAATACGGACGCCTGGTAACCCTAAGAATGACGCTAAATAGCTTTCTCTTGTTCTGCCTCTATGCATAAAACACGTTTTGGAGTAAACTAAAAAAGTAAGCTATTACTATTTGAAATGTATGCAAACTTCTTTAAGGATCTTCAAAATTAATAATTTTTCAAAAATACGGACATTTAGGGATTTTTAAAAAATATATACGGACGGCAGGACAGAGCCTCTAAATACGGACGTCTGGTAACCCTAAGAATGACGCTGAATAGCTTTCTCTTGTTCTGCCTCTATGCATAAAACACGTTTTGGAGTAAACTAAAAAAAGTAAGCTATTACAATTTGAAATGTATGCAAACTTCTTTAAGGATCTTCAAAATTAATAATTTTTCAAAAATACGGACATTTAGGGATTTTTAAAAAATATATACGGACGGCAGGACAGAGCCTCTAAATACGGACGTCTGGTAACCCTAAGAATGACGCTGAATAGCTTTCCCATAATTTAGTTTAAATTCTCGGCAATAGATATATATCATCAAATCATTTATTCCAACAAGATTGACGTTTTGATAATACTTTGCATACTTGAAATTTAATCGAATTTTAATCCAATACGATTTTTTGCACCGTGATCGTAAAATTATGTATATCTCGAAACTCCCATGCTATAAATTAAACTTTTTTTTAAGCTCAAAAAAGCTATTGGACTTGCTCGTGATTCATTCGTCAAAGAAAGATAATTCCCATCTTTTCAAAAGTTTCAATTCACGATCTTGCTGCTTAAATTACTATTATAATTTCAAATCGTTTTAATTTCTTTTTCTCAAATTATCTGAACAAAGAATATAGTTAAACATGGGAGACAATAGTCAATTATATCAAACATAATAATAACAACAAGAAAATGCTACGATCGTTATTTGTTTTTAATATGTTTTAACCATTTAAAATTAATCATGCATCCAAATGATAAATTAACGGGAATCGAAGGAAAAAAATAATTAAAATAACACTCTAACTGAAGCTAAACTAATAAAAATAATAAATTTATGTCTTGAAATAACAAATAAATTTGTTTATCCCTTTTCGACCGGCGTTCAGGTGGCGCTGATTAAAAATAATGAGACTAAATTTGGAGTTCTATCGAACAAAATGCGATAAAAAGCATCAATACCACCAACTCCATAAAAACAAAGTCATTTTTTATACAAATAATGAATGGTACAAGTCATCTGCTTCGGTATAAATATTTTTGAAGAGCTTAAACATTCTCTTTAAAACCCGCACGATCGTGCGCGCCTGGTCGGAAAGGGATACTGAATGGGAAATACCTTTTTGTATTCGATTCTCGCACTCGAATATGAGAAGTATATACCCTTTTTCTCGTAGAACATTTGTATACTGCACACTTAAGGTCGGTTTTGGTGTAGTGCCTAGGGTGAATCTGGATAATAGAAAGAGTAAACACTTGCGCCGCGTTTAAGCCTTTAAGACCAGCCGTCAGATGACACTGATTTAAAATTATGAGCCTGAATTTGGAGGGTTTTTTTTCGAAAAAAAAAAATGCGTTAAACAGAATCAATGCCAGCAACTACCTAAAAACAAAGTCATTTTTTATACAAATAACGAATGGCACATAACGAACGTTAAATTTGTCAAGAGGGAACTCTACTTTAATAGAATAAAGTGGATTATGTTACTTGTTGCCATATGGCAACAGTATGCACTAGAGGGTTAATAACCAAAGTCCAACTGGTTTCTTACACCAGTTTAGGCGGTGACTCGCTATCTTCGCCCAGCAGACCTAATGCAGACAGATTCCCTGTCCATGAGGACTGAATAGGTTCTTCCCATGTACTCATTATAAAACCCGTCCCCAATAGCTCTCGTGTAGCTGTATTGGACAATAATAATGGGGTTGGTTCACGTCGTGGATGGCAACAGCTCCAATAGTTTGTTGTCATTTGTTACTTCTGTTTTGGCATTCGAAAATGAGTTTTCTACGAACATTTAACTAATTAATTTTTTTAAATGCCAACTTCTTGCTGTTAACTGTTCAAAGCATTTGTTAAAGAAAGCTTGCATAGTAAGGATCTTTTAATCTATATAGGTCGTTTTTAAGAGTAAAACCGAAGCAACCAATGAAATCCCAGTGCGTGAAACCTAAGCAACTAATAAACTCCAGTACGGATAAAAATGAACACAAGAGCGACTACATCATCTGAAACATTCCCATTCAAACTAACTTAACCTAATAATAATCAATGCAATTTGCTAGGTAATGATGCTAGGTAGTAATCAATGCTTTGTAACTGAAGTGTGTGTCTCTGACAACTGAAGAGAGTACACGGGAAGAACCGATTGATTTATTAGGCGGACGACCACAATTGTCTGCTTGGCGAACATTGGTGGCAGAAAACCGGTTTCTCTCTTTCTTCTTCGCTTGGTCAAAGCTTCGGGATCGTCAATCGCCTGAATCTTGGTAACTAGGAACTACAGATATAGTAGTTAGAGCATTAGAGTGGAAGATCACGTGACCTACAACACTGACTTCATTGGGGCTCTTCTGAGAGCTCCTTGCGCGTTCCGTCGTTAGCATTGGAGGTCACGTGATCTGCCACTGTATTACTCTAACTTTGATCTCTGTGGTATTAGCTGATTTCCTTACACAAGTTTAGGCGATCACTCGCTATCATTGCCAAAGTGGCCTGCTAAGGAAACTTCTCTACAAAATCAATCAGTTTTTCCCGTGTACTCTTCAACTGTGTGTAACTAATCCAATCCTGCAGCATGATAGGCACCACGCCACTGACGGCCACGGCACCGCTGCCCGCCTGCACCATGAAGATCTTCGTCGGCGACGGCCAGGACCAGATCGTGGCCGAAAACGTCAAGATCGGAGACCTGCTGTCGCTCGTCATTGCCATTGACTTCCAGGGTGAGTCAAGTCACTGGAAAGTTAAATTGAATGATGTCTAATACCGTGGTTAAGATAATATCTTAATTTAAATGTAGAGGGCGCAACGGTATACTGCTTTTTGATTTAACTTTTGCATGCTATTACTTTGAATGGATTACTATCAGCACTTTTTCTTTTTGGTGAACAACATCTTGACTAAGAAAGAAAAGAGTCAAATTGTTCCAAAACAATTCAGTTGAAGGCCCTCTATTAATCATGAAATATATCTTTCAAAACATTTACTAATAATATTGTACCGGGAAAATAAATATTCGTTTGTTACGTGTTTTACCTTTTTTTATTTTGTTACTCAGTAAGTGTCGCAGCAATTTAAGTTTTGATACCTGTTAGAATTTATAATGCAACATAAGGTTTCTCTTTGCAGAAGCGTACGGCTTGAAAGTGACCAACTGTCTGGTGCGCGACGGCCTCAACTGGGGTGAGCAGCCGCTCATCAACAACGAGGGGTAAGTTACCAAATTACTCACTTATCCTGACCTAACCGCTCAAAAATGAGGAACTTCATCATGGCTTCTATATAATGGAGGGTTTAATGTTTGCAAACAAACCCTGTCCTCATCTGACTTCCGGTTCGGGACCGGAACTTAATTTTCTAGTCATGCCGTAGCGTTGTGGTGAGGTAAAATAGGTGTTTTGAAAAAATTCGTACCCCCCTCCCCCCCAAATATAATTTTAATCGTTTGTATTTTTATGCTATGTTGTTTGACTCAAAAAGATTTAAATTTGAGAAAATCATTTTATTCATCAGATGAAGAGCAAATTATACACAATTTTATTTTTAAAAAATATCATTATTGGCCCTGTTTTTTCAAGTTCGTGCTTTTTTTACGTGTTGCAACTAGAGAAAACAGCTGACATTTTTTTTAATTAAAATATCACAACTTATACTAAAAGTCTTATTAATTAATAACAATTATTGATCGTTACTACGATTCTTATTATTTTTAATTTGATGGTAAAGTCAGTTGCATGCGTGTTTTAAATTCTACTTGATGCTAATCAATGTTTAAAATGGTCAACAACTGCTTGAATGCTTGAATCATTAAACTCAAGTGTATGTACTATGAACTCGGATGCTGCATAAAGTATATTCAAATCTAGGCATCCGATTCAATGCTTCCACGTTCGTTAAAAACATTTCCCAAACTATACATTCATTTTATATATTGTACAGTACTTTAGTTTTCTTGAATATATTGTATAATTTATTCATTTTTATACAATCTCGAACGCATTGCAAAGCAATAGCAGTGTTCAAAACATCAACAAACCCGTGAACCGGAATATTTCTAGGTAGGTTGGACAGACTTCAGTGTAACAGCGCCACCTGCGAAAGTTTGTGACATTAAACCGTCTATATCTCTCCACTGCGCATCACTTACACTTAGGTGCCTGAAATTTACTAATTCCATTGCTATCTGTTTTTTAATCTCACTCTTTTGGGTGTCTCGAATCCCCTATGTGCCGAAAAGTTAAGAATCCAAAACTTAACTAAACTTGAACATTTGTTTTATCGAACACATCTCTTCCCCTGAAGTGCGACCAGCGACCTTGATATTCTAACCCTGCTCATCAATAGATATTTGTAGTTCCAATGCGAAATGCTTAACCCAAAACTTAACTATAAACTCTTACACTGAATATTTGTTTTATCAAACTCATCTCTTCCCCTGAAGTGCGACCAGCGACCGTGAAATTCGAACCCTGCTCACCAATAGATCTTTTGTAGCTCTAGTGCGAAATTGCTCAATCTAAAACTTAACTATACTAAACTTTACACTGAACATTTGTTTGATCAAATACATCTCTACCCCTGAGGTGAACAACCTATCCTACAACAATGAGTAAGTGATTCGTTGATCACTTACCCTTTGTTGCGAGTGATACTTTGATCACTTACTCCATCACCTATGCCGAAGCTATATGAAATAATGGTCCATTGTTTGCTGGCGGTAGTAAATATGTAGTCGGTAATAGTGGTAGTAATGAAATGATGTTAGGTAAAGTTTTTTTCCGTTATTAGCATGGTATTCTCAGTAAAACTGTTACTTGTTACATGGATAGTAACAGATCTGCCCCTAGGGGAAAAGGTGAAGCAACTTTTGAACCAGTATCCCATACCCTTTCCGACCGGGCTCGCACGATCGTGCGGGTATTAAAAGAGAATGTTCAAGCGCTTCAAAAGTATCGATATCGAAGCAGCATACTTGTACCATTGGTTATTTGTATAAAAAATGACTTTGGGTCTTAAGAAGTTGCTCGCATTGATGCTATTTAACACATTTTTTTCGATAAAACACCAATTTTAGTCTTAGAATTTTAAATCAGCGCCACCTGACCGCCTGTCGAAAAGGGCTAAGGCAGTTCGCAACCCTCGCCCATGGCATGCCATAAGCTACCAGATGGCACCATGAGATAAATTCGGCTTATAAAAAATATATATTTAATATTTACTAATTAAAACTTTTTACCAGTTTTGCTCGTATAAGTTTATAGCTGGATATGTATTGATATTTTCAGGCAGATATGATGTTTTTACAACATCGAGTGTAATTGAAAAATTTTATTTATATAAATTTTATAAATTAAACCATAGATTCTCCAAAAATTTTGATATTTTTAATATAAGTTTTTAAAGCTACGTGTTCAAATTTTTATCTGATTCTGTCTTTTTATCCCTTTAAGACGAGCCAACATGATCGTGCGGGTATAAAAGAGAATGTTCAAGCATTTTAATTATACCGATACTGAAGCAGCTGACTTGTACCAGTCGTTATTTGTATAAAAATGACGTGGTTTTTTAGGAGATGCTAGCATTGATGCTTAGCAACTTTTCAATAAAAATCTTTTTACTGTAATTGGATTCTTATATATGTAGCGTGTGATTTCTCTAAATAAATTGGTAACATTGGACGGTTCATAGATGGTTTTTGGTCGGATTAATGCCATACTAGAGCTTCGCATAGACTATTGAAGACGGGCCTCGTTGTTTTAGTGACCGACTTCATAATAGACATATTCTTCTGTTTGCACTTTTTAACTAAAAAAAAAATCTTAATTAAAACATAAGAGAAAGAGAAGTATTTTTTGGCAAAGTCCACCATAAGTTATACGTATATTAAAAGAAAAGTTCTATATTTAACTTTTTTTTAATGTTTGAAAACGTTAATGCTTTCAGACAGATCGATATTACAATATCAAAATGATTTCGAAAAGTTAGTAATCGATATCGCAATGATAAACTTATATCGGAATGATGTTATAATAATATTGAAATATGCCATAATGATATCAAAAGGATGTCGTTATGATGTTGGAAAGTCATCAGAATTATAATGAAATATCCTAATGATATCGCAATGTCAAAAATGATATTGCAATGTCAAAAATGATATCGGAATAATGCCAAACCGATATAGCAATGTCAAAAACGATATCGTAAAGATGTCGAAATGGCATTGAATGATATTCTTTCGTACAGGTGCCCTGTGGACGAGGATATCCTTGGCCCTTTCGAGTACGTGCGGAACAAGACGGTGGCGCGTGTGACGTTCCAGGCGCACAAGTTCCCCTATACCTCTTCCGTCTACTACCAGTGCAACGTCAAGATGTGCCTCAAGCAGGCGGGAGGCTGCGACGACGTGGTGAGTTACTTAGGCCCATTTCACATGGACGTTCATTCATTCAACAAAACCTTCAACGCAGGTTGATGGTTGGGTTGAATGAATGAACGTCCAAAGAATGAATATATAAGTGAATGAATTTATAAGTGCGCATGTGCCAACACGAATTTAATTTTGAATGTATTTTAATAAGTAGGCAGACCATAACAGGGCTTCAAAACATAACGACCGTGCCGTAACAGGGGCTTGACGCCATTCTCTGTTATTATTTGCTTTTTTTCTTGCGCATGCGCCACACGAATTGAATTTAGTTCAGAACATTGAGTGTATTTTTACAAGTAAGCATGCCTCTAAAAGGAAGCAATGCGAAGTTAACGGGTTCCCAGTAAGGCGGGACCATACTGCTAGTAATTCTATAATGAAGAAGGGCACTACAATAAATGAGCTCTACAATCTCTAAAAGGAAGCAAGGGCTGGGGAGCCAAGTCGGTTAAGCACTCGCTTAGCATGCGGAAGGTCCCCAAGTTCGGGTCCGGGCATTGCCCAAAAATAGCTGCCGTCCTATAAACGGCCCGTGCAGCCAAAAATGTCCGACTAATAATGCCCCGTGTAAGGGAGTGCACGTTAAATATCCTTCAAAGTCCTAACGCTGCGTACGATGTACGCCAATAGCCCTCGTGTAGCTCTAGTGCGACGATAATTCAAACCTAACCTAACCTAACCTAAAGGGAAGCAAGAAAAAATGAGCTTCTTTAACACACAGAGAGTTATATATATAGGAAGATGGAGATGCTGATGGGCGGAAAAACTAGTACAAAAACCAGTTTGCCAAGTAAAACCATCGATCGCTTTGTAGTAAGCCAAAACAAACTATCGTGGTGAACTATTTTTCGCTATTCCACAATGAAGTTTGTATACGTTTATTACTTGAACTTGGCGACTTTTTCGACTCTTCCCCCCCCCCCCCTAATACAAATATAATTTCTTATTTTTCCAGCCTAGGAAGGGATTTACCATACCATCTTGTGAAAATTCAGATCTCGTGCTACCAGCCATACAACTACACAAATATTCATTGTTTTATTTTTATTTAGCTCCGTGAAAAGAAGTAATGGATAATAATCCTTTAAAAGAGTAAAATGATGCGCTACACATTGAACTAACGTTTAGTGAGCGGTTTGTTATTTCTCGGGTTACTTGGTGACTTTCTGACGTGCTTCCCTTAACTTCGCGTCAAGCAACTCCACCTTCTTTTTAACTCTCTGATCTTCAACTTTTATCGCAATTTCGGCTTCGCGAAGTTGGAAATAGGGTTTACAGCTTTGAATGAATGGTTGCTCGCGTATCCCTTTCCGAACGGGCTCGCACGATAGTGCGGGCATTAAAGCGAATGTTCAAGCTCTTCAAAAATATCGATACCGAAGCAGCTGACTTGTACCATGCATTTATTTGTAAAAAAAATGAGTTTGTTTTTAAGGAGTTGCTGACATTGATGCTGTTTAACGCATTTTTCTCGATAAAACTCCAAATTAGTCTCTTAATTTTAAATCAGCGCCACCTGACGTCGAAAAGAGGTATTCTATTTTAGAGCAGTCAATTTCATTTTCATGTTTGGCGCAAATTTATGTTTGTTGAATGTTAGCTGAATACATGCATGCGCAAGTTCAAATTAAATAAAAATATTGAAAATAAAATTATACATACTTATAAAAGAGCTTTGTTATATAATTCATGCATATTACCTACATTTAAAACTTTTTTCTGCAATCTACCTAGAGCAAAATATCTCGAATCGGAAATTAGCAATTTAAATAAATTCTCCTCGTTCCAGCCCCCGTTGTGCGACGTGGAAGGCTACAACATTCGCCGGCGCAGGAGCAGCGGGGACCAGGTGGAAGACATCGGCAGCCTGCAGGCGCTGCGCCTCGAAGAAGTGCACGCGAGGGACAGGAGCGTGGAAGTCTTCTCCGGCTTGTACGTCAGCGAAGTGGACGAGCAGCGGTCGAACGGTCAGTTGAACTACTCTGTACATCGCAAAAATATTTTAATTTTTCAGAAGAAACATATTATTGCAGAAAAATACTGACATTTCTTTCAACATTACTTTTGTACAAACAGCTTTTAGTAAAAAAAACAACAGTTGTTTTGTTTTTTAACCTCTTTTAGTCCAAACTACAACTGCAAAGTCTTTCAACTGTTTGTGGAAACTTCGTGCGCAGAAACATCTTACTTGAGATAGCGTTGGACTGATATACAAAAGGTCTGTGCTCCGAAAAAAAGTTGACAAAGAATTTGTCACAATTTTTAACGTTGCTGACGACTGGTCTTAAAGGGTTATTTTCTTCTACGGAAATTAAATTTCGAAAGGAATGTTTATTAAATACAGAAAATATCCAGTTAACCATCCAGTTAACGTGTTTTACGGTTAAATAATAGCGAATATACTACGGTTAAGAGTAGTGCCACTTCGGAGGGACGTTTCGTAGGACGCCATTTTTTTTGGTCGAAATGGAGTCTTACAAAACGAAACACCATTTCGAAAAATGGCGGCCAGGACCCCTTCCGTTCTAACCTCGTTGTCCTGTCTCCTTGCAGAGCTTCCCCTGGAGGGCGACCACCGCAACCCGATCTCCACCGACCTGTGCATGTCGACTCGCAAGTTGGCCGCTGGTGTCGCTGTCTCCGGCATCCTGCTGGTGCTGGCTGTGATGCTTCTGGTCGTGTGCGTGCTGCACAAGAGGCGCAGGAGGAAGACGCCAGCGGTCTACTCCGGCGGGCCTTACGCCAACAGCGCGTTCATCAGGGACTGATCGCAGCTGTCATGATCCACCAACTGTTGTAGACTGGTCAACAGCAGTATCTGTAAAAAATGACTGTTCTTTCGCAAATGCTTATTCTTTACGAAAAATGGCTTTTTTTTTTAAATACTCCTGTTGACCTGTTCAGTGATGACCAAGCCACGTTAACAGCGCATTCGTCAGGGAATGGTCGCAGCTGTCATCATCGCCAACTGTTGTAGACGGGTCAACAGCAGTATCTGAAAAAAAAATGACCGTTCTTTTTTTTTAATTCTCCTTCTTTATCAAACAAGGGACATTCATAGATACTGCTGTTGACCTGCGCAGTGATGACCAAGCCACGTTAAAAGCTCATTCGTCAGGGACTGATTGTTCGTGTCATCACCACCAACTGTTCTTGGCAGGTCAACATCAGTATCTGCAAAAATGGCAGTTCCTTTTCGGAAATTCTCATTCTTTATTAAAGAATGACATTCATAGATACTGCTGTTGACCTACGCAGTGATGATCCAGCAACGTTACGGCACGTCTGGGAGTGATCGTGGGTGTCATCATCGATCACTAACTGTTGTAAACGGGTCAACAGCAGTATGTGTTAAAATAACAGTTCTTTTTCGGAAATTCTGCTGTTGACTGGTTTCAACAACAGCAGCAACTGCTGTTTGATAAGTACTTAAGTGTTCCTATTATTAAAACTCAAAATGAAACTTATTAGATTGAATGCATGAAAATTATATGCATTAAAGCGTTAAAGATTATTTTTAATAATGAACTTTAAAACAAATCATTTTTATTAAAATCTAATAACTTTACCGTCCAGTATTAAATATTGTATTTCCATGTTGAAACTTTTACTGCATTTGGAAATATATTTTTAAGTTATTTTTTTATGTCAGTATTAAATACATTTCCTTTTTATTTTTATTTTGAATTTATTTTATTTACTTTGTAAAATTCTCGGATGTTTTTAAACTACTCATAATGTGCTTAAGTAATTTGATACATCTTTATTTCAGTATTATTGACTACTTAATTCTCTCTATGATAATACACTATATTCATAATGTAGAATTATTTGTTTTATGTTAAAAAATGAATTCATAAGAAATAAGAACTAAACGTTGTACATGCTTACAATTTTTTTCTCAATGTTACTAGAAGCTGGTCTTCTATTTTAGGTTTGTTTGCTTAAAAAACATTTTTGGTCGTGCTTAGCTTAAATTTTGTATTCCTAAATTTTGGCACATTAGTATTGTTTTCATAAATTTACTTCTTTATAAAGTTGAAAGTTATATTGTTTAAAATATAGCAACAATAATGCTACAAGTTTTTCATTAAGGGATTTCTAAAAAAATTTAGTGCGTAGCATGACAATTTTGTCCAAAAAGTCCGTCCTATTTATGACTTTTTTGTATACTATATAAAGTGATAATATAACATAGTTTCGATTTATTATTGCTGTAAATTGAGAACCATATTGGTAAAAATGCTGTAAAGTATTTGTGGTACAAACTTAACAATTTTGTTCTCGCAAAGAAACATACAGAGCTCGATAAAATTCTGAAAAAGGATAAAAGGATGACCCGTTTTTGATACAACGAAATCGGCTTGACATTTTGAAAAATAAATAATATGGAATAGTTATAAAATTGGTGACGTTTCTGCATTTTCCATAAATAGCGCCATCTATATACAGGATGATTTGTTAATTCTTATAGGTGATGTTCAAATTTGACAGTACGCCTAACCTTCTTTAATTATTGGTGACTGCTAGTTAGTGAATGCTTCTGACTGCCTAGATTTTGACGAAATGGTCATGAGTTTTTTTTTTCCGGCGGCCATGAACTATAATACAGTGCCAAGCTTTGACCAGTGAATCAAATATAGAGCAGGAATTTTCGACTTAGCTTATTCTATTGAAACACCAGTATTTCATTGCTCCATTAATTTTGGCCAAACAGAAGTTATCCCTTTACGAGTGTTCCATTTGCATTTCATATTATTACACTCTGAATTCTCTTTTTTACAGACATATTAAATCGGAACTTTTGTTAGAATCATCTTTATTATGTGATGTATTTTTATGAGTATTTATTGTGAACATTCAGCCCGAACCATGGCAGCTATAAACGTTCTGACAAGGGCTGTATTGTGTCGTTAGGTTTATATTGTAAAATATCGATTGCAGGCAGTAGAAGAATCACGACTAAAAACGATCAAACTCAGTTTTAATCAATCTGTCAATAATTCTCGGATATTGATATAGTATGGTATGGTACATATATATTCCAGCTTGTGTGTTTGCTCATCGGATATTGATTCGCACATTTCTTATTTATTTACTAATTGAACAAGACGTATATTCAAATCTAATATAATTCGCCGTCACTTCTTAGCATCTATAATATTTTGATTGTGGAACATAGATTCAGGAAGTAGTAGATATGCCCATCGATTGCACAATCCCGTACAACGCAATACAAACCGCGCGATTGTGTGATGAATCCACAATTCGAAGTTTTTACAATGCATCACGGGATACTGGTTAACAAAAAATGCTTTTGTCGAAGAGTTGCATGCAATAAAAATTGCATTTTTAATATGCTTCTTTTATGAATATATACCTCATGTCTGCCAGAAATTATCAACACATATCCAGCTATAAACTTATGCTAGCAAAACTGGTAATAAGTTTTAATTAGTCAATATTAAATAATATATTTAATTAGTCAAATTATCTCATAGTGCCATATGGCATACTATGTGCTAGGGCTTGAGTTACTATATCAGGCGATTCGTTGCTTTTTGGAGCACATATTTCTTAAAGGTTTGGAAACAAATCATCAATTTCATGAAAAAGCTATCTTACATCAATTTTACTATTATTGTATAGCTATAGTTTAACTTACAGCGTTTTCCATAGAATAGGGAAGCTGAATGTGTTAATTTCCCTTTCCGACCGATCGTGCGGGTATAAAAGAGAATGTTCAAGCTCTTCAAAAATATCGATACCGAGGCAGCTGGCTTGCACCATTCGTTATTTGTATAAAAAATGTTTTTGTTTTTAAGGAGTTGCAGGCATATGGGGTAGCTTTTTAACGCATTTTTTTCGATAAAACTCCAAATTTAGTCTCATGATTTTAAATCAGCGCCATCTGACAGCCGTTCGAAAAGGGTTAATATATACTACAGATACAAATCGATTGACGATCAAGTCAAGATAGCAAAGAATGTGCAGTAGTTGACGCCCTGGCCAGCTATCACCATAATCCTCCTTTCACCAGTAACTCATGCTTAGTTTTAGTGTTCGCATTATCTCCAATCAAACTAACCCAAAAATCCCTTATGCTAACAGCTAACCGAACGCCATGGTTTTGGCAACCCTTGCCTTCTTCAGGTTGGTTGGTAGACATATATATATATTCAGGTTTGTGTACTTGGTCAGAAACCCGCTTATAAGCCTTCGTCAAGCAAGACCGACACAACACACACACACATATAAGTGACAGATGCTTCTTCAGGTTCTTTGCCAGTTTTCAGATTTGACTCTTTCACAATTTTGAGATGCTAAGAAGTGGCAGGCAAACTATATATATATTTTTTACTATACACGTTTTGTTTTTACTTTAAAACTTGGTTTATGTACTTGTGCTTGAGAACTTCTTTCTTTAAAAATCCAACACAAAATCGAAAATAAAAAAAATGCTAAACTTCTCTCGATTCTGTTTTGCGCAGTCATAACTAAGTTAAGTCCACATTTTTGTCTTAAAACAAAAAGCACTGTCCTCCTTCCCACAACATTAACCTCTTGCGACCCGGCGTCCCCAGTTGGGGACATTTTTTAAAACCTCCCCACAAACAATTAACACGTTAATTAGTTACGAAATTGACCTGGTCCGATAGAAGAAGATCCAAATATCAGTTTTCAGCCTTTGATTACAGGTATCAGTCATTTATTTCTTTAAAAAATGAAGTTGAACAAGGGACAATACGATATTAGAGTTCTTTAACATTTTCGTTACTGAAACGCCCCAAAACGCCCGAACAACTAAGGATTCGATAATGTTATTCATATCAAATATTGCGAGGAAGCAAAACTCCTTCGTAGCGAAAGGGTTAAAAAAAGATTTAAATTTTTTTTCTTCATATTTTTCAAAAAGTTCTTTTACAAGTTCATTTTAAAGGCATTTTGAAAGAAAAACAATGATAAAATAATGTGTTAATTACAAATAAATGGTACAGTCATTTTTGTTGCATTTATAATACAAAATATGTGTATTTTTAGAGTTTAAGGCGTGTCTCTAAGTAACAATAAACATTTTTTTTTAATTCTTTTCAAAACATACTTTTTAGCATATATTTGTATGAAAAGTATGTTTAGATGAAGAATATGCGTGTAGGATTTTGCCCGGGTCTTAAGAAACTAAGCTATCCATGTATTAAACGATAAGCCATAAAATGAAAACATGAACTTCGTTGTGACGAAATCTGACTCTGATTGTTTTCACTCGTCTTTCTTCAAATATTTATTAGGTTTTGACGGAATTATTAGGTTTTTTAATTGTTTTCTTTAGTTGTGGAAAATGGGAATTGGGTAAAATGGGTTGAGTTATATATGCATGTTTATAAAAAAAAATGAGTTTTACATTCCAATTGTTAAACCTTTCAGTCCCCAGTGTGCCATTTGGCAACATCATTATTATGATCATAATTTTTTAAAAATAATATGGGATTTTTAAAATTATTTTCTGATAGAAAAAGTTTGGAGAATTGAACGATGTGCTTTTTGATATTATAAATGGCTGTAGACGATTGGGAAAAAAATCTAAAATGATGATGCCACATTGCCATTGGGACTGAAAGGGTTAAACTAAGTTGTTTATTATATTCTTTGACATTTTTGTGAATGACACCTAATGAGTCGATTACTTTCTATTGAATTTTATGAATACTGATCGTAATCGACGAATGAGACCGAATGATCACGGGTTTCCCAACAAAGTGCCTCTGTGTTAATCCACTGGAGGAAAAAAAATATTTACAAACGGTTTTTAAATACAGCTGACTTACACATCTCTATAATCCTACTTTTTGAAGTTGGTTTAAATATTTATTTGTAAAATTATTTATTAAAAATTTTAAAAAAATTATATTGAAACCAATTTCAAAAAGTGAATTAATAGAGACATGTTAGTCAGCTACAGTTATCACATTAAAAAAAAAAAAAACGTTTACATTTTCCATACAGCCGGGAAAATATAGCTAAAAAAATAATTATTTTCCGTTGTATTAGGACAGAGGCACTTTTTTTGGAGACACGCTGTCATTCGATCTCATTTGCCCGTAAAAAGTGTACATATTTAATGAATTTTATGTGAAAATCAACATTAGAAGTTTTCTCACTATAAATAATTTTAATACAAGAAAAAGTCAAGTTAATAATATTCTTATAATTTTTAGAGTAAATTTAAAATGTATGAGAATTTCGTATTTTTGATTAAATCTCATGGCGATCCATTAATTCAGAAAAGAATTTCTATTGTTATATTATTTTAAGATTTTGGAAATACAGTCCGCCACAGAATAAGTTTGCAGTTGTGCGCGCAACCGCAGAGAAAATTTCGTGAGTAAATAAACCTCACTCTCCAACCAGAGCAGGTGACGAAATTTCGCCCGCTCTGATTGGCTGCCCCTTTGAGATATTCTGATATTCGTGCGCCTTATTACGTCAAAATTGAGAGAAAAAATAATTAATATTACACTCTAACTGAAAAAAAAAACGTAATAAAACTAAAACAAATATGTCTTGAAATAACGAATACAGTGGTTTATTGAGTGTGAAATATATTTTTTTTATTCAATCCTTACACTCGAAAATGAGAAGTACTTACCCCTTTTCCCGTAGAAAATTTCTATACTGCATACTTAAACTGTGGTGAGGTATAGATTAATACACTAAAATTTCTCTCTGGACAAAATCTGTAAAACTTCTTGTCATCATTCCAAAATATCAATGAGTATAATATTTTTTAAAATAAAATAACACTTATGTAAAGTGTTCCATGTGTACAGTAGCCATATTTGAAGTACTATTTTTTTATTTATTTAAAAAGTATTATTTAATGATTTATGTTGTTTACATTGGCTGAGGTTGCTATGGAAATAAGCAACCGCATTCTGCTTGCTATTTATGTGAATTGTTTGGAAATGGCAATAAAAGGAGAATAAACTATTAAAAGACTATTGTGTTCCTTAGTAGCTATTTAATGAATCCTTTAATGTAAAATAAGTTTATAAATATTTCGCCTTAACTCTGTTGTGACTTTTTTTTTCAGAGTTACATCTTTTCAGAACATCTTAGTTTTGCACCAAGAAATTTGTCAAAATGAATTTGTACCACTAAATTAACAAATAAAGTTATTATATAAAATTAAAATCTACATGAACGGATGTAAAGCGTAACGCAATGGATTAAATCATAAAACGGGTACTAAAAAAGTACTTGTGCGAAAAAGAAGAGATTATCAAATTACTTGGCTGAAATGACCTCTAGAATATTTCGCTTGTATGCAAAAGCTGTTTGTGAAAAAGCAAGAAATTTCCAAGAGTCTAGTCAAACTAAGAAAAATTACTCAACAAGCAGGGAAATATTGCCTTTTTTTTTAACTAGTGGTATAAACACTACATGACTTTCCATTTACTCAATAAATCAATAGCAAAGTTCAATTTCAAAACCTAAAAAGTTATGTGACAGCAACCATTTTCAAACGCGCAATTTTCCCCAAACCCTTATTTTGACTTCCGACAGGTACTGCAAACCCGGGCACCAAATCGTATTTTTTAAACCATAAATGCCTTAGCTGGCATGATGTCAAATTCAAGCAATAATTGAGATTAGTCTAGATCCCAAATTTTATTGTAAAAAAATTAATGGGAAGTATATTACAAAAATTGTAATGCCTATTTAAGTAACATAATAATTGCATTTTGATTTTAGTATATATCCACGATAAACTTATTTAAAAAATACTTTAATTTTGTATTAAAAAAAAGACGTGGTTCTTAAGGAAATGTTAGCATTGATGCAGTTTAAAGCAACTTTTCAATAAAAACCCTAAAAATTGGTTTCATAAACTTAAATCAGCGCCATCTAATGGGCATTTTTAAAGCGATATCTGAATTGAATGTTGTATATAAAGTTTTCTTGCAGGAGAACTAAATATTGTCTCTGTTGGTGAATCACTTGAAAATGCTGCCCTTCAATTTCGCTTGATTTTTCGGCTAATAAGCCGAAGTTTTCTAACAACGTGTTAATGCTTTGCATACTTGAAATTTAATCAAGTTATAACAGATAAATTGTAGTAATAGAAAACAGCACACGAAAAAAAAACGCTTTTTTTAGTATGAAATACAAACAACCAATACAATCGCGAGATAGAAGAAAAATGAAAACTTGAGAAGTACATAATCTGAAACAATCAGATTAACGATTGTAAAAAAAGGGGCCATGCTTACCATAGAGTTTTCATCTACACCAGGCATCAATCACAATCGACCTATTCTGAAACATATACTATACTTGTATTTAAAAAATACTTTTTTAAAAAAAATTATGTAGTAATTTTTAAAAAAAACACACGCTTATTTCAAAAATAAAGTTCTTTTTATAAAATTGGACTTCGACTAACTTGTTTCCGTTCACAAACAAGAAGTTGACGAAGAAAATGTGCTGCCATCTACCAATTAATCCTGTGGTTTTTTTTCTTTAATACTTGACTGAGTTCATTTTTAACGAAAATAAAATAGGCTCGATTTTGTTGTGGTGGAAAAGTACTAAACCACACAACCGTTAGTTAGGTTGGGCTAGTAATTTAAGTTTTTGATCATAAAAGTTTAAACAGCTTTAAAATGAACATGATTTTCTCAAAATGTAATCTTTATTAGTCAAATAACATATTAAAAAATCGGAACGATTAAGTTTGTATTTTCTGAGCTCAACCTTTGGGAGAATGTGCTGCCATCTAACAATTAATTATGTAAAAAAGACAAGACCCACGATTATTTTTTCTTCAATAATGAACCTAGTTTATTTTTAAAACACAATAGCCTAGATTATTTTTTTTATTGTGTTTAATTCATATCTCACTAAAGGCTGCTCTATGTTCCGATCGTAAAGTTCGAGGTCTCTTCAAACCCGAAGAATTTCACGTTCAACTTGCGGTCGGATTTCAGAAATTGGGCGTAAAAATAGTAAATATCCATAATTGGGTCCACTTGAATGACGCTATTACAGAATATAAATATATTTCGGAACATGATATACGATTTGTTTTATTTCGATTAGCATATGGCACAAAAGAGTTTAATTACCAAATTAACTAATGTCATGTAATAAGTAATGTAAGCGATTCCGGCTGCCTTCTCGGTGTGAGGCTCGTTGCTTACGCCTCTCGGCCACCGGGGCGCCCAAATTAACTAGTCGAGTTGTTATTTTTGAGTTATGGACATGTTTCACGTCGTGAGTGGCAACAAGACAAATTCAAACTTATCGGAGCGTTGTTTAATTGTGTGAAAAAAGCATGACGAAACTTTTGCTTCACTGTAGGAGTAACGCTTCTACACTGCTCAAAACAATTAGGGGAGCACTTTTTGTACATTTGTTAACCCTTTCAGTTTCAGCGCTTTGTTTTTCATTCTAAAAATCTGAAATTTGTGAAATAGATTCATTATGCATCTGGAATGAAATGGTAAAAAATATTAATAGAGAAAAATTAATAGAATAGAGAAGAAATATTAATTTTAATTTTTTAACTAAAATTTAGGGGGGGGGGGATTAGAATATAAAAGATAAAAATAAATTATAACAATGAATTTTTCAAATTTTTATTTGCAAAAAAGAGGTAAAATCAATTTTTAAACATCTGAGCATGCAAGAGTGAAGAATTTAGGGTCAATTTATTTTATAAATTTTTTTTGGGAATGAATTTTATTTTACCATGTTTTCATATTTTCATTTGATTAAAACAAATATTATTTACATCATCAAAAGACACGATTCTTTTATATAACGATAAATTAGTACAAGCTCAACTTATTGAGAAAAATGTAGCAAGCTCATGATTCCAAAAGGAAACTTTGGGGTTGAGAGAGTTTAAACCATGCGCTCCCCTAATTGTTGTGAGCAGTGTAGATCATCTTCAGGTGTACTTTGTTTGTGGGGTCCTAAGAAAACGGTTGACGTAACTGTAACGTCACAGTAGAAGTCACCCCAATTATCCATTTACGCCAAAGTAAAAATAAGAATAATAAATAACCTGTGCAGCAAAAAATGTCCGACGAATACTACCAAAATACGACGCCTGTCACCAATAGCCCTTGTGTAGCTCTAGAAAACAACAAATGATTTCTATAACCCTTTAAGACCGAGCTCTCACGATCGTGCGGGTATAAAAGAGAATGTGCCACCTTAAAAAAAATATCGATATCAAAGCAGCTGACTTCTTCCAGTCATTATTTGAATAAAAAAATGATGTGGTACTAAAGGAGATGCTAGAGCATCGATGCTGTTTAAAGCAACTTTTCAATAAAAACCTTAACATTTAGTCTCATAAACTTAAATCAGCGCCATCTGACGGGTATTTTTAAAGCGATATCTGAATTGAATGTTGTGTATATAGTTTTCTTGCATGAGAACTAAATATTGTCTATGCTTGTGAATCACTTGAAAATGTTGCCCTTCAATTTCGCTTGATTTCTCGGCTAATAAGCCGAAGTTATCTAGCAACTTGTTAATGCTTTGCATACTTGAAATTTAATCAAGTTAAAGCAGATAAATTTTAATAAAAAGCAGAAATGAAGACAAAAATACACGAAAAAATTTAAATAGAAAACAGCACACGAAAAAAAAAACGCTTTTTTTAGTATGAAATACAAACAACCAATATAATCGCGAGATTGAAGAAAAATGACAACTTGAGAAGTGCATAATCTGAAACAACCCGATTAACTATTGTAAAAAAAAACATTACTATACTTGTACTAAAAAAAAATACTTTGTTTAAATTTAGGTAGTAATTAAAAAAAAATCACCACTTATTTTAAAAATAAAGTTTTTGTATAAAATTTGATTTCGACTATGTATTTTATTTTACCCTCTTCTTTAATCGCAAAAAAATTTTACAAAGCATATGTTCTAAATATGGAATATATGTGATTAACGAGTAAGTCAAGAATGAATTCGATTCGACTGATGTGTCCACTAAGCTATACTTGCATCGATATTTAAAATACAAGCTTTTTGTAATTTATCTGCCGGTACTCTAGACTTGGTGTTGGAAGAACTAATATGTGGAGACATCAGAGAGAACAGATTTATCACTGGAGTTGCACCAATATTCTCAAAATGCGAACTTTTTTCCGTTCTCAAACAAGAAGTTGACGAGGAAAATGTGCTGACATCTAACAATTAATCATGTGTTGTTGTTTTTTTAATATTTGACCGAGTTCATTTTTAACGAAAATAGAATAGGCTCGATTTTGTTGTGGTGGAGAAGTAACTAAACCACACAACCATTAGTTAGGTTGAGTTAATAATTTAAGTTTTTGATCATAAAAGATTAAAAAGCTTTAAAATGAACATGATTTTCTCAAAATGTAATCTTTATAAGTCAAATAACATATTAAAAAATAGGAACAATTCCGTTCATATTTTTTGAGCTCAACCCTTGGGAGAATGTGCTGCCATCTACCAATTGATAATGTAATTAAGGCAAGTCCCACGATTATTTTTTTCTTCAATAATAAAAGATAATTTTTTATTGTGTTTAATTAATATCTCACTAAAGGCTGCTTTATGTTCCGATCGTAAAGTTCGAGGTCTCTTCAAACCTGAAGAATTACTTTCAATTTGCGGTCGGATTTCAGAAATTGGACGTTAAAATAGTAAATATCCATAATTGTGTTCACTTGAATGACGCTATTACAGAGTATAAATATGTTTCGAAATAATATATTATTTATTTTACTTCGATTAGCATGACACAAAAGAGTTCAATTACCAAATTAACTAGTCAAACTGTTATTCATGAGTAATGGGCATGTTGCACATCGTTAGTGGAAACAAAAAAAATTCAAACTAATCGGAGCACATTGTTTAACTGTGGGGAAAAAACGTGACGTAACTATAGCGTCAATGTAGGCGTAACCGTTCTAGTTCAGACGAATTATCTTCACGTGTGGTTTGTTTGTGCTGTCTAAGACAACCGGGTGACGTAACTGGAACATCACAGTAGGGCTCACCCCAATTATCCATTTACGCCAAAGTAAAAATACGAATAATAAATTGCCCGTGCAGCCAAAAATGTCCGACGAATATTACCCCGTGTAGAGGGAGTGCGTGTTAAATATGCTTCTAAGCACCAACGCTGCGTACGATGTCGTTCTTAACGGTTGCGTTGGGTGCCTACTCAGGTGTCGGCTCGTTACTTGATTGTAGGTCTGAAATACGACGCCCGTAATTTATGTTAGACCTTCACCAACATTTATTAATACTTTTAGTTCTCGATGCATGATTTATAACGTTGGATGGACCACGTACGCATTAACGTGCATTGAAAGGCTCAAGGTATGAGTACAGGGAAAGAAACCCCTCATCGACTGGGAATCTGTCTGCATCAGGACTGCCAATACCACCTAGATTAGAAGGCCGACGAACTAAATGCTTGACGTCATATTAGTGGACCGATTCTGTGGTTTTGACCAATGATCATTCGTGACTAGATCTTGTATTTGAATAAATTTTTAAGATAAGAAGAATCAAGATGCGACATCATCTTAAGATACGACGTTATTGGTCAACAAATCTAAATTGGTCTACTAGTGTGACGTTGTGTTGCTTAGTTCTTCGGCCTTCTAATCTAGGTAGTATTGGGTCTGCTCGGCGAAGACAGCGAGTCATCGCCTAAACTTTAGTGAAGAAACCAGTTTTGCCTTTGTTCGTATCATGCAACGCAATTCCTAAGACGCCAGTATGTTATGAGCAGTAGCCCGAAAAGCCTGTCAGCCTTGCTTCAGACCATTTGAACTCATAGACCCCTCTATACCCCTCCTTTTTAACCCTATGATTTAAACTCCGATCAATATACAACAGTTGCTATTTACAGTGTAACCTTACAGCGTGTTTTTATGAGTTAGTTATGTTTTGTTTATGTTTTAATTATTAAATGTAAAGTTTATTTAAAAAAAATAGTTAAGACTCTTATTTAACACAATTACTGTGCTCGTGGCAATGGGTGCAGTATGGGTCGTTGGATAGACTAGGGGGGCAATAGGTTCTCAACCCGGTGGGATCGCGACCGCCCAGGGTTTGCGAGAAGAGATCATAGTGGTTTGCGCGACCCCCAGGGTTCGCCCGAAGAGAGAAAGAGATCCTAGGGGGTTGCGAAAAGTGTTTGAAAATAAAAAATATATATTTAAGTAACGTTTTATACAATAATTTTGCAACCAAAACGGAAGAAAAAAATCAAAACACATAATTTTACTTTATCTTGTTTAATTTACATCACTTTTTCCGAGATGGAGCTCGAGAGCAGACCAGAAGGTTGTTGGCAAGCTATGTTCGATGAAAGAGAACGTTTGAGGTATTATTGCTTTTCGAAGAGGAAGAAAGACGTTCCAGACTTCGAGTTTTATTATCAACAATGGAGATTGTTTTGTGAAGTGGTCACAGCAACGCTAAGGCGGTGTGGTCACATGGACGGCAGTTATGAGCCAAGTGAAGGCATGAGGGAAGTTATGAGCCCTGTGAAGGCCCCCTACGGAGCAAGCCTGAGCCTCGGCCCCTACGGAGACCAATCGCCGTTGAGCCTCGGGCCCGTGTCCTAGTGCATTCGCTCCCGTGGAGACATAGTGCATTCGAACCCTGGAAGACCATACGTGGAACCTCGGCTCGCCCCGTGGTTAAGCTGTCCTGGTTCCAATAAATCGTTCGAGGCCTTAACGAGTCCGATGGCCAATCGGCCGTCGAAGCGGCACGTCCCCGATGGCAGGGGCTTGTTAGCCCCGGATGCCCAAATTCCCGAGGGAGGGAAGCATCGGCTGCTGCCGACGAACGGTTTGAGTAATTTACCACAGAGCCCTTGGCCCGTGGCTTAACCAAACCAAGGCCTATTCTCCCTTCCACCTCGTGAGGTGGGAAGAAAGCCAACGCGGTGTGGTAAAGCAGCCGGTTCGTGTGGTTTAATGCGGGAATCTTCTGAGTCTGTGGCGACGAAACCTCGGCTACAAAACCTATTCGACAAGTGATCGTGAGGGGTAGTTCCACGGGTATTTCCACCGGAAATGTGGATGAGGAGGCCAAAGGATTCTGGCCATCCAGTAGCGAGGGAAAAAAAGTTTGTTTAATATTTCGTCACAATAGACGTCAGACGTGGTTCGCATTTCAAAGTGGTAGTCACCGGGGTTGCCCCGTAGGACAAATCCGTTTCCCCACGAACATCTCCTCCGCGGCCTCGCGGAGGGTGGGTACATCGTAGAACGGGTAGTCACTGAACGAAAGCTAGGACGCCCCCCCCCTCAAGGCCGATTTGTCCAAGTCCCCTCGATGTTTCCAAGTCCTAGTGGTCCGAAACCAAAGGGCACATATTTCGTACACAAGGCATTTTCGAACAAGGCATCCTACTGGGTAAGATGGTTCTCCTTCGAACCCGTTAGGAAGATTGCAAGTTGCCGATGGAGTCCCCGCAGTGTTAACAAAACTATTCAGGGGTACGGCCATATGAGCAGTCTCTGCCATATGGCTCCCAAGTGCAGATACTGTGGCCTCGGCCACGATTCTCGTGCGTGTCAAACCCGAGATGACGATCAGAACCGCCGCTGTGCGAATTGTTGTGGGCCCCACCTCAGTTCCTCAGCGGCCGGACCGGAGAGGCCAAAGCCCCCCCAAAAGGAGCTTCCAGAGAGTTCCACCAGGTGGCAGAACCGACCTAAGCCACGCCTAGAGGAGGAAGGTCCTACCTCCCTATTGGCTGCCCTGAGATCCGTCAAGACGTAGGAAAGCAGCTGCCCTGGCAGCCTGCTCAGCAAGGAGGAGAAGATGTTGGCTCTGTTCAGCGTGCTTGCTCCGTAGTTCGTCCCCAGGACTCTCGGCTCGTGAGTTCTGATTCTTATCTTTTAGACCAGCCGGTTCGCCTGGCTATTTGATTCCTGTTTTTAAGTTATGCCCTATGGGACGTTTTCGACGAATGAGAAAGGGCGCTTCGCGCCGATGCTCAAATTGTTCGTTTTAGATTTCAGATTTCATTTAATTTACATTTCAACTTTTTTATGTTTTTTACATAATTTTAATCCTAGTACGTTACTTTGCAACAAGCTAATGAGAAATTTGTGCTTGTCGGAACTTTTAAATTCGTAACATAAATTGAAGTTTTCAAAAATAGATTTCTTAACTTAAGCAGCATAAACATTCAGTTTCTTTGAGAATCCATTAATTTTGTCTTTGGTTTTGATTATTGTTATATTTCGACCTTGTAGCTCGGTATTTAGCTCATTTAGGTGCATAAATATGTCTGCTAAGTATGCAAGTTGAAACGACCAAGTTGGAGAGCTAAAAAAAAATCAGGCCAATTCTGGTTTAGCATCTCAAAATATCAGCATTTCAGATAGCAGCTCAAATAAATTGTTCAAAACCTTCTCACGGGACAGACATCGTAAAAAAATGCCCAAATATAATAGTTAATTAAGAGTACAGCATGTGTAGGACACGGGGGAGGGGGGGGGGATTTATTTTGTGGCATTAGGGTGTCGTCACCTACAAAAAGTTGAGAACCACTGGACTAGGGACACATTAACGTGAATTGAAAAGTACAAAAGTGTATTGGTTGGATTCCTTGCTACTGACCGTTTCGTTTCGTAGCGAAATAACCAGAAACAGCACGTGGCGCTGCCTAAAAGTAACACGGAGTTCTAATCGCTTATGGTTTGAGATACGAACACAATGCAATCTCTGGTGGCTCTATCTATATTTTGTAAAACTTGACTTTTGAGATAAATAAACAGGTTGTTTGGAGTAGATTTTGAACGTTTGGCTTATCTCGAGTTCCATTCGGGATATGCTGATAGGGCATCAAAACAAATGGGTTGCTATTTTATCGCCAAATACACTCTACATTTACACAGTTTTCGCCAAACAGACAATTCTGACTGGGAGAGGGGGAAATACAAATGTAAAAATTTCGACCAACAACAGGCCAGAGATCCAACAAGGTTGTCCCGAAATAAATCTAATTCCTTACCAGTTTCCAATAAATATCGAGATTCTTCTTAACATTTCCCACTCTCTATTCCACTACTAATTGACAACTCTGTTGTAAAAATAAAGTTTTCTTACTTCCCTTCTAAACATGATTTTTTCTTCAATTTGTGATCATGACCTCTGGTCCGGCAATTTAAGCTAAAACCTAACACCGCAGTTACATGCTTCGAGCGTATGATTCGAGCAACCATTTGAGCGTGACCTGGATTTTCTCAAGGTAACAATTTAACAAGTAGATACTCTAAGCTTCCGCTGAAACTGGCGCTCAAGGTAACGAACCTATCTCAATTGGTTTCGAGACCATGAGCACCAGTTTCAGCGGAAGCGTAGGGTATCTGCTTGTTAAATTGTTACCTTGAGAAAATCAAGGTCACGCTCAAATGGCTGCTCGAATCATACGCTCGAAGAATGTAACTGGGGTTTAAGCCCTCCCTCCCTGTTTTATGAACTTGAATAACTGAATTAAACCGCCCCTTGTTCTATGTGGTTGTTATGGGAAAGAACACAGTGCTTCATGTAACTGTAGGCTTGACTGTTCTAGTTTAGACGAAGTAGCTGCGGATAAGTTTGTTTGTGGGGTTTAAGACAACGGTTGACGAACTCTGAAGCCCCTGTAGGCATGAACATTTATCTTGCCCATAAGACAGAATTGTAAAAAGAAAAGGTTGGATAGGACCAACCTGAATCAATGAATAGGCGAAAAAAAATTCTCAGAAGTTGGCTCCGTTAGTGGCTCAAACGCCATATCTATAAACGTCAATTACAAATTATTTCGTAATAGCCCTCGTGTAGCTCTAGAGCAACGATAATTCAAACCTAACCCAACAAATTATTTCTTCGTTGTTCCGTATCTTCACAGTAAACTGTTTTCATTATTTGAATCGGTGAGTGCAGAAACCACTTCAGTCCAAAAAATTCGAAAACTCGTTTTCAATGAAAATAAGCGTAGAAAGGCAAGATGCGCGTTTGGTGAAAAAACTACGTTAGTCTGTTGAGTAGTTCCGTAAATACAGGACGTTTGTTTCGAGTGTTGAGTGCAGAAACAACATGAGTCCAGTGACTGACGTTGTTTCTGCACCCACCGCCTGATCACGTGACCAGTCTTGTCAGGTTCCTTGCCGAGCATGCGCGTGTGATTAACACCCTAAGGTGAGGCTTGTATTGAAGTCAGTTCAGTCAGGTGTTTCAACGTGTTCTAAGTTAGTTTTCAACGTCTACTGTCAGTCTTTTGCAATATGTCAGTGAGTCTAAGCAGTGAGAGTGATAATGAAACAGCACCCAAGAAGAGATGATGAAAAATCTGAATTTGTTGCTAATTTGAATCAGTTCAAATCAAAAGATGAGCAAGATATTTTCAAACAACAACTGATCGAAAAACACCCCATTAAGCACAGTGTGCCAAAAGAAACAAAATTCAAGTTTGCTCCCTCCCGATATAAATAGTTCCGCTATAACTCTGAAGAAAACATACATTTTCATTGAAGGATTGCAAAAGCACAGCTATCAGTTGCTGAGACCTGCTTTCCGTAACGTCGATATTGATTTTCCTTCAAGTATTGCAGCCTACCCATCAGGGAAAGTTCCAATCAACATAAAGAAAATGGAAGACATCCAGAAAATGATTGTTCATATTCCTGAAAACTTCAAAGTTTTTATGATGAACTATTTACCTGATCAACCACTGAACATGACAATGATACTATCGTCGAGAATGATCTATTTTAAGAGCGTTTCAGTTTGTTATATTCCTGTCTTATGACTTTGCAATACTGTAACTTCATTTCTCATGTAATATGGAAAAATATACATTTGTAATTTTTGTGTGAAATTAATTAAAATAAATATTATTAACAAAAATCGAAACAAAATTAATAACAAATACAAACTTTTAACGAATGGTTATCTTTTTCCAAGTTTCCTACTGTCTGTAAAAACAGTTGAGTGCAGAAACAGCATTAGTCCAAATCATAGTTTTAATTCTCCTGAGCCTAATATATGTGGAAATTAGGTAATTTTTTTTATAACAGCAGCATAAAAGCATGTTATGACAAAGGAAAAAAAGTTTTCAAATATTTTAAAATTTGGAGGAGTTATTACGTTTTTTCTCCCTCCTGAAAAATTTGAAATTTGTGACTGACGTTGTTTCTGCACTCACCGATTCATTTGTAGACAAGACACGAAAACAACAACAAATTACAGGGTGTACTAAAATGGGCTACCTGTTTTTAAAAGTTAATAAAAAAGAAATTGATATAGAATTATAGATATTAACACAATTCTTGCAGAAAACGAATGAGTCATGTCTGGAAATTGAAATGGAATACTGTATTATGTTAATTATGTTTATATTATGTTGTACACGTTATTATGTTCAATTTGACAGACAGATGGCGCTTAAATACCATGTGTTTTTCTGTAAAAAAGAACTAATCATGCGTATGCACCAAAAAGAAGGACACGCGGTCAGAACTGAACATTTCTGACCACCTGTCCTTCTTTTCGGTGTATACGCATGCCAAGTTCTTTCATACGGCCAACACACGGTACTGAAGCGCCATCTGTCTGTCAAATTGAACATAATAAAGTGTACAACATAATAACGTAATAAACATAATTAACATAATCAAGTATTCCATTTCAAATTCCAGACATGACTAAAAAAAATCCAACCCTGGTCGCATTTCTTCCCGTAACCCTGCAGTAAAGTTAACCCCACCCCCCACCACCAAAAAATCTTCTATTTATTAATTTAGTGGAAAAGTGTCCGATTTGTTTAATGAACATTCTGTATCTCATGTTTTTACTTGGAAGTAAGACATTTAAAAAAAAAGGAAGTACTACAAAATAAAACTTTATGCTACATGTAGTTATTTAGAAGACAGCTCGTAGAGCTGCTGCACAATTAGCTACAACAGAAACACCAAAATTTAAACCACCAAACCGAAATTTAAGAAACATCAAAAATATGTTAAATACTTTGAAACCTACACTGCTCACAACAACTTGGGGAGCGCATGGTTTAAACTCTTTCAACCCCAAAGTTTCCATTTGGAATCATGAGCTTGCGATATTTTTCTCAATAAGTTGAGCTTGCATTAATTTATCGTTAGATGAAAGAATCATGTCTTTTGATGATGTAATGAAAACGTGGTAAAATAAAATTCACTACCAAGTAGTTTTTATGAAATAAATTGACCCTAAATTCTTCACTCTTGCATTCTCAGATGTTTAAAAATTGATTTTACCTCTTTTTTACAAATAAAAATTTGAAAAACTTATTGTTATAATGAATTTTTAATTTTTTATTCTTATTTTCACCCCTTAAATTTTAGTTATAAAATTAATATTTTTTCACCTGTTTTTTACCATTTCATTCTGGATGCATAATGAATCTATTTCACAAATTTTAGATTTTTAGAATGAAAAACAAAGCGCTAAAACTGAAATTGTTAACAAATGTACACAAAGTGCTCCCCTAATTGTTTTGAGCAGTGTATTTATAGTTCAAAATCTGCTAATTAAACAAAAAAAAAGTGGGAGGGATGTTCTTCAGTGGTGTTAAAAGTATGGTGAATCTAAGTCATTTTCAATAAAAGTGACCCCGTGTCTACTCACAGTTCTAGCACTGATTTCAGCACAATCTGCATATTTGATAAAGCAATTCTATTCCATGGTATAGGTTGTTCATTAAACAAATTCAGAAGTGAATAGATCACCAGATGTTCACTCCCACAGGTGCAATGTACTGTTCTGCACGTCAAATGAAAACGAAATCGGAAGGTATTATACAATACAACGTTACACATAAGGATAGGATTGCAGAGTTAAGAAGATGGAGATGATTGAAGAGAAAACGAGTGAAGCTATCAGGAAGTCGCCAAGTAAGCCCATGCAAACCGCTCTTTCAATGTTAATTTCGGCTGAAATGAATTATTTTATTTCTTATTCCTTTATGACCTGAGCTATACAATTGTGCGCTTATAAAAGAAAATTTTTCAAGCTCTTAAGGGGTCATAGGAGTCATAAAAATGTGCAAAGAAGGTACTACAAAGCATTGCTTGGTCTTTCATGTAATTTTTTAACTACTCAATATATAAGTATAATTTTTTTGTATAAGTAATTCTACAAGATTTATTTATTATAAAACAAATTTTAAAATTTATGAAACTTTAGCTAAAACTATAATAAATGATATTAAACAAAAAGCTTTTTGAGCACAATGGGATTAGGCTTGCGCTGCAAATTATGAGGTCAAAATTGAAAAAATGACGAAGAAAATGACTTTATATTGTACAAATATATGTACAAACTAGGACTTAAAATAATTTCTAATTAAAATTGAGCTGAGTATTAAGTTATAAGAACTTTTTTCTAAAAATATTAATAATTTTTTTTAAATTTTGATTTTAATTTTTTTTAAATATAATTTCTAATTAAAATTGAGCTGAGAATTTATGTATAAGTCTTTGTTTGTACATATTTGTACAAATTAAAGTCATTTTCTTGGTCATTTTTTCAATTTTGACCTTAAAATTTTCCGCGCAAGCCTAATCCCAATGTGTTCAAATAGCTTTATGTTATCCCTTTATGTTAATATCATTTATTTTAGTTTTGGCTAAAGTTTCATAAATTTTAAAATTTGTTTTATATTAAACAAATATTATAGAATTACATATAAAAAAATACACTTATATATTGAGTAGTTAAAAAATTGCATGAAAGATCGAAGTATGCTTTGTAGTACCTTCTTTGCACATTTTTAAGACTCCTATGACCCCTTAAAATATATTGATACCGACGCAGAAAACTTGTACCTGTCGTTTATTTTTTTTATAAAAAATGTTGATGATTAAGTTTAAAGGAAACTTTTTCGATAAAACTCTTAACATTTAGTGTCAGACCCTTATATCAGCCCCATTTAAAAGGGGTCTTAAACGGTTATTTAAAAATTAACAGTTTCAAGACTAAAATCGAACCACTACAAATTGATGAAAAAATTCTTCGCGGCAACACGATAACTTATTGGAACTGGAGAACCACTGGCCTCAGAACTTTGAGAGTTCCTCTACAGCACAAATGCATGTTATGGAACTAGCTTAGCTGAAGCAGTTTTGTCGACTACAAGGTCCTTTAATCCTCTAGTCAGTGCATACTGTTGCCATATTGCAACAAATAACATAATCCTATTTATTCTAGTAACCCTTTCCGATCGTGCGGATCGTTTATTTGTATAAAAAATAACTTTGTTTTTAAGGAATTGCTGGCATTGGTGCCGTTGAACACATTAAACTCCAAATTTTATATCATAATTTTAAATCAGCGCCATCTGACCGCTGCTGGTCTAAGGGGTTAATTGTCTATAGACATAATTAAAAAAAAAAGCTTCAATTTAATTTTTTTAATGACCGTTTACGCAATTGTAGGCTGTTGTACGAGATCAGAATTTACACAAGACAACAGTAATTTCCTCACGGGTAAGAAAATGCGTTGTAATTATAGCTCTTATTAGAGAGTCAGAAATCGACAGGGCATGTATTAAGATTTACTAACGAAACTTTAAAAAATGGCGCCAAATACTTCACCATTTGTTTGGGCTTACTACAAATCACTCGATGGCTTCTTTTGGCAAATCGGGCTTTGTGTTGGTTTCTGATGGCCAGCAGCATTTTCATCTTCATCTTAACTCTATGCATAAGAGACAGCTGATATAACATTCTGATACTGAAATAGATTGGTAACAGATTTTCCTTAAATAAAAATTCAGAAGTGACACCTATGAACTTTGAATAGACGATTCCTATAGAAATAAAAAAAAAAACTTATTAGCCTAAACTTATCAATGACAAGCAGGGAATGTATTGTGGAGTATACGGAGGTATACGACGAATACCCAGGTTTTTTTTTTTTTTTTGAAAAAATGGAGTATACTCTGAGATTATTTTCCAAATTAGAGTATACTTAATTTTTCCAATGAGTTTGACACTTTATTTTAGGTGGAAACATCGCCTTTCATTTCATGTAAAAAAAAATCGCATTCTAATTATGTGCTCCTAAAGCCCATTTCACACCTGCACAACTACTTGCAACTCGCAACTTGTGATAACCTGGTTTTTCGGGTTTCCACAAAAAAATATTTATCTCACAATTTGGCAAGTTTCATCTTTTTGTAAACAAACTTGAATCAAACCATAGGCATCGCTTGCATCATACAGAAATTTATGTTTCCGAACTTCCTTAATAAGATCAATTTCCATTAATCAATTCCAACCATTTTTGCCGTCCATTTACTACCCATTTTAAATTGCGCAGATTTTTGCATTTTTTGCAAGCAAGTGAAGTTGGCGTCTTAAAAAGTAAATAAACAACCAGTTGGCGAAGCCTAGTTCGCCACAATGCAGCCAATCAAATACTGAATTCTGATTGGCTAAACTTACATGCAACTTGAGACTTTTTCGTGCTCGCATGAAAAAATCTCACGACTTGAGTGCAACTTTTAAATGCACGGTGTCCTGTGGGAGTTGCAAGTAGTTGTGACAAGGTGTGAAATGGGCTTAAGTCCCGACGCCGCGAAAGCCATGAAAAAGTTGCATTGGGTGCCTACTCAAGCATTGGCTCGTCACTTGATTGTGTCTCTACGCTGAAACGCATGTCAACAATAACATAGCGCTACGATTATTCAAAGGCAAAATAAATAGAGAACTCACAACAAGCCGTTCTCTTCAAATTGTGCGAAAATAAACTACCACTAAATCTTTAAAGGATGTTTAGAATTCGAAGATTTTTTTAGAATGGCGCTGTTAACATAACATCCGCTGGTTGTTCATTCTTTTTCAATGGTGAATCGCTTCCAATTAAAAAAGAATAGAAAACCCAACGCGTGCTTATAACTTATCTACTTCTGAATGTTGAATTCCTTTTTTAAATAAAATGGCGGCACTACGCACTTGGCAAAACCTCTATTGTTTACGTTGTCTGGTAAATTTAATCGTGTTGGAATTGTCTGGCGTGTATTTTGGAAGCACAGCGGAACAAAACTAAAATTTTAGTTTCTAGGAACTAAACTACCACTAATGACGACTTTTTGAACACCAATAACGCATTAACGGACTTGCATTCCCGAATAAAAACATTAACTTAAGGTAGGCGAATACCCAAAATTCTGAAATTTTTACTATTACTTTCATCTTTTCCAAATTTGGCATAGGGATTTCAAATATAATGAGCAATGCTATTTGGGCATTTTTTTTTATTTAAAAGTAATTTATTTATTTTAAACGGTGTTTTTTTTTAACTAAAAAAGAGCTTTACGCTAACAAGTCTACCACATTGAATTTCCCTCTTATAAACATTAAATATGTGTTAAATTCTCCGTTTTGAACTGATACATGTAATGACCCTCTAGAGTTACATACGAATTACAAGAAAAGAAGTTATTAAGAAAAATGTCATGAATTTAACTAAAAAAGAGATTTTTTTCGATCAACTTATACTTGAACATTTAAAAAAAAACTATATTTGCACCTGATGTTAGAGGCTTATGGCACAGATATATATTGAAATAGCATCTGTAAAAAATTTCAGGTAAATTAATGTAAAACTTTTTATACTAGAAGTGCTGGCGTAAACCCCTTTTTTTAGGTGGAAAACACCGTTTTAAATAAATCAATTATATTAAAATAAAAAAAATGCCTAAAAAGCATTGCTCATTATATTTGAAATCACTATGCCAAATTTGGAAATGATTAAAGTAATAATAAAAATTTTAGAATTTTGGGTACTCGCCTACCTTAACGTTTTTCAAACTAATTTTTTGTGAAATTTTTTTTATCCAACATAAAATTTCCAGGTCCATATGGTCTTTATTTGTCTAAAAATTTTGTTTTTTGGTGGGTGAACGTAAGGAGAAAGCCAATTTTCGCTTGGCACAATGGGAATATTTCTTAAGACGTCACATCCTTCATACTGCGATTTCATTGGTGGTTTTGTTTTCTTTGACAAAGTGTTGAAACAAGCAATTTCTTCCCATCTTCTTTTTTATGAGTTAATGCTTTCATTTCCGAACATAAAAAATTCTGTAAAATCGTTTTCGTGTAAATTTGTCATATAAAAATTGCCCAGGATTATAATCCTCATTTGCCTTAGATTTGGCAAAATATAAAAGTTTGCTCATTTAAATGAATTTAAGCAGAAAGCACATTTTCACACTGTAGCGGGGCAAATTTTCGTACCAAACGTCGTTAATGGGTAAAAAAGTACGTCACGTTATTTATAAGCATGGAAAAATTAATTTGAAGAATAAACGATATTAGCAACTTTTAGTTATTATAATTGATATAATGAGTCATACTTCATATTCATTGTGCATGTTTTTTTTTGTTGGCCTATATTATAAGTACAAAAAAGGAGATATTTAAAGTAGTCTTTTGATAAATAATGCCCTAGCAAGCATTATTATTTAAAACATTTTTCAGGGTAGGGTAGGGTAGGGTATTTTACATATATATTCCGACTTGTGTGCTTGCTCAGTGTGCCGCTTATAAGTCTTCGTCAAGTAAGACAGACACAGAAAGATTTTTTACTGTCACAAAGAGAGGAAATACACCCAGGGCGAAGGCGGGAATCGAACCCGCGCCCGTTACAGCACGCAGACTGCTGGCCTGCGATGCTTACCACTCGGCCATCCGGGCCCCACACACATTTTTCAGGGCTATGGGTAATGGACTTTTTTCCTGTCTTGAGAGGCAACAGTTTCCCAGGTCTCGATCGGGGAACAATTTAATGGGCGCAGCTTACCCTTTCAGACCAAAAAATCCCCAAACAATGAAATCCAGGAAGGAATTACGTCATGTGAAACAAGCCAATTGAAATACAAGTGCACCTTTAAATTGTAAATCAAATTATTGATAAAACATGTAAAAATATATGTACAGTAAAATCGATGTGTACTCAGTGTACTGTATAGGGATAGAGTTTCGATTACAAATACTATACTAATAGCAAAAATCGGAAGGGACTGGGGAGCCCAGTCGGTTAAGCACTCGCTTAGCATGCGGAAGACCCCAGGTTCGGGTCCGCGGCATCGCCAAAATAGCTGCCGACCTATAAACGGTCCGTGCAGCCAAAATCCGACGAATAATACCCCGTGTAAGAGTGCACGTAAAATATCCTTCAAAGTCCCAACGCTGCGTACGATGTCGCCCTTAACGGTTGTGTTTGGTGCTTATTCAGGTGTCGGCTCGTCACTTGATTGTGGTTCTAAAATACGACACCCGTCGCCAATAGTCCTCGTGTAGCTCTAATGCGACGATAATTCAAAACCTTAACCTAACCTGACCAAAAATCGGTGGAATTTAATCCCTTTTAAATAGTGTTTTTAACGGTTAAAGAGGATGCTGTTCAAAAGTACGTTACATATCAAAGGATTCCTATTAAACATTGTCTTCTAACATGTTAAAAAAGCGGCGGTCTTTCGACTTATTTTAAGCCTTATTGTTTTTTTTTTCCTTTTAAAATTCAGTATGTAGTTCAGTTCCATATTTTAACGAATCAAATTCCAATTGAATAAGTCAGATTAAAAATGAAAAATGCTTGCATAGCAAAGCAATACTTTGCTGGTGCTTAGAATTGCAAAAGTAAGGCGAATGGGCAGGGCTTGACTATGACAGGTTTTAGCAGTTTCCTTTTAAGACCGGCGGTCATCAGATGGCGCTGATTTAAAATTATTAAACTGATTTTGGAGTTTATAGAAAAAATTGCGTCAATGCATCAATGCCATTAACTCCTTAAAATCAAAGTCATTTTTTATACAAATGACGAATGGTACAGCTCAGCTGCTTCGGTATAGATATTTTTGAAGAGCTTGGACATTCTCCTTTATACCCGCAAGATCGAGATAACTCGGTCGGAAAGGGTTATTCCTGGATACTTTTGCGGTGCTCTTTCATCCTAATATTTCAACAAAAATTACATAGTTGAAAAAAAAGACATTCTAAAGTAAAGTCAAAAATCAAATTTATCATAGTGCTTAACTCAATCATCAATCTATCATATTGCTTAATTTTTCAAAACGGCAATACTTTTAATTACTTTGGCCCTAAAATGATACGGCGAAATGATACAATGAAATAGTTAGGTGTGAAGCAAAATTTATGGGTTAAGCCAATTTCGGCGCCCCCAAAAATAATAATGGGCCCAAGGCCCGGGCCTTGTAGGCCTATACTATGATCAATGCCTGCCTATTGAGGTGACTATAGTTATTACGAAATATGATATAAACCCTTCATTTACATGCGGAAACGGAAGTTACGTAACCATCCACATGCAAAGTGAAGAATTCGTATTTTCGTAACGCGTAGCAGGAAATGCATCACGCGATGACAGATATCATTCATTTTTCATACGGAATAACACATTTCTGAGAGACGTTTTTTGACATCTGGAATGCAAATTTGAAACAATAATTACAAAGTTAAGTTCGAGTCAGTCAAACTGGGAACGATATTGTTCAAATCGCAACATCCGTGGTTAGGACTTATTTTGAGGATTCTAGTTCCTGTCGTCATCTACCCAAAAAAGTGTAGGACCCTAGTGGCCCAGTGGGTTTGATCGTAGCCAGTCACGCTAACAGTCTGCGCACTGTACTGGGTGCGGGTACGATTCCCGTATTTGCCCTGGGTGTACTTTCTCTCTGTGTGTCAGTAAAAAATCAGTCTGTGTCGGACTAGTTTGACGAAGGTTTGTAAGCAGGTCTCTCATCAAGCACACAAACCGGAAAATATGAGTCCTAGCCTACTACCAAAGTGTAAGCTGTTTTCGCATTTTAAGTCATATAGCTTTTTGTTGGGTTAGTTTGGAATATCGTAGCACTAGAGCTAAACTAGAGCTATTGGTGACGAGCGTCGTATTTTAGAACCACAGTAAAGTGACGAGCCGTCACCTGAGTAGGCACCCAAAGCAAACGTTAAGGTCGACATCATACACAACGTTAAGACTTTGAAGGACTGGGCTCTCCAGCCCCCTTTCCCTTTGACATAGTTTTTTTACTGAAATAAATTAGTATCGTGGTTTCACAAAAGGTTGCTTTTACCGACAGTTTAAAAAAACACACATTTTTTGTTTATTTATCTAAGTTTATTTTAAATAAGATATAATCCGTTTGTTGTTACAAATTGTTGTGTACTATTAAATATTTCAACCCAGCGCAAAAAACACCATTATCCCATTATTAATTACAATTATTTTGAACACAAAGGACGTTCTTATACACGCGTTATTTTTCCTATTTTAGAAATTGAATGTTCCAAAACGCTTATTACCGCTTCGAAACTTATATTTTTGAAATTAGAGCTAGAGCCATTAATGGCATCAATAATTTTATTATGAATTTAGCAGTTAAAAACATTTGCTGGTAGTTTAATTATCGATTATTTAGATTTTTATTTTGAAACGGAGGTGCCAATTAATTTTTATTTCACTAGGGGGCTACGCCCCCTGCTCGCTATCGCTCGCCAACCCCCGGAATTGCTGCGCAATTCCATTGGCCGCTTCGCGGCCGGCAGGGGGCTTCGCCCCCTGCTCGCTACCTTTCGACAACCCCCGAGAATTGCTACGCAATTTCTCTTTGTTTGCTCCACAAAGAAACATGCAAGACTATTAAAAGGATACTGCCAATGCAGGAATGCTCATCTGTAAGATCTGGTCGCCAAATCGGGCGATACGCGCGCCAAGATTGGTTTGCACAGACAAAGAGGTAAACACCTGGTTGCGGTTAAAGATGGTGAACTTTTAACAAATACAGTTTAGTTTTGAGAATTTTGAGACCGGTAGGGGGCTTCGCCCGCTGCCCAATCTCTCTCAGCTCCCAAGCTTGCACCCTTGGATTACTGTGCAATCTCATCGTAGGGGCTTCGCCTCTAGGCTCGCAAGCGAGTAATAACTCGGCTCGCACCCTTCAATTGCTGCGCAATCTCATCGTAGGGGCTTCGCCCCTAGGCTCGCAAGCGAGTAATAACTCGGTTCGCACCCTTGGATTGCTGTGCAATCTTCGTAGGGGCTTCGCCCCTAGGCTCGCAAGCTAGTAGATTGCGCACTGGTACCTCCTCGAGGCCGTAAAGAAAAACCAAACCCTAAAATAAAGAGCAAACCAAACTTTACCCACGTTACATTTCAATTTCTACTTCAATGCCTTAAAAACCGCTAGTGAATAGACATGGCTGGCCACCATACACTTTGTGGACCTGACACTTATACCGATTGAGACCTTCAGTAAAAAAATTGGAGTTGTCGACATAAACTGTAGGTAAATTCCTACTTTAGGGTCTGGTAAAAAATTTAGCCACTTTTTAATGAGTGATTCGAATAATTTTTTCCAAGCACCGGACCACAAAGATGGTTTTAATTAAAGCACATTTTCCTTTTACTTTGGATAATAAAGAATTAATGTTATCAGTAAAATTCTTGAAAATTAATGGAATTACAGGTAAAATCCTACTTTTTGGTCAAAACTTTTCAACATTAATTAGCCGTCAGAAGTATTTTGCACGCAATATTAGTGTAATAAATAAATGGGGTTGTTTCACGGAGGATCTGGCAACAGCTTCACAGTCTCGCCTTCATTTTCTCGAATTACTTTTGTTTTGCAGACCAAAGTTATTTATATTCAGGTTAGTGTGCTTGGTCATTGAAAAAAACCTGAATATATCTCGACCAACGAACCTACCAAAACAAAAGTAATTCAAGAAAAATGAAAACAAGACTGCGAAGCTATTGCCAGATCCTCCATGATACATTTATCGTCGGTCAAATGCAGGACCGGATTTCTAAATAGGCTAAGTAGGCTGCAGCCTAGAGCGGCAAATTTTCGGGGGCGGCAAATTTTACTACCAATTAAAGCGGAATTCGGCATAAAAAATATTATAATGATACTAATATTTTTAAGAAAGAAAACAAATAATTTACATTATTGCGTAAATTTTAAACGTATATATTGTATTAATATTTAGTAGTAAATATGGTAATTGCACGCTCTCACCCTAGTCCGGTAGTTGAAAGAAAAATAGTAGAAAAGTTTAAAAAATTTGCCTATTATTTCACTTTCGATTTAGAGTGTAAAGGTACATAGATAATTCTAATATGTAAAAAGAAAAAAATAGTCACAACGATTATATCGGGTGGTATATGGGTGCAAATCGATCGTAGCCTACAGGCGGCAAATCTTTAAATCCGGCCCTGGTCAAATGACTAAATTACGAATGTGCTATACACAGGGACAAAAAAACTTTTTACTGTTAAGCCCAGTGTGTAAAATAAGCACGACAGCTAATCTCTAGAATTGGTATACATTCGTGGTTGTACCAGACTACATTCTTAGATTTTGTATTACAAATTTTCTGCAGCTTACACCTTTATTAAAGCAGATACGACAGTGATTGCGCCCTCTAGAGGGGAGATTGTAGGCTTTATAGCCCATTACCCAGCTCGCCAGAAGAGACAGTCGCAAGAGACACACAAAGGACGACACAAACACATAGACAAATAACAACCCCCCCCATTTATTGACAAACACAACCATCCATGCCTTTGCCGGGATTCGAACCCGAGCCCAGCAGCTCCAGAAACTTTTTTTTTCAAATTAGGAAATTTCAGAATGTATTATTTGTATTTTTTTTTTTCAGAGGAAAAGAACAGACTGGCTACAGATTCAAATTTTAAATAATTGAAAACCCGAATTATGTAACGCAAGAGGTTAGTTCGACGAACCAAAAGTACCTACCTATAACTTTCGCGTAAATGAGTACAAATATATTCATATGACAACATAAAGTACAGAAATTATAATTTTATTTGAAAATTAATGGAATTACAGGTAAAATCCTACTTTTTGGTCAAAACTTTTCAACATTAATTAGCCGTCAGAAGTATTTTGCACGCAATATTAGTGTAATAAATAAATGGGGTTGTTTCACGGAGGATCTGGCAACAGCTTCACAGTCTCGCCTTCATTTTCTCGAATTACTTTTGTTTTGCAGACCAAAGTTATTTATATTCAGGTTAGTGTGCTTGGTCACCGAAAAAAACCTGAATATATCTCGACCAACCAACCTACCAAAACAAAAGTAATTCAAGAAAAATGAAAACAAGACTGCGAAGCTATTGCCAGATCCTCCATGATACATTTATCGTCGGTCAAATGACTAAATTACGAATGTGCTATACAAAGGGACGAAAAAACTTTTTACTGTTAAGCCCAGGGTGTAAAATAAGCACGACAGCTAATCTCTAGAATTGGTATACATTCGTGGTTGTACCAGACTACATTCTTAGATTTTATATTACAAATTTTCTGCAGCTTACACCTTTATTAAAGCAGATACGACAGTATAACTCGCACCAATACCTAAGCTATGATGCCAACAACTCACCGTCGAAAAGATTTGGTATACTTACTTCTTGTAGTCGACAACAAAGACATAAGAAAAGATTCACTTCACTATTAATTACTATGAACCAAAACCAACCACTTCTCAAAATAATCATCAGTGCCGTGAGCGTAACAATTTAGAAAAATAAAATCAGTTAAAACACACACTCTGAAAATAAAAGTAACGTAAACATTTAAAAAACGCCTTGAAAAGTTTCAAAAGAAACAACTTATGTTGTTGTTGTTGGGTAGTGGTTTTGCTGGATTTTGCTGTCCCTAGGGGCGCTTATTCCAGACATTATCCAAGTGAAAAGAGAGTAGGGGATCAATCTCGTTGGATCAATAAAGAAACAACTTATTTAAAAAAATAACGCTCTGTTTGTTTTTGTTTACGATTATGGTGTTGCCATTCGTTAAACAAATGGTAAGAAATTATTCGCCCTAGTTTGTCCTCGTCTCGTCTGGAACGACCCATCACTACAGCGACTCAATAATGACAAAAAATATATAATTCAAACTATTGTAAAGCACATATAACAGTTACAACTGTAAAAAAAAATATAAGTTTTCATTTTTGGTATCATTTAAAGTGAAATTACACCAATAAAACATTTTTCGAAACACTATGTTTGGTTTGGATGAAAACTTATAAATTTTGGTAGGCAAAATGCAATTTTTGGCTTTTTTATTATTTTTTAATTAAAAAACTAATTTGAATATTTTAAAAATATTTTGTGGAGATAAATTTTGGACCATTTTCTACGTTCTAAAAAAAAATTGGAGTTGTACTATAAGAATTGTGTCGTAGAGATTAAAAAATCATGACTGTAATTCCAAAAAAAAAAATAAAGTACCCATAACTTACGAACCGGCTATATATTGGGTATATATATGCAATTAGCAATTTGTTCATAATAAGAAGTCTACAAAATACTAAAAATTCAGAAAAATCGTAGAAGCCAATTTTTTTTAATTTCAATTTAGGCTAAATACGCCTTTTTTGCCCTTTTACAAACTATTTTTTATTAAAAAAACTAATTTGAATTTTTAAAAAATGCCTTTCAGACAAAAAAACCTATACTCTTTTCTACATTCAGTAAAAAAATGGGAGAAAATTGGTGAAAATTGTGCCGCACAGATCAAAAAGCATGACTGTAAATAACAAAAAATAAAATAAAAAAACCCATAACTTACAAACTGGATATATATTGGACATACATGCATTAACAATTTGTTCATACATAAGAAGTCTACAAAATACTAAAAATTCAGAAAAATCGTAGAAGCCAATTTTTTTTTATTTCAATGTAGGCTAAAAACGCCTTTTTTGCCCTTTTACAAACTATTTTTTATTAAAAAAACTAATTTGAATTTTAAAAAAATGCTTTGCAGACAAAAAACCTATACTCTTTTCTACATTCAGTAAAAAAATGGGAGAAAATTGGTGAAAATTGTGCCGTACAGATCAAAAAGCATGACAGTAAATAACAAAAAATAAAATAAAAAAACCCATAACTTACAAACCGAATATATATTGAACATACATGTAATTAGTAATTTGTTCATACATAAGAAGTCTACAAAATACCAAAAATTCAGAAAAATCGTAGAGACCAATTTTTTTTTTTTCGATTTTAGTCAAAAAAAGCCCCTTTTTAATTTTTAATCAAAAAACTAATTGGATTTTTTTTTAATTATTTTGTGGACATGACACTTAAACCAATTGAGACCTTCAGTAAAAAAATTGGAGTTGTACTCCAAAAATTGCGCCGTACAGATCAAAAAAGCTTACTTTTTTTTAATATAGAGAGACAAAATATGCTGGTAGTTTAAAGTACGTGTACGAGTTTTCATTTTTCTAAATGGTCTTGAAATGTGATTTACAGCTTTAAACTTGTGTGGCGGCATTGCGCTACAACTTGATGCAGCGCTTGTTGATCAACGTCTTCCAACCAAGTTGTCACGTCCTGGTCACCAATATGGCGCAGGGGTCAACTCGGGGTTTTTGTTAAAAATAGTTGAAATATATTTTTAAACATCTAAAAAATGCAAGCATGATAAATTTAGGGTCAATTTATTAGCTAAAAGTGTTTTAAAGTGAAATTTATTTTACCATATTTTTCATATTTTCATTAATATTAAAAAAATATATTAAATTCTTCAAAATACGTTATTCTTCCATATAATTATGTATCTAACGATACATAAGTTGCGAATTTAACTTAGTCAGAAAAAAATCACAAGCTGATGATTCCCAATGGAATCATTGGGAGCGAAAGGGTTTAAAACATGTGCTCCCCTAATTGTTTTGAGCAGTGTATTTCAGAAATCAATCCGACGAATAAAGAATAGTTTGCTTTCTAGCAAATTTTACCAACAACAGATTATTTATATGCAAAAAGCTCTGTTCAGATGTAATTAATGAAATTGCAGTTAACGATCTACGGAATTATTATTAATTGTATTAAATCTAATTAATTTATTAAATCTTATTAATTGGAATCATTGGGACTGAATGATTAATACTTTTTCTGCACAAGTGTTTTGTTGTCGCTTAACGTGCCATAGGAATAGCATTATCCAATCATTGGTTATTGTTTTCTTAAGCTCGACGGAAAGATCAACGAAAGAGTTTATCAACGAATTTTAATGTCTAAATTTTAACTTACTGAGGCAAAAAAAATTCTGGCAGAGCTTCCTAACTGCGTCTTAAATCTGTGAAACAATGCAAACACACAAACGAAACACGGGTACTGGTAAACTTTGACATTGAACCTTCCGAAGTTCAAAAACCGTTCCAACCTTCCAAATACTTGTGTTTTGTTCATTGTTTTGTATATAATTATTTTTTTTAAACCTTGTACTCACGAATTTCGTAGGGGAGACATTTTTAGAAAGATGTCAGTGTAAAAGAAAAGTCCTTCTGCTGGCTGTTTATTTTTAGAATGATAAATAATTGTGCGACTTTTTATATATAGGTACTAAAGATACTTTTTTTTAAGAAGGTTGTCCTTAGCCAGAATTTGTTTCAGGGATTATAAATTTTCGACAGTGAAATTATCATTAAATTTTTATAAATCATATTTTAATTACGTTGTTTTTTGTTTGAAAAAGCTATCAAAATATAAAACGAAGACAATTGCAAAATATTTATAGCAAGATAGTCGATAGTTGAATAATCAACTGATCTGTACTGAGAAATGTGGTACTTCTGGTTATATCCTTAGTTGCCTCATGTTTTTTTATTAAAAAAAATCTTCAAATGACATGAGAGGTTGTTGAGGATCTACAAGTTAGCAAAATCAATTGGTAGCTAACGTTAATAATGAGTCAACCTCCTAACCAATAAGGTTGAGAATAGATTTTGTGCGTGCAAAGTAGTAGCAGGGCCGGATTTAAAGATTTGCCGCCTGTAGGCTACGATCAATTTACTATAAGATATAGTTTTCTCGACTATTTTTTTTTTCTTTTTTCTACATTGTATTAGAATCATCTACATACATACACTCTATATCAAAAGCGAAATAGGCGAATTTTTAGTACTATACGATTTATACAATCAAACCCACTAGGCCACACGGGTTCCCTTTTATGTTGTATGCGTCGTTTTCCAAAAGAATGCTGTCGCTAACGCGTCAGAAGTAAAAAAAAAAAAAGGAGAGTATTTAGGAAAACCCCCCGCTGTTGTTTTCAAGTGTTCAAAAGGTGGTGTGATTATGCCGTTTGCCAAGATTTTTTCCCCCCTCATCTTTCCACGAGTTGAACAAAGTCCCATTCGTAAAGTGGATAATGTGAGTTGGCCAATGCAATATAGGGCGAAGTCCATTTGCAGTTGAACCACTTTTCCGTATATCACAGATATAATAGGCATGTTTCAGGTCTTGAGTGCCAACAGAATATTAATGAAAATAAATTTTTTCACAAGAATGGTATGGTATGGTACATATATATTCCAGCTTGTGTGCTTGTTCAGAAAACCGCTTATAAGCTTTCGTCAAGTGGGACAGACACAGAAAGAATATTAACAGTCACACAGAAATGAATAACACATAGACAAATAACAACATTTATTGCCGGTCACAAACATCCATGCCTGACCGGGATTCGAACCCGAACCCAGCAGCTCCAAAGGCTAGCTTTCACAAGTTCCGATATGTGAATCCATGTCGCGTGGTAAGAGGACCAATTGTAGCACCGATGGCAAGAAGAAACATGGAATTAATTTAGCCACCTCAAACGTACTGTAAATACTTCCGTTTATAATAAAAGCGTAAAAAAAAAAAAAACGTACGTAGATAAAGGTTTCCACACGTAGATAAACGTGCCCTACTCGAAACAACCAAATTGAAGAATTTAGTGGAAGAACGTGCTAAGTGGCATGTTTGAAAAATTGAGGTTTTTATGTCAATGGTAATATTTCTTATGACGCCACGCTCTTTACACTGCGCCTTCATTGGTTGTTTCGTTTTCTTTGAAAAACTATTGCAATAGCTCATTGGTTTAAAAAGGTCACTCGCTTCGAACTGCGCTGTCATTGTTTTGTTTTCTTCGACAAAGTGTCGAAACAAGCACGTAAACATATTATTAATTAATTTATATATAGAGATAACAAACGAAAAACTTTGAAGCTCATTTCCCCGTGTCCATCTTTTTGTCACTTAGCACATTCTTCCTCTAAGCTCTTCATCATAAAATGTTGACATCGTGATAAGAAAACAACAAACTACAGTAGTCATTTATAGCGGTTCTTTAATGTGAATGTAATGGACATTACAAAAATCTACTTTTATTTCAAGGGGAATGGACAACTGGAACTGCACCACCTACTGTGACTTCACAGCTACGTCAAATGCTGCTTTACACTCCACAAACCAAAAATACCCGGTAGGTAATTCGTGCAAATTGCAACAGTTACGCCTGTAGAGACTTTGCAAATACGTCAAACTTTGCCTCTTTAAAGGCTTAAAAAATCAATTTTAAAGGCTTAAAATCGAATTTTGAGATCACTAATTTTAACATTTTTATTCAAACATTATTACTTTTATTTCGCTGTTCAAATTCGTCGTTTGAACAGCGAAATTTGCAAAAATAATAATAATAATAATAAATCCCATAACAGTCGAACCTCGTTAAAGCGAACTCGAAGGCAGCACCAAAATACTTCGTGTTAAGAGATTTTTTCAGCATTAGCCCGGAAAAATGCTGTCAGTTCTTCTTAAGCGAAATTTCGTGTCAAGCGAGTAGCGTTAACAGGGTTCGACTGTATTTAAATTATATGAAAAAAAAGCTTTTTGTTTCATTTCGAACAATTTTACATAGTTCATAATAACTTCTGAAAATAGAATTCGAAATCAAGCTAATATTATCTTTGGATTTCAATATATAGATATATTTTAGCATTTTGTTTATTTTTCATTAAAAAACGCAAGTCAAAACTTTTACCTGAACAACAGTAGCTAATCTTCACATACATTTAACTTATCTCCAAAACAACGATTTTTTTTAAAAGGCATTGTTGTTAAAACCACTATCTTAGTTCGAATGCGATGTAAAAAAAAAAAGTGTGTGCAATATTAGACCCTTGTTCTCAATATAAAAAGTTTTTTTTTTTATTATTTAATCATGTTAGAGAAATTTCAAATCATAACGAATTCTTTCAACATTGATATGCGGAAAAGTCATATGGCTATGAACGAGTTAGGCGTTTAAATTTGGCATTTTTTGAGACCGTCCGGGCGATAGGTTTTCGGAGTTTGGCAATTTTCAATATTTTGGGTGATTTTTTTGGGCTCCCCCTACCTGACTGACCGTGACCCCCTAGGCAAGGCCCATGCCGAAATTCGGCGCTGATCGTATGTTCTGTCAAGTTCTTTCCCACCCTTATTATCAGAAGATGCAGTGGTGTTGGGGGTTGGACGTTAATTAATTAGTATTTTTTTATAAACAAAAGTTTCCCGGGTATCAAACATCCAAATCTACCTTTCATTAAATTACTATTCTATCTTATGGTTACCATAAGTTTTTCTATGGTAATTTTTCCTAAGGGTCAAACTACCATTCTAATTTTTTTCTAATGGTTTACTTTCAGATTTTCCAGGTTATATTAACAAAAACAGTTGGAAGATAACTTCAATAGCCTACTTTCCTGTTAAATACTCATTCAAATTCTTATCGGAAAACAAGTTAGTTTATTACAATAAATGTCATCTACAATTACAAACGTTTCAACACAACCCCAAAATGTTCTTTTCAGACTATCTTACAAGGTAAACACTACTACTCAGCCGGAGCACGAGCCAGCCAACTTGGGCTTATGAGATTGGCGGACCCGTAATACCTTGCCGATACTGAGCCGCTAATTTCTAAAAATGGTACGATTAAGTTGCGATTTTTCTGATCACTTGAAATTCCACAAGTAATTAGTTATTTTAAAATTATTATTAAGTAACTGCAACATTTATTAAAAGCAACGTCTGGCTTTTACTCATATTGCGTGTTGCGAAACTCAGACGCGATTACTGAATTAGATACAAGGCCAACGGCATCTGTTTCGCAAGAGGCAAGAGAAATCACAACCGTACGAGTGGTATTTTTAGATAGCGAGGAAATTGAAAATTGTGTTTAAGGAAGTTTAGATTCAATATCAAACAATATATATATTACAAAGGGACTTTTCAAATTTATGGCTATAATTGAACCATATACCTAATTTAGGTCCATCCTAATCCGTTACGTACTGTAGTACTCAAAATTTCATATACAGTAGAACGTCGACTATTATCGACAACCGCTATTATCCGGAATTCTGGTTAACCGGCCGTCCCGAAGTGGACATAAAAAAAAATCTCCAACTAAGTCATTTTTGATTGTTCACAACAAAAATCCAGTTGCAGAAATATAAGGAAATTCTTTTGAGAGGAATCTATTCTCCGCTGACTCCAGTCATTTTGAAATCTGAATTATCCGGAGATACCAAAAATAAGCATAATTTAGGCCTTTCGGTGAGCCTCTGTGCCAAAGGTTTTATATCAATGAAAATTTTCCATCCAGAATTATCGATTATCCGACTTGCTTCCGGTCTCAATTATCGTATATTCAAGGTTCTACCGTATCAGCAATCAAGCTACTTTTACCGTCCAAACAAAGTCAATTAGCAATAGAGTAAGTTTTTAAGGCTTTAATAACAAAAACAACCTTTTTAAAGTTACGTTTACAATAAAGATTTCTAGGAATCTTATGATAAATATTAAGAGAGCTGATTTAGGTCAAAAGAAATACACTCTTAACACGAGTGAAATCCACTCCAGTAGGAGAAGTGCATTTTCGACACTGGAAAGTAGTGAATATTAACTCAGGCCGAGTTAAAATCACTCATTTGGAGTTATCCTGTCGGAGGTTTAACACACAAAGGATCCACTCCAGAAGGGGAGGTACATTTTCTAGACTTGAGTGAAAATTAACTGTTAAAATCGCTCATTTGTTTTAAGAGTGTACACATTAAAATAATGTGCATACAGCCTTAGTTAAAGATAAATGACATATCCATTTGTTTGCTAAGGTAAGGCAAAAAAGGTTAAAATTTTAGTTGTGGTAATAAAGACAACAATCTCAAGAGAAAAATCAATTTTAATAGAATTTCTTTATTACAGAAATGTCTTCCAAATAAGTACGTACATATTTAAACGGGTAAAAAAAATTACACCCTACTACCACAGCACAACTAGTTAAAGCAAGAACGCAACAAGAAACAAAGTTTATTGGAATGAACATTACTACATTAGAATTAGTTAAGAGATTAAAATACTACAAGGAAAAAAGACATGTTCAGCTACAATACAGAAAGCATGTTTCCAAAGAACAGGGGCTCATTCGAAAAAGAGAAGTGTTAGTTAAAGAGTCCAAACTTGGTCCCGAGAACACAAGATAAATTCACATTTTGGATAAAAAGTAAAACTTGAAGTAATTGAGCATATAATGGTATATTCACGTTATCTATTTCATCAGGGTGTATGCAGGTTGTTTTGAAACGAGGTAAACTTTTAAATAAATCTAGTTTGTATCTTCAAAACCTTTAAGTTCTATAAAATCTGAAGAAAAGTTCTAAAAATAAAATTACATACAATACTAAAATTTGTGAACATTAAGTTTGATATGAATGACTAAAAACTGAATATTTAAGAGTGATTAAATTATGTTGAATACACTGGACATGTCAAACCTACGATTAAAACGTTACGTAACCTAACGACCTACAATAACAATGAGTCAGTAAAAAACAAACCCCAAACATAACCCTATGCATTTAAAATAAAAAGAGCCGCAAGCCGCCAACTCGCAGAAGGGAAGAATCTTTTAGACAGGAAAGAGAAAAGAAGCCTCAGTGCTTTGGAAATTTGTTAAGTGTGGGATACGCCCAAGAGCCCCTTTATGGAGAGACGTGTCTCGAGACGCGGGATAAGGAGACGCATCCTAGTCCTCGATGATGTAGATCATGCAGAAGGTGTCCTCGTTGGCGTTGTCCGGTGCCAACTTGTGTCCTGGAGCCAGCATTGAAAAGCCCAGGAACATGAATGTACGGACAAGTGCGACTAGAAAGAATAAAGTTGTTAGGTATGGTTCTCCATAAATTTGCCTTTGTTTATGTCAATTTAAAAAGTAGATTTATTTTTTCCTCAACAAGGCTGCCCTTCGCTACGAAGGATTTTTGCTTCTCTTAACACTCTAATGCATGAATTTTTATTTTCATCCCAAAAAAAATATATATGTATCTTTAATACTCGCACATTATGGGAAAAATACTAAAAAAAAATTAACTGCAATAGAATTTAAATAATTTCAATTTTTAAATTTTTTTCCATGACAAAAACCAACTGCAAAATTCCAATTTTGACAATAATGACTAGAAAACTACTAAAAATATTTCAAAATAACCCTTTTTAACTACGATTAATTTTTCAAAACAATTTATTAGTATTTAGTACTAATATTATTCTTTGAATACTGCCAAAAACGTAATTTCACAAAAGTTAATAACCTCACTCGTTAATTTTGAATACACTTTTACTACTGTCATCTATGAGGATTACTAGCAACTAAAACTTAAAAATGAAATGTAATAGATAAAAAAAACACTGATTTGTCTAGGAGGAGCTCTAATTTAATAGAATAAAGTGGATTATGTTACTTGTTACCAAACGGTAACAGTATGCATTAGAGGGTTAATATTTGATAGGAATAACATTATCGAAACCTTAGTTGTTCGGGCGTTTTGGGGCATTTCAGTAAGGAAAGGGTGAATGGCGGCAAAGCCCTTGCAGACTCTGCATACATTTCCCAGAACTAAGACATTTTACTGTGACACCATTTTCGTGACGACCTTTTGAAGCTCAGATTGCAATGAATCCGAGAGCTCTGTGGATGTTAAACTATGCAGAGATTTAAGTTTGCCAAGAGAACCCAAGCCAAATGGGTACTCAAGGGATCTTTTACATGACAAATAATCATGAAACATGTGCCCATGCTTTTCCCATCCAGAAAATCTGATGGCTCAGCTGATGCTGGAACTCAAGTTTTATGGTTTGAGCTATTCTGAAACGTGGTTATTGCAGTTCACCTGTACAACGAATGGGACTATTTCTGCTCTAACATAATCAGACCTGGAATGTTTTCTTATAGGTTAGAGTTAGTAAGTGCTTTCAACAAAGGTCCAAGTTATTTGACTAGATACTGCAGTTTACAGTATTACAGGATGCAAGTTTTTTTGGGGGCTGTTTCGATAATGTCGCACTACAGCTAAAAATGGCTACTCAGCAGCATTTGATTTACATTTAATATGACCAATAACTTAAACATTAAAACCGACAGCAGTTTACTCAAGTGTAAATTTGATCAAAAGGCAAGTTTTAAGTTAGCAGGCACCTCACTAAGAAACATGGCTACTAGACATGTTTAGAAGAGGTTTAAATGCATAAGACACTTTTGCACACTTCTGGTATTTATTTGATATCTGCGTCATCTTACACCAATTTTGACAATGGTGCAACATAATTGGTTAGATTAACCTTATACTAGATAGTTAGCGATAATATGCTTCACTTATTTCAGAGCCAGACAAATATTTGCTTATGCTTTTTTTTTAAATATAAACAATACCGCTAAAAGGATGGAAAATTATTTCCTTTTCCTTTATACACTACTTAATGGAAAGGGATTGCTAGGCTTTTTACTACAATACTTTTAAAGTATTACAATTGTGTTGTTAAAATCATTCAATAAACATCTTAATTTTAAAATTTATACGTCTTATATTTACCTTTATCGGGTCTGTTCTTGTTGAAACATACGATGACATGTGAGCATTGAAGCTCTTCTTCAGCAAACTCAAGAAGTGTCAAGAACCTATAGAAGTATTTTGTTTATTACTAGACAATTTAGAACCAAACTACTCAGTACAAGCGCTTTTTACAAAGTGAAGACGAAAAAATTAAATGCAGATATTTAAAATCATTAAGTTTAAAATCATGTTATAAAATACTGTTAAATAATACAACACTTTTAGATATTTATTTGCCATTGATAATATATATTTCCATTTTCTCCTTAAATACTGTTGCACTAGAACTACACGAGAGAATGATCTCATTTAAAACAGTGGTCAAATGATGCAGATACTTCAACTCTATACGATCCTAATGGATTCTAGCCATGGACCAGGGAAAGGAAAGCTACGTTTAAAAGTAACTTACAATAAACATAACTAACTAATTACTTTTAGCAGGTTCCATCTTGTTTAAAGTTTAATTTGAGATAAACTACTGAAAATATCAATGGCAAATGCTATTGCCAGGAGTGGAAGTAATCAGACATTAAGAATTGTAGACGGGCGACCTCTGAATAACACACTATAATTAAATATATACCACAGGACTACAGTCTGAAAACAAGAGCTGCAGAGAAAAGGTGCAAGAAGTGACAAAATTTTATCATTGCCGATAAAAATAATGTTATACAGGGTGGTGCAAATTGAGTCTCCAGGCTTAGAAGCAGGAATAAGACGGGAAATGCTGCCAGGTCTAAAACCAATGTAAAACAGGTTTGCCAGGTAAAACCATTGATAGCTTCAATATCAAGCCAAAACAGATGCTTGCCGAATTATTAGCCGGTTAGCTGCACCTATGCGCTGATTCAAGGCACACTAGCACAGCTTTCAAGAACTCGACAATAGTAAACATGCAACTATAGTCTATAGTAAAACAGACATTAAGTTTACAAATGTTCTACCAGAAAAAGGGTAATAGCTGTCATTTTCGAGTGCGAGAATCAAATAAAAAGGCGTTTCGCATTCAATAAACAATTTTGTTTGTTATTTCAAGAAATAAATTTATTATTTCTATTCCTTAAGCTTCAGTTAGAGTTTATTTCAGTTATTTTTTCCTTCAATTTTGACGCCAATCAGAGTAGGCCAAATTTCAGCGCTGAAGTTCAACGCTTTCAAAAACGCTTGAGCGCTTTAAATATATACGAATTTGACTTCGAGGCTTTCAGGCGGCTTTAGTAGTTCTCCTTGCCAAGCCTCTCCTCGCGTTTGCAACACCCGGTAGTTATTCTCTGAAACCTAACAGCGCTATATAAAAAGTTATTAGAAGGGTCTACTCACGATTCCTTGGACCCATCACACATGCCCGTGCCCGGCACCTGCACATACAGCCTTCTCTGCCACAGAACAGAGTTCCACTGAGCAACTTTAGAGTTGGTCAGCTGGAAGTTGAAGGTCAACACCACTGCTGCATCTAAGGACTGCTTAGTCACCTCCTCCCACTGCAACATAGGATCGAACAACACTCAACATCAATTGATAATAATTAACATCAAGAAAACATTTTGCTTAAATAATTATTTTGTAAGTATAACTAGAATTAGCAGAAACACTTATTATGTACAGAAATTGTTTTAAAAAAGAGCGGTACAGCTAGCGTATCAGGGCCACGATCGACGGGGTACCAGCGTTTTTTTTTTAAGAATATCACAGCTTGAGGGGCCACAATCAACGGCCCGGAGGGGGTACCAGCGGGTTTTTTTTTTAAAGAATATCACGGCCCAAGAAGTCGTTAAATAGCATTATGGCCCCGATACACTAGGTGTTCCATCATTTTTTAAAATAAATAATGAACTATTTATAAGCATGTTTAAACTTTAAATGATCTGAAGAGAAAATTGAGCCATTAGTTTACAAATTGGTAATGATTAAAAATACTAAAAGAACTAAAAGGCGGCAATCTTTTAAAAACCAATTACTGGAAAAGCAGCAAGTAAAATTGGTTTTTCACCTCAGTATAAACATTTCATCATAAGTAAAGAATAAATAAAAACAGGGTTGAGGGCTGCATAGTAATGTTTTAAAATTGAATATTAACTACTAAATCGATGATCTTTAATTGAATCTGGGAAATTTTCGCATGCAAGATGCCTCATTGACTGGGTTGCTCAGCCTCTTAATATTGGGGGACTTAGTTTTTGGAAATTCATGTTCCCTTAATAGGGCAGCAACAAAATACCACTTTTGAGTTTAGTTTGAATTATCATTATACTAAAGCTACACAAGGGCTATTGGAGACTGGCGTCGTAATTTAGAACCACAGTCAAGTAACAAACAGACACCTGAATAGACACTGAAAGCAAATGCTGAGGGGGACATACGACAGAATTTGGACTTTGACGCATATTTGGCGTTTGATAATAATTGACAGTTTTTGCCTCTGGAAGAAGTCTAGTTTACTTTAGCAGCTCTGGTTCTGGTCAAACAGACCAACCAACATATTTCCTTTTGATCAAGAAGGGTCCGCTAGAATAGTGATCGCAAGAACCTTAACCTACTGTTTAAATAATACAAAATGGGAAACAATCGTTGATATTTAACGAAATTTGAAATATTCCCCGATACTTCCAGAATCAAAAAGTTCCGAGAATTCCACGAGTTCCAGGTTCTATGAACACCCTGCTTTAATAATACAAACAACGGTTCACCTTTACTGTACGGTAACTATTGGCGCGATTTTCAGATTTGGCGATAAATAGTTTTTTGTGGCAACCTATCTGACTTCGACCAAAACCCATAACGGTCAGATAGGGTTGCCTGAAAACTTCATCGTTGCGAAGAGAGCATGACGTTAAAAATGGCCGAATACAGACTTTGGGCGCGATTTCAGAAAGTTCGCCAATAGTTACCGTACAGTAAATTTCTACCATACAAACAACACCTATTAAAAACAGATGAAGTGCGTACCTTGACCGAGACTTGTTCAGCCACAGGGGGCTCTTTAAACTTCCCCACACCGCTGCCCTCTGCATTTAATAGCAACACGTTGGCGGCGTGGGGCTCATCAGGAGCACCACAGAGACCCTGTACCAATGGATATACTGTACTGCTGGTGCTCCATACTGCAAACAGAAATAGACAACATTTAGACAATGGAGGAGAAGAACAGTTTTGTTTAAGGTAACAGGGAACATAATATTCATTAAAAAATCGATTTTGAGATTCTGAAATTTTCTAACAGCCCCGTTTCTTCTCTTTAAAATTATAACTTTACAATCAGTGCATTAGGATTAATATATTTTTGCGATATCACGGAAGTCACTTTATGTTTAACACTTTCCTTACTGAAACGCTCGAACAACTAAAGATTCGATAATGTTATTCCTATCAAATACTACGAGGAAGCAAAGAATCTTCGTAGCGAAAAAGTTAAGGTAAGAAAGGTGTAACTTTGAAGTCAATTTTCTCAAAACTAAGATTTTAAGCACGTAGGTACACTTTTCTCCTATCCTATTTTAATTTGATGCTTGAAATTTTGCATGATGTTTTTTGTACGTGTTTAACACAGTGAACCAAAAATATTGCAAAAATATATAATTTTAAAAATATATAGGGTTTTTTTTGTAACTGGAAAAGTGTATAAATCGGGCACCAATTTTGCTTAAGGTCACAAAATTTTAAAATTTATGGTATTCTTAAAACTTGAGGTTCATTACACTTACTGAACAGTTTTTTATTTATAATTTATATATTAAATTATTTGAGCTAACATACATTACTTTCAGAGAAAAATGTACCCGCAGAAACGTAGTTTCATAAAGTTCTAATTTTCAAGCATTTTTAAATGTTTGTTTTTTAACTATTAAAATAGAATTCCTTAAATATTTTTATATGTATTTGTAATAGTTCAGTGAATTAAACCTAAAAAGAATTTTTTGAATTCGTCAAAAAATAAGTTATATTAGTTTCATTGACTGATAAATTTTAGTGTTTTTTCTCTACGAGAGAAAAGTGTTTTTTCCCTATGAGATGTTCCCTGTACCCTTAACCCTTTCAGTCCCTTAACCCTTTCAGACCCTTAACCCTTTCAGTCAAAAAATAAGTTATATTAGTTTCATTGACTGATAAATTTTAGTGCTTTTTCTCTACGAGAGAAAAGTGTTTTTTCCCTATGAGATGTTCCCTGTACCCTTAACCCTTTCAGTCCCAATGACAATTTGGCACCATTTTAGATTTTTTTTTATCGTCTTAAGCCATTTATGATACATCAATAAGCACATGATTTAATTCTTCAAACTGTTTTTTGATTAGAAAATATTTTTTATTAATCCCAATGGGGGACATTCACACCATATCCACACGAGCTTCAATTCCATATCACTGTATGCAAAAAAGCGGTTAGACAGGTTTAAGTAGTAAAAAAACAATAGCATGTGCTTCCCGAGCTGATGCATAACAAACCATGTGACATTACATGAATGCTCCCCATAGATGTCAGTCCTATTATTTTTTTAAAAATTATGTTCAGGAAAATGAATATGATGCCAAATGGCATCACTGGGACTTAAAGGGTTAAGAGACATGAATTTCTGAAAGTGAAACCAACAAACCATGTTAACTTGAAAAATAGCTTTACGACAAGCCTCCACAATTGAAGAGCTTATTGAAAGAACATGCTCAGTAAAACTATGGGGAAAATTAATTTTTCTGCCAATCCATAACAACTTTTTTTAATATTACAGAGTTTCCTTTTTTACATTTTGTAAATTCTGTTTTTAACAAATCTGAATGCAAAATAAAAACTTTAAAGCCCATTTTGTCTTTCACCTTTTAGTCATTCAGCATGTTTTCCCACTAAGCTCTTTAATTGTTTATCTATTGGTTTCAAATTTGTTAGTATCGACAAGTGTTTGAGTTTTTAAATTGTCAATCGTTTAAGTGCATTTATAAAAGACTACAAGCAAAATACCAGATAAAAAACATTTTTTAGAAACAAACAAAACTTGTAACCTTTAATACCAGACAAAAAGTTTAAAAATTGTGTCCCATCTGATTTTGTAGTTGTAGCTAAATCTTAATTGCCAATATAAAAATGTTTGTACTAGAAATACTTCAGTTTAACTCTCATTGAAGACATTTATTTTGAAATGCCTAATACAAAAATTAAACTAGATAATTTTGGGATCTTTAAAAAAAGTCCTTTTCATATTTTTCAGAAGAGATTTAAAAACAATTTTTAAAGTCATTCTCAAATTTAAGGTACTTGGGTGAAGAGAAGCACTGACCCTTGATACAGAACTCTATTATGATTGATGAACCTATAGCAATGCTACATCACACTTGTGATTTTACAGAATAACTATTGAATCAAAGTTTAAGAACAAGCTATACAGGCAATTGGCAACATTGTTATTTCAGCAGTGAAACGATCCTTCTAATATTTCCTTAAATCAGATAAACAGAAGAGTTGAGTAAAGAACTGACTTATTACTTGAATTTTCAATTAGACTTCTTTAAAACAAGTCAATCATGCAAACATTTAAGTAAATTAACTTAAACTTCATACTTTTACAAATCATTTAATAAATTACCTTTTTAATCTTTTAATCACTTATAGGCAATAATAATTGCATTAAAAAAATTCCATTTAGTGATCATTCCATTGATAAATTTAAAATTAGAATACCCAAGACAAACTTGTGAAATTAAATTCAAGATGCAAAACACATGCATAAATTAAAAGATAACTTGATTCAAATGAAAATGTTCCAATTAGCCTTCTTGCTTGACCGAAAATGTTAATAAAAACCAAGGCCGAAATAGAAGTTTCTAGACTATTGTGACATGCATTGCTTTAATGCAAGAAACCGAAACATTATAAAATTGATTTGACCTTGAATTTATAAACCCGTATTTCATACTATCAATGCGATCAAGCATAGGATCAAGTTACCCTTGGATTATATAAATCAATCCCCAAGTCAAAATTCCGCAATATTTATAATTAATTTTAATAATGTAAACATAAAAGCAATAAAGCGACAAGTTAGTTTAAAAACGACCTCTTTTTTTATCAAGTGCATTAATATCTAGTAACTGATGGAAATTGAAAGCAAAGAAATGCATTAAAATTGAAAGTTAGGCCTATCAAAAATTTCTTTATTTGTTTTCAATATCATACGACTACACTTAAAAACTCGGTCAATGAATTATGACGTCACCAAAACATCTAGGAGATCAAGTTTTAGTTTCATAGACATTCATTATCAAACGCATAGATAAACATATTGGGCTAAATTGAAATTAAAAGTTAGAACAGTTCTATATAAAATTTGGGCAATAAATTATCGATTAGAGAAAAATCCTTTCGCCCTTGGTTTGGTACAAGCACATGACAACATAACTGCGCACGTACCCCCAAATTTGGAAACGAAACTTTTTAGGTATCTTTTGCAATAATATTTAAATTAAAGTGGTACTTACCTCACAGCATTACTTAATGGATAACTAGTAATAGCAGGCATACTTTCAAATAATTGATTAATAGTTTCTTTACTATCACAAGAGTTTTTAAGTCTCACGCTCATAACGATTGATTCACAACGAACTGTAAAAAAATTATGCAATCAGGTGTATTTATAAACATCCTCGATTGACGTCAGAGGAAGAACAGCGCCATCTGTTGTAAGTCCCGTGATATCATTTCGTGAGTAAGCAATTTTATAAACTTTTGAAAAATAATTTTAGACTTTTAAAAAAATAATTTCAATACAAATGTTAAATATTCCCCTTCAAATAGTCCTTCCCCTTCAAACAGAAAAGCAAAAAAAAATGACTAATGTCAAAGTATAATTCGTAGACGGGAAATAATCTATGAATAAAAAAAGTATAAAATATACATTAAAAAAAGTTCCTGAAATTAATTTATAAAATGAACTATTTAAGTGCAGCTATGAAAAAGAATACTTATTTTAAATAAAAAAAAACTTGAAATCTTATTTTATTTTGTTTTGGTTAAAATTAACATCGATTTTTAAATACATAAAATATACTATGAGAACAACAATTAGGACAGATCTAGTGCATAAACATAAACCACTGTCTTCGTTTCGCCAGGAAAGATATCCGGGACACTATCTCATAATTTAGCACTACACTGTCTGAAAGTGTAATATAAAATACTGCGTTTTAGTGAAAGCTTGGTTGATTGAAATTGCGTAGCACGAGAGCTATTGGCGTCGGGCGTCATAATTTAGAACCACAGTCAAGTTGCGAGGCGACGTGACCAGAGTAAACTTCTTTTGCAACTTTTAAGGGCGACATCGGGACTTCAAAGAATACTTAACATGCACTTCCTCTACATCTGATATTACTCATTGGATCATTTTATGCATCGGCATCAGATATTTATGGCAATACCCTTCTTGTAAGTTTATCGCTATCCTGCGCAGACATCACTATGGGGATTGGGGTTGTTACTTTTGTTTTGTTATTTGAAAATGAGTTTTCTAAGAATATTTTACAACAAACAACTATTAGATGCCGATTTTTTGCTGTGCTGCGTTGGTTGTTCAAATCATTTGATAAAGAAGCTTGCATATAAAGAAAAGATTCTTTTCGTCTATGACGATCAAGAGTGAAACCAATGAAATCACAGGATAGGAAAAATGAAACCCAGAACGTTACATCGTCTGAAACATTCCCATTGAAGTAAACGTCTTTTAAGAGTTCGCACTAGAGCTACACGAGGGCTATTGGCGACGGGCGTCGTAATTTAGAACCACAGTCAAGTGACGAGCCGATACCTGAGTAGACACCCAACGCAATCGTTAACTAAGTGCATAAATAAACCTTGTATTCTAATTTTCAATTACAGATAGGAAAATCAGTCAAATGGTTGTTTTTAAAAACTCGTAGTCACTTTTAGCGATGGCTAGTAGTTCAGATGTGCCAAAGCTCAGTCTAAACTTATTAAAAATCTATTAATTTTAAAACATGATCAAATAACATGAGCTGGCACCCAAAACCATACTATATTTTCTCTATATTGACATACGGTAAGGTCCCTTTGATCAGGTCTCCAAGGGAAGTAAGTGTACAGCATATTTAACATGCACAAGCTTTTCCTACACGAACACGATATGATAGAAATAACGCGTCGCTCCTCCTTCGAATTGTCCGTAGTAGAGTACAATTAATTTTTATTTGCATAATTTTTTTGGTGCAGGAAAATTGCTGAATTGGATTGGGGGTTACTGTCATAACATTTTTAAATATGACAAATTTGTTTATACTGAGATTATTTCCGGATTGAATGGGGTTGTTTCACGTCTTGGTTTGGTTTTAATTATCGTCGCACTAGAGCTACACGAGGGCTATATTCACGTCTTGGATGATAACTGCTCCATTAGTTTTTTTTTATTTGTTGTCGGGAATTACTTCTGTTATGGTATTCGAAAATGAGTTTTCGAAGAATATTTTGCTTAAAAAAATTTCAATACCAAATTCTCGCTGTACTGTTGTTCTTTTAAAAACATTTGTTAACAAAAGCTTGCCTTGAAAGACAATTGCCTTTTCATCTATATCGGCCATTTTGAGAGTGAACCAATGTAATCGCAGTACGCCGAAAGGAAAACAAGTGTGTTACATCATTTGAAACAATCCCTTTCAGTAAAGACTTAATCTATTATGTATTGAAATAAGCACTCACATTTGACATAAATAAAGCATCATTTATTTTTCTTTTATCTTGTTAAAGCTATGTCATCCTTAAACATAAATCACTTATTTTAGGACATATATTAGGTCATAAAATAATTAGCAGCAAAACTGTATTACACACAAACTTTGGTAAAATGTTTAATGAAAACAAAACAAACAAGATGATTATGAAAAAAATATAGTTTAAAAGTTATTATAAACACTTAGAAAATAAGAAAGCAAAAGTAGGAATGTAAGAAAGTAAAATTTATATTCATTGGTATAAACAAGATAAAAATTAAATACCTTAAGGAGGGTATTATTACATTAAATAGCAAAAAAAAAACCTTGCAAAGTTCAATAAATGCACAAAGTCAACAACTAACATCACACATAAATATTACAAAATTGTTTCACAATGAAGGTAAAACATTTGGAAACTAACACAGACAGAAGTTAAAACTAATTTTGTTTGTTCTAACATCAATATCATTATTATACTGTGCTTGATATAAGGAAACACAGATAGTACAAAATCTATAACGATGGATATATTAATGATATAAAAGGTGGTAAAATTATTTCAAAATGGTAAAGGCAATATACATTAAAATATTGAATCTAGAAAATTTTCTATTTTTGTCAATCAATTACGTTTAAAACAATAACATAATTTTGTTATTGATATATTGTCTCATTAAGGAAAAAACAACATCTAATATTTTTGTAACAATAAGTATGCAATCTTGGTCATTTGTTTATAAAATGCAATTGACTTACACACTTAAAATGTAAGAAAAATTGAAAATGTTATTTTTTGTTGTTGAAAAAATCATGTGTCAAAAGCATTAAGTATATCATCAACCATACTATAAAATGTTTTATTTTAATGAATCATTATTTGTTTATTCCTTTAAGACCGGCGGTCAGATGGCGCTGATTAAAAATTATGAGACTAAATTTGGAGTTTTGTATAAAAAAAATGTGTTAAACAGCATCAATGCCAGCAACTCCATAATAACCAAGTTATTTTTTATACATATAACGAATGGTGCAAGTCAGCTGTTTTGGTATCAATATGTTAGTAGAGCTTGAACATTCTCTATTATACCAGCATAATCGTAATAGCTCGGTCAGAAAGGGTTATGAATCGCAAGCTCCATTTTGCTTTGAACTTTAATTTTGGCACAGCATTTTAAGATTTATTAAGATTCATTTTAAATACAAATAATTAAGTGATTGGAATACTGGTTCGGTGTTTCAGATGAAATTTTAACTAGTGACAACAGATGAAATTTTATTCTAAAATATCTATATATAGTATATACCTATTTGAATAATTTAAATAATGAGCTAAGTCAGTAAAATAAATGAAATGGTATTTATTTCAATGAGGTATAAGGCATAGGTACTTTGAATTTCTATCTATAATTTCGAAAAAAAATTACCAACTTCTAGTTCTAATTTAAAACAAGTATGCACTAATATATCAATTGTACTAAATATCTCTCCATATACAGTATATAAAAATATGCTAAGTCTAATATGGATAAAAAATACAGTATTGGGGAAATCATTTTTGAATGGTAAAATGTAATTTTTAATTGATAGTTTGCATTTCCCATTATACAGATTTGTTATGGATAGTTCAAAAAATATCTTTTAACTTTCATAATTTTTTTTTTCAAATTTTATTTCATTATTTCATTTTTCAAAATCTATTGGTCTTTAAAGTTATACAGAAGTTGATATTAATCAAATTAAATTGTGTTAACAAACATAAAATTACATATATTAACTATGTTTAAGTGACTTAGATATAATTATATGTGCCAATTAATAACAGTTCCTTATCATAAATATGCTTTAACAATGGAAAAATTATACATACATTGTCAGTATATACATAAAAAAAACTTTGTAAATAAATCATTTATAAACTCAGAATAAGGCATAACATGTGGAAATTATTGTAGGAAATTAATAGAATATATAGAAATAACAAATCTTTAAACAAACAAAATAGACTACCAGTAAAGAAGATAATTAATTATCAATAACATAAATAATAATAAATCACCGAATATATGTATCTGAAATAAAAGTTCACAAGTAATACTTAACATACATAAATTTTACAACTATAAACACATTTATTAAAAGACAAATATACATTAAAATATATGCTAAAATAGGCAACGAAATCTGAATATAAAATCTGCACATTTTTGTGTAATATCACATAAAACTAGCCACTTGGAATATTTCATAAACATTGTGAGCCAATTAATAATCATGTGAAATGAAAACAATTTATTTCACATGAATAATGAAAATCTCAATAGCGACAAGCACACATGACTGTTTTTCTAAAAGTTACAGAAATATAAACACGGTATATATATATTTTTACTAATAATTAAAAAATATATCAACATTTTAATTTTAATCAGCCTTGGTTTGTTGATAATCACAGTAAAACACCAGTAAATTAAAATTAACTAATACAGTATAGAACTTTTATGTACACATTTCTTTTGCTATGAATTTTAGCAATAGTCTATACAAATTTAAAACTATAAACATAATTCAATTTAGAGTAGACATTTATAACTACCAAACTTCAAAATAGCTAAACAAACCATAAACATAGTAGCCAAAGTTTCTATAATTTTTTATACTGTATAAAAAATAAAATCTTTCTATTAAAAATTTGTTTGATTTTCAAGATTAAAATATGAATTTGTAACTTTACAATAAAAACAATAAACATAATTTACTTTAAAATATATATTTATAACTACGAAACAATTTCAGAATAACTAAACTTAATATTAAAACATATCATCTTAAGTTTCTGTAATTTATCATGCTGTAAAGAATTAAAATCTTTTTATTGAAAAAGTGTTTGATTTTCCGTATTAAAATATAGGATTTTAGTAGCTGCCTTTTAACTGCCATTTTATTAACTTAAATTTTAATACAACTTTAAGATCCTTTTTATGTAATTTATTATTTAAGTGATATATTATCTCTTTTAATACAAGTAACTTCTCTCTACAGATCAATTACATCAATTTTTGTTGTGAAAAAATTATGTAATCAGGATAAATCTAAAATAACTTATCTTAACAGGTGATCTTGAATTGAAATAACTTCTTTATCAATGATATATTACACATTAATTTCAGAAGCGATTTATACTATACAGATGATTTACACATACATAAAAGTATATTAAGCAATATTAACTGATAAAAACTAATGCATCAGCAGCAAATACATAAAACACAGTCTATAACACATGATGAATGGAAGACTATACCTTACAAAAAACTATATGAATGAAATATTTTACAGAGTGATTCAAAGGTCTTGAGGTGGTCCAATATCTAATCAGTTGACAAAGTTATAAGTATTAAATTCTTTAAAGAGTAGAGAAATTATATGGGTTTAAAATGTTTCCGTCATTTTGTTTACAGAATTATTTATCAATAGTTAAAAGTCACATCATAAATTTTATACCCGTGGCGCAGTGCTAGTGCTTAGCTTTGCATTGCTGTGCCACAGGTCCAGGATTCGAATCTCAATTTGGGCGAGGTTGACCCATCCTTTCATCTCTTTAAGTTTAAGTGGGTCGATAAAATGGGTACCAAGCATATGATTAGGAACTAAACACTGGTGTTCCGCGTGAGGCTGACCACCTTGCCGGGACACATGATTAGCACCCCAGAGCCCTAGGTCACGAAGCTGAAATGGGCACGACAGGACTAGGCCCACTAATGGGCTGTGGCGTCGAGGAGTTTTAGAATTTTTTAAAAAAATGTTATGTTAAAAATGTTTCCATCATTTTGTTAACAGTTTTATTTATAATTGTTACAAAAAAGTCATCTGATACATTTTTTTTATAATAGGGGAGAGGAGGGAGGATTGGGACGGTGGGAGGGGTGGGACAGCTGAAATTTCAGCAAAATAAATGACCTAATTTTATTTCCAGTCTCACCACCAGATAGCATATGTATAGCTTCTTGTTGTAACCTATTTCTAGTTTATCCAGATTCAACTTCCAGTTTACATTTGGAAAAAGTTTATTTTCACACCTCCAGAGAAAGGTTTTAATCTTTTTTTGGTTTTATTTCTTTACTCCTGTAATTTCTAAAACAAACATAATATAGTGTAACAGTACTCTTAAAGATACAATGTATGCTTATCAGCAGTTTACTTAAGCCAAAAGTCAGCATGGTTTATGTGAGAAGTTATTTTTTAGAAGCATTATGTAGAGGGAGGAATGGGACACACTGAAAGAGGTAGGAATGGGACACGTCCATTCCTCCTCCTTCCAGTCCATTCTTCCTTCCTCGTGTCCATACGACCATTTCCTAAAGCAGAACCTAGGAATCCATTGAATAAAAGTAAAGGAAAAAAGAACAAACAAGAATATTAACAGATATCCCTGAGAAGGAAATTGAAGAAGCAGAAGCTGCCAGACTAGGGGAAAAAGGTGCCAACTTAAATATATAAGTGAAAGCCTAAAATTTAAAAAAATTCAAAAGAAAATTACCGTTCAAAGATATGAATATTGAATACAGTGATAGCGAAGGGTCATTATTTTCATAACATGACAGTTCAGATGATGACATGGAAATTGACTGGATAAAAGACAATCCTAACATAGGCAAATATGATTTTGTGTTTGTCAAATTCATCACCAAACGGTCAATTGTTTTCTAAATTGCAATGGTGGAGAGTATTGACAATGCTGATTGTTACAATGTAAAATTTTTGAGAAAGGATACGAATGGAAATTCTTTCTTTCCTCAACGGGATGACTATGTATTGTATAATAGAAAAAACGATATTATCATGAAATTGCTGCCGCCACAATTGATTGGTGGGACCAGTAGAGCGCAGTCTTGCTTTTCTTTTGATGTTAACCTTTCTCATTACGATATTCGATAATTTTTCTTTAATTTTCAAATGCGTCCCATCCCTCCCATACTCGTGTCCTACTCCTCCCACCCAAGAGGGAGGGATGGGACAAAATTCTTGTAATTTGAATTTCTCAAAAGTTATAAAAATTTTCAACATTTAAATAGGGTGTATTTTTTAAAAATAATAGAAAACATGTAAGTTTATTATTTAACCCTTTGAATCTATGAATAAGCAGGCGATAATGAATAAAAAAATATTTATGTGAAAATGTCCCAATCCTCCCTCCTCTCCCCTACTGGAAAAATTGTGCATCGTGGAAAATCATGGGCACATGTCATATGAATTATCTGGCATGTAAAGGATCTCTTAAGCACCTATTTGGCTTGGGTTGTCGCGATAAAACTAAATATCGGCACACGTCAACATCCACAGAGAGCTCAGTAATTGTAATCATTGTAATCTGAACGTCAAAATTGGTAGTGAAAGTCGCCTAGATTCACAAAAAATAATGACTCACAGTTCTTGGGAATCTGGCGAATTTGCAGAGGTTTAGATGCCAATACAGCAGCTCCATTGGAGAATTTTTTAAATCATAAATTTTTATGACTTAAATGGATAGAAGGTAGCTAGGTAACATGGATAAGAACAGTTTTATAGCTCAAACTCTGTGGTTTGAAATGCATTTTTTATAGCTGTCACTGATTTATGATTTATCATAATCTCTTTGTCTACAGGGCCTGACTTGCTGAGATTCAAAATTTAAGTAACAGATTATTCAACAGAGGATTAAGTTAGTAATTTTTTTTTTCAATTGATTAACTAATGAATTTAATTTTAATTTGAAATGACAGCAATATCAGCAGCATTCCTGCTGAAGAATTTAAAGATGAATTTAAGACGGCCAAAAAAAAAAATTACATTTATTCACAAAATTTATGCATTTAAAAAAATGTCATACTTGTAACTGTTCATTAAAAAGATATTTAAACCACCAAAGATCTATAAATCATATATTACTGCAGCAGAAAAACTAATACTATACAACAAGACTTTAGAAATTAGGTCAAAAATTCTTACTATATTTTACAATAGGAATCTTTTACCACTTCGCAATCAGTTGCTCCATATATCCTGGGATATTTGCTATCATATTCTCTCATATATGCGCTTTGTTGTATTACAACCTTTAAAATATTTTAATATTACTAATTAAATGCATTGGTTAGTGGAAAAACTATGTTACAACATTTAAAAATGATTATAAATGATATGTTTAACTACCCTAAAAAAAACATTGATGTTACAATTGTACAGGAAAAAGTATTAGGATTATATGTTATTACAAATCAAATCTTAAAATCAGTATTATATTCAAAGTAGATAATGTGCTGCTACATACTTATTTGGGGAAGTTTATATTTAAGATATTAAAATATACATTGTGCATAGTTTTAAATTTAATTGTAACAATTAAAATCAACATAATTTAAAAATTAATTTAAAATTAACTAAAACTTACATTACATAGAAACATTTGGTACTACCTTAAACAAATAAACTGAATATTTTATAAATTGAATCATTTATACAAAAGTTAGATCATATTTAATTAAAATTATTAGTCGAAAAAGTATATTAGAGAAATAAGTGAATTAAAAAACAGTGTTTAAAAACTAAAATTATGCCATTAAAATATTCGAATCAGCCAATTCAATCCACTACATTGAAGTTTCAATGAAATGGTTAAACAACAGTTTTATACTATCACAACGAAAGGCTCAAACAACGTATATAAAAAAATAAAAAGTCAGTCTTCACTCTCTTATAAAACAAGTTAAAAACATTTTCCTAGCATTGTTCCCTTTGGTATCAACAAGAAGTACTGTTTGTCTGCAGTTTAAAATTCTCCGAATTGAATTAACTAACATCTTTGGTTATAGTTAGGTTTAGTTTGAACGATCGTCGCACTAGAGCTACACGAGGGCTATTGGGGACAGGTGTCGTTATTTAAAACCATAGTCAAGGGACAAGCCAGCATCTAAGTAGGCACCCAACATAATTTGTTAAGGGCCACATAACACACAGCGTTTATTACTTTGAAGGGAGCTATAGGGACCTAAAGGGATCATATATCACAGGGTTTTTGACTGAACAGACCATTTACAGGTCGGCAGTTATTTGACTGGGCATGAACCTGAAACCTTTTGCATGCAAAGCAAGCATCTTACAGACTGGGTCCCCAGACTCCTATTTGGTTATAGTAAAACAGTCTTATGCATTTTAATGGGTTTTGGATAAAACATACCTTTTTTTCACAAAATGATTGCATAGCAACTGCATAACCTTCTATGCAATCCTGAATACACAATGTTTTTTTTATTGTTGCTGCTTTTGGTGCAAATTTTTGTATGGTTTATGTTTATTACTGGAGAATAAATTGCAGATAAACAGTACTTATTTTTTGTCCCATAATTAGAATGCCTTATTTTAGGATTTATAGTTGCTCATTCTTTTTACTGCAATCATCAAGTTCGATTCAAACTAAACTAACAAAAAGTATCGGTATTCTGAGCAATCCTCATCTTCATCATGTCTTAAATTTCGTCAGAGGCTACTATGACTTAATGAAAATTATGACAATGAATCAAACTTAAGGAAGGAGCAACAATGAAGTTACAAAAAGAATATCTTAACGCTAAAAGCAAATGTGGGCAAGAATTACGATTTTGAGAAGTCCCCATTTCCACAACGTCTATCCTTTCGACAAAGGGTACTATGACAATGAATCGAACTTGAAGAATGAGCAACAATGAAGTTACAAAAAAGGATATCTTAATGGTAACAATTATGCTAATGTGCGCTAGAGTTTCGATCTGAGCAATCCTCATGTCTTCCCTTTCAGCAGAGGCCACTATGACATACAGTGCGAAAATTTTGATTCTGAGCAATCCACATTTTCTATGACATACAGTGGAAACGAATTAAACTTAAGGAATGAGTAACAATTAAGCCTTACAAAAGGTTTCCAAAAAAAACCAACATGCACTAGAATTTACGGTTCCGAGCAATTGGTATCTTTTTTTTAAGCAGATGCTAATATAACACAGTGAAATTTATGACAATGAATCAATCAAAGAACGAGAGGCAAGGAAGCCATAAAAAGGATATCCTAATGGTAAAAGCAAATGTGGACTAGAATTTTGGTAGGAATCTAAATATTCACAGTGTGTCTCTTTTCACTATGACATGCAGTGAATGTTTAGTTTCACTATGACATATAGTGGAAATGAATTAAACTTAAGGAATGAGCAACAAATGAAGCCTTACAAAAAGTTTCTAAAAAAATCCAACATGCACTAGAATTTACGGCTCTGAGCAATCCGTATCTCTCTTTCTCTTCAGCAGATGCAAATATAACATACAGTGGAATGTATGACAATGAATCAAACTCAAAGAATGAGAGACGAAGCTATAAAAAGGATAGGGTCAAGTGGGGTAAGTGTGATTGGGGGTAAGTGTGATAAACAGCTCTTGTAACTTTGGAAATCATTCTAAAAATCTGAAAGTTTGCAATATATAACATTAGACCACTTATAATTAAACTAAAAAGAAATATTTACCTTATTTTTTGTTTAAAGAAAGTTTTGAGCTTTTGAATTTAAGTGCAACTGTCTTCTTTTTATGTGGGGTAAGTGTGATAAAACAGCAATGGATTTTGAAATGCAAATTTTGTACACTTAAAATTGGAATTCAAACATATAATTTTTTTTCTACATATGTATGTTTCTTATAATAATTCACTACCAATTTTAGGATTTGGAATTTACTTGAAGCAGAGAACGAATTTTCTTAATGAAAAATGCTGAAACCCTATCACACTTAACCCACTTGACCCTATCTTAATGGTAATAGCAAATATGCACTAGAATTTTGGTAGCAATCTAAATATTCACAGTGTCTCTCTTTTCACTATGAAATACAGTGAATGTTTAGTTTTAGTATGACACACAGTGGAAAGTATGACAATGAATCTACGCCTTTTGATGAATCAAAGACGTAGATTCTAGACTGCGTAGGCGTAGATGATGAATCAAACTTAAAAGAATGAGCAACAATGAATCCTTACAAAAGGTATCTAAAAACAAATATACCGTTACGAGCAATCTGTATCTCCCTTTCTTTTCAGCAGATGCAAATATACAATGAATCAAACTCAAAGAACGAGAGACAAGAAAGCTATAAAAAGGATATCTTAATGGTAATAGCAAATGTGCACTAGAATTTTGGTAGGAATCTAAATATTCACAGTGTCTCTGTTTTCACTATGACATACAGTGGTAAGCATGACAATGAATCTACGTCTTTTGATGAATAAAAGACGCAGATTCTAGACTACGTCGACATAGATGATGAATCAAACTTAAAAGAATGAGCAACAATGAATCCTTACAAATGTCTAAAAATGAAAGCCAACATGCACTACACTCTTAAAACAAAAGAGTGAAATCCACACCAGTTGGAGAAGTGCATTTTCAACACCATAAAGGCATGCATATTTACTCAGACTAAGTTAAAACCACTCGTTTGGAGTGATCCTGTCGGAGGCTTAACACACAAAGGATCCACTCCAAAAGGAGAAGTGCAATTTCCAGTCTGGAGGAGTGAAATCCACTCAGACTCAGTTAAATTAGGAGTGTTTGTTTTAAGAGTGTAGAATTTACGGTTTCAAGCAAGCTACATCTCGACCGTATCTTCTCTTTGAGCAGAGGCAGCCATGACGCGCAGTGAGGAGTGGATCTCGGCAAAATGCGGCCTCTTCTGAGGGTCGTATTCCCAGCAGCTGGTCATAATATTGTAGACACCAGTGGGGGTGTTGTCTGGGGCATGCAATCGATAACCTGAAAAAAAAGAATAAACTATTTCACACAAGTTATAGCAACACATTCTTGGGAGTTTAATCCCATCATGTTTTTGATCATAATTTAAAAAAAATAATAGGGCTGACATCTATTGGGATGAATAAAAAATATTAGGAGGATATTAAAAAATATAGAGGATCAGAAATTTTTTTAGAATGATAATGCCAAATTGTCATTAGGACTGAAAGGATTAATCACCATTTCAAATTTCAATTTCTCTCTGCTTCAATTTTGGTCAAACCTTCTAGCATTGGGGAACTTGACTTTTACAAATCTTTTTATATACTTAAAAAACCAAAATAAATGAGAGAATTCTTCCAACATGCCAGAGTTACTTTTCTCCCCATGGACATTCTCCTCACCAATCTCCCCCTACACCCCTCCATTTTTTGAATATCAGGTTTCACTTCCATTCCAGTAGTTTGATGTTATGTTGATTTTCGTACCTGAGCAAAAAGGTCTAACATAGCAAAGCAATACTCCTGCGGAAGTTTTGATTCCAAAACCAATGCATTAGCTCTATGGGGCTGACAATCCTCTTAATGCAAAATGTTTTATATATTTGCTCTTGAAAAAAGCTTTTTGCAAGATCTCTATCAACTTGTTGCCTTTTTCTACACCATTACTTTTATACAATTAAAAAAATCAATTGCTTTTGCATTGATATTTTAGGAAAGCTTGAACAGTCTAGTTTATAACAGAAAAGTTGTAAAATGAAGTTGTGAAGTCAATTAATATCTTAAGACATTAGCAAAATCCTAAACGTATATTCTTAATATAAACATACTTTTCATACAAATATATGCTAAAAAGTATGTTTTGCAAAGGAATTTTTAAAAATATTATGTTTAATAGTTACTAGGGATACACCTTAAACTCTAAAAATACACATTTTTTGTGCTACAAATGCAACAAGAAAGGCCGTATCACTTATTTGTAGTTATCAGATTATTTTAACATTGTTTTTAATGCAAAATGCCTTTAAAAATAACTACTAAAAGAACTTTTTAAAATATTAGAAATTTTTTTTAATAATTTTTTATAATTATAATTTTAATGATACAGCAGTTGGAATATTAATGCAAATTCAATAAACAAGAATTCTAACACAAAAACTAATAAATATAAAAACACCAAGCACAAACCATTCTCCACAAGTTCTGTAGCTTTGTTGTTTGAGAGTCCAAGATAGGGGACACTGCCAAAGGAATAGATCTCCCACATAAGAATTCCATAACTCCAAACATCACACAGTGAGGTATAGATACCTAGAACAGGTAACAAGTTTTACATTTAAAGGTTAGCCAGGATATTAGGCTTTTGAATCTTTCAGCTACCAGATCACTTAAGCCCATTTCACACCTGCACAACTACTTGCGATTCCGTTGCAACTGCAACTTGTGGTAACCTGGTGTTTCAGGTTTCCACAAACAATTATTTATCACACAATTCAAAAAGTTTCATCTTTTTGTAAAAAAAAATTTAATCAAACCATAGGCATTCGCTTGCATCCTACAGAATTTATGTTTCCGAACTTAATTAATGAGGTCAATTTCTATTTTTGCCGTCCTTTTACTACACATTTTAATTGCATAGATTTTTCATTTTTTGCAAGCAAGGAAAGTTGGCGTCTTAAAAAGTAAATAAACAACCAGTTGGCGAAGTCTAGTTCGCCACAATGCAGCCAAACAAATACTGTATTCTGATTGGCTAAGGTACATGCAACTTGAGATTTTTTTGTGCTCGCATGAAAAAATCTCCCGACTAGAGTGCAACTTTTAAATGCACGGTGTCCTATGGGAGTTGCAAGTAGTTGTGACAAGGTGTGAAATGGGCTTTAGGTGTAACTGCTGTCAAATCAAACATTTCTCATCATATTGATAATAAAGCATTAATACTTGGGAAAAGAGTGTTTTTGAAGCTTGTTTTTTGATCGGTAGGAGTAAAAAAAATCCTGCTCACCATAGTTTAAAGCTTCTGGTGCAGTCCATTTAATGGGAATCTGCTTCATACCGTCAGTACAAACATATTCTATCGTCTCCCGAGACATACCAAAGTCTGATAACTTAACAACATTGTCGGTTCCGACTAGGCAATTTCTTGCAGCAAGGTCTCTAAAATGGAAAATAATATTTTAATTCACACAAGCGATTAAATACAAGACAAGCAGGATGCATAACTTTGGCCCTGGCGAGTAGCTTGGTCCAAACAAACTACTTTCAAGCAAATTATTCTCATCGAATAGATAGACTCTTAAAAAAATGTGCTTACCTACCATTCTCATTAAATATACTCTAAAAAATTTGCCAACCTATTATTCTCATTAAATAGATAGACTCTTTAAAAATGTGCTTACCTATTTCAATAAGTGACAACTCTGCCTTGGAACTTTTAGTTTTAAAAAAGAGAGTAGTAGGACCAAAGTTACCCATCCAGGGTTATAGTTACCTCATGTGATGTTTTTTTTTTAATTTAAAAGAAGGGTTAAATTAAAAAAGCATATTTTCAAACTTTAGAATCAGTAACTAAAGGTGCAAAGACTTAGATTGGGTCACAATTAGTACTGTAAGCGTACACAGACATTTTGATTACTAAAGCACATTGAAAATAGTAATTATTGTATTATTTAATTTACTTTGTTAATTTATTTTGTAAATTTTAGTAATTACTAGACTGTCATTTCAATTATTATTTCAAAAGGTGGAGAAAAACAATAGTACATACTTTCTAAAACCTCACACAGTAATTACCATGCCCAACTCTGTTTCTATTTAATAGTCATTAAAAAGATATACTGCAAAAAAATTTAATAGGTTAAATTTAGTCAAGGCACTATATTTAAATTCACCAAACCTGAAACATTTTTTAAATGTTATACTATTTGCATTTTTTTAATGTGTCACCAAAGGCTACATTTTTTAAGAAAGGGTAAATGTGTGTACCTGTGAATACAATTCTTGCTTTCTAAATATTCCATTCCAGCTGCTGTATCAATACAAAATGACAGAAGTTGATCTTGGGTTAAGTTTTCATTGTGCCTTTGCAAGTAGTTTAATAATGAACCTCCTATAATTAGAAGTCAAAATTAGTACAAAATGACAAGGTCCTGACTAAAAATATTCTTACGTTTAATGTCAATATTATAAATATCAACAAAATTCATAAATATGCAAAGAAAAACAAAGTAGCAATAGCAACAACTAATTAAAAAAATGCTTCTAAACCATAAAATTATGTTATAGTTAAACCATAAAACAAACAATAAAAATTCATGCTGTACATTTATGTCGCTTACAATTTAAAAGATCAACAGCAATATAATTAAAATATAAATCACAAACAACTGAAGTGGAATTATTAATTTGTCTAAAAACATGTGGAAAGAGACTTACGAGGAGTCATAAAGAAAGGGTTAACATTGATGGAATCATTTTGTCAAAAGAACAAACTGTAGGAATATGTTATAACTAAAATAAATGTTTTTTTAAATCCAAGGAAGAAACTGGGTTTTATGATGAACATAAGACATAAGTAGACCTTATTATTATTTTTTAATACAAAATATCTTTAGCTTCATGGGTGTTCTGGTTTTGTTTAATTTTTATTTACATGCATTATAAATGTTGATGCGGGCCGGGCAACTGCCTAGTGGGCATTTATAGATGCGCATCCTACTAATGGGGTGTTGCGCCGAGAAGTTTTTAGTTTAGTTAAATCCATTAAATATTTCTAAGAGAGGAATTCATAAAAAACCAGTCCCAATTTATAAATTCCTCTGGGCATTTTACATCACCAATAATAAATTGAAGTTTTAATTAAATTAAGCTTTATAAAAACCTGGAACAAGCTCCATAACAATCATATAAGGCAGTTTCTGGATGCAAATCCCGATGAATTTCACGATGTTCGGGTGGTTGTAGTCCATCAGAATGCGCCCCTCTTGCAGGAATTTACGTTTCTGTACATCAGGTAGATTTACGTGGCAAGTCTTGACTGCGACATCTTCTGAGTAGTTGGCCAGTTGTGCTCGGTATACATCTCCAAAATTACCCTGAAAAAACATTTGATATTATTGCATATTTTAAAGATAATATCAGTTATATAAACCTACATTTAACCACTTTTTAAAAATTTTATTTTCATGAGTGATAGGATGTTTTACTAATGAGTTAATTAAATATTACACCAACTCCAATGTTAAAATAAACCTTTGATCAAGTTATTTAATGGCTCAGGCAAAAAAAAAAAAAAAAAATCGAGGAATTAAATTCCTTGATTTTTATTTCTTAAAATCTATAATCTAAATGGGTCCTTCCCAGGATAAAGTACAGTTAGTCATTTAAAGCTTTATGAATCAGTTTCACATAATTTGATGTTTAAAAATTATAACCCTGTACGCTTTTAAGCAACTTCATTTCACTTTACCGATCCAATCTTCTTGATTAAATCAACATCCTCGTTGTTCAGTTCCCACTTTTCCCTGGGTATGGGTCTTCTCAAGATGGCGCCTGACTTCATGGTGACAGGCTGCCCTGATTGGAACTGGTGCATAATCAGCTCCTGAATGGTGTTGAAGCAGCCCGGGCCCTCAAATCGATATTTCCTCTGCAACAAACAAATCAGGCACATGAAATTTGGCTTCTCAATTGGCAGATTTTGTTAGTTTTTTTTTGTGATTTTGTTTTGTTCCCTTTTTGTTTGGGTGTAATTTGAAATGACACCGTTAATTTTCTTTAATGATTTTGATTGTATAATTTTATGTGTTGTTTGGAAGGGCCCGGGGGCCAGATGACAACCAATATATTCTGTGTTTGAAAATAAAAAGTTTATTTCTTTTTTCTTTCTCTCTGACAACTTTGAGAACAAATTAAAATAACTATTGTAGAGTAAGTACAGTCAAACCTTGTTAGCGCGAACTCGCCTAACACAAGATTTTGCTTAAGATGAACTGAAAGCATTTTCCCAGCCTATAAAGTTGGGAGCAAATGCTAACAATTCTCTAAAAAGAAATCGCTTTCAACGAAATCCCGCTCAACCCCAACAAAAAATTGAGGATTTGACTTTTTTTCTCAGTGATTCTTAAGTTATGAAGTAAAAATGAAGCAAAACATTAAAATAAAGTGGAGAGTGAACATTATTAAAATAAATAGTCTTCTATTTCTGGGAAATCACAAGATCTCCCATGATTCATCAGTTTTAATATAATTGCTGTTGCTTAAAATATTCCTTCATTTTTTGAAGTATGTACCAGTTCAAATGATTTTTATTAATTGAAGTACTAATTCATCCATAAAGTTCATTTGGTTACATTGTAAAATTAGAATAATTTTTAGATGGTATTTTTGAAAACTATTCACTGGTTTAATGTGAAAAAAATTCCTGACACTTAACATGAAATTCTTTTATCACAAAATGTTTCAGTGTTCCCTTCGAGTTCGCATTAACAGGGTGCGACTGTACCTATACCATTTCTAGTCAGAATGTAAGCTTCGAAAAGACTCTTCCCCCATCCCTTCACTGGGTTTTCTAGGAAATGGGGGGAATATTGCTTATTTAATGCAAGTGCGCTTGAGGTTTACAATCAAAATAGTTGGTATTTCCCCATGTAGGGTGGGGAAAAAACATGCTCCCGCCGTTTCGAAGAAAACCACATGCGGGGAAGGGGAGGAAAATGCTTTCAAAGCTCGCATTCTAGACAGACCTACTATAACTTGTGTTTATGTATGAAAAATTAATTAAACCCTTAAACAATCAGATCATTTGCAAGAAAATGGTCATAAAAGTGGCTATTGGATCAAAAACAAAACACATAATTTTTTTAGACATTTTTCACACTTCAAGGATAAATAAAATCAACTGGTTAAAGTAGAGATCCGATTAAATATAATCTCGTTAAATTATCCATATACCTTAGAAAACGGAAAAATTGATAAAAAAAAGTGTTTTGATATTTTGCATTAGAATATTCTTTGTTTCATTACCGTTCAAATAATGTAAGTAGATTTCTTATACTCTAAATAGTTTTTGATTTAATAGCGTTTTGTCATGGCAATTTTATTATCATCAATCTTACAACATGAAAACATTGACTCCAAACATGATATCTCAAATTAATATGCAAGGGTATCAGAGCATGGGGCTAAAATTTGACACATTGTCAATTATATATTACTAATTAGTTAATTATATATTGCTAATTAGTTTATTAATTAGTATATATTTATTGCTGAGAAGTATTTTTTTATGGGTAATACACATGGCCGCCACATTTTTATGTGCTTGATCTCCTCATAAAGTTTTAAAAGTCTACCTCAAAAATGAAAGAAAAAGTTGTCAATGGTATATGGATACCTTAAAAAGGGAGACAACTATGCAACTTACCTCACTAGTCATATGCACAATAAAATGCTTGTACCCCTGGGAGCAAACAGACAAAACCAGCTGCTTTTGGTCGTTGCGAACCGTTTCCCGAACAAGAAAATCCCCATCGTTTACTAGAAGTCTAACTACTTCCTCTCGTGGTAAAACCCCATGGAACCACTCTTCGCTTTGGTAGCTGGTGTCTTTGATTTCCTAAAGCAAAAATCAACACAAAAAAATTATTTTTAACCCTCTAATGCATACTGTACCCGTTTGGCAACAAGTAACATAATCCACTTTATTCTATCAAAGTAGAGCTCACTCTCCACAAATTTGTTTGAGTTCCAAAATGGCCCATTGGTACTCACTTAAGAGGGTTCACTAGACGCCCCCTACCGGTCGCATCTCAATAGTAACTCTATGGTAAAATCGACATGGTTTTTTGATGATATCACAAGTAATTATTGGAATATTTTCACGCGGTTTGTGCCGTTAGACAGATTTTGACTTGAAGATGCATTACCCTTTCGTTATTTTTGTTGAAACTTTTGTGAAAAAAAATTACATGAAAGTTAAACTTTATCTTCATTTTGTTAAAATTGAGAACAAAGTATTAAAAAAGTGAATACGCAGTTACTGAGATTGAACATTTCTGTCTTAAACTTGACTTTGAAAATTGAAATTGGATAATTTAAACTTGAGATATTAACTGATATGTGAAGACAAGTGTCTAAAAATGTGTGCAAACCCCGCCTCCTACAAGTCACGCCCACGTCCATTAGGTCATTAGGGGACAAGTAGCGTTATCATGGACACGGGTGATTTCCCTCTTCTCTTTCTTCCTACCGATAGCGTCTCAGGTTGACATGTGTTCTCAGGAGGGGGGATCCTAAACCACTTTCGAAGGGGGATTTCTACGAAAAACCGCAGTCGCTGCTAACCTGTTTATTGCGGGTCCACGTTTATTTTCCATTTCTTCACTGCTTTGAGAAGAGAACCCCTATCTTTACTGAATCTAGGTCATACGTCTGAACTCGCGGAGTAATAATATGGATGATTGGTTACCCTAAGATTTTATTAAAAAATTATCAAATGCCAATTTTCTATGGGCATTGCCTTTATTTTGAACAAGTTGCATTAGAAATTATCATAATTACTTTTCCATTCAGTTATATTTTTTTGGTCATGGAAATAAATGGTTTATGTTTGGAAGCGATGATTTAAAATAAAAATTGCAATTTTATATCTAGTTGAAATAAAGAGGTTTTACTATAATATATTAAATGTTGGTAAGACAAATGACTGTTTCAAAATCAATATTTTACTTCACTCACCACAGACAATATTTTAGTTACATTTTAAAATTTGAATGGAAAATACGGATAATATACATATTTTTTTTTAACAATTCTAAAGAAATGTTTCAATGTTTAAAGAAAGACAATTTGAAGTGAAATGTGTCATAAGTAAGTTCTGGCTCAACTATGTGTGTTACATGATTGTAAGATATTGCTGTTATAAGAAAAAAAAATAATGAAAAAAAGTGTTACAAAATAAATTTTAAAAAATTATACAACAAAACAAAAAGCTGTGTCGGAGCGTGAGAATTAAATAATTTCCTTTTTACAAACATTAAAAACAATGATTTTTTTTGTAAATAAAATGTATAGAAAGTGGCTTTGAAAGTCTGGATTAAAAAAATGTACGTTTGTACTTTGTACAAATCTAAAAAAGGAAAAATCGAAGCTGGTAGTGGGACTCAATAACTTCACAAAAAAGCATTAGTATAAAGGGTTCACAAAATGGGAATACAATACAAAGGGGAAAAGCCGAATTTTATTCATCGCCTTTGAAGTCTGCCTTTCGGAGGAGAACCACAGACCAAGATTTTTAGTCGACTAAGTAAAAAAAGAAAGCATCAGTTAGAGTATTAGTTGAACAATAGTATTATCGGTGATCTTTGCAGCAAACAGCATCAAGGCAAAGAGCTCACACAGTAGGAATATAAAGAAAATGCCAACTTTTATTTATCACTAGTCACACTTTCGTTTTAGGAAGGAAAAGAAACAAAAATGTGATGAGATGAGAACCAAGAGCTGCTTTCTTGTCCTATATATTAAAGGTTTAAATGAACGTATTTCCTCTATTGTATTTGCACCGTCTTACAAAAGGTTTAAAGTTACATATATGCGTATTTCATATAAATCGATAAATAATGTGATGTTTAAAAGATCCTGAGAAGCCAAATCATTATTTAAAAAAAATAAAGATTCTTGTGACTATTCCGAATAATATATGAAAGACCAGATCATATATAAATGACATCATATTTGATAATTTGCTTTTTGTATCTAACTTACTCCTGACAAAATGCTAGTGTACAGCTCTTATTCGCTGTATATTTAGTTTTTACGATGTACGAATATGATCTGCCTTGTAATGATTTTTCAATCTTTATTTTCACAAACCTATAAGGAAGTACAGGGTGGTTATTAAATAACGCTCCCTATTCGGAGTGGTCTGTAGCTTGAATGAATAATCCAAATGCATCAAAAATTGAGACACTTGCTATTCAAGAAGGGGGAAAAAAGAATGGAATCATAAAAATCCTAAAAAATAATCATAAAAAACAAACTCGTCCTTTGACCAGAATCTAAATTACGAGGCGTCGTCAATTATGGCCAATTACTGCCAACACAGCTAATTACGCCTCGTAATTTAGAACCCTGGTCAAGAGACGAGTTTCTTTATTACGAAAAAGAATGAAATTATAACACAGAAACTCGTCTCTTGACCAAGATTATAATTACGAGGAGTAGCCAATTATGGCTAATTACGGCCAACACATCCAATTACGCCTCGTAATTTAGAACCGTGGTCAAGAGACGAGTTTGTTTTTTATGATTCCATTCTTTTCCCCCTTCTTGATTGGTAAGTGTCTCAAAGTTTTCTGCAAAGTTTTTTAGTTCGAACTTCAAAAAAAAAAAAAAGATAGCAAACGATAAAGATTAATTATCAAATCTGCAGAAGAAGATTAAAGAAAACTATTAATTTGTGCTTATAAAAGTTTGAATTAGAACTAGCCAAAAGCCCTGTTTGGCGAATTTCTTTTTGAGGTGTTTCCTGTTGAGCGTAAAATGTTGCGTGGAAGCGGTATAAGTGACAGATTCTGTATAACAAACCAACTTGTTTTGTTGTGTAATTGTACCCTACTTTAATGTGCTTGGAGATTTTTATTTGCATGCATTATGTGTAAATAAAAAAAAAACTTGATATTCAAAAAAGGTTTTGAAAAAAAAAATCATGATTCAAAAACAAAGATCCTAATAAATCATTATAAGAAAAAATATATCGATCACGCATAAATTATTATATTTATTAGTTTTTCATTTATTCTTTCACATGTTCCTGATAAAGCATGTAACAAATATCTAGATTTCTTTTGTAAAAAATTTCATTTTTTTCATGTTATATATCTTGCAATTCGATTCGTTTTCTTTTATAAAAAGATAATTAGCTAATAATGTAAATAGATTTTGAGTGATGCAAGGATTTTTGTTTTGCTGCTGTTTTCTTCCCTTCTGCAAAAAGGACTTGTAAGTAATATTTATTATTAGCTGTGAAATAAATATTATTACTATTGTTTACAAAACCCATTTTATTTTAAAATAGTATACTGTTCAGCTGCGCTTCCTTAGCTGAAAATATTAATGAGAAAATTTGCTCTTTGCAAACTTAATTTATTTCTCAATTTTGCTTCTATATGTTTTCTCATTTACTGTAATTGTTCGCTGATGATAATCTGCTGATGACGAGACTAATCAATCTAGCAATTTGAACAATTATCAATATCGTTCACACATATCTACAGCCTTTCAAGTAGTTTTCTGAACACCCCCCCCCCCCCCCTCAGTCAAAATATCATTTTTATTTTGTTTTGCTCTTTCTTCAAATTACACTAAAAAACTGCTTTTCAGATGAAAACAACTAAAACAAATTACCGAAAAAAACAACTATATTTTTGCGAAATTTTTTTCTTAGAAACCAAATTCTCACGTGTAATAGATTATATTTTAATAACAAAATCCCACCTAGGCACCCACTATGAAAAACGACTCTAAGGCCGCGTTTACACGAGCCAAAATTGGTGGGTTTTACCTAGGTAAGACAGCGAAAAATCCCCAGCCACACCAGAATAGGGAATAATGCTGGGTGATTGGTGGGTTTCATCTCACCCTGGTCGAAAGGTGGGTAAGCGATCTCTACCCGGGTATGATCAGTGATCCGTAGCGAAATCCAATGGCGGCCATTACTGTCGCCGTGTCGACAACTTGTGTTGCTTGTAGAAAACAAGAGAATGGCTCGATTGTAATAGTTAAGAAACAACAGATATTTTAAAGTTTTTTTTTTAAGTTTTCATGTACTTTACTTTAATGTTTGAGTTATTAATTGCATAACTGTTTGTTGATTAAAATGAAACAGTATGAAGAGACAATATAAATATTCTAAATATATAAATAATAGATGGCAGCACGATTGCTTTGTTATCGATGCTCTAAATACAAAAAAATATTTCTTTATTATATAGTTTTTTGTTTCTCAGTTGGAATAAAATTTTTAAAAAAGTTGTGTATGAATGGTACATGCAACTGAGTAATTAAATATTTTTTTTTTAGCTTAAATACAATGATTTCAGAAAACTTCAATTTTGTTAGAATTTTTTGAAGAAATCATGTTACTGCTCTTGTATAATAATTATGCCGGAAAAAACTTAGTTGAAGAAGCATTATAATAATTAAAAGACAGAAATTTGTTGAAATAGTTATTTTAAATTCCGTTATATTTTAACTGCACTGCCGAACACCCGGGTAAACATCAAAGACGTGTGTAAACGCACTTTCTTAGGTTGTCTGGTATTCCCTAATTATCGTTGTTATCCCTACTGCTGGGTGAAAACGACCTAGGTAAGATTCTTGCTGTGTAAACGCAGCTTAAAGTTACCCTGACTCTTCTTTAGGCCAAGAACTGAAGAACTGGTTTTGTTATCTCGTAAGTTCGGTTGCTTGAAAGTATGATAGGTGAAATGGCCAGGATCATTGAGTATTGAGGACCAGATGTTCCCCCCGGCAGGTCACCCCTCACTTTCTTAGAATCGGAGGGGTTGAAATCCCCCTTGTCTACAGGCATGTTTGATTGACGGAGTCAATCATTAAGTTCAGTTATGTGGTTGGTTGGATTCGGGAAAGGTTGGGTCTTAGTGAGGTCAGTAGCTCCACCCACTGAAAGCTTGTTTCTGCTGGACTTGTGGTCATATCTTAGTTTCGAGATCACTATATAGCCATCTTAACAGCAATAGAGGTAATAACTAGTTGTAGTAAGGTTTACAGGTTGTTTGTAGCCAAAAAAGTAACCACGCGAAAAAACATGAAATAACATTAAAAAAATGGCGTTTTGGGCCAGAAATCGCTAATTTAGACAGTTTTTAAGCGGTGTTTGAGTTGAAAAATGGCCCATCGGTACTCACTTAACACCCATATAGAGGTAAAAACCAGTTGCAGGTTGTTTGTATCCAAAAAAAGTCGGTTTTTATGAAAAAAAATTAAAAAATCAGTTTTTTTATCTCTGATGAATCCCCCTATTAAACTTGAGCTAAAAATGTCACTTCTCTATTATTGAACCACCAGAGAAGCAAAAAAACTCCCAAGGTAGCTTCGAGACAAACACTAGATTTTTTTTTTTCAAACTGTGTTTTTAATTTACTCAACTAGTCATGTTTTGTGACAGAAATTCCAAGTTTTTGTTCCATAAATGACTAGTTAAAAACTGCAAAAACACAACAAACACTGATTTCTAACCGGGATTTATACAATAATTTGTTTTAAAAAAAAGCATATATATACAACAAGAACTGTCGACAGGGATATAATTTGTCGGACTTTTTAACTGCATAGGCCCACTGTCCATTAATAGGTTGGTAGTTATTTTTGAAATGCCTGTGCCTGAACTTGGAACCTATTAGTATTGAATGCAAGACAAATGCCAAATCGACTGGGCTCCACAGCTCCCACAAAAAAGTTTGTAGAAGGAATACTTTTGGAAAATTTCAAATGACAATAAACTAAAAAGGTAAATTTCTCCCACAAAACAATTTGTAGATGGAATACTTTTGGAAAATTTCAAATGACAAACTAAAAAGGTAAATTTCTAAGGAAATTATTTTAATTCAATTAAACATTCAATAGTAAAAAAACAATAAACTAAAAAGGTAAATTTCTCCCACAAAACAATTTGTAGATGGAATACTTTTGGAAAATTTCAAATGACAAATAAACTAAAAAGGTAAATTTCTAAGGAAATTATTTTAATTCAATTGACCATTCAATAGTAAAAAAAAACAATAAACTAAAAAGGTAAATTTCTCCCACAAAACAGTTTGTAGATGGAATACTTTTGGACAATTTCAAATGACAATAAACTAAAAAGGTAAATTTCTAAGGAAATTATTTTAATTCAACTAAACATTCAATAGTAATAAGTTCATACCCTTCTAAAAGAAAGTCGTTCATTTTCAACAATGTTATCTAAGAAATCTCTATTTGGAGGCGAGGGGGGACAAGGTGTAACCTGTAAGAAATTAAAAGTTTTATGTATATAATATATATTACAGTTTTATATATTCCAAAGTTACATTGAATGATGTAATTTTATTTTGAAATTCACTATTTTTGCCACTCACTCCAAGGCTTTGATCGATATAGAGCTTTTGACAATTTTGAAGTTGGATAGTCAAAAATGTTTAAAACCAATGCTTGCTCAATGAAAAAGATTTTTAAAGTCAATAAACAAATTCATCACAATCCAACTCATTAGAAAGATTGTGAAAATTTACTGAAAGTCTAATCAATAAATAAGTCAAGTGAATTTTTTTAAATGTGATATTCAGAAAGATTTGTTACCATGTTTTTTATATGATTGGTTATGTTTGAATTATCATCGCACTAAAGCTACACGAGGGCTATTGGTGTTTTCTTATATGAAGCTTAGAGCACAGCAAACATAAAAACAATGGTATTGGGAAAACATAAGGAAACAAAACTATAACATTGATGTTTGCAATGAGAATACCAAAAAAACAATAAAATTGCACAGAATTTAAATTAATTTTTAATAAACTTTCTCCAATAATTTACGGCTCTACAAACAATGCATTGCAAACACCAAACATTTTTTATTTACACACTAGCTTGTAGATGATAAACACACACAAATTTTTAAGAAAAATCATGTCTAATATGTTTATAAGCACTAATTAAGTGGTTAATATAACCTAATTGTTAATAATGAACTAATAACATGCAAGAAAAGAACAAATAATTATTGTTAATATAAGTTATTGAGAAAATTACCACTACCAAACAATGTTTTTACATGGTGCAGTACAGTTAAACAAATTATTTTCATGTTCCAAATAGTGTGTTTCAAGTTATTTAATTACAAAAAGTATTTTTGTATTCCGTATTATGAAACTATATTAAAAATTGATTTTGGAAAAAAAAATTGAAAATACAGTTCAAATTCAGTTTCCCAAAAGCTTGGCCAAAATAAGCAGAAATTAAGCAGGGAATTTTGTAATGAAACTTACCTCACATGCATAACTGTGAAAAGTTTTTCCTCTCTATAATTAACAAAATTAGATTCAAAACATAAGAGGAATGTTGAACAAAGGACAAACAAAATAAACAATAAAAACATAAATTAATGTATACAAACTACAGTGGGGAAGAGGGGGGGGGGGGGGGCATGAACAAAGCAAACAAACATGTAAAAAAACCAAACAAATCATATAAGTTTCTCACAAAATTAAACAATTTCGTAGATAGTTCTCTGCATAATATACATCTTCTGCTTAGGGTGATGAAATACCATATCGAAATGTTTATATACAAAGATACAATAACTGCCGCTTAAATGGATCACATCAGTCACAGTACATAACATGTCTTAAAGAAAAGCATTTTGAAATAGTGAGGATGAGAGTTAATATGTTAGTAATATTAATATAAGTTAGATTATACTACAAAATGTTTTTTTTTAAAAAAAAACATGGGTTGTTTCTGTTTAATAAACTGAAATCAGAATTTATGAAATTAACACAACAGTATGCAGCATATCAATAAGATTTTTTAATTATATTTTGTAAGAAATCTATTCTTTTTAAATTGATATCGGAAAATTGTATCATTCAAAGTAGAATTTCACTTACATGCTTCTGTTTCAGAGTAAAGAATGGCTGTTTTATTTTATCCATAATGATTTTCGATCTTCTAGTTAGTGTAAAATTGGTTTCGTCCCTCTGCTAAAATTATAAATAATTATTAAAATCACTATCTAACTATCAACTATTTTCAAAATTCTACATTTGTAAGTTATTTATCTATGTAAAAAGTAAAAGATCTTTACGTACACTGATTAAATAAATTATGTCAATTATAAAGTCAACTGATGAAATTTTAGTACATCAAAACATTTTTCATAGTCATTATCAGCAGTCTAAAAATAAGAAGGCACATTGTTAGTGGTCTTCCTGTGTTAGGTCACAAATACTATCACCTGGAAGTCAGACAACACCAAACTGTAGCAGAGCTTGCAAATTAGTAATAAATACTCAAATATAATTTTTTACTTGCCTATAATGACTAATGCTATTCAATTTTTTATAAGTGGAAAATTCTATTGTCACACATAATTTAAGCCAGAAAAAACATATAGATGATGACCAGACCAGATGTAGTTTCAGAACACATTCTCCTAAGCATAACAAGAAACAAGTCTGTGGCTTGTTCATAGGCAACTTTATCCCATTGAATGTACAATCATCAAAAGCCAATGATCGAACAGGATTCTATAATTTAGTTATACTTGGGAGAATGAGAATTTGAAACTCTTATGAAATTCATGTCTTTCAGCCGGGTTTCGACACAATTTACATCAGGAAAATTAAGCACATTTAAAAATCAAATTTTCAAAAATAAATAACTGGTTTTATATTGCAACGATCAAAGTTTAAGATTGTGTGTATCTCCCACTTGTGTTACTAATAATTCAAATTGGAATTGTATCGAGATCTGTTACGCTACAAGGTCCTTAAGGCAGCCAAAATATATGAAGGGTGTAGTTAGCCAGGTCGCTACAAGATCCTTAAATAAATGAAGTAAATAAAGTCAAAATCTCCCCTACTTTTTCACTTTTGTCCAAGGTACAGTTCTTTTAGAGACATTGCTTTTGATATTTTGCTTTATTAACTAAGGCTATTTGGCATGGAAAAAGCCAAAGACATTTGTAGCGATATTAATATAATTTTTTTTATATCCTATTTGTTTTTTAAAATTTCATTATTGAAAAAAAGACAGTAAAAAGTTAATGAGGGCATACTTATACCTCTAAAAAAACTTCCTGAACTCCCTTAGCTAAAAATAAAAACTCCATCTAACTCAATATTTTAATGAATAATAAATGATTTTTTCATTCATATTTTAATGGATAATAGCTTAATTAACATGGTTAAAAATAGGTTTTAGATTCCTGACTACACAAAGATAGCGCAACCAGGCTTTCTCTTTCTTTTATTAGAAATAAGGAGTTTCAAAAGAATTTTAAAGAGTGTAAAAATCTTTTAAAAAGAAACCTGTTCATTTGTATTATTCCTCCTTGCATCATCCACCTCCTTAGTATTTGTTGCATCACTCAAGCTGTGCGGTGGGCTGTCGTTGGTCAGGCACGACAGAGCATAGTTTACCAAGTGGAGCTGTACGTTCAGAATGTGCTCAACGCACTGAAGATGGCTCAGCTCTTTGACTAGGATGTCCACAGCTCTCTTTTTAACTTTGGAGCTGTAAAAAAATACGATATCAAATAAATTTTACAACATTTTGTTTTTAAAGTTATATAGAAAACAATACAGTTATAAAGGATTTTTGTAAAAACATTAATGGGAACTTTGAGGTATAGATAAAAATTTATATTGCATAGCTTTTGATATATTTTTTTTACAAATGCTTCGATTAGTTTCTTTTAAGCATCAATACCAAAATGCTTTGAAATTAAAACTACCATTTTTATAAATAAATTTAAATTATTTTTCATTTAATTTTAGTGAGATTAATGAATTTAAGGCAAGTTTCCTAAAACTGAAAATTTCTTTTTTGATCTGATGAAGAAACATCAGGACCTTTTCAAAGCAATGGAGGAATATTCTGAACTGTATATTAAAAATATATCCATTTCCTAGCATACAATCGTTTATCATTTAAGTATAAGCTTCCCTTCTATACAATTTAATCACATAATTCTGGCCAAAAGTTCAATGCCTAAACAATCAGGTTCTCTAACTTACTTCAATAAACTAGCAAAGATCAATTTTCCTTTTTACTAGATTAGTACTGAATTTAAAAGAAAGTATGACTAAAATATGTTAATTTGTCAAGCTCCTGCCTAGTACTTTTTTAAAACAAATATATATAATAGATTTTAAAAGATTAATTTTATACTTGAAAAATATCACATTTCAACACTTTTCAGCATTAAGAAAATTTTCTTGTTTGACAGAGAAAAAAAGTTGATCTTTAATCCTAATAATAAGAAATAAATAAACTTTCATGCACAGAAAAGTACTAACATTGTGCAATTACGTTCATCAAATTGGGAAAGTTTTATCTCATCTTCATACTGTTGCAAGTCTTCTTGCTTCTTCAGTTGTTCTGTTTCACACTTTCGTAGTTTATTTTCAAAATCTCGTTTTCTAGCAAAATAAGGATAATAGTTTGAAATTAGTTATTAAAATAAGGTATATTTACTGATAATATATTTGATGTCATTTCACTTAAATACAATGCTACACATCTTAAATGTATCCATATTTTATTAAGCACAAAACATATTTTGGCCAAACTGAATTTTCCCCCCACAATTAGATAATTAATTTCTAATTATATGAAATTTTTGGTTACAGTTACTGCAGTGTACTGGCCCATGGGAGAGATACTAAAATAAAATCAGGAGTTGATACACAAATTTCAGGAGTTATAAGCACCATTAGGAAATAAAATTGAAATCAGCAGATTTTCAGGAGGTGTATGAACTCTGTCTATGGGGACCTACAGTCCCTCTTAACTGTATGATGTAATTAGGGGGAAAAGCCCCCTGCTCGCTAAGGCTCACCAACCCCTGATAATTGCTACGCAATTCCTCTTTGTTTGCTCTGCAAACAAACATGCAAGACTAAGATAATTTAGTTAAAAGGTCCCGACCAGCGGGGAGAGTGCGCAAGATGAAAAAGGGAAGATGCATCGGCTTCGGCTGTTTTTACGATGTGTGGCCGGAAACTCAAGACCGATGCCAACAGTTGAAAAATAAGCTAGATTCCTTGGGACTGCTCCAGGGCATCACGTAGCTCTAGCGCTTAAGCAACGATCTCTACCAAAGCAACGGGACGCAACCTGAAGCAGCCCCGGCACAAAACAAGCACACCTTCAGTGTTTCTGACACTTCAGATTGGCTGAAGCCGCGTAAGTCACGTGGCTTTCAAGCGTCCAACAATTACAATTTTATATTACATAGAGATATAGCTGATTGTTGCAATAATAATATAAATCTAACTTTTCCATGAGGACTTCGGTGGTGAATTCGTCTGCAATGAGCTCGTTGGGTCTGAGAGGCCCGGTTATGTCTCGAAGAAGAGAAGCATCGTAGCGGAAGTCCAGTGGCAGCAATGGATCAGACCTGGAGAAAAAAAGTATGTCTGTAACGGAATCTGTCACTTAGTCTGCTTCCACACAACATTTGTGCTCAACACGAAACAAACTATTTATACACCTCAGAAAGAAATTCTCCCAACAGGGACTTTAGCTAGTTCTAATTCTAACTTTTAAACAAAAAAGTTAACTGTTTTCATTAATCTTCTTCCCCAGTTTTAATAATTAGTCTATATCGTTTGCTAACTTTGTTTGAAGTTCAAAGAATAACAAGTATTTTTTTTAAAAATAAATATCTTTTGTCAACCAATTTTCCCATTTCATTAATTTTCTTTTGAAAATTCAACTTATATTATTTATTGTTTGTTAATTTAATAAGGTTCGAAGAATAAATAGTCAATGAAAGTGATGCTTTAAAAAAAAAGCAAAACTTCCCCTTTTTTTGGCAAAGTTAGAACTTTTTATGCATATACATATGTGAACTGTCAAAAGAACTCTATTGTGATATATACTATGACATCATTCCAAATTGATTTGTATCACATAACTAAAGATTTTTTCAAGTTTTATTTTATATTTTAAATTAAGTTTCTGAAGTGTTTGACAAACTGGCAATATTGGAAATATTAAGTAAAATGGAATTTTCATGCTATTTCAGTGCAGATTAAATTTTAAATATTCTTCTAATTTAAAATTAAATTTGGGATGCAGCTTAGTCTGATTTGTTGTTTTAATATGACAGGTCCCACTTGTCTGCAAGACTTGTGCTTCATACTGTGAAAGTGGGTGATGGACAGACTGAAAGATTATCATACCTTCCACTTTTTAATGTATTTAACGGGAGCAAGAAAGGAGTTAACCAACCTGTTCCCGCGTATGAAGCCAATGAATTTACTTTTGATGAATCTATGGATTTGCTCTTTAACTTCACACTGTCAATTTACAGGATCGAGAAGAAAGGGGTTAAACAACCTGTACTTGTGTATGAAGCTGATGAATTTGCTCTTCGATGAATCCATGGATTTGTTCTTTAACCTCATCCTGTCAATTTAACGGGAACGAGAAAGAGGAGGTTAGGCGACCTGTTCTTGTGCTTGAAGCCAATGAATTTACTTTTGAATGAATCGATGGATTTGATCTTTTACCGTCATACCGCCAATTTAACAGGATTGAGAAAGAAGGGGTTAAACGACCTGTTCTCCTGTATGAAGCTAATGAATTTACTTTCGAATTAATCTATTGATTTGCTTTTTAACTTCAACCCGCCTTTTTTACTGGAAGGAGAAGGAAGGGGTTAGCCTACCTGTTCTTGTGTATGAAGTCGGTGTACTCATCCACGCTGTCAATGACTTCGATGCTCTTGCCGATTCTCGAGTGCACAGCCTGGAACTGCTCAGAGATGGGGTCCACAATCTCAAAGAGCTCCTGCAGAATGTTCTTCCTAGGAGAGGAATACAAATTTTGGTCATGGTTTTTGTCAGGCAAATAAATATATATTTTTTGTTTTTTTTTCCAATTTTAATGGCAGCTAAGAATTTGCAGACTTGGCATATTTTCCAGAACTGAGAACCATTATTTGTGACACTATTTAGGTGATTCTGCTACCAATTTTGATGATTCCAAACCACCAATTCTCTGCAGGAGGATATTGCAGAAGTGATGCTCGTATTCCACAGCCGCATACAAAGGCAATTTTAATTACATATTAATGAATGTTGAACCTAAATTTTCTCATAATTACACATGCTGTTAATTAGAACAATAAGGAAACGATAGAAAGGAAGTTTAAGAAAAAATATCTAAATATGCTTTGGATGCAGAAATATTGAAACACCTTCCACCAATAATACTGTAATCTGCTGAGTCCTCCATCACAGCTTGCTGATAGAACAAAAGTTCTGGTGGAGTTTATTCCGGAAATGGCTCTCATATTAAGCAGCCTCAATTTTGAACTTAAATTGTTTTGCATAACTATACAAACTGTTAATTAGTATAACAAAAAGATGATAAAAAGTAATTTTAAGAACAAATGTCTAAACATCTCTTGGATGCAGAAAGATTGAAACTCCTTACAATAATAATACCATTTTCTGCTGAGTCCTCCATCACAACCTGTTGATAGAACAACAGTCTGGGCAGAAGGGCATTGCTAAAGTGGTGTTTGTATTCTCCGGCCTCACACAAAGTCAATTTTTATTATATTATTTTAATTAATTTTTAAGTTAATTTAGGATAACATATAAATTTATATTAGGGACAGACGTAGGGGCAATGTAAACATCTTTTGGATGCAGAAAGATTGAAACTCCTTCCAATAATAATACAGTACAATGTCTCTGCTGAGTCCTCCATCATAGCTTGCTGATAGACAGCAGTTCGGGCAGGAGGGTAATGAGGAAAGAGAGCTTGTTATTATGTGACCTCACACAAAAGCAATTTTGATTATATTATTTAATGAATTTGGAGCTTAAATTGTTTTGCATAACAACACAAACTGTTAATTAGCATATTAAAGAAATGATAAAAAGTAATTTTAAGAACAAATATCTAAACATCTCTTGGATGCAGAAAGATTGAAATGCCTTGGACAAAATGTACTGTACCATGTCTCTGCTGAGTCCTCCATCACAGCCTGCTGATAGAACAGCAGTCCGGGCAGGAGGGTAATGAAGAAGTAGTGATTATATTATGTGACCTCACACAAAAGCAATTTTAATTATATTACTTTAATGAATTTGGAGCTTAAATTGTTTTGCATAACTACACAAACTGTTAATTAGTATAATAAATAAATGATAAAAAGTAATTTTAAGAATAAATATCTAAACATGTCTTGGATGCAGAAAGATTGAAATGCCTTGGACAAATGCACCATGTCTCTGCTGAGTCCTCCATCACAGCCTGTCGATAGACAGCAGTGTGGGCAGGAGGGTAATGAAAAAGTAGTGCTTATATTGTGTGACCTCACACAAAAGCAATTTTAATTATTTTACTTTAATGAATTTGGAGCTTAAATTGTTTTGCATAACTACACAAACTGTTAATTAGTAAAATAAATGGTAAAAAGTAATTTTAAGAATAAATATCTAAACATCTCTTATATGCAGAAAGATTGAAATGCCTTGGACCAATGTACTGTACCATGTCTCTGCTGAGTCCTCCATCACAGCCTGCTGATAGAACAGCAGTCCGGGCAGGAGGGTATTGCGGAAGTGGCGCTCGTATTCCGCGGCCTCACGCAGAGTCAGCACTAGCTCGTTGTGAAGCACATGCAGTTTACGGGCCACTTTGTGGTAACGCTCCTTGGCTTCTTCCACCTTCTTGGCGCCTTTGCCTGGATAAAAAAAATGCAGGTTGTTTTTCATGAAAAGCATTTGAAAAAACAGAGTTACCAATTTTTCAAATAGAGTAACTGAATATTAATGGGAGGGAGGGGGGAGTTTAAAATTACAGATAAATTCATGTCCGAAACAACACAATATGGGAGGAGGGGAGGGGGGGAGAGAGAGAGGCTAATAAAAAAAGAGTTTGAATTCCAGTTACAATTTGTCAAGAAGAACTCACGATTTTACATTTCAGTCACCGTACAGCTAAACTAGAGTTTTGGTGTAGTAATAATACAAGATAGAAGTTACACTTTTTATAAAAACAAGCATAGGTTAAAAAGGTTTTAATCTTAGTATTAAAGAAACTATGTGAATTATATATTTTGATCTCAAGAACAAAACTTATAAATGAACATGCTTTCCTGTTTTTAAAGTAAGATTGCTTAAATATGGAAAATGAGTTGTTTTATAATTATTTTAAAAGCTCAATTAAAATTTTTAAATTTGCATATAATTGAAATAAGTATAACTAAGCTCATCTACAGCTTGGACATGGTCATTTCAATAACAAAAATCGTTAGTTTTATTTTCAATGAAATTAGTATCATTAGAAAACAAAACAAGGAATTTAAGAAAGTGATGTATTTCTAAGTTATTATAATATTTTAAAAATAGACAAGTCTATAAAGACTTATAGAGCAACCACTTTTAAATGAATGGAGTTTCTTAAAACTTTGTTTACTTAATATCTCTAAATTTACAATACAAAGTTTCAATAATCCTTTAAAAACATTCTTTAAGAAAATCAAATTCGGACCATTTCCAATTTGGATTAGATCATTTTCTCTCTGAAAGGCTAGCATATCAAATAAATTTTGCCAATTTCAGGACCAAAGTAGGTATTTTTTTAATCAATTTGGATACAACAAAAATTGAAAAGAACTGTTATCTCATTCATAAATAAGTTAAATGAAAGTAACTATTCAATAGATGACTGACTATTCATTATATGATGCCATTCATAATGCAACAGAAACATTATTCTAAAAGTTGAAGTTTACCTTTTATATAATGCTCTTCATATTTAGACTTGGCATCTTTCCACATTTCAAGGAGTTTTTCGTATTCAGACTTCATGGAATCAACTGAATTCTGTAACTAAACAAGAAAAAAAAAACCTTCAGTGTTTTTTCAAAGATAGTTTTTTTTTTGTTGTTGTTAAAGGGTTTAGAATTCAACCATGACTTAAGGTCAATTCCGAATTGTTAAAAACGTCATTAGCATTAACTTTTTGTATTATGTATATTTGAGAATATGTATTTCAAACATGGACAATTAGGAAGTAGGTAAGGTAATACCTAGATCTAGGCAAATACATTACCAAAAAAAGTTTGTAATAAAAAGTTCATAAGAAATACTCACAGGGAACATTTCAAACAAAAATATGAAAAAAATAGGGGAGTTCATAAACATGAGATGATTTTTTACCCTAATTCTTTTAATGTTTCATATATGTTAGGTTGTAGTGAACTTAATTTGTTAAAAACAGCTTTTTTTTTCGAAAAACTTATTTTTAAATTAGATTTTTTTTCAAGGACTAGACAGTACAAACCCTGTGTAAAACTTACTCTAATCATTTCCCTGTTAAGTGCATCATGTTCTTCTATATAAATTTTCTTCAAGGCTCGCTTTTCACAAATTAGGCTGTTGATGGCTTCTATAGTGGTTGTGGTCAAGCTGTCAGCATTTCTCCTGATAATTCTACTGGTCGTTTCCATCTCTTCCGACATTGCATACCAAGCCTTAACACACACAAAAAAATAACTTATTAACTACTATCTGGTTCACCTTTACTGCACGGTAACCCTTGATGCGATTTTCCGATAAATAGTTTTTTGTGGCAACCTGTCTGACCTGACCGAAACGCGTAACGATCAGATAGGGTTGCCGGAAAACGTCATCATTGTGAAGAGAGAATGACGTCAAAAGTCGCCAGAATACAAACTTTAGGCGCGATTTCGGAAAGTTCGCCAATGGTTACCGTACAGTAAATTTCTACCTACTATGTTTATGATAAAGTTCATTCACGAATATATTCATGTAAAGCCTGTACTTTTCAGTAATGCTTTTGAATCAAAAGTGATAAATTCTTATGGTGGAGATAAATTGAAATTTGATAACTTTTTAAAGAATTGTAAATATTTTTTGTGGCAGCCATGCATACTAATGAAAAATAAGTGATCGGAAATTACTGTTACATGCATCTAGATGCTGATCTATCCAGTTTTAAGGATACTGGTAAGCAAGGACAATGTTCAGACAACCTATTTTCTCATCTGTCACCAAACTCGAAAAGCCTTGAAAGTAGGATTAGGTTCACAGTTTTTTAAGCTAAGCACCTATTTATATATAAGTCAAAATTACAAATGGTATGGTTTGGATGAAGAAGGAATCTTCAAGTATCTGGTAGCATAATGATCAACTCATAGAGCAATGCTCACCCCAATAGTTCGAAATTAGCTAAAGCCTATGTAAACTTTGTATTACATTGGTTGGCAAATTTGATAAAGACAAAAATAACTTGTTTTAACAAAGCTTGGTGAAATCCTAGAATCTGTATACAGACACTTCTTCCAACCAAACAAGTTGCACACACAATTTTTGAATCACCCAACTTGGTGATTTCATTAAAATCACCCAGCTTGGTTTTTTTAAGATCCCCCGATAGCATGCTTATAGAATCACCAGATATTCACTTTATTATAGAATCGCAAGTTTTGCGATGTAAGGATAACTGGAGTTCCATAATTTAAAGAAATCCCAACTAATTACGCCTATGATTTTTGGATATTATGATCACCCTGAGTTTCTTGAGTGTTGGAACAAATTTTTCAATGATTTGAAAAAGTTAGGATCGGTAAAGATTTTTTATTTCATGATAAACCACAATAAAAAAAATGGTTGGTATTAACAATTTTGGGAAACTACAAGCGTGACTTACATTACAGACACGATAATTTTACATGGAATTACCCAACTACACTTACCCTAGCAATCAAACTGCCCTCCAGCTCTTTAGACTGGTCCAGCTTTTGAGCTTGAGCATTGACCATAGACAGTGCTGAGGCATAGTCTCGGTCACATTTGGCCCTCAGCAGCACACATTTCCGCATGTTTTCCAGCAATTTCAGCTCCGCATCTTGAAGGCCAACCAGGGCCTCGTGGGAGAACGAATCTTGAAGATCGGTTGAAAATTCCATCTTGTAAACTTTAGTTTAGATCAAAGGTTTTACTTCATTTCTTGAAAGACAGGAGTAAACATTTACTCGCTACCACAGGCGGATCACTGAAATATAAATGAAGCAATTGAATAAATATTTCATAATATTGATTTATAATAAAGAAGAAGTAACTTTTTTCTAGTAAATCTATTACCATAATGAAAAGTATATCCCGCTTAGTCGTACCCACTGATTTGTGCCAAAATCGTTGGTGCCAAAGCCCTGAAATTCCAAAACAAAACGAACGAAAGTGTTGTTAAATCAACGGTAAGGTTTCAGTTAAATTTCTTCTCTAGCAACGATGTCTGGGTTATGGACCACAGAATCAGAGAATTTCATTAAAGTTCAGACTTTTTTTGTCAGCTTTATGCCGATAAATAATATGTTGTTCTATTTTTGGTAACTAATATGAATAGTTGTTTCTACAGAGAGACTTTTTTAAGTAAAAAACTCTTTTTTTAAAGGAAAGCTATTGCTTAGTTTTAGCCCACTGCAGAACAGTGAATTTTTGATTAGATGGACAAAATTGGCGCCAAACAGAATTCTTCACTCTAGAAATATATTCTAGTAATCGTCGTTTCTAATTTCATCATCTTCATATTCATTCTAAAGTACATATATTTTTTTAGTTTTCTTCCTGTACAGCAGAAGACCAAGGATTTTTTTAATCAACGCCTTCTGCAGGCAAAACTGTCGGTAGACGTCAGATTACGCGTCTCCCAGTTTTTATAAAAAAAATCCTCAGTATTCACCTTATTTCTAATACCACTTAAGTCTATCCTACTTAATTTATATGTTTTCTAGCTGTTTTGCAGCAAAACAAAAATCATTCCCACCTATTTATAGTTTTTCATTCTTGCTGTCGTTTGCCAAGGGGTGAAGTATCTTCCTTTGGCACAAGGCTTTGAGACCCATATGAGAGGGTGGAGGTCTGACTTCTTGCTCCTAGAGAGCGCTACCTCCTTAATTTAGCAATGTCGCTGGGGGATCGGAGCATTTTTCTCCAGAAAGTCTGCAGCCATGGTACTACGTTACAACTGCCTACATCAGGGCGTTTAAAACTACACATGTAACGAGAACGTTCTCCGCGTGTATTCAGGACAACACTAATATCCATGCCTTTCCCGGTATTCGTAGAGCCCTCTATCCCTACTGTGTAGAAAGAGATGCGACAATGGGGCACGAAATTGTCCAAACCGGGTTGCCACGGCGAAACCGCCGGGGAGAAACTGGTCAGGCTTGCTTAAACTTGGCGTTTTATCGCTTTTCAAGTTAATATCGCAGTACAAGTTAATATTCATTTTATTAATAAATCACAAAATCAAAAATTACTCAAATCAAAAATTTCAAATTTACCACTAATATTTAATAAGTAAAACGATATTTTTAGGTTTTGAGCAGACGAGTCTGTTTACAAAAAGAATCTTCGCCAAGAGACGCCAAGATGTAGCCAACAAGAAAAGCAAGCAAATCAATTTTTATTCTCGTATTTCAAGAAAGTACGAAGATTCTTTGAATATTTAAACGGTGAAAAGATTTCTACACACACAAAGTGAATAAATACAGTTTTTTTTTAAACGAAATGAAGCAATATTTTATGCATAATATGTCTTAATAGCCATCATTAATACATTCAGAAAGCGTACTGTTAAAGGAAAACTGTCTTTTTTCTAACTACTAAAGTATTTTTGAAGAAAATTATGGTTTTATAATATTCTTTACACATTTAGGAAGCTATAAATAAACATAAAATAGTTGTACTGTTCCTAAATTTTATGGATTGTTGACGATTGCAAAGGCTACTTTTTTTTTCCTATGCTAACTCTATGAGGGAGAAAACGAAAACTGCCCGAGGGGGACAATTTTGGACCTCGACCGGCTGCCAATGTGTCGCGTCTCTTTTAGACGCAGTAGTGATGTAGGGCTCTAGGTATTCGAATCCGAGTCAACTTGCTTGACAATCGAGGGTCGACCTATCATGAAGTACTGGGGCAAAGCCCCCTGCTCGCAACCGCTCGCCAACCCCCGAGAATCGCCACGCAATCCCTCTTTGTTTGCTCGGCAAACAAACATATGCAAGACTAAGATATTTTAGTTAAAAGGTCCCTACCAGCGGGGAGAGTGCGCAAGACGAAAAAGGGAAGATGCATCGGCTTCGGCTGTTTCTACGATGCGTGGCCGGAAGCTCAAGACCGATGCCAACAGTTGAAAAATAAGCTACTTTCCGTGGGGCTGCTCCAGGGCATCACGTAGCTCTAGCGTTAAGCAACGATCTCTACCAAAACCACGGGACGCAACCTGAAGCAGGCCCGGCACAAAACAAGCACACCGCCACACTTACTTTCAGCGTTTCTGATTGGCTGAAGCCGCGTAAGCCACGTGTCTTTCAAGCGTCCGACAATTGCAATTTTATATTGTATAGAGAAACTGCCGTTGGCAGGCAAACTGCTGCAACTTCCATTATAACTTGGACCATTGTTGCAAGCACTCAATTGCTCCAACAATTAAGAATACATACAAGATTTTTTTAATATTTCAGATCAAAAATGGAACTCATTGTGATTACTGCAGTTTACCTGCCCACGGCATAAAGTAATGATATTGTTAATGCCTAATATTTCTTGTGCCTCCAAGTGAAAACAGTATACTGACAATGCAGTAAAAAGTTTAAAAAATTCTTGTCTAAAAGCAATGACTAAATAGGATTTTTTGAGAGAAGTGGCGAGAAATGTACTAGCAGCCAAATTGTGAACGTTGCCCCACTAACGCCATTAACATCCTTACCTAATTGGTGTATCGGTTTTCAAAGAACTTTCCGAGTACACTTATAGTATATAGTAGTACCTTTTATCTACTATATAGTTAGTAGCAACTTAGTTTTAAAACTGCTGCTGTATATTTTCAGTAGAATAGTGGAGGGGTTTACTGTGCTGTTTAATTTGAATATCAATAAAATAAAGAATTGTTTTAACTTTTATTTTTTTACAAAATTATATACATGTTTGGTAGAAATAAATTAAACATCTACAACTCTACATGACATAGAACAACAAAAGCAGAGTCCAACATGTTCCTATATAAAATCAACATTAAAAATGTAGAAATCTTAAATATCTGTTAGAAATTTCAAACAATTTCCAGTTAAATGAACATGCTTCTATTTTAACATAATACATTTTGAAATTATGTGCCAATCTTTTTAGTTGCCAAGGAGTGTTAAACTATTTCTTAGGGATTAAAAAGATAAATATTTAAGTGTATATTTTTCAACACTAATATTAACAGTTTAAGAAACCATCTAAAGAACTTTTTTTTTAAATGGTATCAAAATGAAATGTTCTTCGGTTTTTGGAGCTGCATTTTGACGAAACTGATTGCAGAGGAACAAAAACTGAATAACTAAACAGATGACTCCAAATTGTATGTTGGTTTAGAAGCTTTCAAAAAGTCAGACTATCTTTGTTTAATAGAAAAATATATTGCCTTAGCAAGCAAGGCAAACACAGACTAAATGTGACTACCTCCCTTAAAACCGCCCTTTAAAAAGTTCGCCAAAACTGTGTTACAATACCTTTTTAAGATTCGAAAACAAAATGCAAATAAAATTAACTGAAGTATGTACCAATTTCCCCAACTTGGATGCTTTGTTTGACATGGTTTATAAAATTGATAAGGATTTGTCAATTCTTATTGTTTATCTTTTACTAACTGGCGACACTGCTAAATAGCAATGCAACACATACTTTTTGTTGAAAAATGACCTTCTTGCTTTAATTTTCGTGTTGCATTTAACCAAGAGTGCTTGGATAAATTGAAAAAAGTTAATAGGAGAAAGTGTCTCTAAACTGAAGTGTGTTAATCTAGTGGAAAAAAAAATCTTTCAACTAAATAGTTTTTTAAAAAATTTTATGCGTAAAATGTAGCTGACTAACAGAGCTCTAAGATCTAACTTTTTGAAATTGGTTCTAACTTTTTTAAGAACTTTCAATAAATAATTTTTTTACAAAATATTCGAACCAATTTTTAAAAAAAAAATGGGATTATAGTATGGTAAGCAACCTACATTTATGATATAAAAAAGTTCATAAAATTCAATACCGGCAAAGTAATGAGACTTAGAAAATTACATTTTTTCATTAGATTAACAGTGACATTTTGGTTTAGAGATCTGCTCCCATTCCCCTTAAAACAAAGTATTTCTGTTATTTCTTTAAAGTTCAAATTAAAGAGGTGCGACTGAACACATATCTTCCAATTCTGTGGTGGGCAGGTAAACTGCAGTAACTAGCCAAGTGACTTGGACCATTGTTGCAAACACACAATTACTCTAACTTTAGAGAAAAAATGGACTACAGTAAAACCGACATTACGTTTGCAGTATACAAATGTTTGACGAGAAAAAGGGTAAATAGTTCTCATTTTCGAGTGCGAGAATCGAATAAAAACAGGCGTTTCACATTCAATAAACAATTTTATCTGTTATATCAAGACATAAATTTATTATTTTTATTACTTAAGCTTAGTTAGAGTGTAATTTTAATTATTTTTTCCTTAGATTTTGAGGTAACAGGGCGCACGAATATCATGGTCAAAGGAGCAACCAATGAGAGCAGGCGAAATTTCGGCGCCAGCCACCTTGTTTACTCAGTTTCCCCGTGCAGTACATTTCCCTGCTGCAAACTTAAGGTCGGTTTTTGCATAGTTCATTGTTGTGGTTACTGCAGTTTACCCATACCACGGCAAAACTCCCTTTTAAGGCAAAAATAACAGACTTTTAACCATTTTATTGCACCAATAGGCTTCACATGAAATTTTAATGTTTTTTTTTTATGAAAATTGGTGCATTTTTCCTGGAAAATGGTTAAAAAAAACTAGCAGTGTACATTTTCGAGAGTGATTTGAGTTTATGCCCATAGTTCAATTGTAATGCAGTGCTTCAGAGCTCCTGCTTGGAATAGAGTGGCTTCAACTCTTCTATCCTCTTGATAAAGTCTGGCTTTTCAAGGCACCCTTCGCATCGCTCATCCCAATCGGATAAGATCTTTTTAAGGTCACGGACCTTCAGCTTCTTAAGGTCAACTGTATTCAGATCAATAGTCTTTTCTGGAAGAGAATATAAATCGATTAAAATACTTGCATACATAGTATTCAGTATATAGATTATGTTGCAGTATACTGCTATAGATTAGTTATCCTGAGAATATTTTATACTTTTTAAATATTGCAAGTATTCATTAAATAAAGGAAAACATTTTCTTGATTGTAAGCACGACAAATTTTCTTTTTTATCTTTAGTACATGTTAAGCACGTTTGACAAAATGCTCATCTGTCAAATGATGCAGACAAATAAAGGCCATCAACTTGTGCAGCTCTTTAGTTTCAATCACCTTATATGAAATGCAAGTATTGAGATGGGGTATAAAACCTGAAATTTATATTGTGTTATTTAAACGTTTTGGTGTGGATATCGATAATAAAAAAGCCATTTTTGAAAATTGGTGTCTGTCTAAAACCTCTTTACAGCTTAAGGGGGTTCAGTACCCCAAAATCGGGAAAAAAATCAAAACAAAAATTATTGGCTTAAAATACTATTACAACCTTTATTAATAATGTCACAAAGTATCATGACGATTGGAAAAATATTTTTAAAATTAAAAGTCATTTTAATGTCATGGCTTCGTAAGGAAATGGGTTAACAATAAAAACTTAAACGCATTTTTCTCAGAACTTGAGTTTTTGAACTTCGATGTACCTTTTCTCAAAAACTAGGCTATGTTTTCGCGTAAACTTTTTTATATGATGTAATACATAGTATAGATTAATTTGAGGTTATAAATTTTAATAAAACTAAAATGAAAAAAAAATTTATGGGGAAAATTTCATGATTTTTTGGGTACTTTAAAACTTATTTAAAAAATATATAACAGTTATTAAAAAAACTATTAACCTCAGATTAATATATAAGGTTAGTATGATACACACAGAAAATTTTAAGATGATCTGATCAATAGTTATTGTGAAAAGGTAAATTCGAATTGGCCAATTTAACGTTACCGATATACAACATACTGAACCCCCTTAATGTAAAAGAGTCACAGACTTCAAAATTTGGTGAAGGAGTTCCTAGCATCTGTTGGGTGTCATAATAAGGTGTCAAAAACTTTGCATGTCAAGAGATAGCACCCTCAAGAACTTTTTGGGTTTTAAAGTTGTTTAAATTACCTTATAAGGTATATAATTACCTTCAAATGGGTGATTATTATTAATTGAGCGTCAATTGACAGCCGTGTGTGCCAAACACACCTAGTTTCCTTTAGTTTGTCACACATTTTGTCATTCATATTTATATACAGTTATCTAAATATAATTAATATATCTCAGTCCATTCTAAAGATACACGAATGAGATATATTAACACACAATCTCTGCCATTACTAAGGTGTAGAAAATAACACCTTACTATGCCATGCTTCAGAAAGTAACAGATTATTTTTAGGTATTTTTTTTAGAAAACAACTAGTCAGATGCTTTTGTCTAAAAAAAAAGAGATACACTTTTAAAAAATACAGTCAAACCCCATGAACTCAAACTACTTTTTTTTTTTAACATTGAACCAGTTAATATTTAAAAAAAATTATTCTAATTTTACAATATGACACACTGTATAGAATTAGTAAATCAATTAATAAAGTTCAATTGGACTAGCACATGCTATAGAAAATTTCTAAGGAACAACAATTGGATTAAAACTAACGAATCATGGGAGATTTTCTCAGAAGTAAAAGACCATTTATTTTTATAACATTCACTTATCACTTTATTTTTAGTCTTTTGCTTTATTTGTTCTTCATAACGGACCACCTAGCATATTGAACTGTGATATCCTTAAAAAAAAATTCGATGGTGTCTATTGTAGCAACTAGACAGGTGAAACTATGTTGTGATTATAATTTATTTAATTACTTTTGATGAAAAGTTGTTAAGTTATTAAATTATCAGCCTGCGGCCGATTATAATAAAAACCAAACCAAACCTTACACGCCTTTCGAACAAATACTCACTTGCACAAAAATTTAAATTTTCAAAATGAACTCATTTTACACTTTACTATTGTTTACATAATTTTTGTACGCTGTATTTTCAACCAAACCATCTCAAAAGTAAATTAGTTTGCAAGATTTGGCAACAAGATTGATGTAAACATCAAAGTTGAACTGGAATGTTTGCCATATTAAGTACGTTTTGCTACTTGGGGGCAAAAGTTAAGCAAAGCCTCCAAATAGAGTGTGGCCCTGATACGCTAGCAGTACCATCGTAACTTTGAATCACCAAGAAAAAAAGTCATATCTTCAATTTTTTATTCGTGTTAAGTGGGATTTAGCACTTAGCTATAATCTTTATTGGCCGGAAAAATGCTTCCAGTCTATCCTAAGCAGAATTTAGTGTTAAGCGAGATCACGTTAATGAGGCTCGATTGTACTACAAAATGGCCATCTCACCATAACGCAGGTCACAGATTTGAGCATCTTTCTTCTTTAGTTTTTCACACACTTTGTCCACTGGGACTCCCCAGCTTAGAGGTTTTGACATTTCAGTCACTATTTTCGTGGCAGACTCTTCTAGACCTCCAATGTAGTAGCACTGTTAAAAAAATTAAGATCATGAAGGTTTACAACATATTTCCTTTTCTTGAAGTTTAACAATTATTTTTGTGAAATTGCAAAGGCACTAAAAATTTTTGATATATTTCATGTAAAATTATAAAAGCATGGTTGGATTTGGTTGGTGTTGTGACCCATTTAATAATAATGCACTATTACAATTTGAGAGTCGATAATATTAATATAAATAAGCAGTCCAGAACTATTTAGAGGTTAAATTAATAGCATTGCAATGATCCTTGAATCTGGAGAAAAACTAATTCTATAACAAATGTCACACACAAAAAATTGTTATACAATTGTTAAATGCCTTAAAATCATTGAAAATTATGCTGGAATCTAGATTAGATTAAAGGCTTTCTAGTTTTTGTTTTACCTAGAAACTGAACTTACTCTAAAAACAGCCTGTCTACCTAGGCTTTTAAGCAAACAATAAAATACTTACAAAACGTTCATCAGCTTTTTTAGTGGTTAAACAGAAATCTTTGAACTTCTCTTCAATTTTAGGGGCAGAGGACTTTTCTGCATCCGAGAGAGTTTTTAGGAACTTGTTTATAACAGCAACACATACTAAATAAGATAAAAAAAACTATGTAAATATTATTGCATGTAAATTAAGATTACATTGAACACAAACTTCATTCACTGTCATAATTATCAAATTATATAATACTATGATTTATATTAACTAATATTCAAGCAGCTTGCATATTTAACATTACTTTTTTTGTCAAACCAACACGAGTTCAGAAAAGTTGCCAAGGACAAAGTTAGAATTGGAAATATTACCTACCTTTGCTTAATCCTCTTAATAATGTCATGATCTAATTACATTACAAGATACCATTGTAAATAGCAATTCTCGTATAATCATTTCCATGACATTTATAATTACATTGCTAACACTAAATTTTGGCAATGGAGCAACTTGTCCCTTCATTTACTTAGAAACAGGGTTCGTATTATATCTATGATAGTGAAATTCAGGAGTTTTTAAGGAGTACAGCGATGTAACTTCAGGAGATATCGAAATAAATGTGAATATGTGTGTTTATTTATTGTATTGGTCTAGGGACTCAGACCGAGAATGAAGGAAATAAGGAGTGTAAATGTTGTGGAAAATTTGAGGCTTCAGTGTAAAAGGCCAACCTCCTTTTTTTGGGGAAGAAAACGCCTTTGTTTGGCGATGTTTTAAATTTTCATGACTCGTTTAAATTTCATGACTTTTCGACCGGCAGACATCTGAATAAAGTACGAGAAAACTGTGAAAAAAGAGAAAAATTATTCATGTTGTTAATTTTATTCAGGAGAGGACAAAATATCAGGAGATGATACACAAATGTCAGGAGATATAAGGGCCCTTAAAAATAAAAATGAAATTTAGGAGTTTTTCAGGAGGAGTACGAAACTCTGTAGAAAATACAGGTCTCCAATACAGGATTATAACAATTTAAAATGGAGCTTGATTATAACAATTAAACACAATTTGACGTTTTATTAGCTTAACTGACAGTTTATGGTTGGCATAATCAAGACTTGGGGGTAAAATCCTATTCGTTGGCCTGTCGACAAATTACTTAAAATCTTTGCTGATTTTTTAAGGAGCGATTAGCAACTTTTGTTGGGCAATATGAACACTAATCAAAAGAAGGGGCTGCTAAACTAACGTTGCACACATACAGAAGCTAATCGAGACTTAATTTTAGGGTTGCCGAGCGTTTTCGGCAATTTTAGCGTTCGGAAAACATGTCGCCGGGCCCAAAGCTATGATTAACAATTTATAAGAAATATGACATTTTAATTCTAAGGATGCTGTTTTAAACCAAGAATTATACAATACCTTCACATTCACCTTCTTTCAATCCATGTGTAAAGTTTATTATAAACAGCAACGGAATCAAATATTTCAGAAAATAAGTTACAGTACTCATTTTGTTTTAGAAACAAACACAATTTAATAAGGTATAACTATAAAGAATACTTATTAAAATACAATACAGAGTAGCACCAATAGGTTTTGGTATCGGGAAAAGTCACTTGAATTTGTACGAAACGGGCACATGCAATTTTTAGTTTGACACTTGGAGATTTGACAACACGTATGTTAACCGCTAAGCCAGTTGTCGACGTTTGATTGGCTTAAACGGAATGCCACTTCAGATATAATTTTTTTTTTATTATAGTAGATAAGAAATAAACATAAATAAAAATGTCTATTCAAAAACACAAAATAATAATATTGGTAATACTGAGTTTTTTCAACGGGTGGGGCAAAAGACTAAGACTAATAAGTAATTAAAAGTAAATTAGAACAAACTAAACCAAATATATCATTGTTCTACTTGCTGGTTTTTAGTTCGAAAGCTCAATATATTTTTTTTACATAGATTTTTTTTTAATAAAGGCTTTTCATTAAACTTAAGAAAAAAACATTCAAAACCACTCTAAACGTTTTAAATGAAGAGTTCGTTGCTAATGAGCTTAATAAATAAAAGTATTGAGTATTGAATCACTCCAACAAATAATTCACCCGAAAATAATTTCACTCTAATGGATTAAAACAGCTAGTGTTATTTCGACAACAAGTGGGATGATGCTTATTTAACGTGGGATAGCGCTTTATGATAAGAAAATGAAAAGATCAATCTAATATTTATTTTTTCTTTGGTGAATTCTGTAGCACGTCCCCTGGTGCAGTAACATGCGGAGAATACTGCTACTAAATTAGTATAAAAAGAATTCAATAAATATGCACGATGAAACAAAATTTATAGCGTTTTAAGCTCCGTAGAAAGTGTTTATTAAACAATGAGAAGATAATTAAAAAAAACTTGGTGAATACTTTAGCGTGTTAAAAAGCGTGCTCTCTCTAGTGGCCATAACATGCGCTGTACAAGAGTTTAATAAACTAAGACAAAATAATTTTAAAAAAAATTCTTGGTGAATACTATAAGTGGCCGTAACATGAGGTGAATACTAACTGTGACATGGTCCACGGACCTCCCCTCCTACTATCTATACCGGTCAGCTGACCACTTTTGTACCTCTTGAATAGTTTCGCCCCTTCTAGCCCTTTTCGACCGGTGGTCAGGTGGCGCTGATTTAAGATTATGAGATTAAATTTGGAGTTTTATCGAAAAAAAATGCATTAAACAGCATCAATGTTAGCAAATCCTTAAAAACAAAGTAATTTTTTAAACAAATAACGAATGGTACAAGTCAGCTGCTTCGGTATCGATATTTTTGAAGAGCTTGAACATTCTCTTTACTACCCGCACGATCGTGCGAGCCCGGTCGGAAAGGGTTAGGGATTATTTCGATGTGTAGTAAGGAAGCTTCGCTACGAGTGTACAAAATGATATCTCTCCGGATAAGTTGCTTTTGAAAGTTTTTTTTTTTAATTCTTTATTTTTTTATGGTTCGGGGACTTGTTGGGTTTTACTGATTCAACTATCGCCAAAAGAACGATAAGTTTCCAACGATAACATACGTAAACAAATCTACGAGAAATGCTCTACAAGAAAACGAATCTACAAGAAAACAAATGTATAAGTTTTTTATTTTCTAGTTCTATTTTCTAATCAGTTGTTGCCTCTAATCCAATAACATTTACGTTTAGTATTAATTAGCTTTATATTGGCTTTAGGAAGCGGATCTTCTGGACTTTTTTTCAAATTTTTTGTTACCAGTATTTTTTAAACATAATAAAAATTTAGAAATTTCCACCAATTCACTAGTCTAAGTTCTTCATTTTACACTTAAAACAAACCAGTTTTTCTGTAACAGGGAAAGCAGGTGACAAGATATTGTTAGAAGAGTTGTATTGTGGTGATTTGAGGTCGAAATGCGGGTAATTAAGTTTTTTCTTTTTGACGGGGAACATTAAACCACATATCACTGATCTCTATATATCGTTTATTGCTCGAATATCCTTGATTTGGTTGTGAAATGTAAGAGAGTTGGCGAGTTTCTCATTTTGATCTTCCACCGAAAAACGTAATAATAATCCATTCGCCCTATTTTACCTTTTCAGTCCCAATGACAATTTGGAATTATCATTTTAGAAAAAAAGATACTTTTCAAGATCTTCAAAAATATCGATTCGGAAGCAGCTGACTTGTACCATTCGTTATTTGTATTAAAAAAATACTTTGTTTTTAAGGAGTTGCTGCCAATAATGCTGTTTAACGCATTTTTTTCGATAAAACTAAAATTTTCTCATAATTTTAAATCAGCGCCATCTGATCGCCGGTTTTAAAGGCGGTTATCGTAATCATTTTCGCCCCAAGGAGGCTGCTTTATTGGAATTGGAGTCTATGCTTTTGCAGACTCGGCATATTCTTTAGCATATTCCAACGAGCTGAGAGCCATTTTTCTGTGGCACCATCTAGGCTACTCTCTCTACCAATTTTGACGCTCAGATTTCAAGGAATCTTTAGCTCTCCGTGGATTGCAGAGCATATCGAGATTTAATTTTGCAAAAAGAACCCAAGCTTCAAGGGATCTTTTACATGCCATAAAATCATGTGATAATAAAAAATACACGCTCACGGTCTTCCCATCCCGAAAATCAAGCTGCCCTTCCGCGACTCGAGCAAGCAAACTTGGGCTTTTGATACCTAACAGCCAATGCCTAATAACACCTAATAGCCAATGAGCCGCTAAAAATAAATACACCAAATTGATAATAAGATAGTTAAAAAAAAATTCTAAATAAGCATATTTAAACGTAAATAACATTGTGCCAATAGTTGATTATTATTAGTTATAATAATATTTATTTAACATAGCGTCTTAACTTTTATTTTATAATATCAATTGATCCCCTCTCCACTGGTCAGCACTCCATCAGTATAATATAATTTCCTCCTACTTTAATATCAGCATTAATGCTTTAAAAAAGAAGTCCGATTGTATCCCATCCCTTCTAGGAGTTAGAGGCTTTCAAATAGGCCGTGCTAAAATTGTCAGAAATTGCTGAAAATTCCAAACCAAACTAAAAGTACTTTATTCTTGTGTAGCACAAGTGCAAGATTTCATGCACGACAGAAAGGGCGGCCAATTAGTTAGCCGTTTTTCATTGGCGGGGGCTGGGTAAATATTTCGGAATTGCATCCTTTCCACTTCCAGCCGATTTTGAAACACCCTGCCGGAAAGTAGGTTATTTTAGTCGTTTTCGAACCTATTGTTTGTACTGATTAAAAGTTGAACAATGAAAAAAAATAATATCCTAATTAAGAAACCTTTGTTATGTTAGCTTACTCATTGTCGTTAAATGGCCACGGAAAAAAGCTTCCTGATTCCAAAGGGCCTATGAATTCGAAATGAATGGAATTTAAACATCAAAAGACGAAACTCAGAATATAAGTTGGAATATGTATTATTTTATTGTAGTATAGGATGTAGCCATAGTACAAAGTTATATCTACATGTTATGAAATTGTTATAAACATTGAAATGAAATATTTAATACAATCCAAGTTTATTTATGATAACAATATTTTTGACGAATAAAAGATAATATCATTTTATATTTTTTGTCGATGACCTGTGATCCCTTGCTTTTAATCAAAGATTAAAATTAAAATCGGTATGCTGAATTTTAGAAAAAAAAAAGAAACGCTAAGTTTCTCAATATTTGGCCTATGGCAGAATTTGCAACTTCGAGTCTTTAGATTAGAAGGCCAAAGTTTCACATTGAAATTGAATATTCCACTTTTTGACCATGGAAAAATCTTATCAAAAGAAATTTTTTGGAGAAGCGACAAAGTGCCACTAATTTTAGTTACTAAACTGATAACTTATATTTATTTCAGTTAAACGCTAGAGGGCAGTGTTTATCGCCTTTTTAGATGAAACCTCTTCTGTAATTATAGCATAATGGTATGAATAACATGCAAATAATTGACAACATTTTAATCCGCTGATCAAAAATTCGATTCGAAAAAACACCCACTGAATTTCGAAAAAATGAGATTTTTAAATAAAAAGTTCGGAAACTGAAAATTATTAATCAATAAAATAGTATTCACATAATATAACTACGCTTATATGATTGCATATTGAATACGATCTTCGGTAAGAGACATTTGGTTAAATAGGAATTTGCTGCAGTTATGTTTCATGAAGGTGCATAAGATGTGTCTATTATAACGTGCTTGAAAAATGGAGTGTTTGGCTTGTTTGAGGTGACGTATCGTATTTCTTCAAGCCTTCATTCGATCGATCAACCGATTATTACACTGTTCCCATAAAGTAACACTGATTTAACAATCGAAACAAGGAAATAATTTATTTTCAATAAATTTTTTTGTTGCCACTCAAGACCTGAAAGATACCCATAGCTGGATTTTCAAACAAGAAACATTGAGCTTTCGGCCGAATGCTGGTTCCAGCAAAATGGCTGAAAATCTGATATTTCTATGATAAAGCTGAAGAGTTGACAGGTTTTTCGAAGTCTTCTTTTACCCCTTTGTAGATAGCGCTGTTGATTGTTCACGGCAGTTAAGACCCAAAGTATCACATAGAACTCCTCAGTTCATTTTGAAGCGCCAATATGTTTCGTCTTCATATCCACCGCACTATCTTGTAATATTTTTTTTTGGCGTGAGAGTTTTATTAGAAAATAATCTAAGCAGAACTGTCAAATCTCCGGATTTAACCAGACAATACCATAGTATGGACATATTTCTGTAATTTCAGTAAAAATTTACATATATAGTAGGATTTTCGCAGAGCAGGAGGCATTGAACTTTCACCTGGCTCTTGTTGTTGCAATATAATGGTTAAAATATGGAATTCTACAAACAATAATGGCTGTCAGGATAAATATAAAGAGTTGGCAGGTTTGTAGAAGTCCTTTTGCCCCTTACATTCGTTGACTTCTCACGGAAGTTTAGACCCACAGAATAACATCGGATTCCTTCGTCAGACCAATTAAAGTCTGAACGCTAGTCCTGGGTTCCTTGCCGGCAAACTCCGTAATAGCATGTGGTTTTCTGGTGTTCAGCAACTATAGATCTTTTGTTCTGACATAACAATTATCGAGGTCGGCAAAGCCAATCTCCAGTTAGCAGGAATCGCGAAATTCTCGCCTGAAACTTTGACAGAAGGGACGTATGTTGTTCAACAATTTTTGTCTTGAAACTTATATCTACTGCACTGTCTTTCTGTTTGTAGTCATGTGAGTTTATTAGATCACGGCCCCACTCGATCCGTTCCCTGCGTAACACTTAATACGGCTGCTGCAATCGCGCGCCGAAATAAGGAATCACTTTTTATCCCCCGTGCTACTAGAGGGCGCTGAACGCTCACCTCACTTTCTCTGTCGATCGTATATACGCAGTTTGTTTCTGTTTATCGTTTCAATCACAAAAAATAATTAAAAACTAATGTATATGCTAATATTCTGCATATAGTTTAACGTATGTAATAATATAATCTGGATATTTTAAGAATAAATGAAATTTTAAAATTTGTCTACTTGTTCAGAGATTTAAATTAATTTTTATAATACATACTGAAGGTTTAAATTAATTTGTTTAAATTTGAATTTTTTAAAAAAATATTTATATCAATAATAATAGGCAGTAATGAAACAAAATAAAGTATATTTTATTTGAATATGTGCAGTTTATTCTGATTCTTGTTATATAAAATTAAAAATCTTATAACAATTTTAATTTTTTGAAAAAATAATATCAACAATTGGTAGGTATGAAATAATTATAAAATTATATTTTATTTGAACATGTACAGTTTATTTTACTTCTTGTATAATAAATGAATATACAAATGAAAAAAAATGTGACATTTTGAATTTAAAAAAAATTATATCAATAATAATAGGTAGGGACGAAATAATTGTAAAATAAATTTGGTAAAATAAATAATGGAAATGCTGCAAAGAAATAAGGGATACACCCAGGAGTAATACGAATTTTTAAAAAAACAAAAATCTGAGTTAACTGTTTTTTAAATGATAAAAATAAAAAAGATGCATCTCAATTTTTAAAAAATCTGTAAAACGTGACTTTTGATCTTGAGATTTTGAACACCCAGATATTTTATAGTAAAAAACACTTTCTAGACTTGTACATGATATATCAAATTGAAAGTTTTCCTATTTTTATTTGACATTAGATTGAAATACAAAAACTTTGCTTTCTTGATATTTATACACTAAGCAAGTTACTTAGAAACAATTTTCTTATTAAAATTAAGTCTGCACTGATAAGTTTATTTAATGTGTCAAGATCTGAATGGGAATATAACAACACAGTGTCATGTGCAGTTTAATGTTTCTTGTAAAATAAATTAATACACAAAATTATATCTCTTTATAAACTGTCATTAGGAAAAGCTTTTTCTACTTTAATATTTGACCACATCATTTGTCTACATCATAGAACTTTTGAAAAGTAAAAAATAAAGTTTAACAAATATGAATTTAATTGATCCATAGCAGCACGTAGCCGGGCCAAGTAGTAAATGAATAAATTAAGAATATTATAACAATATGAATAATTTTTTACACATAAAATTTGTAGTCAATCTCTAGTCTCAAGTCTTTATCAACAGGAAACTGATGAAATGAAGTCCCTGCATCTTTCTTCCGTGAAGACTTACAAAACGGTACCACACAATATACCATATTTTGAAAAGAAAACGTTAAAAAAATGTAATAAATCATACTTTTTTTTAACAAAAACCATTTTGGCTAACAAAAGGATTACAAAATTAAATTTCGTATTTGCAAGCGCTATCATAAAATAACTGTAAGCAAACTAACGATTGAGGTGGGCAATAAACGCCACCTAGCGCGAGAAAAGTGCAATAGCGATTCCTGCAGATACATGGCATTCGAATTCTTTGCAGCAGCCGTCTTAAGTGTAGTGTAATGAACGGAACAGATCGAGTGGGGCCGTGATTAGATAAATAATCTAAGCAGACCTGTTAGCTCTACAAATTTAACCCAGCAATACAATATCTTAAAACAATTTCCGGAATTTCAGGGAAAATTTACTGATAGCTGGATTTTCCAAGAACATGAAACTTTCACTTTGAGCTTGTTATTGCAACAAAATGGCTGAAAATCTGGTATTTCCAGGAAAAATTTGACGAGTTGGCAGGTTTGTTTAGGTACTTTTTTCCTGTATTACAGGTACTGCCGTTGACAGGTAGTTTAGACCCAGAGTATCACATCGGAGTCTTTCGTCAGCCCAATAAAAGTCTGAACGCTAGTCCTGGGCTCGGTGCCAGCGAACTCCGTAATGGCATGTGGTCTTCTGGTGTTCAGCAACAATAGATCTCCGGGTCCTGGCTTAACAACGATCGATGTTGGCAAAGCCGATCTCCAGTCAGCAGGAATCGTGAAATTCTCGTCTGAAACATCGACTGGAGGGACGTTCCAGATCTCTAGCTCGCCTCCTTGGTTTGGCACGTTGAGGTAGATGTTGGCGGCGAATTGCTTGGCGATTGTTGGGAAGTACGACGTCGGCACGGCGTCGAAATGGGGCTGGATTGCTGACAGTGAAGAGAGAGAAGCGGGCATGATGCGGCCGATCCCACAGAAGGTCTTCTTGCCTGTCGAGATTCAAAAGAATTAAAAGAGGATTCAGCAAATAAAAATAATGATTATAATTAAAATAATAAATGTACGATAAAATTGAAGAAAGCAAAGTTAAATATGACTCATTTTTGTTCGAATCAATTTAATAATTGCGCAATTTTTTTGCTTTATCATAAATTTCGAGAAAAAAATACATGGAATCTTATTAATATAAAAAGAAGGACTCGAGGGTTTGCGTTAAGATATAACCCTTTTCGACCGGCGATCAGGCGGCGCTGATTTAAAATTATGAGACTAAATTTGGAGCTTTATCGAAAAAATTGAGTTAAACAGCACTAATGCCAGCAACTCCTTTTCCCCGTCCTCCTTCGATCGGGCTTGCTAATGGTAAGTCTATGGGGGGAAAAATGGTTTGTGTTCCAAAAAAAAAAAAAAAAAAAAAATCAAAGAAATTATAGGAATATTTTGATGCGTTTTTTTTTTAAATTCATAAAACTCCAATAAAGTTGTGCTTTTAGAGGTTATTTTTTTTTAAAAACGCTATTTACTTTTTTTTAAATTAATTTTTTTTTCGATAAAAAAAGTAAATAACGTTTTTAAAAAAATAACCTCTGAAAGCACAACTTTATCGGAGTTTTATGAATTAAAAAAAAAAACTGCATCAAAATATTCCGATAATTTTATTTGCTTTTTTTGGAACAAAAACCAATTTTTCCACATAGACTTACCATTAGCAAGCCCGATCGAAGGAGGACGGGGAATGGGGGTGATGAGCAGCCTTAAAAACAAAGTAATATTTTTTTTATACAAATAACGAGTGGTACAAGTCAGCTGCTTCCGTATCGATATTTTTGAAGGGCTTGAACATTCTCTTTAATACCCGCACGATCGTGCGAGCCCGGTCGGAAAGTGATAACATTTTAGGGTAAAATGCTTCTCAGGATTTGATTTTATAATCTGACTGGAGTCCAAGAATGCGAAGCTTTCTTTTGGACTTTCCTCATGCTAATATTCAAAATTAAAAACATTTGTCAAAATGACAGCTGATAGTATTCCGTTATTTAAAAAAAAAAATAACCTAGCAATTTGTAATATATTTATCAAAAACAATATTAACAGAACGACATCTTCGACAATCGATCGCGGCAATCGATTTTTCAAAAGTTCTATCAATTATTATTTTATGAAGAATCAAAACTATAATTAAGAAAAGAAAATGCATTGGGAAATCTGTAAGCTTGTTCCTAAAACCTCCTAACTACTACATTGATAAGTATAATGCAGCACAAAGCACAAATAGAGACCGTGGTTTCAATCCGGGAGAACTGTTGTAACTCAAGTCGTGGAACACGTAAATTATTAATTGCAATATTTTATCCCAAACATGCTAAATTTTTTAATCCTGGAATTTGAAACTATGGAAATGAAACGATAAAGTTTGTTAGACAGGAAACAAAAAGTTTCATTTTTATTTTCATTGTTTTAAGAACCGTGGAGCGCTCTGCCGACCAATAAACGGCCGGTTCAGTAAAAAAAAAATAGAATGAATGAATAGTAATTACCTTTCAGTGCAACTTAACCCTTTAAGACCGAACTATCACGATCGTGCGGGTATAAAAAAGAATGTTCAAGCTCTTCAAAAATATCGACACCGAAGCAGCTGACTTGTACCATTCGTTATTTGTATAAAGAATGGCTTTGTTTTTAAGGAGTTGCAGGCATTGATGCTTTTTAACGCATTTTTTCCGATAAAACTCCAAATTTAGTTTCATAATTTTAAATCAGCGTCATCTGACGGCCGTTCTTAGAGATATAATACGGACTACATTCGTAGAATATTTTGGGGGCCCCCATAAGGAAATTTCTGTGAATCAATGATAGTAGTATAATGGTCTATGTCTAAAGACGTGCCCGTTAAATCTGTGGAGTCCTAAGTCCCGACGATGGGGTTAGCGTACGCTGTCGCTCGAAGTTCCGTTGGGTGCCCCTTCGGTTGTCAACCGCCTCGCTTGACCAGGGTTCAAAATTACGTGGCGTAATTTGCTGTGCTAAAGCTGATTAGGAGGGCTAGAAATAGACAGCCGGAATTAATTAAATCGTCCAAAAATTCAATAATACCATTCAGAGTTGCCACGTTGACTTTTCCGGTCCACAGCTCGTCCAACTCGACGCGCAACTTGTCGATGGGCGACATGTACGGATGGACAGCTCGTCGAATGGCCTGCATGGTGGGCAGCGCATCAGCGAAGTATTTCTTCAGAGACTCGCCTGATGGGTCGTTGTAGGTGCTGTTCAGTGGACGGCCGAACCTGTAGGAATACGAAAACTCGTCACTCCCAACCCAACACTCTTAAAACAAAAGAGTGAATTTAACTCAGCCTGAGTTAATTTTCACACTTTTCAGTGTCGAAAATGCGCTTATCCTATTGGAGTGGATTTCACTCTTTTGTTTAGTTAAAACTCCGACAAGATTACTCCAAAATGAGTGATTTAACTCAGCCTGAATTAATTTTCACTCCTTTCCAGTGTCGAAAATGCACTTCTCCTATATGAGTGGATTTCACTCTTTTGTTTTAAGAGTGAAGGGCACTCCAGAATTATGCTGAAATTTAACTGAAACGGTTCGAATTCGAGCACGATTGTCCTGCGAATAGGATAGGTTTAAGCTCCGGCATGCGAACGCTCTCGACAAACCGTATTTAACTCCCCAAACCACGCGAATTCGTCCTCAATTCTAGTATTCGACAAGAATACTACGCCTGCCTCTTTTTCGTATAATACTAGTGAAGAGCTTGAAAATTCCCTTTAAGGGGGGATCATAGTTAGCGACAGCAAAAATGACCAATTCTTAGTATTGATTTCGAAAGGCTCTAAATCATTAAAAAATTATGGTACAATAAAAAAAATTGTACCAAATTATAAATTGTACTTTTATTATTATATTTACACCAAAGAATCTTATTTTTAAAAATTATTATTTTTGAAAAAAGACATCTTTTGAAACATACAATTACGAATTTTCAAAAATACAAGTATTTTTTCGGTACACTTTTCTCCAAATCTATTAAATATTTCTTAATAATTTCTTTTGTGTGTTGTAAAACCATTTTAGATCTAATCAAGTCACCTATTTTTTTGGCCTAAAATATTTTTTAAATTCTATTTTAAAAACATTATATTCTACATTCATAAAAATTCTGATTTTCAACGATGAAAAGTGTAAAATAATGAAATATTTTTTTTAATTTGTAAGACTAAATTAGGTGACTTAAATAGATCTAAAATGGTTTTATATCACACAAAAAAAATTATTAAAAAATATTCAATAGATTTGGAGAAAAGTGTACCTAAGTGTTGAAAATTATAGTTTTGAGAAAAACGTGAAAAACAAATGCAGTCGATCCCGTTAACACGAACTCGAAATAACCACCAAAACATTTCTTGTTAACCGAATTTCACGTAAATCATCAGGAATTTTTTTTTGCATTGAGCCAGTAAATAGTTTTCAAATATTAACGCAAAAAATTTAGATTTTATAATGTAATACATAAATAATACAAGCATACAATTAGTAATTCAAAGGAGGCGTGGCACATTTGTTTATTTTTATAATTTAAATTTTTTGTAAGAAATAATCAACCGATCGATACAAAATTGGTCTTATTCGATAGATTGGGCTTCCATCTATCAGAAAATACTGGTTTCAAAAATTCGATTTTTTGGTTTTTGTTAACTATGATCCCCCCTTAACACAAGCATAATTGTATAGTTCAGTTCGTAAAAGGTTAAGAGATGACCCAATTCTGTAGTTCCCGACTCCGTAATTTTAGCAGGAATTCGGCTGCATATTTCTGTCTACAGGAAAGCATATGACTCTGCCACAAGGTTCAATCCCGCGTCAAACACTTGCGATCCGATCTTGGCTGAAAGCGTGTCTAACGCTTTACCGACTGGGCTACCGCGATCCAACTAAGGCCAAAATTGAACTGAAACGCAGCGCGAGCGATTCGCCTGCGAATGGGTGGAGATTTAAAAATTTTGCCCGTTTCCTAATTGAACTGAAACAAACCCTTCACGCGCGAACGATGTCACGCCACGATTGGTTCAGGGCATTCGAGCGATCGCTGTCGAACTGTTTGTTTACTGTTTTAGCACTCAATATCAGTGAAAAATGTCAAATACCATATTCTTTTACAGAAAGAAAAGGAAACCCCGACCTGAAACTTATTAAGCCGTGAGGGGGGAAACACAACATATTAGTTATGTTTATTACGATATCATGTTATTACACTTTATTATGTTCGATTTAACCGAAAGATGGCGCTTCAATACCGTGTGTTGGCTGTATGAAAGAACTAGGCACGCGTATACACCAAAAAGAAAGACACGTGGTCATAACTGAACATTTCTGAACGCTTGTCTTTCTTTTCGGTGCATACGCATGCCTAGTTCTTTCATACAGCCAACACACGGTATTGAAGCGCCATCTTCCGTTTAACTGAACATAATAAAGTGTAATAACGAAATAAACATAACTTACGTAATGAAGTGTTCCATATCGAATTCCAGAAAAAAAATAATTCGTTTTCTGCAAGAATTGTTAATATCAAGCAATTACAAGAATTGTTAATTGTGTTAATATCTCTATCCATTTCCTTTTTATTAACTTTTAAAATCAGTTAGTCCATTTTGGGACACCCTGTAAGTATCGTTTGGATAAAGAATGGTTCCATTTCGCTTGGCCAAAAAAGAACTAATCAAAAGATTCGTATTTTTAACGATTCATTAAAAAAGGACCTAAACGCTTTCGATGAATCTGTTAAGGAACGGGATTGGCCTAGCTCCATATTTCCAGGAATTCCCAGATTATTTCATACGTCAACTTAACGAAAAAGAGGCAGGCGTAGTATTCTTGTCGAATACTAGAATTGAGGACGAATTCGCGTGGTTTGGGGAGTTAAATACGGTTTGTCGAGAGCGTTCGCATGCCGGAGCTTAAACCTATCCTATTCGCAGGACAATCGTGCTCGAATTCGAAGCGTTTCAGTTAAATGACGTAGATCTTAAGGAATTGCTGCCATTGATGCTGTTTAAGGCAACTCTTTCTATAAAACACTAAACATTTAGTCTCATAACCTTAAATCAGCGCCATCTGAAGGGATCGTAAAGGTTTATGGGGAAATGAGCCAGCTAGTCCGCGGGTCCCCAAATCAAGAGGCCTTAGCCTTAGTGTTAATTCAATGGCTGGAATTCCGGCTGGAATGAATATGTTCACAAATGTTTTTTTTATTTGATAAACGTACTGTATTGCAAATCTCTATAATCTCACTTTTTGAAATTGTTTCGACTATTTTGTTGCAAAATTATTTTTTGAAAATTTAAAAAAATAAAAAATAAAACTCCAATAAATTTGTGCTTTTAGAGGTTTTTTTAAAAAAAAAACGTTATTTACTTTTTTTAATAGAAAATTTTGATTAAAAAAAGTAAATAACGTTTTTAAAAAAATAACCTCTAAAAGCACAAATTTATTGGAGTTTCATGAATTAAAAAAAAACGCATCAAAATATTCCTATAATTTCATTGCTTTTTTCGGAATAAAAACCATTTTCCACTATAGATTTACCATGAGCAAGCCAGATCGAAGGAGGAACTGGTATGGGGGTGATGAGCAGCCTTAAGGATTTTGTATGAGAACAGATCTCTAAACTGAACAATTCCAATGGGGATAATTATTTTTGAATGAGTATCAGAAAGATGATCTCGAAAATTTTCTCTGAAAAGCAGGCTGACACGGTTTAGTATTTAAAGTTATGGATAAGTAATATAACGAAGATGATTAATTATCTATAATAATAAAATAAAGAGTCTGTCTATGTCTATAGATCGTGAAAGACCTACTTACACTACCCTCAGAAATTCAAAATATTTAACATAGATTCCCTTCAATACCAACGTGTGCACCTGAGGCTTAGAAAGCTCAGGCATAGAAACCTGAGGCTTTTTAAAGAAAATTTGAATTTTCTGAAAAAAGAAAATAACAGGAATATTCTGTTTTAACTAGTGGTTTCTACCTCATTTACAGTGCAATTTGAAGAATTTATACGAAAAAAAATACAAGAACAGTTTTACTTGTTTATAAACCGAGACAATTTGAGAATTTAAAGCTATATGAAAAAAAGGGACAAAACTTATTTACAATACTGTATAATTACATTGAACTTAATGTAATATTAATACCTGTTCACTCCGAAGTATTGCAGCTCAGTGGAACCGTCCTTGTTTCGTACTTCGTGAGTGTATTCTTCTGATCCTTTTTCCTGCAGAAAACTGTTAAGTTTTCCAGTAACTTCCTGCGGAATAAAATTTCGAACATGCAACACACAAATCTGATCTTCGAAGAGACTGAGGAGATCTTTGGCTGTTAGTTGATCCCTAACCAGAACGGATTTGCTATTAGACTCTTTGACGTCTTCTGTGGAAACTCCATTCTTATATTTGCTATGTAATATTTTGTCATCTTCTGCAGAAACTTCATTATTAAAGCCATTATTATACTTGCTATGTAGCATTTTGACATCTTCTGCAGAAACTCCATTGTTAAAGCCATTATTGCACTTGCCACGTAGCATATTGACATCTTCTCTGGCAATTTCGTTGTTAAAGCCCTGGTTGGACTTGCTATGTAACATTTTGACATCTTCTACGTAAACACCATTGTTAATGCCATTTTTGGACTTGCTATGCAACATTTTGACGTCTTCTACAAAGATTTCATTATTATTACCATTGATGGACTTTGTGTGTAACTTATCATTCTTCTTAGAGCCCGAAATGTTAAAGTCTTTTGGATAACTGAACATATCCGTGGATGACATTTTATTATTTTTTTTCACTAAAATTGAATTATTTTCATCGGATTCACCAGTAAAGCAATTACAATTTTTCGTAGTTTTTACGCATTTGATATTAGATGATAATCCAATGGGCTCAATCAACAATTCGTACCTTTTCTTCAAGATTATTAATATGGACGTTTAGCTCAGTTATCAGAAGCATGCGATGTCAAGGTTTTAATTTCTGTTATAATATTCCGAATATATTTTTACAATGAAGTATACAATCACGGTAGAATATTTTTGCAATGTAGCATAATCACGATAGAATAACGATTGAAAAAAAAAGTCTGAACACACATATCACTCTTAAATACCAAGCGTTAAGTATGGACATCTGAGTAATTATTATATCTGATAACTATAATCTCTGCACTCATCCCTCTTCGGCAACACGTTGTACATTCATTCATCATAAGATTAAGTATGAGTATCATCGAACATTATCAATCCTTATCAAACAACTATTAATCTTTTCTTATGAGATATTTTAAGAGGCAATATAATGAGACGCCAAAATTAAAATGGACTTCGCTTCTTTCGGTATTGGTTTGGTTAAAATGTAACTGACTAAATCACGATAGCTTGTACTTTCAATGAGAATATATTTCTTATGAAGTCCCGCTCTCCAGGGCCAGATTTCTAAATAGGCTAAGTAGGCCGTAGCCTAGAGCGGAGAATCTTTAAGGGCGGTAAATTTTACGATCAATTAAGGCAGCATTCGGCACAAAAAATATTTTAAATATACTAATATTTTTAAGAAAGAAAAACAAGTAATTTACATTAATGCGTAAACTGTAAACGCATATATAGAACTAATATTTAGTAGAAAACATGGTCCTTCCCCTTGATTTGGAAGTTGAAAGAAAAATAGGCGAACAGTTAAAAAAAAAATCGCCTATTATTTCGCTTTTGATTTAGAGTATAAAGGTACATAAATGATTCTAATATGTAGACAGAAAAAGTCAAGAAAACTATACGTGGGATATCTTATAACGGAAGTTAGGAAAAGGAAAACATCATTCAGACTCCGAATAAAAAAAGCACAAATAAATTCGATACTTGGATAAATGGAGGCAAACCGATCGTTGCCTACACAATCTTTAAATACTTTGATCTTAAAATCCGGCCCTGACGCTCTCCATACTATTGAAATTTTAATGGTTGTTTTCTTTTCCTACTACTTGAAACAAGCTTATTGGTTTTTTTTTATAACGTCACTCGCTCCGAACTGAGATTTCATTGGTGAAGTGTTGAAACAAGCCCATTGAAGAGCTTAGTGGAAGAACGTGCTAAGTAACATTTTTGAAAAAAAAAAAAAAATGAGATTTTTGTGTCAATGACCATATTACTAACTTTTTTAACGATAACAAGTTTCTCCTTTTTTATAAACTGTAAGTTTAATATATCTTTCAAGCTTTACAAGCTCCGTTTTCCACAGATCTGAGTGAAGGCAAAAAACTTTGAAGCCCTTTTCGTGTTTTCACCATTTTGTCCCTCACGATCTGCCATTAAGAGTCATTTTTTTAAAAAGGGGGACAACTTGTGATAGTTGATATCTTCGATTTTTTGAAACTTTCAGGATATGTAAGTAGTATTATGATAAGAAAAGGTGAATTTCAGTTTTTCTTAAATCCGACTTGTTTGACCTTGAGAGGAGGTCAAAGTTCGAGGTAATGGACCAATGGTGTACATTATATCATCCTTCTACTTCTACTTATAAAGACATGAGTGTTGCATGATTTTTTTGTTTTTGAAATATGGATACTACTTGATACTAGGTACATGTCAGCATAATTAGTTTGGTGGGGCACTCATGGCTTTGAAGGTCAGGGTCCTTTGAAAAAGGTCATTTTTGTCGATTTTTGTCATATTTCTGCCTAATTATCTGCTTAAACCATATGCTAGCAACAAAAATAATTATTGGAGTAGTTGCACACATTAGGGTAGTACATAGAAAAATACAAAACACCATGGGTGGCCCTTTACTTTAGTAGTTACAGAGTCTCAAAGATGACCATTTTCGAAAAAATGCCATATTCAAAGGTCGGTTACTCGAGAAAGCAAGAGTCAACAACTTGTAAATACACTTCAAATATTGTAGTTTTAGACCCAGGTGAAAAACCTATGGCAACTCACAAGCTTTTTTATTACAGTACATTTTGTGCAGTCCATTTTGAACATTTCCAAAAAATATTCGATTTCAAAAGCCCATCCCTCTGGAGCGAAAGGATCAATACCTTGGAGACACAGTTGTAAATACACTTCAAATATTGTAGTTTTAGACCAAGGTTACCAATAAATGGCATCATGATTACTTTTTTTATTACAATCAATTTCATACAATCCATTTTTATCATTTCTAAACCCGAAGATTCTGAAGATTTTTGTATCATGCTGCCATCTATGATCTAAAATGTGAAGCCTAGAACTAAAGTATAGTTAGAATGAAAAAAAAGTTATAAAATTCAGATATAAAAACTGACTACAATAAAAAAAAGTAAGTTGTGTGCCGTGGATTTGTAACCTGGGTCTAAAACTACAATATTTGAAGTGTATTTACAGCTGTGTCCTCCAAGGTATTGACCCTTTCCTTCCAGAGTGATGGGCTTTTGAAATCGAATATTTTTTGGATATGTTCAAAATGGACAGCACAAAATAGACTGTAATAAAAAAAAGTAAGTGAGTTGCTATAGGTTTTTCACCTGGGTCTAAAACTACAATATTTGAAGTGTATTTACAAGTGTGTCTCCAGGTTGTTGACTCTTGCTTTCTCGAGTAATCGATTTTTGAATATGGCATTTTTTCGAAAATGGTCATCTTTGAGACTCTGTAACTACTAAAGTAAAGGGCCACCCATGGTGTTTTGTATTTTTCTATGTATTACCCAAATGTGTGGAACTACTCCAATAATTATTTTTGTTGCTAGCATATGGTTTAAGCAGATAATTAGGCAGACAAATGACGAAAATCGACGAAAATGACCTTTTTCAAAGGACCCTGACCTTCAAAGCCATGAGTGCCCCACCAAACTAATTATGCTGACATATACCTAGTTAGTATCCATATTTAAAAAAAAAATCATGGAACACTCATGTCCTTGGAAGTAGAAGGATGATATAATGTACGCCATTGGTCCATAACCTCGAACTTTTACCTCTTCTCAAGGTCAAACAAGTCGAATTTAAGAAAAACTGAAATTCACTATTATTTATCATAGCACTACTAACATATCCTGAAAGTTTCAGGGCAAATCGAAGACATCAACTATCACGCCCCTATTCAATTTGGCCCAGTTAAAAAAATGGCTCTTAAGCTCGTCAATTATTCAGGGCAAATAATGTATTTTCACTATAAACTTGCGTTGGACGCATTTGATACGGCATATATCTCATGATTTTATAATTTTTTTTCCCGTCTATATTTTAATGTTGAATTTCAAGTTTTTTTTCCAGAACCTTTTATAATTTTAAATAATTTGAAACCAACTTAATTTCGTTATAACTTGGAAGTTGTAAAAATGAAATTGATTACTTAATTAACAGTTTTTATTAACATAAGTGAAATGTATGTTACAGGTTTGTTATATTAATGAAGTGCTTCGACAAATAGACACGTGCTTCTTCGTACGTGACCATAAAAAGTAACTGATTTTGAGTCTCTTCGGTGAAAAGTCTGGTGATTTTCATCAGCTTCCCAGATTGAAAAAAAAATATATATATCAATGTCAACTTTAATCTCAGTATGCTCAGTTGCACTTTCGCCATCTAGATAAGTATTGCAAGGTGTGAATTGACATAAAGTTTATTATCTAATATTGATAGAATGCGGGCAAAATCAAGGGCAAGGGCTTGGTAGCTCAGTTGGTGTAGCGTTGGATGCGCTATCAGCCACCGCCCAGAAAATTGATTGGTTGGTATATATATATATTTTCAGGTTTGTGTGCTTGGTCAGAGACCCGCTTATAAACCTTCGTCAAGTAAGACAGTCACAACACACACATTTACACGTAGACACACACGTACGTGACAGATGCTGCCATCTATCGCGCGCCACCTCCACAATTTAGACATGTCCCTGAAGGGGAGGGAAATAGTCTCCAGGAACCTGTACCATGACCGCCCACAGGACTTTCGAATCCAGCAGATTTAACGAGCACGTAATCCGCATACACTCGGTGGGTTATCAGCTACCAGGACTCGATCGCGGGACCTTCCGATCCATAGATTGATACTCTGACCACAGGGCGCCCCACAGCCCGCCCAGATAGTAAATGAGTGAGTGTACACGTTTTCGGCTGCCTATTTTTTTTGCCTAATTCAGGAGCTCTAACACAGCTAGTTACACCTCGTAATTTAGAACCCTGGTCAAGTGACGAGGTAAACACCTGAGCGGGCACAAAACGGAACTTCGAGCGACATCGTACTCTAATACCGTCGGGACTTTCGACTCCACAGATTTAACCAGCCCGTATATCGCAGTATACTCGGGCACCCCGGAGGTTTTTAGAGGACTTTTTCTGCCAGCACGAATACGTCTATAGTATGGCTAGGACAAGGATAAAACCGAGAACCTTCTCGGTGAGAGGCTCGTCGCTTTCACCACTCGGGCCGCCAGGGGGCCCCAGATAGTAAAGCATTTTCGACTCTCGTTTGTCAAGCGAGTGGGTCCGTGCTCGAATCTCGGATAAGGCATTATTTGTGTTTTTGAGTACATACGGAGTACGGGCTCGTTAGCATCTGTGAGTCTGAAAGTCCTGTAGGTGGTTATTGCGTAGTACCATTGGTGTAGGTTTTCCCGAGAAAAATGCCGTCCTTCCTCCAGCGGCATGCCTAAATAGAGGAGATGGTGCCATCTCGGAGTAGAAGTCGGACATCCACCCTCTCATGGGTACTGAAAGCCTAGTGCCAAAGGATGCTACTGCAACCTTCTCGCCTTCCAGTCCATGGTCTGGACGCACGACAACAACAAAAACTCCACCAGGCCAGATCGAATATCGCAGGCGTTAGGCGCTGGTTTGATCCCGATGGCAGTCACCGCCTTCCTATAGACGGAAATTAATATCGAATATCCAACTAAAATTCCTGATTATGCTAGACATGCTGATTAAATCTATGGAGTCCAAAGTCCGTACGGCGTTAACTTCCGATGTCGCCCGAAGTTCCTTTGGTTTGGTTACCAGGGACCATGTTGACAACGTTACTAAATTACGAGGTGTAGTTGGATGTGATAAAGCTCCTAGGAGTGGCTAGAAATACGACGTTACGAGGACACGTTTAAATTACCGAATCGAGGAAGAATAGCATTTGATTTGGAGTTGAAATCTTCTGGTTGACCGAATTTAGTCTCTCTGGATTCAGCTAAATATAATTTTTGTAAAATATTTTTTCTATTTGTTTTGTAGATGATTTATGCCTTATACTAGTCATAATCCTTTAATCTTAGTCCTTTGTAATTTTTCCTTTTTTTTTTAACTGACCGCAATGCACGCCTCGTAATTTAGAACCCTGGTCAAGTGACGTACACTATTCCCGAGTGGAATCAAATGGAACTGTAAATGGCGACATCGTAGCAATGCTGGGACTTTGGAGCATATTTAACGTGCGCTCCTTCTAAACGAGATAATATTCGTCGGATACTTTGGCTGCAAGGGCCGTTTATAGATCGGCAGTTATTTTGGAGATGCCTGGACCCGCACCTGAAACCTTTCATATGTCCTCATTTATAGGCCTGGGGCCCATTGATAGGCTACAAGATATGAATTATTTATTATTTTTATTTCTAGGTTCCAACTAGTAATTTTTTTTCGAAAAAAAATGCAATAAAAATTTAGAGTAAGTAATTTATATATTTGTTACTCTTGACTCATACCTTTTATGTTATAAAAAAATATATAATTTTTTTTTTTTGATTATTTTGTCACAAGCTTCCAATTTAATCAGTAACTTCAAGTGCTACAGCCTTTATCTGCATTACGTGATAATATGATTGATATGTTACAAGCTGGATCATACCGATTTGAAGATTGCGTTTACGCGTAGATACAAATAGTAGATACCGTTTCAATGCCAATAGTTAAAAAAGCACTCTTTATTTGAGCAGGTTTATTTTTGTTTCCCCTTTTCCGGGAAGTTTTAATGGGTTTTGTCTCTATTACTCTTATATCAGTTCTATGGTCACGATACCTTTATGATTGAAATGCGTCTTCTGAATCCGAAAGAATAATTGATCACATGAGTCGACATCATAGAGTTAAGGGCGAATGAGATAGCTGGACCGCGGGTCTTCAAACCAAAGTGACTCAGTGTTAATCCAATGAAGAAAAAATATTTTCTAAGCGCCACATTTCTCAGGCTGTATTGAATATATTTACAAACGGATTTCTTTATGTGATATACCGGGTGATCCAAAAGTCAGGACAAACTTTAAAATTGAATAACTGAAAGCAAATAAAGAAAAAAATATGCGGTTTGCACTAAACGGACTGAAAAGAAACCGGGGTTGTGTGTGCCTACAAAAAAAAAAAAATTAAAAAACAATAATAATTGTAGTTCTGCTAGCGACCGACAGATAGCGCATTACTTTTTTATTTCACCAAAAGATAATTTACAAATAAAATAACAAATGTTTACAAGTTACTATATTAGTTACAGTTATTTACAGTAAATGTTCCAAGTGCTATCCGCCATTCAGAAGTACCGCTGTATAAGACGAGTCACCACAAGTGACAATATTAGTTAAGTCACCACGAGTGACAATATTAGTTACAGTTTTTTACAGTAAATGTTCCAAGGGCTGTCCACCATTCAGAAGTACCGCTGTAAGACGAGTCACCACACCGTTCACAGCATTTGGTCGCATTTCTTGCGTTATGGCAGACACATTTTGGTGATGCTGGTTGGTCGCTAAATGTGCACAACGCATTAAAAAGTGTACCTCACTGAAAGATGCCATCCCCCAAAATGTGTCTGTCATAACACAAGAATGCGACAAAATATGCTGTGAACGGTGTGGTGACCCGTCTTACAGCGGTACTTCTGAATGGTGGACAGCACTTGGAACATTTACTGTAAAAAACTGTAACTAATATTGTAACTTGTAAACATTTGTTGTTTTATTAGTAAATTATCTTTTGGTGAAATTAAAAAGTAAAGAGCCATCTGTCGATCAAGTAAAGAGCCATCGTCGCCAACAGAACTGCAATTAGTATTTTTTTTTGCAGCCACACAAAACCAGGTATATTTTTTGTCCGTTTGGTTCAAACGGCATCTTTTTTTTATTTATTTGCCTTCGAGTAATTCAATTTTAAAGTTTTTACTGACTTTTCGATCACCCGGTATTCTTTAACTTTTAGCTTGATGCATCCCAATTCAACTCTTGCAACCACGTTCAAAAACTTGCGAGAATGAGATTCCCTGCGTCACGCCTTTCTGCATCAACGTGGCACAAGACTTGTTTTTCGAAAATTACATGGGAAGCTAACAAAGTAAAATTAAGTATTTGATTTAAATAAGTCAGACTAATCTCCTATAGATTACATTTCGTATATTATAAGCATAGTTTTAGTTTATTTCGCAATGCACATTAATCTGTAGGAAGTGGGACATCTTCTCGATCTATTAGCTTAATGAACCCTAATTCAACCCCAGTAACCACTCCCACTTGCGAGATCGAGATTCCCCTCATCACGCTTTTCTGCATCAACATGGCACATCACTTGTTTTACGAAACTTACATTAGCTATTAGCACATAACAATATGAAAATACATATTTGATAAAAATAAATCAGACTAAAAACCTATATATTACATTTTCCAGCCTTGTATGATTTATTTCATAATGGATATGAAGTATCATAAAGTGAGTTATCTTCGACTTTTAACTTGAGGCATCTCAACCGTGACTTGCCTAGCCCCCGAATCCCGAGTATCCGAAATGTCTTCCCCCCCCCTATAAATTTGACAGAAGGTGCGTCAAGATAGATGACTTGTAGAAAATTATGACCGTTGGAATAGGTGTACTGGTGTCAAAAGATCGCCATCAATTGACGCCAAGTATTAGTCCTGAGTCACATCAGCGGATATATATTTATCCGTCCCCTGAATGGAATTTGTGTATTTCCCCATCCCTCAACTCCTTCTCTCGGTTTGGCTGTATCGAGACGGTAACATTGAAAAAAGAGTGTATCTGTAGTGCTCAATAACTGACCGTTGAAACTTTCTAAAGAAGAAAAAGGGATCCAAACTAATTTTAAGGTTAAACCTGTATTTAGTATCAAACTAAAGCATTTGGATTGTCGTGAATTAGTTCAAGCTTTCTAAAATATACAGTTTCTTAATTACGTAAGAATTGTATTTTAAAATATATATTTAAGTAAACCTTTGGCAATGGTTACATGGCTCTAAGAAAGATTAAGTGTGTGTGTGTGGGGGGGGGGAAGTTGAACTTCAATTTTTTAGGTATAGGTAGAGTAGGATAATGAAATTCGGGTATTCGGAATTCGGGTAGTCGGAGGGTAACCATCTTTGCAACCACGCCCATTTGCGAGAACGAGATTCCCTGCATTACGCCTTTCTCGCAATCTACCATGGCTGGCATCACTTGTTTCACGAAATTAGACTTACACAATAAACGTTATAAAAATAAGCATTTACTTTAAATAAATCAGACTAAACACCTTCGGATTAAATTTCTTTTAATAAGCATAGTTTTAGTTCATTTCTTCAATCTGAGTGCATATTAACCAATTGAGGTCTCTTCGACTTTGAGCCTGATGCATCTCAATTCGACTCTTGTAACGGCGCCCACTTTTGTGAACGAGATTCCCTGCATCGCGTCTTGATCGCAATCTACCAAGGCATCTCTCCACTTCTCGCTAGATTCCGTGTACACGCGTTCCACCTGGTCGGGATTGGACAAGGCGGTGCACTCCAGAGTGACAGTGGAGAGGTCGTGTGTGGGTTCAGTAAAGGTTAATTTCATTCCTGAAATTGATAAAACATGTTAGCTTGAAGGCGAATGAGCACGATGGATCGCGGGTCACCAAACGAAATTGCCTCAGTGTTAATCTAAAGGGAGGACAAATATTTTCTAAGCCACATTTCTCCGGCTGTTTTGAATTATTTTCACAAATGTTTTTTTTTTCAATAAAAATTTATCTAACTTATAGGTTTTCATAATACCACATCCCGGATGCCCCATTTCCGTTGGCTAGCAAACCACTGCGATTCCCGCACCTGTCTCTCCAAAGATGATTACCAAACCTATCGCTGTGCAAACTGCGGTGGTTCCCACATTAACTCTTCGGCGACCTGCCCCGGCAGACCAAACCCCCCAAACAGAGAGTTTCAGGAGAGAGGCGCCAGGAGGCAGCACCAGTCGAAGCCCCGCCTCCCGAGCCTAGAGGATCGTGCCTCGCTATTGGCTGCTCTAAGATCCGTGAAAGACGCCATAGCAGATGTCTTCGGGGACTTAGAAGCCTTGAAAAGTAATGCAGCTGCCCTTGCAGCCACCATAAAACAAGGCAGGCAAGAAGTTGGCCCTGCTTAATATGCTTGCAAATTAGTTGGCCATTCATCGCTAGTTTCGACAAGCCTTGCTTTTTCTTCTGAAACCTTAAACAATTTCACCCCTTATTGGGATACCTTTGATGTGCAGAAAGGACGCTCCGCGTCGACGCTGCAAAAGTTCTATCTCGCGATCTCCGCACCAATTTCAAAAAGTGGGATTATCTGGACCTAAGGTCAGCTATATTTATCGCATAAAAAACCGTTTGTAAAATTATACAATTCCGCCTAAGAAATGGGGCTTACAAAATAATTTTTTCTACATTGGATTAACACTTAGGTACTTTGGTACTAATTCAGTTACTTTTAGCAGTAACGAAGTGAAGAAAAATTTCGTCACTTCTCATGCCTCTCTTTACGGATATTTTCGGCAGTTCGGCAGAATTTTCGTTCTCAAATTTTTGTTCGATGGAAACAATTTCTTCAATCTTGGTTCTCTTGGAAAAACTAAAAACGGTAAAAATGCAAAAGTTTCTTATAGCTTAAAATTTCAAAAAGTAACTGAATATAATTACTTATCGAAAAAAGTAATTGCAACTAGTTATTTTTCATAACTGTAGCAGAGTTACTTTTCATAGTAAGTAACTGTAACAGAGTTTATTTTCATAGTAAGTAACTGTATCAGTTACTTTTCACAGTAAGTAACTGTATCAGTTACTTTTCACAGTAAGTAACTGTATCAGTAACTTTTCACAGTAAGTAACTGTAACAGAGTTCATTTTCATAGTAAGCAACTGTATCAGTTACTTTTTATGGTAAGTAACTGTAATAGAGTTACTTTTGTAATTGAACTGTAAGAGAATTACTTTAATAAAGTACTTTCCAATCCCTGCCCAAAAGATTATCATTTGCCCTAATTTAAAAGGATTAAACTTACTTGTAATGACTTGGTGCTCAAGGCAAGAAGCATTTAAACCTTCATTTCCTTCAAAAACAAAATTGTCTTTTTCTTCACTGAGACAGTTTTCACATGAATCTGTGCAGCGTGGAGAGAGTACATCACCGAAGAAAGGACTTCTCCTGCGAGAAAAGAAATTTAAGTACGGCAAAGCTCCAATTATCCGAAGTAATTGGGATGCAACCACATTAGGATAATCAGAAATTCGGATAATTGGATTTAAGAGGACTCCCTTGGAATTCCACATCTTGAAAATCGTAATGTTATTCCTATGGAGAATATTCGCAAGTCAATTACCGCCACAATTTTAATAAAAGGTTACTAGTTTCTTGTATTATTATAAATAACGAAAGGAGTAGATTCTGTAAAATTAATTTGTTTTGTGAAAATCACATATTTAGTATTTTTAATAATTTTTTGAAGTTAGAACTAATGCGAACTCCATTTTTTACTAACTTCAAAAAATTATTAAAAATACTAAATATGTGATTTTCACAAAACAAATTAATTTTACAGAATCTACTCCTTTTGTTCTTTACAATGATACAAGAAACTAGTAACCTTTTAATAAAATTTTGGCGGTAATTGACTTGCGAATGTTTTCCATAGGAATAACATTACGATTTTCAAGATGTGGAATTCCAAGGGAGTCCATAGAATTTTATTTTCAGTTTATTATAGAATCTTGGTTTTATAAAAATTTTAATTTGGCATTTTACAAGATGTAATAATGTAGCTGAATCATTTTTTTTTTTCAAAAACCCCCATAAGTCACAATTTTATCAAAATTTAGTTTTTGATGTTCTTTAATTCATCCTGTGTAAACACATATTAAGAGTACATGAGAGGAACAGCTTGATTTATTAGGAGTCTTCTCGTAATCGTGTCTGCTTGGCGGACATTGGCGACAGAAAAACGGTTTCTCTCTTCTTCTCTTGGTCCAAGCGTCGGAAATTAAGCGGTTTTTCACCTGTAGTCTTCATATTCTGAGGATCCTGTTAATCCAGTGATTTGCACAGCCAGGGGAAGTAACCAAATATAACATTTTGGGGAGAAACCCGTTGCTGTTAATAGGGATTGTTAGCCCAATAAAGCTAAGGCATTAGTTTTGGAATCACCATTTCCACAGAAGTATTTCTTTGCCATGTTAGCCCTTTTTCTCCAGGTATGAGAATCAACATAACATCGAAATGAAACACATTTGAAACGAAAATGTTATCTAGTTATGAATGTCTATGTTATATATTTTTGAAGTTTTAAAATAACAAAAATAGACAAGATTTTAAAACTTTATCAATTAATAATTAAATGAACTGGGTGTTATTTTCTTTTGAATTTTGTTTTCAATTGATGCTATGATGTTTCCAAAACCTGATGAAAATAGAATAACATGGCAAAGCAAATCTTTTGCAAAAGTTGTGATTTCAAAACTAATGCATTAGCTCTATGGGGCTGACAGTTCCTCTTAAAACAGTTTTTTTTCCAATTTATCTAAAACTTTGTTCCCTGGAATTATGGTATTTCTGAAAAAAATATAATTCAATCGAAAGGGAAATCAGTTTGAAACTAAACTTACGATCCAAGAGCAGTCAGCATCATATTTTTAAATGGACAATACATCTCAACTTCCATTGTGTTGCCTAATAATAAGAAAATCATAGAGTTAGGAAAGAGTATAGAGCGGACTAAGAGTATAGAGCGGACCATAAACGCTCAACAGAAGCAGGCTAGAACGGTGCATCTTGGGATATCTCAGTGCCAGTTTCCATAGTTTCGGCTACTATGTTAAGCCCATTTCACACCTGCACAACTACTTGCAACTGCAACTCGCAACTTGTGGTAACCTGGTTTTTCGGGTTCCTCAAAAAATTATTTATCTCACAATTTGGCAAGTTTCATCTTTTTGAAAGCAAACTTTAATCAAACTATAGGCATCGTTTGCATCAAACAGAAATTTATGTTTCCGAACTTCCTTAATTAGATCAATTTTCATTTTTGCCATCCATTTACTACTCATTTTTAATTGCGCAGATTTTTGCAAGCAAGGAAAGTTGGCGCCGTAAAAAGTAAACAAACAACCAGTTGGCGAAGTCTAGTTCTCTACAATGCAGCCAAGGTACCCTAATGCAGCCTAAGAAATACTGAGTGCTGATTGGCTAAGGGTACATGCAACTGAGATTTTTTCGTGCTTGCACGAAAAAATCTCACGACTTGAGTGCAACTTTTTAATGCACGGTGTCCTATGGGAGTTGCACGGAGTTGTGACAAGGTGTGATTGTGTGAAATGTGCTTTATGGGCAGTCGCTCAAGAAACTGCTAAAGGGGTTTGTCTTGGGATACCTCAGTGCCGGTTTGTTATGAGCAGTAGCTCTAAAAGCCTGGCAGGCCGGCTTCAAACCATTTGAACTGATAGCCTCCTCTACTACTCCTTCCTAACGCTATGTAAAAATGCATATAAAGGTTACAAAGTTCTGCTCGTGTATTCTGGTGGATAAAACCATAGGTAGTAGAAGATTCCCCTTAGGGGAGAATGGGTTCGCTGGATCGTGGGTCTCCAAACTCAAGTGTATCAGTGTTAATCCAAAGGAGAAGCCACAAGAAGGAGAAGTCCTAACGCTGCGTACGATTTCGCCCTCAACAGTTGCGTTGGGTGCCTATTCAGGAATCGGCTCGTCACTTGACTGGGGTTCTAAAATATGACGCCCGTCGCCAATAGCCTCATGTAGCTCTAGTGCGACAATAATTAAAACATAACCAAACCAAGAGTTGTAGAGAATTTAATTCTTTTCAATAATATATTTTATTTTATCCATAAACTTTCAAATTTTTAGGCAGTTTCAGTGATGAGTGAAGAGGGGACTCTCAGTCCCATAGAGCTAATGCATTAGTTTTGAAATCGCAACGTTTGCAAAAGAATTGCTTTGCCATGTTAACCCATTTTCACCAGGTAAATAGAATCATGATAACATCAATTTAATAAAAAATTTAAAAGAAAATATCATAACATCCGGTTATTTTATTAATACTTAATAAAGTTTTAAAATAGTGGCGCTATTTGCTGTATTTTTTTTGGCATTTAAAATTTCAAAAATATATGTTATCAAGTAACTAGGTAACATTTTCCTTTCAAACTTGTTTTCATTTTGATGATATGTTGATTCCCGTACCTGGGCAAAAATAGTTAACATGGCAACGCAATACATCTGCGGAAGTTGTTATTCCAAAACTAATGCATTAGCTCTATGGGACTGACAATCCCTCTTATATATACACTTATTCTATTTAGAAAGTCTAAATAACACTGATATCCATTTTGTAGGCACGTTGTTACTTTAGTATTCTATCTATTTCATTTCATTCGTCTAACCCCAGTGGGAAAACGGAAGTATTTTCTTTAAAATTGCTGACTTTCAAGAGCGGATATCTCGAAAACTATACAAGATATTAAGACACTTGAGGGATGAAGCTGGTAGGAAATTTAATCAACTTTTATTTTGTGCATTACAATCATATTGCTAGAACGCATAGTTTTCGAGACATAAGCAAAAAACAGAAATATGGGACATTCAACCCCCCTCCCCCCCTTCGGCACAGGGGCTGGGGGCGAAGACTTTTGATATGTTTACCTCCTAACTAGTCTAAACAATGTTATGAAGGCAAAAATGGTGTTCTCAACGTTCCCTCTTTAACTCCCTTCGTTGCCTGGACTATAAAGTAGAGTTCCCTCTCAAAAAAACTGCGTTTTTTCATCTATTACAATCAATTTTGAAGTTTTAGTTACTAATATCCCTCATCGGTGGCAGTAGTAAAAGCATATTCAAAACAAAATTAAAGAGGGAAGCTATTAACTGTTGTGAAATTACGTCTTTACCGCTATTCAAGGTATAATAATATTGGTACTTAATACAAATAAATTGTTTTGAAAAAATAATTATAGTTCAAGAGGATTATTTTAAAATATATTTAGTTTTCTAGTCATTCTTATCAAAATTGGAATTTTGAAGTTGGCTTTTGCCACATTGCAAAATTTTTTTTTTTTAAAATTATTCAAATTCCAATGCAGTTAATTATTTCTCAGTATTTTCCCCATTATGTATATGTGAGTATTAGAGATACAAATATACAGATTCGGGATGAAAAAAAATCATGCATTGCAGGGTTAATAATATAATTGGTGTTGCATATAATAAGTATGAATTACAATGAATGGTTATACTTACCATCACCATTAGCATCACCATTATGTGCGTAGAACAAGAAGAAGAGGCAGACAATTTTCAATGTCATGATCATATTCCTTTCGGGCTTAGTACATAGAAAAATTTATTTAAACCGCATATAAAACAATAATGAATATTCATTTTCAGAACAATTACAACTGGTCTTAAAAGTTAACCAATTGAAAATATTAGCAACTTCAGACATGTTCAGTTTTAATTAACATTTAAATGTACGGATGTCCCAAAATAGAGTACCTGTTTTTAAAAGTTTATAAAAAAAGAAATGGATAGAGATATTAACACAAATTCTTGCAGAAAACGAATGTCATGTCTTAAATTTGATATGGAAGACTTAATAATGTTACTTATGTTTGTTACGTTAATATGTTATCACACTTTATTATGTTCAATTTAACCCAAAAGATGGCGCTTTAATACATTGTGTTGGCTGTATGAAAGAACTAGGCATGCGTATACACACAAAAAAAAAAGGACATGTGGTCAGAACTTTTCTGAACACGTGTCGTTCTTTTCGGTGTATACGCATGCCTAGTTCTTTCATACAGCCAACACACAGTATTGAAGCGCCATCTTTCGGATAAGTTGAACATGATAAAGTGCACTAACATAATAACGTAATAAACATAACTGACTTAATAAAGTGTTCTATATCAAATTATAGACATGGCTCATTCGTTTTCTGCAAGAATTGTGTTAATATCTCTATATCCATTTCTTTTTTTTATTAACTTTTGAAAACAGGTACTCCATTTTGGGATACCATGTTAGTTTTTATCAACGTATTTATATGTAAAGTTTTAATGTCAAAATTTTAATCAATATTTTAATTTAATGTTAAATTTTATATAACATTATAAAGTTTTATTCAACATTTTCAATATTTATCATGATATTTAATCGAACTTTCTGGTAAACTGGCCATTTAATTTTCGGTCATAAATGCAATTGAAAACTTTATTGTTTCATGAGCCAAACATTTTACAAATTTTGTATGAAACTATAATTTTAAAAAACACAGCCATACTCTATTACCGTCAAAGCGGGTATCTTTGGCCACGGAGGGTAACTTTGGCCACGCGTCGGAAAAAGATTTGTTTCTTAATTTCTCTTCATAAAATGATCTCATCTTAAATTGTTTTACATTTTTGGAAAGGTGGAAATATCGCCTTTCATTTCATGTAAAAAAAAATATCATTCTAAATCTGGCAATACTACAAATGCTGTTTTCATTCTTACGAGTATAAAATGACAAAAATCTATCTCTTCCAACTTTTGTCTGGAACACTTAAAAAAATATTGAAAATATTTAAATAAAACACTCTATTCGATTCTTTTATTAATGAGGAAGAATATTACACCATTTGTTTTATTCTAAGTTGACTAATTTTTATGCTGTATTTAAATATTTGTAATTGGGAAGCTTTTGCCGATGAATGCGGGTAACTTTGGCCATAGATGTAAATATTTCTTTATGGAACTTTGCGCTTTAAAAAATTTATGTAAAAGTGTATTAAGTTTAACTATTTTTGAAAAAATTCTTACTTTTATGATTACTCATTTTTTAGATATTTTTTTTTTTTTAATCTCATGATTTTAAACATTAAAAAGATAAAGATAGAATGCAAAATACGTATTCCACTCAAAATCGCAAATGTCGAAAGGTAAACATTTTCAAATTCCTAATTATAAATATATTATTTTTCACCTTTTATAATAAAATCGTTTGTTTTTTACAAATATATTTGTTATTAAATCTTGCTTCAAAAAAGTTCTTTTTTCCTTATTAAAATAGAAGTTTATTTTTCTTTCTTTTAAGCGACAAACAATACTAGTATTCAACGTGTAATGCCATTCCATGAAGCACTGCAATGTAAATGTTAAGTTATATACCATTTTAAATAACTAATATGTCTTATAACTTTGTTATTTTTGGTTTTAAAGTTTTAATACTGCTATTTAAATCGTTAACACAGCTTTTAAGGATGTTAAAAAGTATGTTTCTTATGTATTTCTTGGGTGGCCAAAGTTACCCGCCCGGCTCCTAACAGTGTCTTATTTTTTAAAATTAATACCAATTTTTTATTAATTTATAAAATGTAACAAAAATGCCTGAAAATTATTCCTAAATGTACAATACTTAGAATGCATAAGGATTTTTAAGTGTTTAAATCGTTAATTCGAAGTTAAATTTTTCTTCTTTTGTGAAAAAAACTATGATTTTGGCCAAAGTTACCCGCACTGACGGTATTCTTCCAAATTTTTACTGCAACACAAATTCATCAAATTAACGTGGAAAAGCATTTCTTTTCTTCATACAATAACTTTTTAATAATTAATAAACTGATAATGGATAGTATAGTTTAAAATTCTATTTTAAAAAAAAAATAACAAAGATTTGTTTCCACCATAAAAAACTTTATTACTCTGTTTAGCGATACATATGAAAGGAGTGTGTGACTTTACTATACAAGTTTAAATAAATATCTACTGAAATAGTTGGTGTTGCCAGTCTATTTTTAACAATATAAGATACCTTCAGATGAAGCTGATTTAAGGTTATGAGACAAATTTTTTAAACTACGTCATTTTAGTCACAATAAAATCATTTTTATGCGAAATTTCTTTCTTTACAATACAATACAATCTTTCAATAATTAATAAACGGATATGGATTTTTTAGTTTAAAGTTTTCACCATTTTTTAAATAATGGATATTTGTTTAGTAGGCCCGGGCCCAAATTTAGGAGCCCCTAAATTTCAGTTTCTATTATGCTAAATGCTGTAAATCCCCAAAATATCAGTAAACTAAAAAAAAATAATAAAAAATTCGGATACTCCACATAGTTTTTTGCTCAATTTTAAGTGAGTGATTGACCCAACGTTATTGTTCTGATCGATGTTTGTAAGGAAGCCAATAAAATTGTAGCAAAATTTTATACATGGGTCATATAGCGCCATCAATTTTTGGAAATCATACCTAAAATTTTCCGTAAAGGGTCCCCAAAATAGGTTGTGCCTATAGCTTGAGATTTCCTAGAACAGGTCCTGGTTAAGGCAGCATAGGGTGAAACAAGCTAATGATTTTTGTATACAGAATTCAAAACAAGTATAAAAATTAAACTTACTCACAGGATAGCAGCTGACTCTTACTAAACAATTAGCTTCAATACCGTATCTGATTTATAAATTCTTTCCAAGACCTCGAGAGGGTTGCACTTGGCATGAAACGGTTGGCGGCAACACATTGGGGGGGGGGGGGGGGATTTCTACGATCCAGCCAATCAGGTGAATGGATTTTCGCAACCCTCACACAGCAGTATTTGCAGAAATCCTAGAAGCTAGAGCATAACATTATTGACTGCGCATTGACAAACTTAAAAGGAACACTACATAGTCATAAACATTAAGGAAAAATGCAAAATACTTGCAAATATCAAGGATATTCTTTTTACAAATGATGGAGGAAACGAACATGACAAAGAGTGACAGCGATATTTTTTTTTTAACTTATACTACAATACAATATCGTGCAGTTCGTTTTGCAATGTATCCTTTTTTACCCCTTCTCCGGCGGATGTATTGTACACAGCTAACTAACCATGGAATCCATGCATTGGAAAGCTGAATAACTAAATTAGTAAGGTCGCGTGCTATGACAAATGACTGTGATTGCGCCCTCTAGAAAGGAAGGGCGTAGGCTATATAGCCCATTACCCGGCTCGCCAGAAGAGACACACAAAGAAGGACGCCACAAACACATAGGCAAATAACAACATTTATTGACAAACACAAACATCCATGTCTTTACCGGGATTCGAACACGACCCCAGCAGCTCCAAAGGCTAGTATACTAACCATTGCGCCAGTGAGCCGGCAAGATCGCGTTCTAACTATTTTGTATAGGAATTACTACTACTACTACAAAGAATAATAATAATAATAATAATAATAATAATAATTATTATTATAATAATAATAAAAATAATAACAATAACAATAATAACAATAATAAGAACAATAATAACAATAAACAACAATAACAATAATAATAACAATAACAATAATATGATAATAATGATGATGATGATGATGATGATGATAATGATGATGATGATAATAATAATAATAATAATAATTAATAATTAATAATTAATAATAATAATAATAATTAATAATAATAATAATAATAATAATAATAATAATAATAATAATAACAATAATAACAACAATAATAACAATAACAACAATAACAATAACAATAATATGATAATAATGATGATGATGATGATGATAATGATGATGATGATAATAATAATAATAATAATTAATAAATAATAATAATAATAATAATAACAATAATAACATTAATAACAACAATAATAACAATAACAACAATAACAATAACAATAATATGATAATAATAATGATGATGATGATGATAATAATAATGATGATGATAATGATAATGATAATGATAATGATAATGATAATGATAATAATAATAATAATAATAATAATAATAATAATAATAATAATAATAATAATAATAATAATAATAATAATAATAATAATAATAACTTTTATCATCACAAAAACAATAACTACAAAATAAAGCAAACGAACGCCAAGGGGAACCATGGAAATCTCGTATAGGCGAAACAGAAAAATAATTATAAAATTTAAACAGACACACACACATGTAAAACAGAGAAGGAAAGAAAATTATAATAAAAAAAAAGCAATAACATCTGCTTAACAAAATATACAGGAAAGTTTGGCAATAAGCAGCACAATAAAAGAAGGTTAGGTTTGAATTATCGTCGCACTAGAGCTGCACGAGGGCTATTGGCGACGGGCGTCGTATTTTAGAACCACAGTCAAGTAACGAGCCAAAAACTTAATAGGCACCCAACGCAACCGTTAAGGGCGACATCGTACGCAGCGTTAGGACTTTGAAGGATATTTAACGTGCACTCCCTTACACGGGATATTATTCGTCGGACATTTTTGGCTGCACGGGCCGTTTATAGGTCGGCGGCTATTTTTGGCGATGCCCGGACCCGAACCTGGGACCTTCCGCATGCTAAGCGAGTGCTTAACCGACTGGGCTCCCCAGCCCCAATAAAAGAAGAAAAAAAAAAAATAATGAGCTTCAATAAAGTGAGAAATAAAGATCTAAGTCGTCGATATTTTTTAAAATATTGAAAAGTGTACGTTTAAGAGTAGTACAATTATTAATATTTATTAAATCGATGGGAAGTCTATTGTAAAGTTTAGGAGCAAGGTAGAAGAAATGTTTACAAAATATACCTTTATGGAAATTTGGGATTTATAGAACATCATTTGATCTAGTATCTTGTACTATCCGACAGATGGCGCTTCAATACCGTATGTTGTTGTAGGAAAGAACTAGGCAATATGCGTATAAACCAAAAACAAGGACACTTGGTCAGAACTGTACGTTTCTGACAAAGTGTCTTTCTTTTCGGTGTATACGCATGCCTAGTTCTTTTATACAATTAACATACAATATTGAAGCGCCATCTGTCGGTTCAAGTGAACATGATAATGTGTAATAACCTGTTACGTAATAAACATAAGTAACATAATAAAGAGTCATATCAAATTACAGGCATGACTCATTCGTTTTCTGCAAGAATTGTGTTAATATCTCTATCCGTTTCTTTTTTTATTAACCTTTAAAAACAGGTAGTCCATTTTGGGACACCCGGTATATTCTAAAAGACTCCTATTTTAGAAGATTGGGTAAATACTTATTTCCTAGGTAGTCCATTTTGGGACACCCGGTATATTCTAAAAGACTCCTATTTTAGAAGATTGGGTAAATACTTATTTCTTAGGTAGTACATTTTGGGACACCCGGTATATTCTAAAAGACTCATATTTTAGAAGATTGGGTAAATACTTATTTCTTTGGTGCTTGTTTAGTAAGTGTCACTATGAGACAGTCCGGCGATTCTCACCGCGACATTTTATCCGATAACGACATTGGCATGGACACTAATAACCGAATTCCTTTAATCAATTGCCTATTTAAGGATTAGAATGATGAAACAAATCAATATAAAAATGAGCTACATTTAATGAAGTCTACTCGACAAATCTCAAAACGACCCCAACTATAAAAATACATCTCTTCATAGAATCATGCAATTGAAATTTCAAACGCACACTGATATTATTGACACTTGACAGTCTTACTAACGATAAAAATAAAATCAAATGTTCTTGCTCTCAACACAAAGCCTGTCTTAAGAAGGATAGATTCAGGTCCCTCTCTAAAGGGAAAAAAAACTAAGGAGTGCCTGATTGTTTACAACTGGGATCCTTCTGCTTCCTTTTTTTTTATTAACGACATTCCACAAATGCCTGATAAAACCATCTGCAGCTCTTTTGCAGATGACACCGCCCCCTCGCGAAGGACGACCTCGGATACATCAAATTGAAATGACAAAAACACATCAAAAATAATTGAAAACTGGTTCATCTCCTGGAAAGTTCAACTAAATATTGATAAAATCGAGGCCATTTACTTCTCCAAAAGCAAGAAAAAACTAAAGGAAATCACTTTCTACGGTCAAGCTATCCCTTCGTCAAGCTCCGTGAAATACCTCGGTGTCATGTTTGACTCGAAACTAATCTGGAAAGCATACATTAATTATGCTAAGAAAAAATTCCTTAAATGCAGATACACTCTCTGCCAACTCATCGGATGGAACAGTAAACTCTCAACCTACAATAAAATTCTAGTCTACAAATATTACGCTTCATCATAGCCTACGCCAGCCCATGGGGTTTCTCAGCTAAAAACCAGCTTTAACAACATACAAGTCCTTGAAAATAATTTGCTAAGATGGATCACAAAAGTAAGATGGTTCATGAGAAATGAAGATATGTTTTGCACTTGACATCCCAAGTTTTAAAACTTTTACTCAAGAGCTTGCTCTTAAATTTTTCATATCTATTGAAGATTATCCGAACATCGAAATCCAAAACATGCAAGACTATGATACAAACATGACTGCAAACAAGAAAAGACCAAGAGCTTTCTTATCCCTTCCTGTTTTTCACTTCACTATAAAAAATACTGTATAAAACGCGTGTGAAAAACAAAGTCCTGACATTTATGGCATGTTCAAAGCGAGCTCTCTCTAGTTGCCGTAACATGCGGTGATTCTGCTACTGAATATAGTCTGGTGAATCCCATTAATACAGACATATGTACAATGAAACAAGCTTGATTGTGCTTTAAGCCCTTATCAGACGATACGGTCATCGCTCGTCAAAAAACTTTTGGGACAGCAAACGCGTCATCCAGAGACCGGCTACGACATGCGTGACAATACAGACTCAATAGCAGTACTATCGCGGTATTGGAGGAGTAGGTAGAAGGAGGAGGCTCGGTCATGACGTCACGACTGAACTTCGTTTTTGATTGGAGCAGCCGTTCGCTCAGCGAAAAAGTAGCGGATTTTTTCACGTCGACTCCAAAAAACTCAACCAGCAAAAGTTGCTCGAAAAACCAGTTTTGGAAATGGCGTAGGGACGTCCCTGAACGAACGAGCTCTCGTGTGATAATGCCTTTATGCGCTGTACAAGTGTTTATTAAACAAGGACAAGATATATTTTTTAAAAAAAATCCTTGGTGAGTATTGGCCACAGAAAAATGGCTCTCAGTTCGCGGTAATATGCTATAGTATATGCCGAGTCTGCAAAAGCATAGAGCCTCCTTGGGGAACAATGATTACGATAACAATTTAGGACCAGCGGTCAGAAGGCGTTGATTTAAAATTATGGGTCTAAATTTGGATGTTAAGTTGCTGTTGAAAGTTTTGTTTTTAATTAATTAATTTTTTTATGGTTCGGGGGCTTGTTGGGTTTTAAAAATAATTCATTCAAATACTGCCCAAACTAAAATAAGTTTCCAAAGATAACATACATAAACAAATCTACAAGAAATTCTATACAAGAAAACAAATCTACTAGAAATTCTCTACACGAATCTTATATTTTAGTTCTATTTTCAAATCAGTTGCTGCCTCTAGTCCAATAACATTTATGTTTAGTATTCCTTAGCTTCATACTGGCTTTTAGAAGCGGATCTTCTGGACTTTTTTAAAATTTATTGTTACCAGTATTTTTAAAACATAATATAAAATTAGAAATTTCAACTAATTACAAGTTCAACTTAAACAGTTTTAAATATATATTAAAAATAAACCAGTTTTTCTTTTACGGGAAAGCAGGTAGTTTGAAAATATTATATGAGTATGAGTGCCGAAATAGTGCGCGGGCTATAGCATGTTAAAAAGCGCGCTCCCTTTAGTAGCCGTAACATACGGTGACTACGCCCACTGATTAAGGCCCTTAGAATCCCTTTAATATAGACATACCCTCAATGAAACAAGCGGGATAATGCTTTATGCACCGTACAATGTGCTTATTAGACAAGGAAAAGATAATTCAAATCTTTTTTTATTGGGTGGAATACTATAGCATGTTAAAAAGTCCGCCCCCTCTGGTGGCAGTAACATGCGGAGAATACTGCTACTGAATTAGTAAAAAAAATCATAAATATAGCATATGCACAATGAAATAAAATGGTTAATGCTTTATGCGCTGCACAAAGCGTTTATTGCATAAGGTCAAGATAATTTAAAAAAAAAAAAAACCTTGGTGAATACTACAAAATGTTCAAAAGCGCGCTCCCTCTAGTGGCCGTAACATGCGGTGAAAACTGCCACTGAATATAGTCTAGATAATACCATTAATATAACATATGCACAATGAAACAAGCGGGATAGAGCTTTATGCGCTGTGCAATGTGTTTATTCGATAAGGACAAGATAAAAAAAATCCTTGGTGAATACTATCGCATGTTAAAAAGTGCACTTCCTCTAGTAGCAGTAACATGCGGTGAATACCAATGAATATAGTCTAGAATCCCATTAATATAGGCATATGCACAATAAAACAAGCGGGATAGGGCTGGGCTTTATGCGCTGTACAAAGTGTTTATTGGATAAGGACAAAATAATTTTTAAAAAAAATAATCCTTGGGGTGAATACTATAGCATGTTAAAAAGTGCACTTCCTCTAGTAGCAGTAACACTGCCAATAATATTGACATGTGCTCAATGAAACAAGAGGGATAATGCTTTATGAGTTGTACAACGTTTTTTAGACAATGGCGAAAATGGTTTTCACGTGTGTCTGAAACTACTATAAAGCTCGAATTGAAAGAGCTACCTATGTGCTCCAAATGCGGGAAACGTAACCTATTAATAATCGGACGCTATATTTAGATTTTCAAAAAAATCATACAAGTACAAAGGGTAGTTCCATATTGTTAATTATATGAGATTGTTGATGTGAAGTTTTTTTTTTTCTAACTTTCTCTTGACCGAAAATTGTTTTGGGATGAATAAACAAAATTTTGGTTACAAAATACGAGTTCGCAATGTTCTTGTACTTGAAGCACAAATAAATTTGTGTGTGTTGTTTTTTCAGAAACCTCAGAAGCCCAGCAGCTTTAGATTAATTTTAAATATTAAATAATAATAATTTTTCGATTTTTCGAAAAGTTTATATGGTAATTTTTGTGAGGTTAAGGAATAATAACAAAGTGTTGAAAAGTGTACAATTGATAAATATAAATTACTTTTACTTCCCTTAAAGTGTTAATTAATCCAGCGGTAGTTGCTACGTTTATAATTAACATGTCATTGTCTTTAGCACGACTTTCTTTAACTTTTATATAATTTAATATAATTATATATAAAATGTAATCCAATTTTATAATTAGATTAATATTTGTTATTCAAAATACGGCATTCGTATTAACACTTTTTTGTTTTTAGAGTGGTATTTTGACGAAACTGATAATCTATTGCATAATCTACACACGAAAACATGGTAAAATAAAATTCACTCCCAAAATTTTTTTATGAAATAAATTGACTCTAAATTTTTCACTCTTGTATTCTCAGATGCTTAAAAATTGATTTTAGCTCTTTTTTGCAAATAAAAATGTGAAAAAAATTATTGTTATAATTTATTCTTAATTTTTGATTCCAATTCCCCCCCCCCCCTTAAATTTAAGTAAAAAAAAATATTTTTTCGCCTGTTTTTTACCATTTTATTCTGGAGGCATAAGGAATCTATTTCACAAATTTTAGAATTTTAGAATGAAAAACAAAGCGCTGAAACTGAAAGGATTATCAAAAGTACGCAAAGTGCTCCCCTAATTGTTTTGAGCAGTGAATAATAATAATAAAAATGAAGTTTTGTATGTATGTGTGTCTTATAGATTCAAAACTAGACATTTGTTTGACTCGTAACTTGGCACAAATGCGTATATTTCGTACTTAAGTTACAGATAGGAAACTTTCAGAGCTCAAAATGTTCTATTTTAGAGAAAATTCGAATTTTTTGAAAAAACTACAACACTTTGGCTCAAATCCGATCATTTTTTTTTTTACTTTCCTGATGCCATCTGCTGAAAAAATTAATTAAAACTTTCATCTATAATAATAAAAATGAAGTTTTGTATGTGTGTATGTGTCTTATAGATTCAAAAACTAGACTTTTGTTTGACTCGTAACTTGGCACAAATGCGTATTTCATACCTATGTTACAGATAGGGAACTTTCAGATTTCAAAATGTTCTATTTTTAGAGAAAATTCGAATTTTTTGAAAAAACTACACCACTTTGGCTCAAATCCGATCATTTTTTACTTTCCTGATGCCATCTGCTGAAAAAATTAAATAAAACTTTCAAAGAAAATAAATAAAATTGAAAATGTTTAGTTTATTCTGTTGCCATTACTTTCAGAAACTAAATTCATTATTTGAAAATAATTTATATGTTTCAAGTGAAGTAATTCCATTCCAGTCTTCATTCCAGGATTTATTGAGGGTTTAGTTGATGTTTTCTTCATTGAGGGTTCTGTTGATTTCAAATATGCATATTTAAACAATGAATGAATGGTTAAGCTATTACTGAACTATTATGGCTAATAAAGGTCATCGCACTAGAGCTGCATATTCGGGTTTTATGTTTTTATTTTTTTAGCTAAATACGTTGCCAATCTCGCCGTATACAGGAACCTCTCTATTCTCTTTCCTACATCGATCTGCGTGTCCCACGGTCCCACCTCTGCCGACGAATGTTTATAAGCAGGTCTCTGAACAAGCTCCTAAACCGGAAATACATGTACAAATCTACCGCCTCCCAGGTGGTCACGTGATCTACGACCACCCTAATAGTTGTGATCTCTATGGTCGCGACCCACTAGCCCGAAAACGCTGGACTACACAATAAAAATGCTACAAAATATTTTGAAACCCCTTTATTGCAAGATACATGACAGTTGTCATCCTAACAGTATTCCCTACATTTGAATTACAAATCCAACGCATTTATCACAATAGAAAGTAGAAACTAAAATGAAGGGGCGGGCCTTGGGGGCCTTTCGTCTGGGTCCCATCGGTCCGGTAAGGAAAACCTAACGCATCGCACTTTTATTTCCCTCCCTTCATGAGAAGTGTAGATTCTCTGCACTCCGCTTTCGGCCTCACACGTTGCCACATAAGCGTCCGTGACGTCATAGTACTCTTCATCAGCCTCGATGCCTTCTGCCAAAGAGCTGCATACGATAGTCATTGAGGTGACTTTTCTGCCCAGTACGGTCAACTTCATACCTAAAATAATAAGATATAAAGTACAGCTGTGGAAATAAAAAAGTACCCACTAGTGATTATTTTGGCCGTTAGTCATCCTATAGAATCGGACCTTTTTGACATTGCGAACAATTAACATTCTGAGTGAATTGCATGACACAAAATTTGCATAAGGGGCCATCTTCATAATAAAAATACTACTAACTTTAAAATTTCCAATAGCAACACCCCTTTTTGAATCCATATTTCAAATCTCTAACCTATGTTAATACGAAATGCCAAATATTGTTAGTTTTTAAGCATTATTAGAGGAGTTAGAGACGTGCAAAGTTTAGGTCCCCATAATGTTAAATGAGTTGCACATAAAAAACTATCCCGATCTATAAATAATTAAGATAATGAAACGAATCTTTTACTGAAAAGAAATTATAATAACCCAAACAAAATGCATTCAATATTGGGGTATTTAAAACAATTTTTATATTTTTAAATAATTATTATATTAATTTTTAAAAAAAATATCAATGGAAACCCCTTAATATTTTTAAAGAAATAAATGTAAGACAAAAAGTTGAAGCGAAATCCCAATTTCTAAAATTTTTTATTCATAATTTGCAGAGTAAATCACAAAATACTTTTTAATAACCCTTTAGGGGACTGTGTATAAGAGCACGTGTGTAATTGATAAATAAAGACGGCTTTGCATGCATGCTTGCTTGTCATTTTAGAGATGGTCCCCAAAAGGTCCACAAGTGATTCGATTGAATAACTCGTCAAATATTCATCCAAATGTAACGAAAACTTAGATTTAAGAGTTTTCAAGAGTGCTTAACATTTCTAAGTTATTAAAATTGGGTGTTGCTATTGAAAATTTTAAAGAACGCAATATTTTTAATATGAGGACGGCCCCTTATGCAAATTTTGTATCGTGTAATTAACTCAGAATGCTAATTGTACCCAATCTCAAAAAGGTCCGATTCTATTGGGTGACTAACGGATGAAATAACCTCAAGTGGGTACTTTTTTATTTCCACAGCTGTACAGGGTGAGGCTAACAAAACCGGCCCCGATCTAGAGATGGGAATACGTAGAAATGCTTGGCGAGAAAAAATCTTGAAGCCGCCTGAAACCTGTTTTTGCATTGATTGGATCGGATTAGCTTCACATTAGAGCTACGCCTACTCATAGACTAGTGTTGAGTTCAGATCTTGGTTCGTATTGTATAAAGACGTCCCATAATGCAAATTTTGTGTCTTGCAATCAATTTAGAATGTTTTGTATTACCAAAAACAAAAAGGTCCTATTCTCTAGGATAAATAACAACCGAAATAACCACAATTGGGATTTTTTTTGATCAGCCCTACAAACCTTGTTTATATTTCATTTCAACTAACTTTTCTAACCATAGCGTAGTTGCCGGCAAATAAGTCGCCAAGCGTTTGTTTGGGCTTAATATATTAGAAGCGATCAAAAGCTTCAGTTAGCAAACCTGTTTTTGTATTGGTTTTTGACTTGTCAACATTTGTGTCGTATTCTTAACTCCACCTCGGGGCCGGGGTTTGCCTCATCCTGTAGATGCTAACTGGAGGGCCCATTTGGCTCGGCAAAATTAAATCTCGGCATACTTTAACATCCACAGAGAGCTCAGAGTCATTGAAATCTGTGCGTCAAAATGGATAGCGAGAGTCGCCTAGATGGTGCCACAAAAAAATGACTCTCAGTTCTGGGGAATGTGCCGAGTCCCAATGCATGAGAGAAAAAAATAATAATAAAGTAGGCCTAGTTGGTTTTAATCGCAACTTATTACGCTAACAGTCTGCTCACTGTACCGGGTGCGGGTTCGATTTCCCCCTTTGCCCTGGGTGTACTTTCTCGCCTCAGTAAAAGTTCTGTGTGTGTTTATTTGACGAAGGCTTATAAGTGGGTCCCTGATTAAGCATACAAGCCGGGAAAATACATGTATGCCAACTTACCTATCTAATATGTGCTGTAGAACTCCAAATGTCCTAAGCAATAGAGACTTAGCCATCATTCGGATAATCAAGAATTCGGATAATTGGATTAATAGGAAGAAAGGGTATCTTCAATCAATGGGGTTGCTTCACGCCGGGGATAACAACAGCTCCAACGGTTTGTTATCATTTGTAGCCTAGAATTACTTACGTTTTGGTATTCGAAAATGAGTTTTCTACGAACACTTTACTTAATAAATTTTTTAAATATACCAACTTCTTGCTGTGCTGTTGATTGTAAAAAAAAACATTTGTTAAAGAAAGCTTTCATAAGCAGAAAAAAAAGCTTTTAATCTATATCGGTAATTTTGAGAGTGAAATTGAAACAACCATCAGGCGCGTTTGCATGAGAAATCAAATCCATGGATTGAAGAGCAAACTCAGCAATTTTTCCCTCTTTGGGATTTTCTCCCGGAAAGAAACCGGACAGAACCGGAGTGTTCATTGGTGGGTCTCGCAAACCTTCCAATGAAGGAGGGTGTGATGTTTCATACCATGGATTCGGCCACAGACTATCATTTGGGTTAAAAATTCTGCTCGACCTCTTTTTCCCCTAATGGGGATTTTGGTATTCCATGGATTAGATGGCTCATGTAAACGCGCCTATAAAGGAAATCGCAGTACGTGAACCAAAGAACCTATGAATTCCTGTACGGAACCAATGAAAACTAGAGCGTTATATCATCTGATACATTTCATTTCTCAAAGTATTGTTGGGTTGTGACATCATGTAGTTCCAACTTCGGTCTCGTTAAGGGGTCATAGGAGTCTTAAAAATGTGCAAAGAAGGTACTACAAAACATAGTTTGATCTTTCCTGTCATTTTTGAACTACTCAATGTATAAGTATAACTTTTTATATGTAATTCTACAAGATTTATTTATTATAAAACAAGTTTTAAAATTTATGAAACTTTAGACAAAACTAAAATAAATGATATTAAACATGAAGCTATTTGAACCCATTGTGATTAAGCTTGCGCGGCAAATTGTGAGGTCAAAATTGAAAAAATGACCAAGAAAATGACTTTATATTGTACAAATATGTACAAACAAAGACTTATACCTAAATTCTCAGCTCAATTTTAATTAGAAATTATTTTTTAAAAAATTTAAAATCAAATTATTTAAATTTTTATTAATTTTTTTAGAAAAAAGTTATTTAAATAATTTCTAATTAAAATTGAGCTGAGAATTTAGGTATAAGTCTTTGTTTGTACATATTTGTACAATATAAAGTCATTTCCTTGGTCATTTTTTCAATTTTGACCTCACAATTTGCCGCGCAAGCCTAATCACAGTGGGTTCAAATAGCTTCATGTTTAATATCATTTATTTTAGTTTTGGCTGAAGTTTCATAAATTTTAAAACTTGTTTTATAATAAATAAATCCTGTAGAATTACATATAAAAAAATTATACTCATTTATTGAGTACTTCAAAAATGACATGAAAGATCAAACTATGCTTTGTAGTATCTTCTTTGCACATTTTTAAGACTCCTGTGACCCCCTCCTGTGACCCCCCAACCAATATCGTGATGTAAAGCGCATTTTGAGTGTAGGTATGGTAAATGAATTTTCCGGTTTGTGTGCTTGATCAGGGATCCTCTTATAAACCTTCGTCAAGTAAGACAGACACAGACAGAATTTTTTATTTACACAGAGTAAGAAAAGTACCGCTCCCGGTACAGTGCGCAAACTGTTAGTGTAATGGGCTGCGATTAAACCCACTAGTCCACCCGGACTCCAGGTGCTGTTTCGGCAGTTTGATTTATAGTTTTTTGTAATATTTTTTTAAAAGTAAAATTATGTTAGAAATATGGTAACAAAAAAGTTTATATGAGATATAGGAACTTTTGTACTCGGCCTATCTGTTTCCGCTGGATGTCTAGTAATTTTTTTGTGTGGTTGATCTTGGTTTTTGGCACTGAGGTTTAAAAATTTGAGGGTTATTCGAGCTCTTTCCCATTTAAGTTTGTAAAATTAAAGATTTTCAAACCTTACTTGTCACAAGTTGATTTTGAGGACAATAGGCCTCCATGTCCTCAGTCTCGTTAGCTGTAAATGTGTGAGTCCCCTCTTCTCGGCCTAAAATTTTTTCTCCATATTCATGGCATATGAGCATTCCATTATTATGCCTATGCAAAGGAAAACACAAATAGGTTTCTATTAGTACGCTTTGAATACACGAAGAGAGACTAAAAGAAGCAGGGTGGCCCGTCCGTGGCCGAGTGGTTAAGGTAACCGCCTCAGGATTCACCCTTCTCAGGAGTGCGGGGGTTCGAATCCCACTTACTGCCAGTACTCCTATAAATCGGATATCTGGACTGGGAAAGAGTAGAAAATCCAACTCGTGACGGATGGGCAACGAGTACAGGGTTGTTTTAAAATAACGCTTGCTAATCGGAGTGGTCTGTAGCTTGAATGAATAATCCAAATACATCAAAAATTGAGACAACTAATCAAGAAGGGGGAAAAAGAATGGCATCATAAAAAAGACAGAATCATAAAAAAGAATAATCATAAAAAAACAAACTCGTCTCCTGACTAGAATATAAATTAAGAGGCGCAGCTAATTACGGCCAACACATCCAATTACGCCTCGTAATTTAGAACCCTGGTCAAGTGACGAGTTTGTTTTTTATGATTCCATTCTCTCCCCCCCCTTCTTGATTAGTAAGTGTCTCAATTCATTCAAGCTATAGACCACTCCGAATAGCGAGCGTTATTTTATAACCACCCTGTACACTGGGACAGACGTGCTCGTTAAATCTGTGGAGTCCAAAGTCCCGACGGCGTCAGCGTACGATGTCGCCCGAAGTTCCGTTGGGTGCCCGCTCAGGTGTCGACCTCGTCACCCGACCAGGGTTCTAAATTACGAGGCTTTATTGGCTGCATTAAAGCTCCTAATGGAGGCTAGAAATAGGCATCCGGAAACGATTACACTACTACACATCAGGGTAACCAATCCCATTTTTCGAGTATAGGGATGTGGACTGTGTTTCTAAATTACGATGCCCGTCGACAATAGCCCTTGTGTAGCTCTAGCGCGACGATGATTCAAACTAAACTAAACTTGACCAGCATTAGAGATTGTTCGGTTAATTTGGTTAGAAATAATGTGTCACACTAAAACTACGCATGGGTTATTGGTGCAAGGGGGTTAATTTTTGATGGCGTTCATCAATTTCAAGGAATTTCTTTTCAGTCTTGACTTAATCGTCAATATACAGGGTGGTTATAAAAAAAAGCTCTTTATTCGGAGTGGTCTGTAGCTTAAATGAATAATCTAAATGCAAAAAACTCTGAGACACTTACTAATCAAGAAGGGGGAAGAGAATGGAATCATAAAAAACAAACTCGTCTCTTGACCAGGGTCCCAAATTACGAGGCGTAATTGGATGTGTTGGCCGTTATTAGTCATAATTGGCTACGCCTCGTAATTAAAACCTTGGTCAAGAGACGAGTTTCTTTTTTATGATTCCATTCTTTTTCGTAAAAAAAAAACTCGTCCCTTGACCTGGGTTCTAAATTGCGAGGCGTAATTAGCTGTGTTGGCCGTAAGTTGGTATACAGGGTGGTTATAAAATAACAAGTGGTCTGTAGCTTGAATGAATAATCCAAATGCAAAAAACTTTGAGACACTAATCAAGAAGGGGGAAAAAGAATGGAATCATAAAAAAAAAACTCGTCGCTTGACCTGGGTTCTAAATTGCGAGGCGTAATTAGCTGTGTTGGCCGTAATTGACCATAATTGACGACGTCTCGTAATTTAAATTCTGGTCAAGAGACGAGTTTGTTTTTCATGATTATTCTTTTTTTGATTTTTTTTTAGGATTTTGCCTTTTTTTATGATTCCATTCTTTTCCCCCCTTCTTGAATAGTAAGTGTCTCAAAGTTTGATGTATTTGGATTATTCATTAAAGCTACAGACCACTCCGAATAGCGAGCGTTATTTTATAACCACCCTGCATTTATTCAATAATAGTGAACCCGATGCAAGTTCGAAATGCCTTTCAGTTGAGAAACTGTTTCGAAACCTTAAAGAAATATGTGCCTGCTAAGGCAATGAGTAGCTTAACATAGTAACGGTGGATTCAACCAAAATCTTCCTTACCCCTTTTCGTTATACAAGTTATAGAGCGAGAGCCCAGAGCCACCAGAGCTAAGTCATTTTCTAATGGGGGAAATGTATCGGATTAGGTTCGGTTTTCATTTAATTTTATATACATTTAATTTTCGTTTAATTTAATTATCTATTCGGAGTGGTCTCTAGCTTGAATGAATAATCCGAATGCAACAAAAATTGAGACACTTACTAATCAAGAAGGGGGAAGAAGTAATGGAATCATAAAAAATAAACTCGTCTTTTGACCTGGGTTCTAAATTACGAGGCGTAATTGACTGTGTCGGCCGTAATTGGGCATAATTGGCTACGCCTCGCAATTTAGAACCCTGGTCAAGCGACGAGTTTCTTTTTTTTGTGAATCATGAAAAAGAAACTCGTCTCTTGACCAGGGTTCTAAATTACGAAGCGTAATTGGCTGTGTTGGGCGTAATTGGCACTCGTAAATTAGAACCTTGAAAGAGTATCTTAGAATTTTTTTGATTAGAATTTAGAAGATTTTTTATGATTAAATTCTTTTCCCCCCTTTTTGATTAGTGAGTGTCTCAATTTTTGTTGCATTCGGGTTATTCATTTGAGCTACAGACCACACCGAGCGTTATTTTATAACCACCCTCTACACACTAGAGTGGACCGACGGCCAATTTGCAGGTATCGGGTGCAAAAAGAAGGTAAATTATTAGGTTAGTAAGTTAGTAATGTAAAAGTAGGTAAATAATCTTAAGTTAACCCTGAGTCATTTTCTCAAGGCTGATTTTTAAGTATGTTTTAGAAAATAATGTTAAAGGTTAAATATAAGTTTGCCATACACTTTCAGTCGGCCGAAACTTTTCCCAGACGCATCATCAAGCGATTCAAGAAAAATCATCTAGCGATTTGGTTATATAGCTCGTCAAATATTCATCAAAAGTAACACAAACTTATACTTAGCGGTTTTGAAGATTGCTTAACATTTCTAATACACAGGGTGGTTATAAAATAATGCTCGCTATTCGGAGTAATGAATAATCCAAATGCATCGAAAATTGAGACACTTACTAATCAAGAAGGGGGGAAAAGAAAGGAATCATAAAAAAAGATGGAATCCTAAAAAGTAATCATAAAAAAGAATAATCATGCAAACTCGTTTCTTGACCAGAGATCTAAATTACGAGGCGTCGTCAATTATGGCCGATTACGGCCAACACAGCTAATTACGCCTTGTAATTTAGAATCCTGGTCAAGTGACGAGTTCGTTGTTTTATGATTCCATTGTTTTTCCCCCTTCTTGATTAGTAAGAGTCTCACAGTTTTTTGTATTTGGATTATTCATTCAAGCTACAGACTACTCCGAATAGCGAGCGTTATTTTATAACCACCCTGTATTAATATTGGATGAAGTCGGCCCTTTATGCAAATTTTGGTAGGTGGTAATGCTTTTCATTCCGTGCCACAGGTCCGGGTTTCATGGGAGGGGTTCACTCAACCTTTTATCTCTTAATAGGGTCAATAAAATGAAGACCAAGCATGTTTGGGAACTGAGCAGTGGGGTCCCTCGCTCGGTTGACCACCTAACCGGGACATATGCCTAGCATCCCAGAACCCTTGGTCATGAAAGGTGAGTTGGGCACGGCAGGCCTTGACCCAGTAATGAGCTGTAGTGCCAAGGCGTTTAGTTCTTAGATAAGGATAAGTAAACTACGGGATAGCTGACAAAAACTTACACCATTACACCCCTTGGCACACCCCTGGGTGAACGACAGGACAGCTGTATTTCCTTCTGTTCTAAAAAATATATATAAAAATACATATATAACTATACATTAGTTTTTAGAACAACACAAATGAAGAGTAAAGGGGAAGAACTCCTTGACTACCAAGAAATCTTCCCGTTTTCAGGTCTGCTTGGCGGACATTGACAACAGGAAACCGTTTTCTCTTTAGTTCTTATCTCGGTGTCGAGCGTTTCAGAATTGCCACGAGAGCAGAACCAAGTGAGAAACCGTTTTTTTAAACACAAGTTTATATGATTACTCGCTATGGTCGCCAAAGAGGCCTGTTACGGAGAGATATCCAGTCAAAGGGGCCCTGTTTGTTGGCCATATATGCTATTTGTTGAAAAACAAATCTGAAATGAAGTCCATGTTGGAGGTTAGAGCTAAACATAACTGCGAAATAATAACTAGCGAAACATTTTGACGAGAACAGAAGAAGAAGACTTTATTGATCACACAATCAGGGTTTTTATATACAAGGTTACCACTTAAATTTACATAAACCGCAGTACATACACTGCGGTTACAGTTAAGCTGTCTTGACCGAAATAAATTAAACAAGGAGAATTACTTGGCTCCAACATACGGCCCCATCGGTCAAGAAATAATTACTCATTTACTAAATTTACAAACATCAACTAACACAGATTGAAATTTTGTTTTCATTAGAGCCTTAGTGAGAAAATCTGCAAAGTTCTTTGAAGTATTAACATATTTCAAATCAAAAACTTTATCTTTTAACAATTGCCTTACAAATTGGTATTTCACATCAATATGCTTCGTTTTATTACTTTCTCGACCATTTTTGGTAAAGTAAATCGATGCCTGATTATCACAGTATTGAATTGGAAGCATATCTGTAAAATAAATTTGATCAGAAACACGTTCAAACCAAATCAGTTCTTTGACACTCTCGGTCAAAGCAATAAATTCACTTTCCATTGAACTCAGTGCCAGGGCCGTAACTTATAGGGGGGGAAGGGGGGGAGCCTCCCCCCCCAATAATTTTACAAAGGGCGCCATTTTGGGCGCCGTCAGGCGCCCCCTTCAACTTTTTTAACAATTAACTTTTTAACAGTTATTTAACAATAATACGTAATTGATAATTTATTTTCCCTCAATAGCTTTTCACTGGGACTATTTTCGAACCAAAATGGCACCATGTGAATGGCGCCCTGCCGCAGGGCGCCATTCACATGGTGCCCCTGCCTAAGGTTTTATAATAAACAACAGAAGCTTAAACTGGTATAAAGAACATACTGGTATTTTTATTTAAAAAAATAACGGAAATCTTTCAACACCCTCCTAAAAACAGCTTTGCTCTCTACAGACGACTTAGAACTTTTCGCTCGGTCACTCTCTGCGGGGGTCCAATGTGGGCCCTTATTTTATAACCCCCTTCAGCTACTCAAGCAAGCATTCTGAGTATGGGATTTCGTAAGACTTTCTTTGAACGGTGACGATTGGGATCATTCGAACTTGGGTTCGTCCAGACTAGGGTCGCTCGATAGATCGCCAGACAGATTGTGATGTCTCTAAAAATGTCATTTTTATTCGCCTTTTACGTGCGTTTCGAAATATTAGAAGAAATTTTTTTTTAATTTTTGATTTAATGGAATATCCATACGGCTAGCTGATTGTTGGGACGAAGTATAATGTATAAAAATTGCATTTAAAAAAAGGGGGTCGGATTATGAATGTCCAAAATTTCCACTTGCACGTCGAAAAACTACCGATGGGAAGAGGCGATGTCGTTCTGCGGGGGGTCTCTTGAAGCGTATTTTTTGGTGGTGACCACTGATTACGGACAATGGGCTTTATCTTTGTCTGTCTGCACGCAAGTGTGCTTTGTTCACATTCCTAGTAAAAGATATCTTTTAGGGGGGAACTGTATCTTCGAACCAAAAGGCCACCCAAATAGAAGCCATAAACTCACGGGGTCCAATTTAATTACTCTTCTTGCCCTCTAGTGGGGGGAAAGGAGTCAGCCCATGTCTGATATGGTCAGTTGTAAAATAAAATTGTCGTTGGTTGTTCTTATACGTAGCTATTGAATGTTTATTTTGTTTCCTTTGCACACGATCATGGATGATATCATGGATTTGGGGTAGGCTTTTTAACGTATTTACATGTTGTTTATGAGATAAAGCTAATTTTATCCACTTTTTCTCTTGCTTTTCCAAAATTAAATATACCTTTAAAAATAATAGTTTCATTTTCGTTGGGAATGAAAATTAGGTAAGAAATTACTATTTATTCATTTTATTATCATTATATCAGTTACTTATTAAATGTATCATTTTAGGGAGTTAAATTGTATCAATTTTTTTAAAAATATGTACTTGTACATAAAAATAATCGAAATGAGAGAATAAAGAAAACTCATTTCATAATTATAAATAGGAAATGACAAATGTAACTTTTACAATTAAATTGCGTGCAAAGCTACTTTTCGATAATTTCATGAATCAACAATAATGTTTTTTTTTGCACGATTGTATAGATATATGCACTGTTGCTATAAAAATTGTATAAAGGAACAATTAATTTGGAATCTAACTCGTTTCTATCGAATACTCTATTGCAAGGTACTTTTATAATAAGCCAATAATTTGTATGTTTAAATTTATCATAACTAATTCAGTATTGTTATTTTATATTAGGTTAATTCATTTTTACCTAATTTACAAATTAATTGTTAAACAATTAAATTAGTCATTAATAATACTTTAATTTGTAATTAAAAATATTTCGTTAGTAATTGTAATCGTTAATAATGATGTAATTAGTAATTAATAATGATGTAAGTAGTTATTAATAATTATTTAATTAGTAATTAAAAATGGAATAATTAGTAATTAATAACTATTAATTACTTTGATTAGAAAGTTAAATTAATGCATAAGTACTAATTAATGTAATTAGCCGTTAATAATGATTCATAACTGACTCCAAAAAAAAAAAGAGGGCGCCGAAACGTGGTCCTCCCCCCCCAATAAAATGTCCAAGTTACGGCCCTGCTCAGTGCTATGCACTTTTGCTTGCTCGACTTCCAAGTTATAGGAACACCGCAAAAATAAACAATATATCCACTAATCGAATGTCTATCATTTGTCTTACATGCCCAATTGGCATCCGAATATGCACAAAACAAAGAATTATCAATGCAAGACAAATTAATTTTATAATCCTTAGTGGAAAAAACGTAATTTAGAATATCTACAACAATTAGCCAATGTTCAAAATTATAACCATTGCAAAATTGTGCCATGGTATTAACCGAAAAAGCAATATCTGGTCTAGAACGATTAGCTAGAAATGATAGACAACCTATTAGAGTACGATAAGGAAAAGTTTTCATAATATCATTTTCTTCAATTACACTTACTCTAGCAGGCAAACTATAACCAACCTTAAAAGGTAAGCTTGGATTACTTTTTGGCAAGTCTTTAAATTTAACTTTTAATTTATCTATATAAGTTCCTTGATGCAAGTAAGTATTCCCATTAATTTCTTCAAAATTTACACCCAAAAGATATTTAACTTTTCCCAACTCTACAATATCCAATTTACTTTTAATTAAATCAATAGCATTACTTAAAACATTTTGATCTTTACCAAAACAAGCCACATCATCTACATAGACAGTTAAGACAATATTATTGTTTAACATATAGGTACAATGACACCAGTTCAGTTTCTCAAATCCTAGGTCTTTCAGAATTTCGTCCAAAGTATTGTGCCACTGTCGACCACTTTGGTGTAAGCCGTATATGGCTTTCTTAAGTAGACAAACCTTATGTTCTTCACCTCTTGCTACATGTCCCTCAGGTTGGCTCATGAAAACCTCTCGGTCTAGGTTCCCATATAAGTAAGCAGCTCTCACGTCTAACTGGGCATGCAACCAACCTAGCATAGACACTAATAATACAAAGAGAAATTTGATTAGAGAAAAATTTACAATAGGTGAATACACATCGAAATAGTCTTTATTCTTGGTTTGTGTAAATCCTCTCGCAACCAATCTACTCTTGAATCTTTTGACATTGTTTTTGTCGTCTTTCTTGATTGAAAAAATCCACCTACTACCAATGATTTTTGCATTTGGTGGTGGGTCAACCAATTCCCATACTTTTCTTTCACGCATAACGTTCAACTCCGCTTTCATGGATGCGTCCCAACTATTTTTATCAGGAGAAATTTGTGTTTCATGAAAGTTTTGCGGGATTTCAGTTAAGTACGTTTCGTTAAAGATTTCATGCAAAGATTCGTCAAAATTACTTAAACACGAATTTTCATCACTTTTAGGTTTTTCCTTTACAACACTTGCTTTAAAGTTAAAGTTTTTAGGGTCAAAGGGTATTTTATTTTTATTACAATATTCTTTCACATCGTTAAGTGATTTAAGTTTAATCTCACTATTTGGGGGATAATAATTAACGTAAATCTTGTTACTTCGATTTCTAGGACTTTCAACTCTACGCCACTGATCAATATTTAGAGGCGTTGGTTTATCAGGTTCTGGTTCACTGTCATCAGAAATCTGATAGTTATCCATTTGAAAATTTACATTACTTTGCACTTTTGAATCACCAAATAATGATTTTACCCCATTTTTACTTTCATCTACACGAACGTGTATTGTTTCAATTACAATTCGTTCATTAGGGAGATATACTCTATATCCTTTACGTTTAACTGCATAACCAATCAAAATCCCCAATTTTGCTTTAGGTTGTAGTTTATTTCTGTTAACTTTAGGTACATGAACATACGCCAATGATCCAAACACTTTTAGGTGTTTAATGGATGGTTTAAATCCTTTCCAAATTTCTATTGGAGTTTTACCTTCAGTTAGTTTATGTGTGCATCGGTTTCTAACATAAACAAAAGTTTTTAACGCTTCAGCCCAAAAACTAGGTTTTAATCCGCTGTCCTGCAATAACGATCTTATCCCGTTTAAAGCAGCGTAATTAAAGTTTTCGGCTAATCCGTTCATTTCCGGTGAATAAACGGTTGTGCGTTCGGCTTTAATACCCAATTCATCTAGGAATTTCTCGAATTTTTTATGCACGAATTCCATACCGTTATCACTTACTACAGTTTTTACCTTTTTGTTAAGTTCACGCTCAGAACGTGCCAAATATAGTTTGAAACAATTAAAGACTTCACTTTTCTTTTTGATTACAAAAACATCCACTTTACGTGAATAATCGTCAACAATTGTTAAGAAATATTTATGACCACCTATAGAGTTAACGGGAGAGGGTCCCCAAACATCACAATGTACTCTCTCGAGGCATTCTGTAGTTTTACGCTCATACACATGGTTTCTTTTAAATGAGGTTTGATTTGATTTTGACACTATACAAGTTTCACAATTTTTAGTTGCTTTAGTTAACTTTAAATTTTCTAAACCTTTTACGCTTTCCTCAGCACTCATTTGCTTTAATAGAGGATAGTTAACATGGCAGAACCTACGATGTATTAATTCACTATCTAACTTAGCATGCATCTCAGAATTTACATTAGGCTTTTGAACTTTAGGAAATGCATATATTACATACAATTTATTTTTAACTTTAACAGTTAAGAAATATTTACCATTTGGTTTATAAATAACCATTTTTGAATGTCCCCACTCTACTGTAAACCCAGCAAGATCCATATTTGCTCCTCCAATTAGATTACGTCTCATATTTGGGGCGTACAACACATTAATAAGATTCATATTTACGTTACCCGAGACGTCTTTTACGATCAGCGGAATTTCGCCCATTCCAGTCACTAGAGAGGTAGAATTCTTATCTCCGATTAGAGCTTTCGTCGGCGGCAGCTGCTTGAAGTTCTGGAACAGATTTCGATCGTTGCAGAAATGCGTAGTTGCAGCAGAGTCCACCAGAAACTCAACCAATCTACCGTCAGTGTTAAATGCTCCTGGACTTGCACTATCTTCTGTTTCACTGTAGAATGTCTGTCTTTCTTCTTTCTTCTTATTGAAGCACCGGTCTTCTGTATGGTTCTTCATTTTGCAGTACGAGCACGGCCCCATTCTTTGACGTCGGTCATTTTCGTAAAAACCTTTTTCTTCTCTTGAAATCGTGGAGGGTTCCAGTACGCGACCACTGGCATTTTGGTTGTTTGATCTTGGGATATTCTTCTTGTAAGATCTTGACTGCTTACTGGAGTTAGAAAGACAGGCGTCTGCAATGATGGTATCGGATAGTTCATCTTTTCGTTTCAGCTTTATTCTCCCAGATTCTGTCACCAGTTCTCGTTGCACTTCATCAAACTTGAACTTGTCATCTTCTAATCGATACAGAGTCTGTACTACACTGTCGTATTCGGTGGGTAGCCTTCGTATCATCTGGAAACACACCAAGAGATCGGGTATTTTGAATCCAGCTTCGTCTATCTGTACCTTCTTCTCGTATACTCTTTTGCAGAAAATTCCAATGGTTTCCTCCTCTGGGTCAAATCGTAGCTCGTTGAACTCGTCCAGTAGTGTTGCTAGTCTGGCTTTACTTTTCGGCTCGAAATTTGATTCTAACGCTTCCCAGGCTTCTTTTCCATCCGTGGTTTGGGATATCAACGTCTGAAACTTTGATTCCATGCCTTGGTAAATCGTAGTATACGCTCTTGTTTTCCGAAGATTGTAGTCCCGCTTCTCACGAGCAGTAGCGTCTACGGCAAGCTCCTCTTCTTTACCAGTCACAAATTCCCAGCATCCTCTATCCATCAGGAGGACTTTCATGTCTTGTTTCCATCGGACGTAATTAGTGCCGTCTAGTCGAGGGAAAGATACGGTTGATGCGAAGTCAGCCATAGTCCAAGACAATTTATCGCTTACAAAGTATTTCTTGATATCAGTTACGTTTAGTTTAATCTTTAAATTTTAGAATTTTACTTAAATTCGTAATTGACTCCTCAAACACGCAAATCGGCCCATAACCTGTTGGAGGTTAGAGCTAAGCATAACTGCGAAATAATAACTAGCGAAACATTTTGACGAGAACAGAAGAAGAAGACTTTATTGATCACACAATCAGGGTTTTTATATACAAGGTTACCACTTAAATTTACATAAACCGCAGTACATACACTGCGGTTACAGTTAAGCTGTCTTGACCGAAATAAATTAAACAAGGAGAATTACTTGGCTCCAACAGTCCACTTCATCTGTGATATTGTTGTTGAGTTCTGTCCAGTAATTCTCACCAGATATCATATAAAGTACTAGATTGGCACATCACGTGACCTCCAATGCTAACGACAGAGTCAACAAGAGGAGGGGCAATTTGGCCAGTGTTGCCACCACTTTAAGGAGAAACGAAAGAAAAATTTAATTCTAAAATTTCAATAAATAAATAAAATAAATAAACCCATAAAAATAAAAGCTGCATTTGAAATATTTTTAGTGACTTTAAAAAGCGTGAAACGCTTTCTAGTATTTTTATAATATTTTTTTGTAATTTTAGAAATAAATGGTATTTTTTCGTAGCACTTTTCTCATTAAAGTGATGGCAACACTGGCCGAATTGCCCCTCCTCTGTAGTCTCCATAGGCGTCTCGTCGTTTGGTGGTCACGTAGATCTGCCAATCTAGTACTTTATATGATATCTATGTTCTCACCTAACAACCTTTTGAAAAAAATTGCAGCCTCAATTTTACATTTACTCTTAAAGTCTACCTACGCCCTACAATAAAGACAACAAAAAAAACCTATTCTTTTATAGAGTCTTCAATTCCTTTTCTTAAAAAGTATAAATTTTTTTTAAACTTCGATTACTCTTTAGAAAAAAGTTACCAAGGATTTTTTTTTAACGTTCCATGGACTGAAACTTGTACAGATCTTTGGTAATCTTAAAACGCAATTTAAAAAAAATCCCTGAATTTATGTGGATTGCTTTGATCTGACAATGACATCTTAATTTTTAATTAGTATTTTGTTTAAATTTTATTAATTTAAATATATTTTACCAAAAACAATTAAAAACAGACTTGGTTCTTAAATTATTTTGTTACTAATTTTAAAGTATGAATGTTTGGATAGTATATAAAATATGTAAAGAAATCTAAATGCATAATTTAATGTAAATGTATAAATCTTATATCTATGTAAAGAATATAATAGAAAGTCGGTTATATTCAGGACATTATTGATAAATGGGTGATTAGTTTGTATGATAATAATAGAATTTCAGTTCAATTAGGTATTCAGTTAAGAGGGTTGAAAACGCATGTTAAATATTGCATAAAATTATTATTTTAATTGCATTTTTATTTTTCAAAATACTTTGGCCCGTAATACTTTCACGCGTTTATAAGTTCATTCAAACATATAGAATTAAATTTTGGATTAAAAAAACCGAAGAAAAAATAAGTGTGTACAATACTTGGATCAGGAAACGAATTGTGCTCAGTTACAGTATGACGTTGAAATATGGTTGTTTCAGAAATATGAGACTAAAAAAGGTTACACAATTCTTACGATTTTATAAATGTATTCTGCTTTATGAATTCAAAATAATGAATACATATAAAAAATAAGTTATGTATTTTATGAATTTAAAATAATGTGCATGTATGTATACAAATAATTGAAAGGAATGGAATGAAAGGGATTATTTTGATGAATTTGTAATTATTTTATGAATTCGAAATAATGTAAATATATGTATACAAAAAAATATTTGAATGGAATGTGTGGGATTATTTTATTGAATTCGTAATTCTTTTATGAATTCAAAATAATATGCATACATGTATACAAATAAATAATTGAATAGAATGGAATAGTGGGATTATTTTAATGAATTCGTAATTATTTTATGAATTTACAATAATGAATGAGTATACAAATAAATAATTGAATAGAATATCTAGGATTATAAATGAATTTGTAAATAAATGAAACAGTAATTTAGTTAGTCTGTTTCAAAAGTTATCAGAAGGAGTACGCGTTAAGCCACAAAATTTTACTGAAAAAGTTTGATAAAAGTTCAGGTAGTAAAGATCAAGCAGGTTTAAATAATTAAAAATGCAATGATTCACAAAGAAAATAATTTTGTTTTTATTTTAATAGTGAAAATTCCACACACAAAAAAGCTGTCTCCAAATTATAGAGCTTGTTAAATTGATTTTCTCTACATTTTTGAGAAAAACTATTATATCGATTCTTAACGCGATGAGGTTATTTCAGATTATGTAACTCTTTTGTTTCAATTTGTATTCTTCCTGGGATTTTATTGGTTGTTTCGATATTTCACTTTAAAAATTAACCCTCTAATGCATAATGTCATATTGCAACAAGTAACATAATCCACTTTATTCTATTGAAGTAGAGCTCCCTCTCGACAAATCTGTGTTTTTTCATCTATTATATTCCATTTTGAAGTTTTAGTTACTAATAACCATCATAGATGACAGTAGTAAAAGTTCATTAAATATTAAAGAGTGAAGTTATTAACTGTTGTGAAATTACGTCTTTGGCAGAATTCAAAGTATAATAATATCAGTACTAAATACAAGTAAATTGTTTTTAAAAAGTAAAATATATTTAGTAGTTTTCTAGTCATTCTTATCAAAATTGGAATTCTGTTGTTGGTTTTTGCCACATGGCAAGTATTATAAAAATTGAAATTATTTAAATTCCAACGCAGTTATTTTTTTTCAGTATTTTTCCCATAATGTATGAGTATCAAAGAGATAAATATATTTTTTCGGGATGAAAAAAAATTCATGCATTACAGGGTTAACATTATGTCGTCTACTATATTTCGATCATTTAGAGTTGCTTACGACAAAATCGTTTTTATTCCTATGATTTATTAAACTTTATCTGTCTTACTTCGATTACATTTCAAGTATACAAGTGTTATCAATACGACAATGTTGTTAGAAAACTTTGGTTAAGATGATATTTTATCTTATGATGAGAAATTAAGCGAAACTGTGGGCTGCAATTTAAGGTAGGCGAATACCCAAAATTCTAAAATTTTTACTATTACTTTAATCTTTTCCAAATTTGGCATAGTGATTTCAAATATGATGAACAATGCTTTTTGGGCAATTTTTTTATTTAAATATAATTGATTTATTTTAAACGGTGTTTTTCAACTAAAAAAAGGGGTTTACGCCAACACTTCTAGCATCAAAAATTTTACATTAATTTACCTGAAATTTTTCACAGATGCTATTTCAATATATATCTGTGCCATGAACCTCTAACATCTGGTGTGAGTATACAAGTTTTTTTTAATGTCCAAGTGTAAGTTAATAGGAAAAAAATCCTTTTTTTTGTGGTTAATTTATAACATTTTTCTTAATAACTTTTTTTCTTGTAATTTGTATGTAACTCTAGAGGGTCATTGCATGTATCAGTTCAAAACGAAGAATTTAACACATCATAAATGTTCATAGGATGAAAATTCAATGTGGTAGACTTGTTGGCGCTAACCCCTTTTTTTAGTAGAAAAACACCGTTTAAAATAAATAAATTATATTTAAATAAAAACAAAAGCCTAAATAGTATTATTCATTATATTTGAAATCACTATGCCAAATTTGGAAAAGATTAAAGCAACAGTAAAAATTTTAGAATTTTGGGAAATTGTGGGTATTCGCCTACCTTAACGTGATTCACGAAAGGAGAAAAGCAAAATTAGAGCTGTACTGAAATAAATGTTTATATACAACACTTCATTAAGGTAAGGAAACATTGTATGTAGTGTTATAAACAAATGTAATTCTGAAGAACCAAAAAATGAAAACAATACCGTTGGAATTGTTGCCACACACGACATGAAACATGCTCATTAGAACCTACTATTTTTGAAGAAAAAAAAAGTTTCAGAATTTTCACTATTAATTTTAATAAAATGTATTGTCCGTTTTTTTTGTGATTCAAGACATTTTTAAATCTTTACATCTTCCAAGGTACCCTACATCTTCCTGATCCTACACCACAACTTTTATCAACTAAACCGTTCAATGAAATGTTGTGACTCAAATTGCATTCGCCTGAACTTTTGAAAAAGGCTATAACATTCAGAACATATCTTCAAAATTGCGCATGAAAAATGAGAGTATTCACTAAGAAAAAAACGTATATTATTGGCTCAAATAGTTTTTTTTTTATTGGGGCAAATTTTATTTTTGTCATTTGTTGGATTTATTGGAACTATTTGTGCCAAAAATCTGCGTTGTTTCCTTCGTGAGTATTATCATAGACTATAACTTACAAAAATAACTCTAAGAAATACGACTTTCTAATTTATTATCCAAAACATATTTTTTTGTACTTACCATCACCATAAGCAGAATGTAAAAAGAATAAATGCAAAAATAATAATAATAATTGCAAATTTTACTTTTGTTATTTGTTGGATTTATTGGAACAATTTGTGCCTATAATCTGCGTTGTTGCCTTCGGGAGTATTCTCATAGACTATAACGTACAAAATTACCTTTATATGAAATACGAATTTCGAACTTATTATCTATCAAAACATAATTTTTTGTACTTACCATCACCATAAGCAGAATGTAAGAAGAATAAATGCAAAAATAATACGAATAAGTGCAAATTTTACTTTTGTTATTCGTTGGATTTATTTTAACAATTTGTGCCAATAATCTGCGTTGTTTCCTTCGTGAGTATTCTCATAGACTATAACGTACAAAAATACCTTTATGAAATACGAATTTCGAACTTATTATCTGTCAAATTATAATTTTTTGTACTTACCATCACCATAAGCAGAATGTAAGAAGAATAAATGCAAAAAGAATGCGATTTTTAATATCATGATTGTAGACGTTTAAGCAAATGCAAACAATAATAATTAACAAATTTTGTGATGACAGCTATAACTAAAAATAATAATTAACAAATTTGTTATGATACCTCTAACTTAAAATAATAACCAATCAATTTTTTATGATACGAGTAACTGAAAATAAAATTTGAAAACAAGTACTGTTAAACTTGACCAACGTATTTATAGTAACCAAGCACTGAAAAAGTAAATAAACCTAAAAACCATGGAAAATGAATGGCTAAAATCAGATTGCGATGCTTGGCGAAACAAGAGCTGTGCGAAAGACGCCAAATATATGTGATAAGCCCAAACAAGCCGGAAAGATATTTCTATATGTTCACTTTATGATATCTCGTTTTCTTTTTAAGAATTGTAAATTAAAACAAAAGTAACAATTCGCACTTAGTTGCTTTTAATCGTCACTAGTTTGGAAAAATATAAATATAAAAAAATATGTTTTTTTTTTACGTTGACATGTTTTTATACGTTGTTTTTACGACATGCGTGCCCAAGATTTTCAGTCTAAGTCAGACAGGTTGCCTAAAAAAATTATGTTTCGCCTAATCCGAGAAAATCGTGCCTAGGGTTACAGTGCAGTAAATCTGATCCGTTCTGAAAGTTAGATAGCACAAGTGGGAACTTAAGTGACGAAATACAACAACGAAATTAATACAAAGCCCAACACTTCTGTCTATGTTCAATTGATTTTTACAGCATTTATTACATGCATCCTAAGTCGGTGACATTTTTAGTTACTTTTACAAAAAAAAAAGAAGCTAAGTGAGCCGCCAAGTTCTCTTTTGGGCCTATACTAAAAGCGATGATTGGATTAACTTAGAACACCTGGTTTTGCATCGACTATTGTCCACATGCCATATCCATATTTATCATTCTTACCATGCTAACAAAAGGAAGCAATAGCGTTTATAATACATTGCATGCCTCCAGTAGTTGAATAAACATTACGTTAAAATGCAAAATACTTGCTTATAACCAAGGATATTCTTTTCATATGTGATTGAGGAAACAAACTTGACAAAAAGTAACAGCGATAATTTTTTCTTAACTAGTACTACAATACAATATCGTGCAGTTCGTTTTACAATATATCCATTTTTTCCCCTGCGGATGTTTTATGTCCACAGTTTCCATACAGTGTGAAAGCTGAATTGCCCAAAAGCAGTTAGCGTTACGTTATTAAAATTAGTTTTTTAATAGCGTGAAAAAATATGACTTTTACACATAATTTTAGTATCAAATGCGTAGTGTATAAAAGTTGGACGTATCACGCATACGTGAAAACGGTCAAACTTCTTTCCGAAACTGTGGAAAATGTACTTTTTTTTTCGCCCGAAAAGACGGGAAAAAAAGTACTTTTTTTTTACTATTTCCGTAAGATGCCAACATTTCAAGTAAAAATTTTATTTCCTAATAAAAATGTTAATTGTACCATTGGATACTTATCAATGCTTATGTTGGGCACTCTAGTTACATTGGAATAATTTTTGTTGTATTTCTATCTCTCCTGGAAGCTAAAAACTTTCAATTTGTTTTTCAAAATCAGAATAAGAATCCATGTTCAAATATGTGACTTTAAACTTTAAAAAAATAGTTTTCCTTTGTAGTTCCAGAGAGTTATAGATTTGCTGTACGTAGAAACATTATGCAAGTAAATTATTTTTGAACTCATGGTTTTTGATGTTTTTATCGTAATTATAAAAAATAGTGTATGCAACGCATGTGAAAAGTAAACTTTTTAAAACACATGTCATTATTTCACTCGCTCGTTCCTCTCTCTTAAAATAAAATACATTTTTTTAAAGTATTACTTATTACTCTTGTTGCATAAATAACTATTTTATAACAGCGTAAAAAAAATGCCGAAGCACTGACTTGTCCCATTCGTTATTTGTATAAAAAAAATTACTTTGCTTTTAAGGAGTTGCTGGCATTGATGCTGTTTAACGCATTTTTTTCGATAAAAATCCAAATTTTGTCTCATAATTTTAAATCAGCGTCATCTGACGGACAGTCTTAAAGGGATAAAGTTTAGTTGTAACGATTACTCCGAAACTATCTCGCCATTCTAAAAAAATCGATCTAGTGGGAAATCTATAGTGTTTTTCTTCCCAATTGATAATTGTGAAACTTATACGATATATATGTATGTATATAAATGTCCTCATATGTTGAAATGAAAGCATAAGGTAACTTCTTGAGGTTTTTTTTATTAATTTTTTTACTTCTTATAGGCGAATCTCATAATTGATGTATTGCATCTTTTATTGCAGAATTACTTTCAAAAGAACTTGTTTAAAAAATTGAATTATTTAATGAGAGAGAATCTTTGTGGAAAACCCTATACAAAAAATTATGTTGTTTTTTTTAATCAGAAATCCGAAGGCCGCGTCTCATAGAAAACTTATTAAAAAAAGTAAGAATTCTTATTTAAAATAAAATCATTTCCAAAAATATCTTTGATGTGTACTTATTTATTCATAATAGACTATTTTACATTAAATACAACCAACAAAATTTTTAATCACTCCAGTGAATTCATGCTAGCTAATGTCGTACCTTGGCACAGTGTGTGACGTAGCGCCATCTATTAAAAGTAGATATAACTTACTGTGGATTTTAAGACATTTTTTCCGAATTAGATCTATTCAGACCCGACAATGGATGCTTAAAAAATATACAACTGTTAAAGTTTTGGTTTCATACTTCATGTACATAACTATAAAGGAACTATAATTATTATAAAAAGCCTGTAATTGTGAAAAATATTAATGATTATAAGAAGGAAATTACTTTTATGAAAGGCATCTATACAATTGTAGTAACATACTAAGCCAGTTCAGATACAAATAAGCAACTTCTACTGGCATTATAAGGCTGTTAAGTGATATTTAGTTCAATAAAGCCATCTTTTTTTCAATTTTCAGACAAATTTAATATATTTTAACATAAAATAATAACGAAATAACCCAAAACATTATTTCTAGAATTAATAGCATAAACTTTAAAATAATAGTGGTTTTATATAATATTCTCCATAAATAAGCATTTTCTAGCAATCCTAACAAATATCTACAAGTAGTTTTTCATTTTTGTTTTTTAAAATTCAAAATTTTGAATTTTTTTCAAAACGCCACTCCACCAAACTTTTGTAGTTTGTTTTTAGAACTATTAGTTCAAGAACTGTGCATGGATTTTAAATTGTAAGCTACAGTTAAAAAATAACACGCATTTATACTGAAAGTCTTAAAAAATCATAAAAAAATTCAAATTATAGAATTCAAAATAAACAACAATACATAGTAGACCCTATTCCATGCGCAATTGTATCAAAACACAGGTAAAAAAATTCAAAATTCTTACTTAAGGGGGTTCGGTATGTTGTATATCGGTAATGTATTGGCCAATTGCAATGTACCTTTTCACAATAACTACTGATCAGATCATCTTAAAATTTTCTGTGTGTGTTATACCAACCTTTTATATTAATCTGAGGTTAAAAGTTTTTTTTTTTTTTAAATAACTGTTAGATTTAAAAAAAAAAAAAAAATTTAAAGTACCCAAAAAATCACGAAATTTTTCACTTTTTTGCCCCATAACATTTTTTCACTTTAGTTTTATTAAAATTTATAACCTCAGATTAATCTATACTATGTATTACGTCATACAAAAAAAAGTTTACGAGAAAACATAGCATAGTTTTTGAGAAAACGTACATCGAAGTTCAAAAAATCAAGTTCTGAGAAAAACGCGTTTAAAGTTTTTATTGTTAACCCATTTCCTTACGAAGCCATGACATTAAAATGAAAATATTTTTCCAGACGTCTTGATACTTTGTGACATTATTAATAAAGGTTGTAATAGTATTTTAAGCCAATAATTTTTGTTTTGATTTTTTTCACCGATTTTGGGGTACCGAGCCCCCTTAAGGGGGAATGGGCGTGCAGGACCGGGGGTCTCCAAACTCAAGTGCCTCAATGTTAATCCAATGGGAAAAATTATTTTCTTTGCCACATTTCTCCGGTTGTATTGAATATTTTTACAAGCGGATTTTTTTATGTGATAAATGTAGCTGACTTACAGGTCTCTATCTTCCCACTTTTTTAAATTGCTTCGAATATTTCGTGTAAAATAATTTATTGAATATTAAAAAAATATATTCATACTAATTTCAAAAAGTGGGAAGATAGAGACCTGTAAGTCAGCTTCATTTATCACATAAAAAATCCGCTTGTAAAAAATATTCAATACAGCCGGAGAAATGTGGCAAAGAAAATAATTTTTTCCCATTGGATTAACATTGAGGCACTTGAGTTTGGAGACTCCCGGTCCTGCACGTCCCTCTTAAGGCTGCCCTCTTAGGCTGCTATTCCCCCTTAAGGCTGCTCATCACCCCCATACCCCGCCCTCCTTCGATCGGGCTTGCTAATGGTAAGTCTATTGGGGAAATTTTTTTTATTCCAAAAAAAAAAAAAAATGAAATTATAGGAATATTTTGATGCGGTTTTTTTAAAAATTCATAAAACTCCAATAAAATTGTGTTCTTAGAAGTTATTTTTTAAAAACGTTATTTACCTTTTTTAATAGAAAAAATTTCGATTAAAAACAAAGTAAATAACGTTTTTTAAAAAATAACCTCTAAAAGCACAATTTTAATTGGAGTTTTATGAATTAAAAAGTCAAAATATCCCATCAAAATATTCCTATAATTTCATTGCTTTTTTTGGAATAAAAACCATTTCCCCCCCGTAGACTTACTATTAGCAAGCCCGATCGAAGGAGGACCGGTTATAGGGGTGATGAGCATGAGCAGCCTTAATTAGCAAAAAGTCTTAGGGATTTATTAGACACGAGAAATGAAAAAACGCGAAACAGGATGAAAGCAAACGAAATATGTATTCAAACTTATATGAATGACTGCCGAAAATATTAAATAACTTTTTTTTCTACAGAAGATATTATTATGAAACTTTCAGTAAATGTTTACAAAGATATTGTAAATAATAAGAAGTAAAGACTGAAAAATCGATATTTTATCAACTTCTGTGTACCGCTTCCCATTAACGCTTTAAAACTGGCAATCAGATGGCTCTGATTTCAGTTTATGAGACTAAATTTTACAGTTTTATCGGAAAAATGCGTTAAACAGCATCAATGCCAGCAACTCCTTTAAAACAGTCTTTTTTTATATACAAATAACGAATGGCTCAAGTCAGCTGCTTCGGTATTGATATTTTTGAGAAGCTTGAATATTCTCTTTTATAGTTCGGTCTTAAAGATACAAAGATGACTCTCCCCACTGCTTGTAATATCTCATTATTTTTCGTCACATTTTATAATTATAGGATTTTAGTTGCACGCAATAGTCATACGGTTGAATAATATCAGTTTTTTTATTTGTGGCTTACCGTAACAGAAGGTGTATCATCAAAAAAGTTCGATAAAATTGTTATTTTCAAAGTACTGTTGTTTTCGATTTATACTGCTTAATTTTTTTGTTATTTTTGGATAGAAATAATTTTCCAAACTTTTGAGACGCATAAATAATGTTAAATTTTTTTTATTGTTTTGAATTTACAAGAGAACAACATTTTATTGAAACTCAACAAATTGTATAAGCCTGAGGTCACTTGATAGCAACAAATCGTTTTTAGTAATCAGTTTTAAAAGCATGAACCGTTCGAAAAGATCTCAATATTTTTCTATAGTTATTGACTCGGCTTTAAAAATGTTGCAGTTGAAATTCGACTTTTAGCTTTATCATTGTAATTGTCATTTAGATTTAAAATTCAATTCTTATGTTAATAATATAATGATAATACTAAAAATTAGTTTGAACTAAATCAGAATAATAATATATGATAATACTAAAAAATCAGCAGGGAACTAAATAATAGATTAATAATACTAATAATCGTCGTCATTATTATTATTAATATAATTATCCTCCTCCTCTTCCTCCTCCTCCTCCTCCTCCTCCTCCTCCTCCTCCTCCTCCTCCTCCTCATCATCATCATCATCATCATCATCATCATCATCATCATCATCATCATCATCATCATCATCATCATCATTATTATTATTATTATTATTATTATTATTATTATTATTATTATTATTATTATTATTATTATTATTATTATTGTATTACTGTCATAATAATTATTTTAATAACTATTATAATTATTATAAAAGAATTATTATTATTATTATTACTGTCATAATAATTATTTTAATAACTATTATAATTATTATAAAAGAATAATAATTTTTATTATTATAACTATGATTGTAATTATTAAATAATAATAATAATATTTCCATTACTTAGTTTAAAACCAGTACAGCGGGTGCTCAACATAGTTATTTGTTTTAAAGGCTTTTTTTTTGCTCAATCTACATGTGAAGAAAATAAAAACTGGTATGTCAGAATGAAATAACGAGTCCCGAAGAACGGTTTATTTCCTTTGTGTGTCGCTTTGTATGTGGAGTTAGATGAGAGAGCACTTTTAACCGGACATCGATTGTCTTCGCATTTGCTTCAATCTTACGTAATGACAGGTAACCGTAATTACAGATTTTTCTGCACCTGTAATTACTGCGACTTTCATCAATTTAAATGTCGGAAACGGAGATTTTTTTGTTTTATTTCAGACATAATTATGTAATCAAAACGGCATGAATGAAAGAGACCTTCTATTATTGGGGGGCCCGGATGGCCGAGTGGTTTGGACCATTACGCCGACAGTCTGCTCGCTGTAACGGGTGCGAGCTCGATTCCCGCCTTCGCCCTGGGTGTACTTTCCTTTCTCTATGACAGTAAAAATTCTTTCTGTGTGTGTCTTATTGATGAAGGCTTACATAAGCGGGTCTCTGATCAAACACACAAGCCGAAATATATATGAACCTACACCTATCCCCTTTCTATTAAATGTAGTAAAGTCAGGGTGAAAATCAAGGCAGTATAATGCTCCCGATCGTTTGAACAGGCTTTTTCCATATTTTGTGCATAAGGTTTTCTTACTCCTCGGCACAACAGCCCATCGATAGGCCAAAAGCCTGCCGTTCCCGTTTCATCTTTCGTGACAAAGAGCTCTGGGGTGCTAGGCATATGTCCCGGTAAGGTGGTCAGCCTCACCCGAAAACCCAGTGTTTAGTTCCCAAGCATGCTTGGTACAAATTTTATCAATCCACTCAAGGGATGAAAGGATGGGTCAACCACGACCAATTCAGGATTCGATCCCCGCGTCTGTGACGTGGCAAAGCGAAGCACTACTACTTAGTGCACTGGACCTGGTTTTCTTACAATAACGTTAAATTTCAAAAATTAATAAATAAATAAATTAAATTTCATTATGAACTTGTTTCATTTCTAAATGATTTTCCGTTCTTCACAAAAATAAACCAAATTATTTTTTTAACAAAGATATTAGTTAAAATAATTTTATTTTAAAATGTGTGCAGTAAAAACAATAATGCATTATGCTCATTCCTAGGCGGCTCGGAAAGAGAAAGCACAAAAATAGGTTATCTGAAACATATACAGTTTGAGGCAAACAAAAGTACCCCAGGTCTAGAGATAAGAATACGACAGAAATGATGCCAAGTCTAAAACCAATACAAAACAGATTTGCTAACTGAAGCTATTGATCGCTTCAATATTAAGCCCAAACAAACGCTGCATCAGTTCAAAACGAAGAATTTAACACATAATTAATGTTTATAGGATGAAAATTCAGTGTGGTAGACTTGTTAGCCTAAACCTCTTTTTTTAGTTGAAAAAAAACCGTTTAAAATAAATAAATTATATTTAAATTTAAAAAAAATGCCTAAATAGTATTATTCATTATACTCGTATTTGAAATCACTATGCCAAATTTGGAAAAGATTAAAGTAATAGTAAAAATTTTAGAATTTTGGGTATTCGCCTACCTTAACTCGCGTACACGTAATGCCTCTCATCCACTGAGCCGCACATTTACATAAATACGAGAGATTCAAATATTTATTCATAAAGTATTGAACGCCAAAGTATTCGCCAAGCTTATGCTTGGGCCTACCACAGGAAAGACCAACAACTTCACTTCAATATTAAGCCCAAACTTGGCGACTAATTTGCCGGCAACTACGCTACGGTTTTAGAAGCTAGTTGAAATGAAATAAAAACAAGGTTTGTAGAGCTGATCAAGAAAAGTTCCCACTGTATTATTTGATTGTTTCGATCGTTATTTATCCTAGAGAATCGGACCTTATTGTTTTTGGTAATGCAAAACATTCTAAATTGATTGCAAGACACAAAATTTGCATTATGGGACGTCTTCATGCAATAAGAACTCAAATCTGAACTCGCCACTAGTCTATGAGTAGCTCTAATGTAAAGCTAATCCGATCCAACCAATGCAAAAACAGGTTTCAACCGGCTTCAAGAGCTTTTCTCGCCAAGGATTTCAACGTATTCCTATCTCTAAACCGGGGCCACTTTTGTTTGCCTCACTCTGTACAATAATATTCTTGAGTGATAATTCAATGAAGTTCTTCAATTATATTCTGAGTCTGCAAAGGCTTGACCGCCATTATTGCAGCCCCGTTAGAGAAAAAAAAAAGTATATTTCTACAGGGGAAAAAACTGAAGAATAGTATTTTTCTGCAAATATGTTTTATTATGTAAAAGTAATAATTTATTTATTGTTTTCAATCCATTATCGTAATACAAAATGCAAGCTCACTGACGGAATGTTTTTCCTGCAATCAACTAACGTTTGTTAGTAATAATATAATGGACTAATGAAACAATTCCTTTTGCTTAAGTATAATATATAATAACTTTTGAATTTTTTTTATCGTGTCATTGTGCCATAGGATATTTTTGCATAATAAATCCCGCAACGCATAATTTCGCTAAAGAATAGCGTGTATAAAGATCACGGAATATAGAATAAGATATAGAGGTGACACATATTCAAAAGTCTATCCAAAAGCCAGTTTGCCAGTGAAGTCGTTGATCTTTCCTGTGGTAGGCCCAAGCATATAAGCTTAGCGAATAATTTGGAGTTCAATACTTTATAAATAAATATTTGAATCTCTCGCATTTATGAAAATGTGCGGTTCAGTGACCGAGAGGCATTACACTCTTAAAATGAACGAGTGATTTTAACTCAGTCGGAGTTAATTTTCACTCCTCCAGTCTAGAAAATGCACTTCTCCTAGAAGAGTGGATCCTTTGTGTGTTAAACGTCCGAAAGGATCATTCCAAACGAGTGATTTTAACTCAGTCTGATTTAATATTCACTCCTTTCTAGTGTCGAAAATGCACTTCTCCTACTGGAGTGGATTTCACTCTTTTGTTTTAAGAGTGTAAGCCACACTTCTCCAGCTGTGCTGTATTGAATATTTTTACACACGGGTTTTTTTTATATGATAAATGTAGCTAACTTACAGGTCCCGACAATCACACTTTATAAAAACTAGTTTAATTTAATTTTTAATTTTTCAATAAATAATTTAATACAAAATATTAAAAGCAATTTCAAAAAGTGGGACTGTAGAGACCTGTAAGTTAAGTTCTCTGCATTTATCATTTAAACAAAACTTTTGTAAAAATATTCAATACAGCCGGAGAATTGTGGCTTGATAGAATTTTTCCCCCATTGGATTTGCACTGAGGCACTTTGTTTTGGAGACCCGCGTTTCGGGCTTAGTACATTGTTTAGCGAGTCCTTTTTTTCCCGCGCCAAATGTAATATTATTTAAACCTTCGTGATAAAGACAGCATTTATAACAATAGGGAAAGGGTTAAAGACTACAGCTTATTTACGGATGCCATGAACAATGCCTTTGCAACAAACAAAAGAAACCTTTTTGTGGTTTTGAGAAAGAAAACTGTGGTTATATAATTTGTGTAACTCCCTAAGCATATGACAAACAAAACGCCCGAAATACGTCAGTGCTTAGTGCTTGCCACTGCAAAGACGATTCTGTTTTCAAATTAACAAAGGCATACACAGTCCGATACAGTCAATACTGGATAACTCGAAGTCAAAGGGGACCCCCAAAAATATTCAACTTATACTCTTAAAGAGTGAAATACACTCATATAGAAGTGCATTTTCAACATAGGAAAGGAGTGAAAATTAACTCAGACTGAGTTAAAATCACTCGTTTGGAGTGATCCTGTCGTAATTTTAACTAAACAAAAGAGTGTAATCCATTCCTATAGGATATTGCATTTTCGACACAGAAAAGAGTGAAAATTAATTCAGACTGAGTAAAATTCACTCGTTTGTTTTAACAGTGTACTTATCCGAAGTTATTCGAGTTATCGAAGTTACTCCCATTCTTCTCCACCAGTTTGATATGTGCCCCAATACTATAGCTTTAGTCATTTAAATTTTTAACAGCCTAGCCTATGTAAACAACAAGAGAAGAATGGGGTCAAAAGGTTTATTAAAACTCACGAAACTTTTAATGACGTCATTTTTTGTTAAAATGATGTTATGTACAAGGCGTCATTGTTATCGGTCGAAAACTGTAATCAAACTGACTCGATTGACGTTAATTTCATATCGAATGTTCGTCATATTGCTATTTAAATGGGAAATCTATCACAAAAACTTCGACTTAGAAGATGTTCACTTCGAGTTATTGATACAGTTTTTTTTTTTTTTTTTTTTTTAGAGAAAGTATAGAAATGATTCGGGACTTGATTCGGGTTGGCGAGCGGTAGCGAGCAGGGGACTTTGCCCCATAGTTTGTTATTGTTATGTGTTTTTGCCGTCCTTTCTTTGTGTGTCTCCTGTGTCTGTGGCACTTCTGGCGAGTAGGGCAACGAGCTATAAAGCCTATGCCTCTCCCTTCTAGAGGGCGAATTTATTGTCATTTATTTTTACCTCATCGCAATACTTTACATGTCATATTGGGTAATTGAAAGCAATGTAATGAGATTGCCTAATTTCGTCAACTTAATTTTCTTACACTTCCTTTGCAGAAAAATATAATAACATCCTTTGATTACTTGTGTGAGTACCGTTAATCAGCAAAAATATCAAATTTAATGATCTCCAAAAAGCATCAAAAGCAACATTTCAATTGCTATTTCGAATAAATATAGTAATCGGAAGAATATTGCATAGAAATATTCTGATAAAGTAATCTGAAACCGCAATAGTTTCATTTCGTAGGTGCAAATAGAAGCTGATTTCGTAGTAAAAGCTATTTTGGTTTGATAACCCAAATTCGCCGGATGGGCGATTTCTACAGTGGTCAGTTTTTCTGATGACCTCCAAAATACAAAAACCGGGATTAATTCGCTTTCGTTCAAACGAGCTCGAATTTTTTTTTTGTTACAAGAGTTGCGATGGTTAGGTATAAACTATATCCTCTTGCGACCTTTCGTCTCCACAAACACACCCATCCCCACATGCGACCACATCCCCACAAGCAATTACCACGTCAATTGGTTCCGAAATTGACCAGGTCCGATAGAAAAATATCCAAATATCAGTTTACTTTGATTACAGGTATCATTCATTTATATCGATAAAAAAATGAAGTTGAACGAGGGTCAATACGATATTAGAGCCTTAAAAAATTATTAAAATTTTTTTTTCAAACTTTTCAAAAAGTTTTTTTAGTAGTTCATTTTAAAGGCATTTTGAATTAAAAACAATTTTCAAATAATCTGTTAACTACAAATAAGTGATAGGCTTTTTTTTTGTTGCATTTATAGCACAAAAAAAAGTGTATTTTTAGAGTTTAAGAGGATTTATCAGCCAACTTTATTTTGATTCTGACTCGCCAGGTGGCGTTACAAATTTTCGCCAAATGATACGTCTGGCGATTTAAAAAAGGGGATACGTTTCTCTTTCTGGGGAGTGAAGCTCGGCAAGCTTTCTCAATCACAAGATAAAGATTATTCGATTGAAATCAGGTTTAGACAAACGAAAACTGGTTCCGGTACTCTTTTGCGAGCCCGGACGATGTTCTGGAGGGAAAAAAATTGTGTTGTTTGGTTATGTCTCTTTCATTTAATTTTTTTATTTGTTTAATAAATTATATTTATTTTGTAAATATATTACGATCTTTCAGGAACCGATTTCTTTTCTGGTTTGCTCGTACTAATACATTATATTTCTATTTATAATTACCGAGATTTGATACCGCTATGAACTGCTCTAAAGTCATCCCTGTAAACTTCGGAATACTAGTTTAGCTTCGGCACATAAACAGTATTGTTCTTAAAGGGTCATAGAAGTCTTAAAAATCTGCAAATAAGGTGATCTTTAATGTAATTTTTTAACTACTCAACATATAAGTAGATTTTTTATATGTAATTTTATAAAATTTATTTATTATATAACAAATTTTAAAATTTATGAAACTTCAGCCAAAACTAAAATAAATTATAACAAACATAAAACTATTTGAACACATTGGGATTAGGCTTGCGTGCCAAATTTTGAGGTCAAAATTGAAGAAATGAGCAAGAAAATGATTTTATATTGTACAAATATGTACAAACAAAGACTTGTGCCTAAATTCTGAGCTCAATTTTAATTAGAATTTATGTTAAGAGCTTTTTTCTAAAAAAAATTAATAAAAATTTAAGAAAAAAGCTCTGAAAATAATTACTTATTAAAATTTAGTTTAGAAATTAGGTAAAAGTCTTTGTTTGTACATATTTGTACAATATAAAATCATTTTCTTTGTCATTTCTTCAATTTTGACCTCAAAATTTCGCGCGCAAGCCTAATCCCAATGTGCTCCAATAGTCTAATGTTTGTTATCATTTATTTTAGTTTTGGCTGAAGTTTCATAGATTTTAAAATTTGTTATATAATAAGTAAATCTTATAGAATTGCATATAAAAAAATTATACTTTTATATTGAGTAGTTAAAAATTGCATGAAAGATCAAACTATGCTTTGTAGTATACCTTCTTTGCACATTTTTAAGACTATGACCCCTTAAATCTAGTTCCTTACTTTTAATTGTTGGCGTAGCAATCTTTATGTTTGTTAAAACTAATGGCATACTAATGCAAAAGTAGAAACCCCAATGTATAATGAATCTGTCGTATTAGCAGTTTTAAAGGCAATAATAAGGTCAGCAAGATACACTCTTAAAAATGAATGCTCAAAAACGACGAAATTTTCCTTAATTTTGACGATTCCATTACTGGCAAATGCTCCGAGTTTTCGTTTTCTCAAAGTGAGGAAATTTCAATCGTCATTTTTTATGAGGACTTGAATGCCGTCTAATCTAAAGAAATATTTCGTCATTTTTGAGCATGTGAGTACAACAATGAGATTCAGTTTCCTCAAAATCAAGATACAGAATCGTAAAATCCCGATCGTAAAAGTGAGGATTCGTGTTTACTCAAAAGTAACGTGATAGTTAGACGAATAAATCCTCAAAATTGACGAAATGAAGCTTGAGGATTCATGAATCGTCAAAAATGAAAGTGTTACGACAAGTATGAAGTGTACAAACAAACGCGGGTTTATGGTCTTCAAAAGCATGTGCAGGAACCTTTTGTATTGCTAGTGGCAGTTTGTCAATTTGTTCATTCGGTTGCTCTTGTAAATTAGACACTGGTCTCTTTATTACAAGCCTTACTCCCGCCACTAATACAGTGGGCCACAAAATTGAGTATACACCATAGGAACTTACAGACTTTTTGCAATTACAGAAGACGTATTGCTTTAAAGTTATTGAAATTTTTACCTAATATACTTTAGTCTATGCTTTACCGTATTATACTAACAAAATTGTTAAATTTGTTTATTTTCCCCACCAAAAAATGTAAGATCCGAGACGAGAGGAAAAACAACGCCACAAAATTAAGTATACACCCTTAGTTATATCCATTTAAACTACAGATTAATATTTTGTTGCATAACCTTTTGATTGGATTAAAGCTTGTAATCTTCTGGGCATAGATTCCACTATTGTTTTAGTGGTTTCAACAGAAATTTTAGACCATTCTTCTCAGAACCTTCTTGAGATCTTCATTGCTCTTGATTTCATGTTCATGTACAGCTTTCTCTAATTGCGACCATAAATTTTTGATGACGTTTAGGTCTGGGAGACTGGGCTGGAGTGTGTAATTGCTTTTTGCAATGGTACAATAGGTACAACTGTACAATCTTCGCTGTGTGCTTGGGGTCATTGTCCTGCTGGAATATGAAGTTCGACCCAAGAGCCAACTAACTAACACTTTTTTTCAAGTTATCCTTTAAAATCCCCAAATATACATCTTTGTCCATTATGCCATCAATATAAACAAGATCTCCAACTCTTCCAGTCGACATACAACCCCAAACGAGGACAGATTCACCTCCGTACTAGACTGTCTAAATGGTGTTAGTATAGGATCCAGTGCTTTCAAAGCTTCTCTCCATATTTTAAATCGTCCATCGCTTCCGTAAAGGTTAAATTTACTTTCATCCGAAAATATTACAGTGTTCCAGAAAGAAATAGGCTTTAAAAGATGTTCTTTAGCAAAAATCACCCTCTTTTGCCTGTTCACATAATTGATGAGTGGCTTTCGTATTGGTGTACGGCCGTGAAACCTATATTGGTAAAGGGTACGTCGAATTGTTTCACTTGATATATATTTTTCCCGATTACATAGACATCGATAAAGAAAGTTCAGAGGCCCTCAACTTCGGATCTTTTTTTACTGAGCGAATGATCTTCCTTTTAGCTGTAGTACTCAGCATTTGCTTGCGTCCTCTTCCAGGAATATTGGCCGAAGATCCAGTTTTTTTTAAACTTCTGTAGTATTTTTTGGACACACTTATGAATGACACCAATTAAGGAAGCAATTTCTCGAAGAGATTTGCCTTCTTTTAACCCTTTTACAACCAGCAAACATTCAGATTCCGTCGTTTCTTTACAAGAGCTCATTTTATGAATTCTAATGAGAGAAAAAATACTATCAAAAGCGTATAAGTGCTACGCAAGCGTTAAAAGTAGCATCTAGTCCCGAAATATCTAAAGGAAAATTTCAAACTAAAAAAGGTGGCTGTAAAATGCACAAATTTAAGACGTGTATACTCAATTTTGTGGCGAATTTTTCCGTCTTTTCTTCGAATCAATTATTTTTTTGTAAAAAATAAATTAACTACATAATTGTGCTAATGTAGGATGTTAAGGCTGAGGATAAAGTATTTAAAATAAAAAAAATCATCCATTTTAAATCAATATTTAATTTGTAATTCGAATAAGTCTGAGAGTTTACGAGGTGTATACTCAATTTTGTGGCTCACTGTATGTACATTCGTTCTGAAAGAAGCTTTCTACATTGTACACCTTTGGAGCCGGGAAATCTTGACGTGTTTTTTGCAACTTTTCAAGGCCTCTAAAATAGCGTCGGACTGAGTGATTGGCACATTAAACTTTCAGTACTCTGCCACCAAACGACACAGGTTCTTGAATGTTGCTCGAGAAGTTCTTAAAGAATTAAAAAGCCTACATGTGCAGTTACTTAAGTACTAGAATGAAATTCTCGTCGAAACGCAAGGGTATTATAATAACATTAACTGCCACCTATAACCATTTCCGCACAAGATTTATAACTTCAGAACAAATATAGACTAACCCAGCATTCAGTTACAATTTGAATCTTCAACTCTAAAAATTGGCCACTATAATTACCTTTTTTCTTCCGTAAATTAAATAAATAATCTTTATAGTTTGCTAAATTTATTTGCAGTTTGAAGAATAATTATGTAAAATTGAACGAGTCACATCCTGCAGCATCCTTTCCGTGATCTTTGGCAATGGTTTGAAAATCTCACCTTAAATTACACGAGATTCTTCTAATTAAATAACTATCAATAACTATAATATTTGAAAAAACCTGATATATCCAGAACATTTGGCAATGATAAACATGAAATAACTCCAAATTGCACTGATAATTAAAGGAATTTAATTGTAAATTAATACCAATTAGCTCTTTAAGCAAAAAAGAGAACACTTTGAACCACTTTCTTAGTAAACAAATATAATAAACATTAAAAAAAATCACATTGTGGTATATTTTTTATAACGCCATTCCAAATCGATTTACAAAGAAAAAATTCATAATCTTTAACATTTCAAATAAGGTTTTTCGTGATATTGCTGATGTGGCAACAGTAATTTAAATGACTAAAAATTAAATTCCAATGCTACTTTAGAGGGTCGCGTTCGTCGACATGACAAGATGACAGATATCCGTATGGACGTACAAACAGAAGAACAAAAAGTATGAAGTTAGGTCCCTGCTGTCCTATCTTTCGATGACAAAAATGATTCTTAAGATCTGATGGATAGAATAGATTTCGTCACCGAAGTAAGGACAGACAGACGGGACACTTTGGGAAGACTACCATGTAAATACCTTCTTTTCTATTAAAAAAATGTTTCGAATTTAAAAAAAGATTATAAAATATTCTAAAAATAACGTCAGGGCTTCATCCTCATTGACTATACATCCCAGGACCCCTCCCTAAACATTTTTAAATAAACGTTTATATTTCTCCCTTCAATAAACCCACAGACTACGGCCGTCATTTTAGAAATGCCAAACCAAAGGTCACTAAGTGATTCGATTGAATAACTCGTTAAATATTCAGCCAAATGTAACAAAAACTAAGATTTAGGGTTTATGAGGATTCTTAATATTTCTTAATTATAAAATTGGGTGCTGCCATTGAAAATTTGAAAGTTAATAGCATTTTTAATATGAAGACGGCTCCTTATGCAATTTTTTTGTCCTGCAATTAACTCATGATGTTATATAAACACAAAGTCAAAAAGGTTCTATAGGATGACTAACGTTCGAAATAATCACTAGTGGGAACTTTTTCCACAGCTGTACATATCAAAATAGCTAAAAGTATCCAAGCGCCAATAGCCCTCGTGTAGCTCTAGTGCGACGATAATTTAAACCAAATCTAATCTAAAAGTATCCAACCTATACTACAACTAAAGTAGTCAAGTTTAAAAGTCGCGCGAAATTCTTTGGCTGGATTTATAATGAGCTCCGCCCACTTTTCCATGTGGTTTAGGTTTACAGTTTGAATGATTTAGATATTGGCGTTTTTTTCCTTCTACGATTTGGCGACATTTATTTTTGTGTGTCATCAAATTTTAAAATCATAGATTCTCGTTTGTTATGAACGTTTTTGTCATAAAAAGTACTTGAAATGTAAAAGAATCATTTAAATTCTGTATTAACATACAAAGATAATGTATGAGTGAATTATTTAAATTAATAATAAATCTTTTTAATCAATTAAGCCAAGTTGTCCTACAGATGTCGCCACGATTCTCAAAATGAAGCTTTTAAAAAAATTAATAATTAAAAAACTGATTGATATTGTTCCTTCAAATCTTTTTTTTAAATTGTCTTTCATCCCTATTTGCGTATCTGGTGCAAACAGATCATACGTTTAAAAAATACTTTTCAAGAAACTATGATTTGAAAAATAAAGCATTACGTGTATAGGACTGACAGTCCCTCTTAAGGCGTATCCGTAGTAACTATTAAACATAATTTAAAAAAAAAATCTTTGCAAAGCATACTTTTTAGCATATATTTGTCTGAAAAGTATGTTTAGATTAAGGATATATGTGTAGGATTTTGCTCGCGTCTTAAGAAGATATTGCTGATATTTCCAGGAACAAGGAATATTGGTAGAAAACACGGAATCTAATTTTTTCGGATTTTCGACCCCATCGCAATACTTTGTTTAACTTATATTTCACATTGAGTAATTGAAAGTAAAAATATATATGATATTTAGCAATATATACAGGAATATTTTATGCAATACTTCAAAAGTATTTTATTAATTAATTGAAATATTTTAATTTCTATTTCATTCTTTGCATTACAATGATCTACGCAATAAACTTTTTAATCAATAAAGTGTTTTTTAATTCTTTGGCAATATAAAGACAGAAATTCAAAAGAAATTTTTTGGTCAAATATTATTTGATTTTTATAGAAACGTCAATACCACGAAGTCACTAAGAACATTTTCGCAATTATTTATTTTGAAACTGCAGAATCTAAAAAATGCGATATAGCGTCATTTTCCAAATCCCATATATACATTGGGAAATATATAATTCTTTATAATAAGGGTTTAGTTTTCACGTCGTGGATGGAAATAGCTCCAACAGTTTGTTTTCATTTGTTATCTGGAATTACTTCTGTTTTGGTATTCGAAAATGAGTTTCCTTAAGAATATTTTACTTATTAAATTTGAAAAGGCCAATTTGTAGCTGTGCTGTTGGCTGTTGAAAACGTTTGTTTAAAAAAGCTTGCAAAGAAAGAAAAGTTTCTTTTCATCTATATCGGTCATTTTGAGAGTGAAACCGGAGCAACCAATGAAATCGCAGTACATATTCGGATTCTTCTAATTAAAATAAATCTGATTCTTGCTCTTATTTTAAAGTCTTAGTTTTCTTAAAATTTGATCTTTGGTCTTTGGTTGCTCAAAGCTCTGAGAATTCGTGTTAGAAATTTGAGATCTGTACTGTTTTAGTTATTTGGAAATACCTTAAAAATAAAAATAATAATTAAAAAAATGGCAACTACCGTTTTACGTACTCGCGATCTTCTCGAATAGCACACTCATGTGGGATACGTATGAGCAGGGCCTGTTCTTTCACAAGGTGCGGTAGGCCCGGGCCCCCAAATTTTAGGGGACCCTAAATTTCAGCTTCTGTTATGCTAAAGGCTGTAAATCAAAAAATATTAGTAAATTTAAAAAATTGTAAAAATCCACTCTGCTTTTTGCTCAATTTTCATTGAGAAATTGATCTAACATGATTGTTTTGATCGATGTTTATAAATAGGCCAATAAATTTGCAGCAAAAATTTGATACATAGGATATTTAACACGATCATTACTATAAATCATACATAAAATTTTTCGTAAAGGGGCCCCTGTGCCTATAGTCTGAGTTTTCCTAGAACAAGCCAGTTCAGTGGTATCGTGACTCGATCGCGGGACCTTCCGATTCCGAGACCGAGACACTAACCATTAGGCTCCCCACATGTAAAGTACTTTTTACATATTCTAAACTAGCCTATATTTAGAAGACTACAACGGCACATAACGTGTATATTTTGGAACTTTGATTTCCGGGTGATTTTTCTATATTTTCAAACGCGATATTATTGAACGTCTCATGAGCACATATTTTGCACGATATTTTGCCTTTAATTGGAATATGAGGCTGTATCAGGCGATCAAGAATAGTTTCATTTCGTTACGCTTGCCAGCTTTTCTTGACGTGCTATCTCAATTTTCGTTAAAATTAGATCCCTGATCACTTGATTATTGATTTTGTTTGGAAGGAAGGATTTAGTATAAAAGTTTAAAATAATATTCACTGTCTTTTGACTTTCAATTTTTCCTAATATGGAATAGAAGGCAATAGGGATCAAATATCCGAAATATATATTTTTTTACACGTTTTTGAGGATGCTCATTCTAAACAATATTTTTTTAGCACATTGGTCCATCTGAAACCATTTAACAGATTGAACATAAAGAGCTATGGACTTCAAATTTCGTATAAGAATTTCTATACCTTGTCTATCTAGAATGCGAACCTCGAAAGCATTTTCCTCCCCATCCCCGCATGTGGTTTTCTTCGAAACGGCGGCGTAAAAGTGTTTCCTCCCCACCCTACTTGGGTTTGAACTGTGCGGATTGTTAACCTCACAACAAGACCTCAAACGCGTAGGGCTTAGAAAAGCGATGCTCTCCCCGTTTCTTAGAAAATCAAAAGAAGAGATGGGGGTATAAAGTATTTTCAAGGTTCGCATAGTAAATAGACAGTCTAGTTATAGTACGTGTCTCAAGTCCTAATTTGAGAAAATCCCGCATGTGCAAATTTTAGCGACCATAGAAAGCTTTTTGTTTTGAAGTATTGATAAAAAACGAAAAGAGCAACTACTTAAGATGTGTTAAACGAGTGTTTAGGACATGTTTCATTTTATTATAAAGATTTTGAGAAAATCAAGCAAGCGGAAATCGTAGTTACTCCATGTTTTAGGTTGAAGTTATTTGGTTGGTTGGTTGGTAGACATATATATTTTCAGGCTTGTGTGCTTGGTCGCAAGGACCCGCTTATAAACCATTGTCAAGTAGGACAACACAAGACACACACATACACAAATGACAGATGCTGCCATCTGTCGCCACCTCCACAATTTAGACATGTCCCTGAAGGGGACTTGAAGTTATTGAAATTACCTTAAGGGATATCTATATTAAGACGCCCACACATTTCTAAATAATCCATAAAGATATCTAGTAAATAATTTTGAATTTCAAAACTTTCTACTGCAAAACCTAACCCAAAAAAAAAAACCCGCCTCGCTTAATCCAAAAACATAATTGGTAGGCAATTTTAAATTTTAACAATTTCTACTACTTTCAAACTTCACAAAAAAAAAAAAACTGGCTAAATCCAAAAACACAACTAGTAAATAATTTTAAATTTCAAAACTTTCTTTTACTTTCGCACCTCACAAAAAAAAGCGCCTAGCTATATCCAAAAACATATCCAGTAAATAGATTTAAATTTTAACAATTTCTACTACTTTCAAACTTCACAAAAAAAAACTGGCTAAATCCAAAAACACAACTAGTAAATAATTTTAAATTTCAAAACTTTCTTTTACTTTCACACCTCACAAAAAAAGCGCCTAGCTATATCCAAAAACATATCTAGTAAATAAATTTAAATTTCAATAATTTCTACTACTTTCAAACATCACACAAAAAACGCCTAGCTAAATCCAAAAACAAAACTAGTAAATAAATATAAATTTCAACAATTTCTACTACTTTCAAACTTCCCAAATATAAAACACCTGGCTAAATCCAAAAACATAACTAGAAAATAATTTAAATTTCAAAACTTTTTTCCATCGCGAACCTCACAAAAAACAACAAAAAAAGCAACACCTGGCTAATTCCAAAAACACAAGCGGCTGAAATAATCCAAAGCCACCCTTCTCTCCAGCTGACGTCACGCCCACCGCAGGAACACCAAGAAGCTATAAATACATCCTCTCTTCTCTCCCTCACTATCTCTTCCTCAGCTGTTCTCTTCGCCAGCCTCATCTCTACATTTCTACTTCGTCGCATGGATAGCCATTAGATGATTTGGCCGATGAATTGGTGAAGTGTCATGGTGGTGTAGAAATTCTTATAAACTCTTATGTGATCTGTGTTTGACCTCAGGATTTTTTAGGTTAATTATCCCAACTACACTTGAAAAAAATCTACTCAGTGATACTCTGTTGCATTGAGATTTCATAAACACTTGACTCGTTTCTGGTAGCATTATTTGGATAAGCAGCATTATATCACCATTTACTTACTAGCATCATTATTTTCTTATTAACTTTGAACAAATATTATAATCATCATTGATCCAACTGATCAATTTTGAATTTAAATTTTATTCAAAGATCTGATATTTTAGAAATATTTCTGGAAGTTAATATCGCCGGTTACTAGTACTCTATTGCCTGTTAAATCTAGTGACTGGAATCTATTGTACTTATTTTATACCATCCACTATACCTTGTTGTTAACCACCTACAAGACCTAATTAGCCATCTACAGAATCTAGTTTACCACCTACTGACAGGATTAAGCACGTCCTGATCCAAAAGACTGAATCTAAGCAGAGCCTGATCAACCACCTATAAGACTTTTGAAATATCTATTCTTCTTTGTTATTACAATTATTTACTTGACCTAGTTAGCCACCTACTGAACAGAATAAGCACCAACTTATCCAAGTTACTTTCTATCACTTATTGATCGTTGTCAATACTATTTACTGGACCTAGTAAACCACCAACTGATTCAAGTGACTATCTACACAAGACCAGGTTAACCACTTACTTAATATCACCGAAGGACACAAACTTTTCGCTTAAAAACTACAGTAATGGGTCGCGTCAGAAAATTCCGACAAGTCGTAGGCATCGACGAATTGTCATTTAGCTCCAGCTTGTGGCGGTCCCTGCCAGCAGAATTCCTGGGCACGGGTTTTTTGGTGCTGGTCGCGTGCGGGTCAACGCCTCCTGGGAACATCGTGCAGATATCCCTGTGCTTCGGCCTCATAGTGGCTACTATGGTAAGGCTGCATTATTTTCATTGTTCCCCGAATCATAGAAGAAAAAAAAAAAGCTCAAAACAATTAGGAGAGCGCTTGGGTTCAAACCGTTTCACATCAATCCATTTAGAATCACCAGCTTGCAATATTTTTTCTCTCTCACTAAGTTGAGCTCGCACTTATTTATCGTTAGATGGAAGAATCATGTGTTTTGAGGAATTAAATAGTGTTTGTTTTAATTAAATGAAAATAAGCTAAACATGGTAAATTAAAATCCACTTTCAAAAATATTTTATGAAATAAATTGACCCTTAATTCTTCACGCTTGCATTCTTAGATGTTTAAAAATTGATTTTACCAATTTTTTTACAAATAAAGTTTAGAAAAAAAATTATTGGTATAATTTATTCAAAAGTTATGATTATAATTTTCCCCCTTAAATTTTTGTTATAAAAATTAAGTGATCCCCTAATTGTTTTGAGCAGTGTAGTAAGTTATCTTAATAGTTAAGATATCTTATTTTTTTTAATTGGCTATACTCATAGTGGCTACCATACTCAAGCTATACTAGAGTGGCTACTATACTCACTCAGGCTATACTCATAGTGGCTACCATAACCCTTTTCGACCGGCGCAGCGGTCAGGTGGCACTGATTTAAAATTATGAGATTAAATTTGGAGTTTTATCGGAAAAAAATGCGTTCAACAGCATCAATGCAAGCAACTCATTAAAAACAAAGTCCTTTTTATACAAATAACGAATGGGTGCAAGTCAGTTGCTTCGGTATCGATATTTTTGAAGAGCTTGAACATTCTCTTTTTTACCCGCACGATCGTGATAGCTCGGTCGGAAAGGGATGCGAGAAGATTAAAACTTTTCAAATTAAATAAAGCAAGTTACATTATTTGGTTTTTATAATTGTAGATTAGTTTTTACATTATACTTTTTTTTTATCATTCAATGTTAAAAGTTGTAGTTTTGTAGTGATAATCACTTTTTACACATGTGACTTATTCTACAGAAAGGATAATTTTGCATGGAATTAGCCTATATTATTAACACAGATAAAAGATTTTTTATGTGCCTTAAAATAATAAGAGACATACATAAATGAATGAGACTGAACGACAGCGTGTCTCCAAACCAAAGTGCGTCTTAATCCAATGAGAAATAATTATTATCCAAGCCATATTTCTCCAGCTGCATAGAATTTTTTAACAACTTTTTTTATATGATAAATAGAGCTGAATCAGGTCTTCAGAATACCACTTTTTGAAATTGATTAAAATATTTTGTTGTAAAATTTTTATTAAAAAATTTTTGAAAAATATTCAAACCTATAAAAAAAGCGGAATCCCAGAGTCCTGTAAATCAGCAACATTATCATATAAAAATAATTTTTTGTAAGAACATTCAATACAGCCAGAGAAATGAGGCTTACAAAAAATAACAATAAAGGATTAACACAGAGAAACTTTGGTTTCGAGACCCGTGGTCATTGGGTCTTATTTTCCGTCAAGTGAGTAATCTTTTTCCAAATGAAGCTATTTATTGAAAAACTCAAATGCGAGAAGAACGCATTTAAACGTAGAAAAACGTAGTTTCAACATCTGGTTGATTCTACTGCTACTGACCTATACTAAATTAATCACTATGATCTTTCTACTTGTGGCACAGTTAAAAAGGTGACAGTTTTAGATACATAAAAACCTGGATAATAATATAAACGAGTAAAATAATATATAATTTTTTGAAAATAACATTTTCAACGTGTGCGACCACTTTAATTAATATTTTTAAAGAAATTTTCACATTCAAATTTCAATATCAAAAATGCGTTTTTACAGCTGGGGATTTAAATACCCTTAGAAAATAAATGTGTGAATTCTCTGAATCACCAGCTTCTGTTCCGGTGCTGTTTGTCATTCTATTCATCAACATGGTAAAGAGAAAACTTTAGTTCCCTATAAAGGCGCTGTTAGATAATAAAAAATGTATATTATTACCTAAATTAATCTCAAATATATTTATTAAAAAAATCTATTGTATAGCTTAGGTTCTGCCTTAATTCCATCAAGCAGAAACGACATTTTTTTTTATATGAAATCCATAAAAAGCACAATAACCTCTTCGCCTCAAAATTACATATACCTGACACTTTGTAGAATTAAGGGGGAATGGAGGCGCTGGACCGCGGGGCTCCAAAGAAAAGTCCCTCAATGTTAATCCAATGGTGGAAAAAAAATAGTTTTTCTGCTACATTTTTCCGTCTGTATTGAATATTTTTTTTTTTACAAGATAAATGTAGCTGACTTACAGGTCCCGACAATCCCCTTTTTGAGATTAGTTCGAATATTTTTTTAAATTTTCAATAAATAATTTTACAAAAAGCGAAGCCATTTTAAAAAGTGGGATTATAGAGACCTTAAAAAAAATCGTTTGTAAAGATATTCAATACAGCCGGAGAAATGTGGCAGAGAAAATAGTTTTTTTCCCCATTTGATTAAAACTGAGGCACTTGAGTTTGGAGACCCGCTGTCCAGCACTTACATTCTAGGAATATTCCTAGTAAAAATGGGGCAGTCTTTTTTACAGTGTAGGTTCTCTGAAGGTCCAGTGACTGATACATACTAGGTACATTATTAGTAAGACATGGGTAGCATTTTCTCACAGTAAATGCTCTCCGCTTAGATCCAGTGACTGATTCATTTTCGGAATATTACAGTAGTAAAAATTGGGTAGCATTTTCTCACAGTAAATACTCTACGCAGGACCAGTGACTGATACATTCTAAAAATGTTACTAGTAGTAAAAATCAGTAACATTTTTTTACAGGGTTAGCAAGAAATAAGTTGCCCACTTCAGGGGGCTGTAGAATACGTTCTATTTGTCCAAATGAGATAAAATTTTAACTACAGATATTTCAAACGATGCGCTTTTCATTTATTTAAAAAAAATAGCACAAAATTTCGCCGATAGGTGGCGCTGTAATACACATAAAACATTTTATATACTTTATAAATGTTAAATAATAATAAAAAAAAAGTAGCATTACAACAGTTCCATATGCCACCTTCATTTTTACCAATTTGCTCATTCGCATTTTCAGTATATGCAAATAAGTACCATTAGTATTACAGCGCCATCTAGCGGTGAAATGTTGAACTATTTTTTAAAGAAATGTGAAGCGCAACATTTGAATTATCTGTAGTTCAAATTTTATATCATTTGGAAGAATAGAACGTATTCTACAGCCCTCTGAAGTGGGCAACCTATTTCTCGCTAACTCTGTACATTGTATGCTCTCCACAGGTACAGGCGATATGCTCTTCACAGGTCCAGTACTAGTAGTAAAAATTGGCCAGTTGCAAATTTTTTACATTTATATGAATCTTTTACAGGTCCAGGCCATCTGCCACGTGAGCGGGGGCCACATCAACCCGGCAGTCACGGCTGGCATGCTAGTGGCCGGCCGCTGTTCCGTACTGCGAGCGCTGCTGTACGTCGTCATGCAGTGCGCAGGCGCAGTGGCCGGCGCGGCCGTACTGAAGGCCGTCACCCCGGACGAGACGAACTCGCAACTGGGCCTGACCGCGCTGAACGAGAAGCTGAGTCCCGTGCAGGGGGTCGGGGTGGAGTTCCTCATCACTTTCGTGCTGGTCTTCACCGTGTTCGGGGTGTGCGACGAGAACAGGGTGGATGTGAGGGGGTCGGCGCCGCTGGCTATTGGATTGTCGATCACGGCGTGTCACCTGTGGGCGGTGAGTGGGTTTTTAATGATTTAATTTTCGATGGAGTGTTTTAAACATAGTTCGTCAACCAATATATAAATACTGTATTAATATAAAACAGTCAGGCGTGATTGAAGAACTGATTCGTCCAATATTATCTTTCAGTCATCTAGTACAACAAATGTCCCGTTGTAAATTAGTGCGATCCATTTAGACAAGAATATCACAGGGGAAAATGATGCAGAAAAGCATAAAACAATTCAAACGCACCAAAAGATATTTTACCACTGTACATACGTAAGAATGGTTGCGTTGCACCTAAAAACCAACTTCATGATTTGTCTGACCGCGCTGAACGAGAAGCTGAGTCCAGTGCAGGGGGTCGGGGTGGAGTTCCTCATCACTTTCGTGCTGGTCTTCACCGTGTTCGGGGTGTGCGACGAGAACAGGGTGGATGTGAGGGGGTCGGCGCCGCTGGCTATTGGATTGTCGATTACGGCGTGTCACCTGTGGGCGGTGAGTGGGTTTTTTATCATTCTATTTTTGGAAGAAATAAAGTGCTGTTAGACCTGATTGAAGTAGTAATGCCAGAGTCATCTAGTTATTTTCTCTCTATATTCCGTTTTAAATTGCTACGATCCACTTAGACAAGAATATCCACCGGGAAAAAAAAACTCTTACACTATATCTCTCGTCTTAATAAACCATTGCAATTGTTTTCAAATAACTCATAAAACATTTTAAAAAAATAGAAAAAAATCTCCAAAGACACCAAAAGATATTTTACCACTGTACACAAAACTGGTTAGGCTAATCTAAAAACCAACTCGCAGCTTATGGGCCTGACCTCTCTGAACGAGAATCCCGTGCATGGGGTCCGTGTAGAATTCCTCTTTTCGATAGAATGTCTTAATCATAATTCGTCAACCAATGTACTGCATCAATACAGTACAGTCAGACGAGATTAAAGTACTTATTTATCTAAGTATTCTCACCTAATGTCCCGTTTTAAACTACACACCCCTTTAGACAAAAATATCCAACGGAAAAACTCTTCTACTACAATTCTCGTCTTAATAAATCATTGTAATTGTTTTCAAACAACGCAAAAAACATAAGAAATAAAAAAAAATTAACTCCAAAAGATATTTTACCACTGTACACGCTACTGGTTGGGCTACATCTAAAAACCAACTACAAACTTAGTTTGACCGCGCTGAACGAGAAGCTGAGTCCCATGCAGGGGGTCGGGGTGGAGTTCTTCATCACTTTCGTGCTGGTCTTCACCGTGTTCGGGGTGTGCGACGAGAATAGAGTGGATGTGAGGCGGTCGGCGCCGCTGGCTATATTGGATTGTCGATTACGGCGTGTCACCTCTGGGCGAGTGGGTCTTTTGTGATTTTATTTTCGAGGGAGTGTTTTAAACATAGTTCGCCAACAAATATAAGTCCTGCATCAATATAGTACAGTCTGAAGAGATTGAAGTACTTATTCATCTAGTATTATCTTCTAGTCATATAGTATTCTCACCTAAAGTACCGTTTAGAACCGCTGCGATCCATTTAGACAAGAATATCACCTGAAAAACTCTGTCACTATATATGTTCGTATTAATAAGTCATTGTTCAAACATTGCATTAGCTGTATGGGACTGACTACAGGGTGTCCCAAAATGGACTACCTGTTTTTAAAAGTTAATAAAAAAAGGAATGGATAGATTAACACAATTCTTGCAGAAAACGAACGAGTCATGTCTGTAATTTGATATGGAGCACTTTATTATCTTAGTAATGTTTATTACGTTTTATGTTATTACACTTTATTATGTTCAATTTAACCGACAGATGGCTCTTCAATACCGTGTATTGGCTGTATGAAAGAACTAAGCATGTGTATACACCAAAAATAAGGACACGTGGTGAGAACTGAACATTTCTGACCACGTGTCCTTCTTATTGCTGTACACATGCCTTGTTCTTTCATACAGCCAACACACGGTATTGAAGCGCCATCTGTCTGTTAAATGGAACATGTTAAATGTAACAACATAATAACGTAATAAACATAACTATCATATAAAGTGTTCCATATCAAATTCCAGACATGACTAATTCGTTTTCTGCAAGAATTGTGTTAATATCTCTATCCATTAATTTTTTATTAACATTTAAAAGCAGGTGGTCCATTTTGGGACCCCTGTGTCTAATAACGCATAAAAAAACATGAGGAAAACAAAGAACCTTCTAAGACACAAAAACATATATTAAATTTGCACACTCCTTTTCCGACCGAGCTATCACGATCGTGCAGGTATAAAACGTACTGGCCACGTTAAAACCAATTCCAAGAATTTCCGACCGAGCTATCACGATCGTGCGGATATAAAGAAAATGTTCAAGCTATTCAAAAATATCGATACCGAAGAAGCTGACAAGTACCATTCATTATTTGTATAAAAAATGACTGTTTTTAAGGATTGCTCATAATTTTAAATCAGCGCCATCTGACCACCGGTCTTAAAGGGATACACGATCGGATGGGTTAGAGGAATATTATCTTCGGGCTGGTCTTTACTGTGTTTGGTGTGTGCGACAAGAATAGAATAGAAGTGGGGGAATCGGCAACGCTGGCTATCGGATTGTCGATTAAGTTGTGTTACCTTAGGACAGTTAGTGGTTTTTTTTACTGTTTTATTTTTAGTGCAATGTTTTCAACGTAATTAATTGCGAAGTATATTACTTGTAATTGTTCGTTCTTTTGCGGTGATAGAAAATACTATAGCCAACTCGATGAACGATAAAAATGAGGAAAGATTGAGGACATTTCGGTTCATTTAAGTTTATTTAGTTGAAAAAGAAAATTAGAAAGATAAAATGTCTTTTCAGTTTACTCAATTTTTCACATCTTATCCCCCCCCCCCCTTCACTTCCTCTCGAAGTCTTCTGATGACAATCGGAGCGCCATCTCGCGTCACCTGATTGACTGACCGGCAGAGTCTGAGCTTCACAGCATTGTTACACTTGATTGAAGTACTAATGTTAGCCGTCCCGTTATTTCACCTAGTATCCCGTTTTCAAAGCTGCTAACATATTTAAACAAGAATACCCCTGAAAAAAAGCTTCAATTTATCTTTTAAAAAAAAAAGAGTCCAAATTATTTACAAATGACTAAAAAAAAATTTTTGAACTAAAGATTTCGAATATAATTTCAGCTACAAACCACACATTCAAAAAAAATTTGCAATGAAAACGCGTTGTCTGATCTTTTATTTTATAAGTTTTGGAAAAACTTTGGCCTCATATAGACAGTCTATGGACTTCAATAGCCACAACCTTACACATAGAAAGTTTTATTGGAAAGCCCAAATTGCAGAAAAATGTCACCATTCAAAGCGTTATTTTTGAATTCGAATGCATGTCAATCTTGTTTCCATTAGCTCAATTCATCATTTCAGAACAGCTCCAGACGAAAGCTGTCGTAAAATGGCCGTAAAACGACCGTTAAGCGCTTTTCGATTGTTCAGCTTCTGTTGTAATATAATAGTCCATCGAATATTTACAGCGTTTGTTGACAGATCAGCAGATGCTTTATTATTCCATTTAAAGTTTTATTTAGAGCTTTTGTTGGAAATGGAGTAAACTATTTGTAATTTATGTGTTTTGAAGTCGACTTGCAACAATGGAACGTTTTGGTTCTGGAAACTGATTCGTTTAAATGGAATATATATTGTTGCATATTTTGGGGTTTGAATTGAAGAGGTTAACGGAAGAACGTGCTAAGTGACAAAAAGGTGAAAATTAGCTAAAAAAAATTTTAGTTTGCACTCAAATCTGGGAAAATAGTACTTTATGTCCAAATTACGACGCGTTATAAATAACCATTTAAGACCGGCCATCAGATGGCGCTGATTAAGTTTATGATACTGACTGTTAAGAATTTTATCGATAAAAAAATGCCTGAAACAGCCAACAAAACACGATCTGTGAGCACGCAGTATATTTGCATATGACTGAGGTGCGCACTCAGTAAATTTGCTGTTTAAGGCATTTTTTGTATAAAACTCTTAACAATCAGTCTCATAAACTTAATCAGCGCCATCTGAGCGCATCTTAGACATATCGGTGCCGTTTAAACGCTATTTATGGTTTTCGCATTCGCTGAACACTTTGAGACAGGAAAAAGTGGGCGTTGTCATTCGAAATTTTCGAGTTTCTGTCGCTATAACCCTAACCGTAAGCATCACCGTAATGAACTTCACATAATCTCGAGCGCATACCTCCAAATAACTATATTTGAAATCTCATCTCGATCGGTTTACTGGAACGGAATCTAGAAGCACAGATGTTGGCAAAGTTTCTTTATAATCACCCTGTATATATTCTCTATATATTCTATATTTATCTTCTCATATTCTATATTTTTTCATTGAAAAAAAAAGTCCCGTTAAACTATTTATTATCTACCTTAATAAGGTACTTTAGCATAGTATCTTGCTTATGAACAAACGTTTCTCAGAAACAAACGTATTTTGATTGGGACGAAACGCAAATTAGAATCAACGAGTGAAGTAGAAACTAAATTCTGCTTGCGAACATTGTTTTCAGTCTGAAGTTATACTTCATTCGGCTTAATGATGAGAGTTGTTACGAAATTCCGGTTCTTTAATCATCGCTAAAATAACTACTTCAGAAGCTCCAAAGTTAACTACCAACATATAACTGCCCGAAAAGGACGAAATCCCGATATAGTTTAATCCAACAAATCAATAAATTAATGCCGTTATTCTTAATTAAGGATAATTTAAGTTAATTTTTGTATTAATATTTTTGTATTTAGGATGAAAGATTTTTTTTTGTTGTTTTTGCAAACATAAAATACTTTTATTTCGGAAAAGGTGTGTTGCATTCGAAATACATTTTAAACGGAAATCTCATACATAATTAATCGGAGTATTTTTACCAGTCGATTGTTTATTTTCATTTTTTTAGTATCTAGTATTTTATATACTTATACATAGTTTACTTTTTTAAAACACAAACGCTCTCCCTTTTTGGGGTATCTTAGATGGAGAAGTAAGGACGCTTCGCGTCGATACTTCAAATTGCTATTTCGATCTCCGATCTCTCTCTCTCTGAACTTATTTATTATATAGTTTGGTCCAGATATACATAATCTTCTAAATATCTGAAAGCAATTATCTTTAATTCTCCTGGTTTTTATGGAATAAAAACTGGTGAAAAAGGGCTTGTGTTGAAATGCAATATTTTGACAGATATTAGGATTTCAAAATTACTTCGTTAGATCATATACAGTTTTGCAGAGTACTGTTACACAAATATAATGGAGCAACGTTAATCATTAAAACAGAAGTAGATTTCTTCTATAACTTTAAATTCAATAACTTTGGTTAACGTTTACTCCTTACAGTTAGAGTGAGCTTGGCTTCCACCATATTTATGAAGTAAGGTAATGAGTTTTACAGTGTTCTCTCTACTCATTTATAAATGCCTACTTTTACAACGATTTATGCAAAGAACGCTTGGTCCCATACACTCCTCTCGCAATTATCTTTAATTATCCTGTTTTTATGATCACCTTAACAACTCTTTTATTTCCAACTTGACATTTACTCCGGTGATTTCCTTTATACTTTTTCTGCATTTTTTAAAAAAGAGCCGCTCTCTCATTTTTATTGTTCTGTTTCATAGAAGAATGCCACATTTCGCATATTTTTTAGATTGGAAAACAATGCCTGGACTTCTGTCTCGATCGCTGTACCTGGAAAAGTGACTCAGTCGAAAAGTCAATTCTATTGGATATAAAGTCACTTTTTCAGTAGAGTGTGGTTGACCGATGTGACTTCACGTACTGGGATATCACGAATGCAATCCATGTGTAACCGCCATGTTGATGTCGATTCTGGAGCAGTTGCTTAGAAGAAAACAGTTCTAAAATTGCACCTTTTTAGAAGCTTTTATTGGCTAGTAGCGTTCGGAAATTTTTATCTATAGCCCTTTTGGGAATACAAAAACAGGAAACTTTTTAAGATAATTCTATTTTTATTCAGCGATAGTTTTTTTTTTTTTTTTTTGGCAAACTAAATTTTTTTTTCAATAAACACTATAATAAATGGAACGTAATTCAACACTGTCTCTGTTTTTTATTTGTTTTTTTAAAGATAAACGAGCTTATTAAATTCGCATTTCGTCTGCAAAAAGTTTATTAATTAAATATTAATTATAAATGCTCTTTATTAATTAATAATTAACCCTTTCAGTCCCAGTGATGCCATTTGGCATCATCATGTTTCTGATCATAATTTAAAAAAAAATAATAATAATAGGACTGACATCTATTGAGATTAATAAAAAATATTTTCTAATATACCTAAACCGACCTTAAGTTTGCAGTATACAAATGTTCTACGAGAAAAAGGGTAAATAGTTCTCATTTTTGAGTGCGAGAATCGAATACAAAAAGGTATTTCACATTCAATAAACAAATTTATTTGTTATTTCAAGACATAAATTTATTATTTTTATTAGTTTAGCTTCAGTTAGAGTGTTATTTTACTTATTTTTTTCTTTCGATTTTGACGTAACAGGGCGCACGAATATCAGGGTTGAAAGGAGCAGCCAATCAGAGTACGCGATTTTGCGGCGCCAGACGGGTTGTTTACCAAGATTCTTCCGCTCAGTACATTTCTCTGCTGCAAACTTAAGCTCGGTTTTGGTATAGAAAAAAGTATGAAGAATGTTTGGCAAAAAAATTATTTCGCTGAAGAGAAATGAAACTACCCAAAAAATGTTTCAAATTCATGAATCGCATTCAATCTGAATGTTGATTTTTATGAACTTGATTTCGAAAATAATGTTGCTTTTGTGCAACCGTCGCTATTGAATCAATTTTGTCTCTGCAAGTGGAAAATTGAACAATTTGAACACGAAAAGAAACAATTCAAATGTATTTAACGATGTAAATATTTTTAACTTTATCCTCATAGCAAGGAAAATTGATTATTAAATCCGTGCAGTTTTTTTTTTTTTTTTAACATTCAATTAATGGTAAACTTTATCCTGATAGCAATAGAAATTGATTACTAAATATGTGCAGTACACTTTTAACATTCAAGTTATTTATTTATTTAATTACACAACACACAACAGATTAAAAATCCAATAACATGTGTTGGAGGGATGTTATGTTTATTAATGGGATGTTATGTTTATTAAATAAGATTGCGACGTTATTTTATAACAAAAATTTTAATGAAAACCATTCAATAGACCTACAATGTAAAATGCATTATATAGTAAACAGATTTAGCGAATAAGCAATTGTAAAACTACGCGGCAGATTTTTGAAGGAACTGCCCGATACTCATCCCAGTCGAGTGGTCGAATATGGAGTGGAATGTCTGACCCTTTAAGACCGGCTATCAGATGGCGCTGATTTAAATTTAGGAGACTAAATTTTAGAGTTTCAGCGAATAATTGCCTTAAACGTCAACAATGCCAGCAATTCTTTGAAAACAAAGTCATTTTTTTAATACAAATACCGAATCTTACAAGTCATTAGCTGCTTCGGTATAGATATTTTTGAAAAGCTTGGACTCTTTTATACCCGCATGATCGTGATAGCTCGGTCTTAAAGGGTTAAGGGGGTTGGGAATTTTCGAGTATAAGATGGCAAATATAAACTTTCCAGATGGCAAATGAAAAAGCCATCTAACCCAACTCCTAGAAAGGCCTGCATACAATTGAACTTCTTTATTTTTAAATTGATGCTGATCTTGGAATGGTAGGAAAGTATAATTACTGTTGGAGTGCTGACTAGTGGAGAGGGTATCAGTTGGAATAAAATAAAAGTTTACATTAAAAAAAATCACCGTAAGGGTACACCCGTGAAATGATGTGTTAAAAGGCTAGTTTCTGTATAAAAGTGTCGATTAACAACAACAGTAACGGAATTCATACTTTTTTTAAAAAGCTTTTGGGTGTATTTAGATTGTCGACTGATAAATTATAATATCTTTTTTCGTATAAAGAAAGGACAAATAAGCGGAGATGTAAGAAATCTACAAGTTTATTTATAGAAAAGTTTTAATGAATTGCGCGTTCGATTCAGAACCGCGATTTTTAATTATTACGAAATTTATTAATGGCGTCTTAGCAGTTGTGTGAAAAATAATTATTTCTGCAACACATTGACGTATTTTATTTCAATGTCATTCATCTATTTTGAAAAATAAACTTACGAAAAAAGATTTTTTTCGTGGCAAACGCAGCGAAAATTGAGGTAGAATAAAAGTAATTAAAATCATTTTTATTTCCACCTCGCATGGCGCATTGTATCTCAATGTCATCCATCATTCTTGGAAAACAAATTTAAAGAAAATGCAAGCGATCTTTAAAAAATGAAACCCGTACGAATCGATTGTTTTACGAAAAAGATGTTTTTCATGGAAGCACGAAAGCATAACCGAATCGTAGTAAATCAAAAAAGAATACTTTTTACAACCAAGATTTCGCTGAACATTCATCAATTTCGCGTCTTTCTATTGTCCCAATTTCCTGCCAATAAATCCAAATAAAAGAAAGTTATAAGAATACGAATAAAACACAATTTTTCAGTGAAAGCGATATGTTTTTGATGCAATCAGTGAGGATCACAATGCAATTTGCTTTTCGTTTCTACGAGGCGTTGTAGCACAAGCCACGGTTATTTATTTACTTTTCATCGAAGTTCTTAAACAATGACGCTGTATAATAGTCTACCGTTTTTTTTATAACCACCCTTGAAAAGTGCATTTCTCCCGCTGTATATTTTACTCAAAAACCCATAATTCGAATGCATTCGCGCGTAACCGTGACTGCGGCTGCTCTTGACATTCAGACGATTCTCGTGCAGAAGAATTATTCGAATGAGAAAGAATAATAAATTAGAATAATTGCGGGCTAGGCCTTGTGTGTGGCAGAAAGAATTCCCCCTTTTTTTTTTGTTCTAAGGAATTGAGTAACTAAGAATGGGGAAAAAAAGTAATTTAAATGTCTTGTTACAGTGTGTAAGTTGGCATTTATTATTAGGAAAAAAAATCCGAACTCACGCATGTTCATGTTGTGAGACGATACGATTGCAACTGAAATTTTTTTTAAACAAAAGAAACATTGTGTTTGCGTTTGAGAAGTATTAACCAGTCCGAAAAGGAAAAATATATATTAGTAGTAGTAGTTTTTTTCTTATTTAAAGAAAATCATGATACCTATCGCTACAGCCGTCGTGCAACGTTAATTTAACTAAACCCAAAAACACTTCATTTGAAAACTCCACCTGCTTCTTCGTAGTCCAAAGTCCTGAGCCGCTTACTAAAGCGCCATAAGGTAGCGTTGGGTGCCAGCTGAGGTGTCGCCTCGTCTCTTGACCGCGGCTCTAAATCACGGAACACGGTGCCAATTGCCCTCCATTGATCTAGTACGACGATAATTCAACTTGAATGTATTTTGCCCTTATTGCGATAGCTTCTTATTTAACTATTTATAATTAGAATACTATTTTTTGTCATGTCTATGACGTTGCCGAAATGTGAAAGTTACGTTAAATGAAACCATGTGTTTTGTTAACCGCGTCTGCACTTCAATTTTTTGAATATTAATGTCATAAAGATCTATTAACGAAGGCAGAACATTCAAAAATGTGGTTTGATGTGTTAATTAATAATTAGTGGTGTATTATTTGGTGTATTAATTGGTAATTGAATACTAATCTTGAATAATATATAACTATTAATCGGCAAACAAACTAATCGTCACTACATCGATTTTAACTCAACTGAAAACCATAAAACGATAAAACCCTTCATTAGAATATACCTCAACTTCAATTTGTTTGCTTCCAAAACGAGGGAGGCTGGGGAGCCCAGTCTTATAAGGCGTTCGTCTTACATGGAGGAAGGTCCCAGGTTCTGGTCCGGGTGTCAGGGTATCTCTAAAATAACTGCCTTGCCTACCTATAAACGGTCCGTGCAGACAGAAATGAGGGGTATAGAATCAAAAGTCACTAAATCCAAAAAGTTTAAATATGGGAAATCGCAAAAAACTGCTTTTAATCTCTTACTATTGTATAGAGTAAAGGTGAATACAGGTAATTTGTGTACTAATTTAAATGTATTCACCTTTACTTTATACAATATTAAGGTATTAAAAACATTTTTTTGCGATTTCCCATATTTTTACTTTTTGGATTTAGTGACTTTTGATTCTATACCCCTCAAATTAAAGCTCTAGATTAGCGGTCGCCAGTCGCCAACTGGAGACTATTCCATCAAAAGTGGCTACCTAAAAATCGAACCCCAGTCGCCAAAAGTGGCGATAATAATTTTTTATTTTTGTTCAACAAATAATTAATACTACAGCTGCATTTCTAATATAAAATAATAAAATGCTCAGATTCGATTCTGTCGGGGAAGAAAGACTTGAAGACAGTTGTTGCTTATCGGTGAAATTTTCCCCTCATCATTGGCCAGTGTTTTGTGGGACGTCGCTGAGTCGGCCTCCGTGTGAGGTAAATGGAGCTGGGCGACGAAAATCTTAAATACAAATTTGATTTTTAAATCCTGCTTTACGATTGAGGCAATTTACAAGTGATTGATTTACAGCTGATTAAGATCTCGGCTATTCCTTTAAGCAATTCTGATTTGAGAACATTTCATGAACAATCGTGGCGAATCGAATTCTCCGAAACTAATAGTATACAAGTACATAAATTAATTTTCTACTTTTAATAATGACCAATCACAAAATACTTACATATTTGGTATGATCCTTTTTTTACTGTCAATCTTTACATATCAAAAATGTATTTAATAAAATTGTGTTTCGTGAAAAATCGCAGTTTATTTTTGTCGGATATACCTTAATTTGAAACTGGCTACTAAAAATCCAAATGTGGCTACCATTTGTTTTCATTCTGGTAGCCACTGGCTACTATTAAAAATTCCCAGTCTAGAGCATTACCTCAAATGTCCAACGAATAATACCCCGTGTAGAGGAAGTTCAAGTTAAATATGCTACAAAGTCCCAACGCCCTTAGCGGTTGCGTCGAGTGCTTACTCAGGTGTCGGCTCGCCACATGACTACGGTTCTAAATTACTACTCCAGTCGCCAATAGCCCTCGTGCAGCTCTAGTGCGACGATAATTCAAACTAACCTAACCTTATTGTGATACATAACTGCTTATTTAAGGGGTCACAGGAGTCTTAAAAATGTGCAAAGAAGATACTACAAAGCATAGTTTGATCTTTCATGTCATTTTTTAACTACTCAATAAATGAGTATAATTTTTTATGTGTAATTCTACAGGATTTATTTATTATAAAACAAGTTTTAAAATTTATGGAACTTTAGCCAAAACTCAAATAAATGATATTAAACATGAAGCTATTTGAACACATTGTGATTAGGCTTGCGCGGCAAATTGTGAGGTCAAAATTGAAAAAATGACCAAGAAAATGACTTTATATTGTACAAATATGTACAAACAAAGACTTGTACCTAAATTCTCAGCTCAAGTTTAATTAGATATTATTTAAAAAAAAATTTAAAATCAAAATTTTTAAATTTTTATTAATTTTTTAGAAAAAAGTTCTTAAAATAATTTCTAATTAAAATTGAGCTGAGAATTTAGGTATAAGTCTTTGTTTGTACATATTTGTACAATATAAAGTCATTTTCTTGGTCAATTTTTCAATTTTGACATCACAATTTGCCGCGCAAGCCTAATCACAATGTGTTCAAATAGCTTCATGTTTAATATCATTTATTTTAGTTTTGGCTAAAGTTTCATAAATTTTAAAACTTGTTTTATAATAAATAAATCTTGTAGAATTACATATAAAAAAATTATACTTGTACATTGAGTAGTTCAAAAATGACATGAAAGATCAAACTATACTTTGTAGTACCTTTTTTGCACATTTTTAAGACTCCTATGACCCCTTAAGTTATTTAACTATAACTAAAATAACTAATATCGTATAATGTGAAACTATCAACCAGCAAACTTTCATTAGATTCATTGAATACATCACCTTCAATTGGTTTACTTCCAAATATGCTTTCGACATCATAAAACGACCGACGGACGATATAAAAATCCGTAGGAAGAGGACCGTAAAAAAATACGTTTTACAAGGCACGAGCATTATCATTGAAATGGCTCATCAAGCCGTCAACATTGTACGGAGGTGTTTTGAACGACAATGAGTCGTGATGTCCGAAAGTCCGCATAGAAGATGCTTAAAAGTATAATTTGGAACCAGTCTTTTGGGACTGTCAGTTGTGTCAAATGCATTTCGTAGGTGTATAAAAGAAAATAATTGCTTGTTTACTTTGCAAAATTTTAATTTTTTTTTTGTTGCTTTATGGGGCTAGGCTTTGAGACTCGGCATATTCACCAGAACTGAGATCCATTGTTTTCGTGGCTCCATCTAGGCGACTCTCGCTAGCAATTTTTACTCTGAGATTACAATGAATAAATGAACTTTTTGTGCATGTTAAAGCATGCCGAGATTTCATTTTGCGAGAGAACCCAAGTTAAATGGGTACTCGAGTGATCCTTCACACGCCACATAATCATATGACATGCATGCCCACGATATTCCAATCCCGAAAATCTGACGACTTAACTAGGGCCTGAACCCGCAAACTTGAGCTTATGAGCGGATACGTAATACCTCAGCCACTGAGTAGCGAGAATTTTAATTGTGTCACGAACTGCACGAACATTATGTTTTCTTATACAGTGGTAGAAATGGAGAAAATAAAGTAGGGGATAGGAATAAAGGACGAGGGTTAATTTTTGTGAAACGATGTTTCTTTAAAATAGTTAAAAAAAATTTAAGCATTTAAAAATAAAAGCATGAAGAATTTAGCGCCAATTATTTAATGAATGAATTTTATTTTTCCCTGTTTTTTATATTTTCATTTATATAACTGAAATAAACATTATTTATTTTTTCAAAAGACGAACGATTCTTCTACACTACGATACAAAAAGAAAATAGAACTTTATAGACAGATGTATGGAGAATTAAATAAAATTCATTTTGAATGAGTGTGAGTTTAACTTAGTGAGAATAAAACCAAGCTAATGATTCCAAATGGAATCATTGGGAATAAAAGAGAAGAGTAAATGAGTTAACTATTCCTTTCATTATCACAACTGAAACAAAAACTTCTGCAAATGCAATAACTCGCCACCTGCATTTCTAAATCCGATTCCAGGTAAAGTTTTGTCAGCTGCTGAATTGCGATTTTCGAAAAAAGATTCCAATCTATTTCCACGTACGAAATGGTGTTCTATTATGTCAACATAGTACGGCGCGTGTATTCGCCGTAGAACGATTCAGTTTTATTGCTCCGTTTAGAATGCATAAATGAAGCGAAATTAGCCATTTTCCTCCGAAAATGAATATTTTATTGCATAATTAACTATAATGAGGTTTTGATGGATGTTCATCATGATGTATGAATGATATAAGGTGGATGTGATAATTAGAATTCATAGAATAATTAAGATTTGTTCGTTAGTATTTTCTTGGTGATTAGTTACAGTTAGCGTACATTTATTTTATATGTAATTATAAATGCATAAAATGATATTTACCTCATTACGTAAAAGATAAACGTTCATTTATGATGTCTTTATCTTTTGAATGTATTTTTAAAAGTGTATCCACATGACATCCGTTGTTTCTGAAACATACATCCATCTAATTAAGCTTTAGTTTGAATTATCGTCGCACTAGATGTACACGAAGGCTATTGGCGACAGGCGTTGTAATTCAGAACCACAGACAAGTGACGAGCCGACACCTGAGTAGGCACCCAACGCAGCCGTTAAGGGCGACATTGAATGCAGCGTTGGGACTTTGAAGGATATTTAACGTGCACTCCCTTACACGGGGTACTATTCGTCGGACATTTTTGGCTGCATTTGGCTGCTCTTGACAGCTCGGGCCGATTCGTCTATCTAACACAGTGGTTGTCGACCCTACCGCCCCCCCCAAGGATTGAAAACAATTTCACCTCCCCTTGGTGAATTTTTTTTTTAATTTTCTATAAAGCCCTTATCACACGGTAGAAAAGTCGCTGGTCACTGGTCGAACAACTTTTGGTTCACTCAGCAAAACGTCACACACGAGAATGCCTACGTCATGCGTGACATCACAAACTTAAAAGCAGTATTATCGCGGTATTGGAGGGAGGGAGCTCGGCCATGACGTCACGACTGAACTTCGTTTTTGATTGGAGCCGCCGTTCGCTGAGCTAAAAAGTACTGGATTTTTTCACGTCGACTCGAAAAAACTCAGCCAGCAAAAGCTGCTCGAAAAACTGGTTTTTGATCTGCGTACGGAAGTCGCTGAACGAACGAGCTCTCGTGTGATAAGGCCTTAAGGAATGTTGCCAAATTTTTGTGTAATTTTTTCACACCGAATTACTTACATGACGAAGGTTCATAAGCGTTCTCTGATCAAGCACACATGTCGGAAAATGCATGTACCAACCTATCTCTTCCAACAGAAATGTGAATTGATGCTCACAAAATTCAACATTTTGTCTCTGGTAATTAGACTTCCAAGATTAACGGCACTCCAAGAAAGAAAACCTTATAGTCTAAGAGCTAGCAACGTTTTTGAGATAGAATTTCAGGTGGGCCAGTTTTAAGATATGCTATCTTTCTCACTCTCCCGGACATCATACGGGCTATCTGGCTGGCGGTAGTGGTTGCGTTCATCAGTGCGCATCCTACTAATACAAGTAAAAAATTTATTTTTCAAATCATTTTAGGACGTTTTATTTTTTTATTGTTATTTTTAGCGAACTTTTTGCAACATAAATCTATTATTGCCAGACATTTTTATTGTTGTTTAAGCTGTGCCAGACGCTAAATTTTGATTTTAAAAGCTCAAGTGTTGCCCAAATTACCAGCTCAGGTGTGAATTCACCGATCATTGTAATTACGTCATCGTCATTCATTGCGCAATACCATGTGGCAATATTGTAATAAGCTGATAATTTGGGCAACACTTGAGCTTTTAAAATCAAAATTAGCGTCTGGCACAGCTTAAACAACAATACAAATGTCTGGCAATAATAGATTTATGTTGCAAAAAGTTCACTAAAAATAATAATAAAAAAATAAAACGCCCTAAAATGATTTGAAAAATAAATTTTTTACTTGTATTTGTAGGATGCGCACTGAGGAACGCAACCACTACCGCCAGCCAGATAGCCCGTATGATGTCCGGGAGAGTGAGAGAGATAGCATATCTTAAAACTGGCCCACCTGAAATGCTTGTTTTTCCGACGTTGCTAGCTCTCGTACTATTATCTCTAAATCTATGTGACTCTTTTGTCACAGATAGCCTTTATAAGATCAGCCAGCTAGACAAAAATATAAATACGCGAGCCACAAAAAACAACCCTAAGTATAAGCATCAAAGTAGAAAAAAGTGGTCCCGGCATGGAGCTACGAATGCAGGGAGATGGTTGGCGAGAAGAACCACTGAAGCCGCCTAAAAGCCTCCAAGTCGTCTTATTTAAAGAGTAGCGATTCGCGAACTTCGTTTGGTTTAGTTTCGAGATAGCTTTTAAGAGTGACTTCGGATCTTTAAGACTATCTGAAAGCATGCAGAGACAGTGGGTAGCATAGCAGTCATAAACAAAAAAAGAAGTTCATTTGATTAACGTCTAGGGAGCTGATTATCCCAAGAACAACGTTACAACGCCTGGTGGACCCACTTACGAGGCCTTCTTGCGAAAGATCCTATTTACAGTTCTGTGAGATAATGCGCAATCAACTGACTGAACTACCAGACACGCTTTCGAAAAATAAATGTTGCTGTATAATAAGCTAACTGCCTATACTTTTGGGACTCCCTAAAGCTAAGAACAAATAACTCGCCAAACGACTGTTTGGGCTTAATATTGAAGCGATCAATGGCTTCCCTAAGCAAACCTGTTTTGTGCATTGGCTTTTGACTTGGCAGCATTTCCTGACTAATCCTAACGTCTAAGCCAGGCCACTTTTATTTGCGCCACCCTGTATAAGCATCAAAGTAGAAAAAAATAAGTACAACTCTAAAAATAGCGGACATTTTTTTAAATTACAACAAAGGCTGTTGTTTCGATTAGACTGAATCGTTTGACGTATCACAATTGGGCGATACGAGGGAAAACAGGTGTGACGCTACCCCTCCCTGCATCAGAATAGAATCTGATTCTGTTTTTTATGTTCTTTTTAAGAACGCTTTATTTACTCAGATGCTTTTTCTCGACATCGTACTCCTGCGTTATGCAGCATTACCAAATTCAAAATGCTTGTAACGTTGTAACAAACAATCCAAGTCACTGTCAAAGGAGGAAAAATAAAAATTTCTTTTTACATAGTGTCTTGAAAAACTTCCTTGTTCGTAAAATTATTAACATTAATTACTCAAGCATTTTTAATTTTTTTTTATCATTAATTAATAGTTTAATTGGTACTGTTAGAAAAGAAAATTGATTAAAAAAGAATTTGAAAAAAATTCCAAAACCTAGCATTGCCAGTGAGATTTTCAGTTTTTTTTTCTCTTTTTTTAATGGTGCTGCTTTATTGGTTCAGCCTTTGCAGACTCAGCAAAATCCCCAGGACTGAGAGCCATATTTTTTTTGTGGCACCGTATAGGATGCTCTAGCTACCAATTTTGACGCTTAGATTGAATTGAATCTGAGCTCTCTGTGGATGTTAATGTACAGCGAGATTTTTATTCAGCTTTATATGTTACACCTATTAACCATGAAAACCGGCTACTTATCCTAGAATAATATAAAAATCTATGCGTAATTTTTTTTATAAGAATAATTATACGATTCCTTATCATTGTGCTTATAAAAGAAAATATAACTTTGAGCCGCTAGATGACTAAGTTCCAAGTTTTTATCAAAAGTTGACCGCTAGGTAGCGTAGATTTGTTTGTCAATTTCATTCTAATATAAGTTATCAATTTCGTCATTATTAATAATTCGATTGGAAATCAATATTATTCGATTCGGGATTGATCTTATTCGTTTGGATGATAAATTAAAAAAAAAATGTTTTGAAAATACCATTTACAAATGGCTGCGAAACATTCGCTATGAAATGAATTGAAATTTGTGAAAGGATGATCAAACAATCACAAAGCTTTTTTTATCCCCTTAAGATCCCGTCAGATGGCACTGATTTAAGCTTACGAGACTAAAAGTAACAGTTTTATCAAAAAAGTTGCCTTTAGCAGCATCAATGCCAGCAACTTCTTAAAAACACGCCATTTTTTTTTGTACAAATAACGAATGGCACCAGTCAACTGCTTCGATTATATAGATATTTTTGAAAAACTGAAACATTCTCTTTTATACTCGCACGATTGTGATAGCGCGGTCGGAAAGGGTTGTTTACAAAAGCTTTAAAAGAAAAAAAAATGATTTGGGAAGTTACACCGTAGACTTGACTTGATCCCCTTTTACAAATAGGCATTCGATTATTTGTGTGTTTTTGTATCAGTATATCGATTAGTAAAAAATGTCTGCAAAATTGGCATGAAATATAACGCCCTCTAGTGATCAATCAGGTACAGAAATTATTGGTAGGTAATTGAAAGTCATCCAAAAAATAAATTAAAATAGTATTAGAGATTGCCCAATGAAATTCAAGATTAAAAACTTTTTTTAGATCGAATTTACTGGTTCCAGTATGAACACAGCCAGATCTTTCGGACCCGCTGTTATCATGAATAACTGGGAAAACCACTGGGTAAGTGATCATAGGAAATGTCTATTGTCTACATCTAGAGTTAATGTATATTCAATTTATAGTAATATTGTAAAAAAACTGGTGATGAGTGCGATGTAGTTATTGCATAGGCCAAAACTGCTGACTGTGCTTTAAAAACTATGTCAACATAATTTTTCATTTGAACATATTAGAAGTTACATATGACATTTCTACATCGAATGCTCTATAACATACATCGGCTGATCTGCCGTGAGCAAGTAAACTGAAGTATCAATCGACCGATGACTTGGATCATTGTTGTAAACACTCACTAATTTTAACTTCTAAGAAAATATACTGAAAGTGAAAGACCAGTTATATTTCAGTCAAAATCATCAAATTTATTATGGTACTACAGCTTACCTTCCCACGCAGGGCCTTATCTAGGAAAACTTAGACTAGAGGCACAGCAGCATTTGGGGAGGATCCCTTTACGTTAAATTTTATGTATGATATAGCTCGATATGATTGTGCTAATTGGCCAATGTATCATATGTTTTTGCTACCATTTTATCAGATTCCTTATAACGTTCCTTCCTAACTTTAGGTCAATGTCTGAATTGTAGTCAAGCTAAAAACAAAGTAGGGTCTCAGAAAAATTTAACATTAACTTAAATTTTGTGTTTCTACAGCATTCAGCATAAAAAAACTGAATTTAAGGGGCCCCTAAAATTTGAGGCCCTAGTTCAGGGTCTTATGGTAGATCAGGCCCTGTGCTCACGGCAATGATATGAAACACTGTAATAATTTCTTTTTTCTCCAGGTGTACTGGGTTGGTCCAATACTTGGTGGCGTAGTGGCAGGAATCATCTACGAATATCTATTTGCCGCCAACGCACCAGACAAAGACGAGCTGGAACGCGCGAAACTGCAAGCCTTGCAGCCCTATTGCGACAAGGATAGAACCACGAACCTGTGAGCAGCGCTACCTAGCGGCAAAAAACTACTGCTTTTCATAATGTGTGGAACAATTTCGTTCACTATTTCAATGGAAATGCATTTGTGTATTATAAGTGTGCAATTCAGTATGCTAAGCTAACTACGAAATTTCAAATTCGGTTATCTCAAAGCGTGAACTGCTTTTTAAATACTCTTTTGCAGTTCTGCGAGTTTATGCAGGTTTTTTCCATCAAATATAATAAAAAAAGCTCCGCATTAGAGTTTTACATGACTATTCTGGTAGATTTAACAGACGAGTTGTTTTCCTCAAAAAAAAATGCCATCTTAAATGTTTTATTATTACATTGTAAACAGAAAATTAAATTGGGCTTCTCCGAATCCAGCTTATTAAAGCTAGCCATTACTTGCCTTACTTAAAACAACTTTATTCTAAACTGTAATCGATAAAACTCCAATTTTAGTCTCATAGTTTTAAATCAGCGCCATCTGATCGCCGGTCTAGAGGGATAATTTAGATTTGAGGTTTCGTAGTTTTGCCCACGAATGGTAAAATTGAATGAAAATTAAATGTAAACTGGACACTGGACTTATTGCCGAAATGTTGATTTCGGGTTCTAATTGTGCCAGCCAGGAGCCTGGACATTTTAATGCTTGGCGTTTCTCAAAATTATATTTCGGCTCATAACCCGACTGCATATTTCTATTCCTTACATTCAACCGACACTATGACAGTGACGTCAGACTTGCTGGGCGGGAACGAAATAAATGTAACCAATCATTGGCCGTCTTGGTGCAATGAGCGTTCTGTAAGCAATTATTGTTTTGTAGGGTTCATCATTATTTCGAGATTTTAATTATTCACACAAAAAATACTAAAATTAGCTGAAAAAATATTGAATGGTGTTTATATGTAAAAATTGAAGTGATGATTATTATAGCTAGATAATTTTAGATGTTTTGAGCGCAAATGACAGATTTTAGATCTCGAATTTTGTGCTCGTGCTGCCATCTATATTCCAGTACAGCAACTCAATCCTACTTAATATAGCAAACATTAAAAAAAAAAAAACCTTCTTGAATTTTACTAAAATAGTTTTAAAAAATATTCCTTTTTCCGAAAACATCGGAATTAAATAAGAACTCCCCTCCTATTTTAATAAATGTTTTTTCTTAATTTTTTAATCGAATGTGCAATTAATATACAGGTTTCAAGGCTTCCGAATAATATCATGTACCTAAACATAGTTAAGCTTCATTTTTACCCTGCTAAAACATGTTCTCAAATAATACACCGGATTCGAAATCTATCCCTATATTCGGAATGTATTCCTATATATTTCACAAAGTCTGTGATAATGTAATTACACTCCCTTAACTGGGGATTCAATAAATATTTTTTTTAAATAGAAGTTATTTACTGACAATATATTATTGATATTAATAATATAAAACACTTAGTTTCTCATTCTCCTATTTAATGATTTAAAAATTACTGAATATATGTTTCTATGAATTAGCTATATGTGTCTATTAGATATAATAAATGTTCTGTTCTATTGAATGATAGTTAATAGTAGTATAATAGTAGTAGTAGTAGTAGTATATTAGTAATAGTAGTAGTTAATAGTATATTGCTAAAAAAAATCAATACGAACCCTTACAAATTTGTCAACTTCTTTGACAATCTCTAATTTAACCTGAAAGTAAATTTTTCGCAGTGTAATCACAATTTTTTTATTGCCCTTTATTCTCTTCAGGAGACACTTTCATAAAGACTTTTCATTTCCCCGCCCAGTAGCCTGACGTCACTGTCATAGTGTCGGTTGAATGTAAGGAATAGAAATATGCAACCCGGCTGTCATTTTCCTACTACAAATCATTTCAGTTAAAAAGGAAATGAATTATGTCATTGTGTTCTTGATGTTGTCTTTTTGTAAATGCAACAGAAATTTAACCTCTTGCGACCCGGCGTCACCATTTTGGGGACATTTTTTTTAAACCTTACCACAAACAATCAACACGTTAATTAGTTCGAAATTAACCTGGTCCGGTACAAGATTAAAATAACAGTTTTCAGCCTTTGATTACAGGTATCAGTCATTTATTTCTATAGCAACGAGGTTGAACGAGGGTCAATTTGATATTAAAGTTCTTATAAAATTTTAATTTTTTTTTCAAACTTCTCAAAAAAAATCTTGAGTTAATTTTAATGGCATTTTGCAAAAAAAAAGTTTAAATAATCTGTGAACTACAAATAAGTCATACGGCCTCTTTCGTTGCATTTTAGCACCATTAGAATTTAAGGCACGTTCCTAAGTAACAATTTAACATACTTTTTTTAAAAAAAATTTCTTTGGAAAACATACTTTTCAGCATATATTTGTATGAAAAGTATGTTTAGATTAAGACATACATGTATGATTTTGCTCGCGTCTTAAGAGGTTATTGTAACATGGATCTCGAGCTCGCAACTCACACTGGGACTGTCTATAAATGGTGTCACACAATTTCATCTCCAACATTTTTGACCAACTCTCTCCTATCATCACCAAGTTCCAACATCCCCTCTGTCACATGTCACAATTTTCTACCAACGCAATAGAAAAAAAAGTTAAACAACATTGAAAAAATTAACTAGGATGAATAAATTCTACATAACAATGGTGCTTCTTTTCTTTGTAATTGTACATTTTAAATTCAAAAAGAAAACTAAGATTATCCTAAGTTTTATGTTGATAAGTAGCGTTTTATAAAGTTAAACATGTAACATTTTGTTATAATTTTAAAAAAAAAATACTATTATGTTTATTTTACATATTGTACTGAACTTATCAGCATAATATTTCACTTTATTAGTAAAAAAAAATTCTGAAGAAGACTGAACAATCATTTGGGTAACATATTTTAAATAAATTTTTTAAATCTTTATAATGAAACTGCATATCATATCACTGGTCAGTTTTTGTTTTATAAAATTATAAATTAAGTTTTCCTTGTATATCTTATTTCAGAAATGTAACAAGTAGTTGATATTTCGAAATAAAAATTTATGTTTTAAAATAAATTGTCTTTGATTAAACACGTGCCACGCAAATATAATACACTCACAATTATTATTAATTAGCTCACAATTATTTTAGATTGAATTATCATCGCACTAGAGCTACAAGACGGCTATTGGCGTCAATTATTCTAGAGCACTGAATATAATAAACATTATCAAACAAGCAAATTTTATAAATTTTTAATTATAATAAATTTTGCAACATGCAACGAGACCCTTATCGAAACTCGCATTTTCCAAGCATAGAGACTTCAACCAATTGAATTTACAATCATCAAAAGTCACTAATTAAGTAGGTAGGTTTGAATTAGTCGCACTACAACTACAGGAGGGCTATTGGCACGCATAAGAATCGTCATTTAGAACCACAGTCAAGTGATGTCATACTTTTGAAAATAAGAGTTAATCAACTAAACCCTCCATCAGCTACCTACCTGCAGGCTGCATGCAATTTTTTATGACCCTACACCATTTTTAAATCCCAAAATTAAAAAAATCTTTAAAACCCAAAAACGAAACTTCAAAGCCTTAATATATTAAATAAAGCCTATTTTGTATGGATTATATATATTGGGAATTAACATTTTAATTATCGTCAAAATCACACAATGTAATGAGAAAAATTAGATTGGGTCACTCTTTCCAAACTTTGCTCCTTGAATTCAATTTAATATTTTGGAGAATTATTGAACAGTAATATCTGACAAATTGTGACATTGTTGAGTGGATTCTTAAGGATTTCATTGCAGGTAGTTATGTGGCACAGTTTATATATTTCAATTAAAAACTACACCAAGATTTTCCCCATCAAAACAATTAGCTTTTTTTAATCTATATTAAAAAAAAACATTAATTTTTGTTTAAAAATCAGATTTTCACTTGCTAAGTATTTCAAGCTTAAAGGATACCATACAAGAATTACAAATTAACAAATGCAAATTGAACTGAAAAATTGTATTTAATTTACACGACTTTTAAATCTTTAGTACTAAAACAAATTGCTAGCCGGTTATTAACTAATTTATCAGCTAAATTTTAAGTACAAAAAAATTGCCATATCAAACTAAAACTAATAGACCATTTAACGCAAAAACCAAAACCAGATACTTTAAAAATACTTGAATCTTTATTACACAATAGAACTCCACAATATAAAATCCTTTTTAAAAACTCTAAAAACAAACAGAATTGTATCACTTCTTATAGACAACCTTGTAGTAGAGTACATAGTATGCTATGATCCTGAAAACGAAGAAGAAAGCCCACTGGGCAGCAAAGTCCACGTACAAGTTGCCTCCTACCATGTCCATCTCCCGTAGGAAGTCTTGGGGCTCCTGGAATACAAGAGAGATCATTATAAGAAGGAATTAAACCTTTAAATTACTATCACATTTCACTTTAATTATAATCTTTCAGAAACCCCTGTAAGACCGAAAGAGAAATGGAAAAACTTGGCAGCAACTTTACATCTAAATTACTAAACAGAAAAAATTAACAATTTTTTTAGCGACATGCATCATTTAAAAGTTTAAAGTTGGACTTGTAGTGTTTCTGCAAAACAATAATTTGTGCGTTAATTACAAGAAGAAAAAACTTATTTCGTTGCTAAAATTTTGTTCAATCTCAAAACCATTTCTAGGTCAAAAGAAAAGGAAAAAAATTATCAGAATTATTAAAATGGACCTATGGAGTTTCTAAAAAACCAAAAGATAGGGTTTTGCTGGAGACTTAGGCTTTCTTTCACGAAAGCTACAGGCAAAAGTTTAAGATGAGCCATTAGTCAGATACACCTATTTTATTTATTTTTGAAATCCTAAGATCTGTTAGAGCATTCAAGTCAACTAAGCACAAATATAAGAATCTAAACAGAAAAAAAAAGGTGTTAAAGGAGAAAGTGAGCAATTATTAGTTAAGGTTTGGGTGCAATACTTGCTACTAAATTAATACGTTAGGTGCAAATGCACATTACCCAAGAGCATTTTGAAAAAATACTCTAGTCCACTATGCGAATTTAAAGATTGCTGGAGTTGTGTTCATTACTCAGAGTGCATTTGAGATTATAATCACAGCAATAATTTGACAAATTTATGGCCGGTGAAGATTTGTGATCAATTTGATTATAAGGTAATGCGAAGTCAAGCTTATTTTTACCAAGATAGTTGGAGACCACTATAAAAAGTTATTGTTGACTACATTCTAACCTTGTTAATACGAACTCGCTTAACACTAAATTTTGCTTAAGGTGAACTGAAAGCATTTTCCCTTCCTATAAAGCTTTGAGCAAATGCTAAAAAAAAATCAACGCAAAATTGCTGCAGGTTAAATCCTGCTTAACCAGAACAAAAAATTCACAACTTGACTTAGTAAGTAATTCAAAGAACAAATAAAACATTAAGAAAACTAGGTATAATTTCTTAAAGAAAATTATAGTATGTACTACTCCAAATGAACTTCATTAATTAAGTTTCTAATTGTATAATATTTTATTAGTGCATTACATTATAAAGTTTAAAAAACAATACCCTAATAATTATTCCAACTATTCACTTGTTCAATGTAGAAAAATTTCTGCTGTTAACATGAAATTGGGTTAAAACGAAATGTTTCAATGCTCCCCTCAAGTTCGAGTTACAGGGTTAGACTGTATTTTGAAAAACTAGTCGGAATCGCAATAACGGCAACTAAATTTTTCTTGTCGCAAATTATCAAGCTTTTGAATTTCGAACAATGCTCTAAACCATACCTGGAAAGGACAGAAGATCTTATCACAGTGCAGCTCAGGCCTGTCCAGTGCGTAAATGCCCAGGAGCACAGACTGGTAGCAGTATCTGATGTAGGAGATGTAGGACAGCCACTTAAGGTAGGGAGGAATGGTGTCCAAGGAGATGAAGAACCCACTGAACAGGAGAATGGGGATAGACACCACGGGAGCCAGGAACACAGCATTCTGGAAGGGGCATTTAAAGGGTTGAAATTATTATATTGTGTTGAGGTATTATACTTACACAAAGGCTATTGGTATCTTAATTGAAAAGCTTAGTGGAAGAATTGCTTAACAAAAAGTTAGGAGAAAATGAGCTTTGAAGTTTCTGTTTGCACTTAAATACGTTAAAAAAGATACTTGCAAAATGGTGAACAATGTACTGAATTATTTGTTCTCTATTTCATAAACTAAAAGTTATGTTTAAAGGAGGCAATAACATTTTCATAGATATAAAAATCTCAACTTTTTAAATGTCACTTTGCACATTCTTAAACTAGGCTTTTCAATTTTGAACCAGAATGTAATGACAAACCGACACCTGAACAGGCACACAATGCAACTTTTAAGCAAACATCATGTGTAGCCTAAGGACATTGGAGCATATTCAATGTGAATACCCTTTATTATTTCACTTTTTGGCTCAACAGTTTTCATTAGATCTGCAGCTATTTTGGCACAGCCCAGGCATGGACCTGGAAATTCCAGCATGCAAAGCAAATGCCTCAGAGGTAAGTTATATATAAAATGTAAAATAACTTAATGTATATAACAAACTTAAATGAAACTTTGCTAGACATAATCTCAATGACCCATTTTATTCATTTAGTAAACTATTTTAAGAAAATTAGTATAAATAATGGAAATGAAAAATTATCAGCTTCAAAGGGATGTAAAATTAGTATCTTTCAATCAATGCTATTTGGCTTAATCATTTAAAAGTTTTCCCAACTTAAAGCATGTATTCACCTGAACACTGGTGGCTGCTCCAATAAGGAGCCCGATAGACTGGGCAACAAGAGACACCATGATGGAAGAGCAGACAAACAGGCCGAATCGAACGAGGTCGTTCGGCTGAGCCGTCATCCAGTACACAATGCTGCAGTAGATCACAGGAAACAAGATCTGAAAAGTACAGCAGATTACTCTTTTATTCAAAACTTTTTAATCTTAAAAATCTAAAATTTGTGAATTATTTGCTTTGCATCTAGAATGAAATAGGGACCATTGGGAAAAAAACAATTTTTTTAAAACTTAAAAAAGGTTTTGGAATTCTGGCTTTTGAATAAATTCTAATTTTTTTTAAACATTTAATTATTTAACAGTTTATTTGTGAAAAATAGTTATTTTCTTATGAAGATTTAAGGCCAATTTATTTAACAAAATTTAGTTAATTGTGTTTGTTATATTTTATTATTTTGTTATTATTACTGCTATATTTAAAGCAGTTAATCAATTTAAAATAGACTGGTGCTTGGCATGGGGGGGGGGGGCAATAGCTCGGGAAACATTCATCCATAACTTACTCAAGACATGAAAGTAACAGAATAAGAGATAATCTAAATATATTTAACAGAATTCCAGCAGTGTTGGTTTATTAGAAAGAATAAATGGTAGTTTATGTTGTATAACAAATAAAACAAATTTTGGAAATTTAAAATCCCAAATAAATAAGTTTTAACAAAGTAAAGTTTAATTTAAAATTTCTAGGCTGCTTGAACCGGAATGTTCTTCTAAGCAGTTAATACGATTTGTTTTTGCATTTTATTAATAGTTTCTTGGTTGATATTAAGTTATTATTAAAGATTCTAAAAAGTCCTTAGAATGTGAATAATGTACATAAAAGTACAGGGTGAGGCAAACATAACCGGCCCCGAGATGGAGATTAGAATACGACAGAAATGTTGCCAAGTCTAAAACCAATACCAAAACAGGCTTACTTACTGAAGCTATTGATCGCTTCAATATTAAGCCCAAGCAAACGCTTGGCGACTTATTTGCCGGCAACTACGCTACGCTTTTAAGGGGTCATAGGAGTCTCAAAAATGTGCAAAGAAGGTACTACAAAGCATAGTTTGATCTTTCACGTAATTTTTTAACTACTCAATATATAAGTATAATTTTTTTACATGTAATTCTACAAGATTTATTTATTATAAAATAAATTTTAAAATTTATGAAACTTTTAGCCAACACTAAAATAAATGATATTAAACATAAAGCTATTTGAACACATTGGGATTAGGCTTGCGCGGCAAATTTTGAGATCAAAATTGAAAAAATGACCAAGAAAATGACTTTATATAGTACAAATAAGTACAAACTAGGACTTATACCTAAATTCTCAGCTCAATTTTAATTAGAAATTATTTTAAGAACTTTTTTCTAAAAAAATTAATAAAAATTTTTAAATTTTGATTTTAAATTTTTTTAAAAATAATTTCTAATTAAAATTGAGATGAGTTGTAGGTATAAGTCTTTGTTTGTACATATTTGTACAATATAAAGTCATTTTTTTTGGTCATTTTTTCAATTTTGACCTCAAAATTTGCCGCACACGCCTAATCCCAATCTGTTAAAATAGCTTTATGTTTAATATCATTTATTTTATTTTTGGCTAAAGTTTCATAAATTTTAAAATTTGTTTCATATTAAATAAATCTTATAGAATTACATATAAAAATTATACTTATATATTGAGTAGTTAAAAAATTACATGAAAGATCAAACTATGCTTTGTAGTACCTTCTTTGCACATTTTTAAGACTCCTATGACCCCTTAAAAGCTAGTTGAAATGGAATATAAACAAGGTTAGTAGAGCTGATCAAGATTTAGTGATTATTTGATTGTTTCGGTAGTTATTTATCCTAGAGAATCGGACCTTTTTGTATTTGGTAATACAAAACACTCTAAATTGATTGCAAGACAATAAATTTGCATTATGGGACGTCTTCATACAATTCGAACTAAGATCTGAACTCGCCACTAGTCTATGAGTAGCTCTAATGTGAAGCTAATCCGATCCAACCAATGCAAAAACAGGTTTCAGGCGGCTTCAAGAGTTTTTCTCGCCAAGCATTTCAACGTATTCCCATCTCTAGCTCGGGGCCGGTTATGTTTGCCTCACCCTGTATATTCTAATTTCTAGTTTTTAACAGATATCTGAAAATAGTAACATAACTTAAGGGTGTAAATGTTATGGTTTACATCATGCAGTCTTTAAGACGTTCAATCAAAAGTTATCAAAAGTACAAACTTTCTATTTACCTGAAAAGGAATTTCAGAGATTGTTTTAGCAAGGTAATAAATCTTTGTGCTGTACCAACTATTGGTATACTCTCTTGAGAATATAGTCTTTTCCATGGGAACTATAAAAGAATTCAAACAGAAAAAATATAAGCATTGGTACATATTTAAAAAAACAAATTCTTTAAAAAAAAAACACTGTTGAAATCCTGTTATCAAATTTTATTTCAGTAAAATAAATATAGTACCAGTCGATTCAAAATCTGATCTACATAAGGTTTTAAATTATGTTAAAACCAATTAAAACTGCTTTCCTTAAGATTTAAGTATTATATGAACTTTTCTACAATATAAACTAAATTAAGAACTCAATTTTTATATTTATTAACAAAACATTAAAATTTAAAGCTTTTAATAGCATAAGTAAACATTTTAAACTTTATAGCATGTTATTAAAAATATAAGAATGTGTTTTCTATAAATCAGGCCTTTCAACTCCTCGAATTTAACCGATTTCAGATGCCGCTTGCCGAGAGGAAGTTTAAGGTTTCCCCTTTCAAGAATATGGCAATTTGTATGCACGACACAGAAATTCCGAAAATAGTTATAAATACATATAGCCATGTTAAATCATTGGCAGGCTGGTTGAATTAAGTTCGCAGTAAAGGTGCGGTTAATTCAACATAGTTAATACTAATAACAATGTTCCATATTCCGCACACCAAGGGAAAGTCTAGCAATCTGCACATACAATAGAAATTCAGAAAGCAGTTAAAAATCTTATTTAGTTTAATCTGGAGAGTTGTCGATTCCAATTTATAATAAAACCATTATTTCAAATACCTAGTGAACAAACCCTAGTATATAATCAGCTGGGTTAAGGTGGACTAGTTAGTAAACCAGTCTTAGTCCAGGTAAGACCAGTTAGGTTAACTAGTCTTTTTAAACATTCATTATCCATTGGATTAGCATTCTTACTTATAATTACCTAACATGAATTATAGGTAATAAAAGTAGTGCCAATCTGAAAAGGAAATAGGGATGCACCGAATACCAAATTTGGCCGAATACCAAATAACGAATTTTCGGCCAAAGTCTTAGCTGAATATTCGGCCTATCTAAACTAAATTTTTTATTTTTTGTCAGATCTAAGTAAGTTGTATTGATTATTCATCAATTTTAGTTCTACATTAACATATAAGTACACAATCGCACAATAATTTTAATACAAGATAGCTATTAATTATCTTAGTTAAAGCAACATACAACAAAGTAGTTCTCGTTTGTTATTGAAACAAACCTTTTAGAAAGTGATTGAAACTTGGTAAAATTCCACACGAAAACAAAAGTATGAAAATAAAAACAGAAGTAGGTGGATCCAATGTAGAATGAAAAAGTAAAGAAAAAAATCATGCCTTACAATATTGTTATACATTTACAGAATAATTTTTTTTTATCTTGTGAAAAAATTACATTTGTGATTAATATAACAATTATTGTTTTTTTAAGTCTACTCACGGTTACTGTTCCCTTATAGAAATGTTACTGTTACCCCCTTCACTGTTACTATTCCCTTATAGAGTTATTTAATACAACTAGAGTGAAGTTTGATTTACTATTATACATAACAAAAACTTAAGAATTTGAGTCGACCAAAAAAAGAAGACATTTAAAAAATATTCGATATTTTATAAGATTGAAGAAATTTGAAAAAATTTAAATTTTCATAGTAGTAATAGAATAGTAAAGCTATTCAGCCAAACCGAATATTCGGCTAGTGGCCGATTACCGAATAGTAACCGAATATTCTGTGCATCCCCTAAAAGGAAATTTTGTATTTGGCATGTTTAGGAGAGTACAAGGGGTCTTAACAGGGTAGTTCTTTTACAATAGAAATAGCAGGTATGCATAAATTATTTGTAACATATGCTTACAAGTCAAAACTGTTGGCATCATGGCAGTAAAGATGAGGAACAGAAGCGAGAAGAACAGGAACCCGGAGTTGTTAAAGATCTTGCTGGCGTCATTGCCTATGCCGTAATAGAGCATGCCCAGAAGGAGACCAACCACTAGATGAGCAAAGAGTCGTAGTTGGAATGCCATCTGCAAATTAATGCAAAAATCATTTTCAATTGTAAATTTAAACAAGCAAACCAGGGTTACAATGTTATTTAATTTAAGAAATAACTGTTATAGTTACTTAACATGAAAAGTAACTAATCAGTTACTTAACATGAAAAGTAACTAATCAGTTACTTAACATGAAAAGTAACTAATCAGTTACTTTTAAAAATCCAAGAAATTTAGACAACCGTTTTACAATGAGAACTAGCATTAAAGAAAGTGATAATTGCAAATAGTTAAAAACGCAAATTCAACACTGTCACAAGTCAAATTTTTAACTAAATTGTGCCGAACGTTGAACTATGCTTAAAAAAATCTATATTGACATGGAAAAGCAACAAAATTTGTCTTGCATTGTTACTGCTAAAACTAACCAAGTTACTTTCTGAAAAACCTAACTATTACTCAGCGTTATCTAAAAATTTAACTGTTACAAATAACACATTATTCCAATTCCTGAAGCATACCAATAAAAACAATATTTTCTTTTTGTAAAGTAGTCTTAATTGAAGTTACCATCGCACTTTTCAAAAGTAAGTAATACTAAATTACTCAAAGATTTAAATTGGCAACTTGGAATAACTCCCAAGGGCAGGGAAACTGCAATATTCTTGAAATGAATTAATCTTTTTGCCCAGAAAAGGGCAATTTTAATTGCTTTAAAGGTCAAAATGCAAAAGGGTCCAAGTCATTGATGGGCATACTGCAGTTTACCTTTTTGTAGCAAATTTATTTAATAAGAAACTGCATTTAAGTTATAGAATTTTTCTATAAATAACTATTAAAATTAGTCAGTGTTTTTCAATTGGGATAGTTTTGGGAATTATACAAATTTCTTTAGTTTTTAAATTAAAAAGATTACCAAAATACTTAATTCAGTTAGGTATTAACTCGCTGAGGGATAAATGCATATACCCACTACTTCCTGCAAATTTTCTAGTAATGCACATATTTTTCAAAAAATTTAAATAAAAAAATATTAAATTTGGAATTACTTAAAGTATGGAGGAACCACTTATAAAAATTTACAGAAAGATAACTGTAAAATAATTGTAAAACAGGAAGATAATTGTAAAAAATGTATTAAATTTTCAGTTAAAATGTTACACTTTAGCCAATTTGCTTAGGCACAAGGGTTAAGTTGCAGAGATAAGATACCGGCAGGTTATTGGAGAAACTTTCCGAGAGAGAATTAAAATTTTCAGAAAGAGAAATTAAACTGAGTTTTGCTACACAAACTTAAATTTTCAGAATCTTAAGGTATGGGTTATAGTAACAAGTATCTTAGCTATCTACAGACATGGTCAAATAAAATTGGCATACTTTTCTTAGTGCAACTCAAAATTAAGAATAGCCCAAAAACTAAAACAAGTTTTAAAAGAAGCTTTTAAGTATTAAAATAACATTTAATTTTGAACACATGTTCATAATACATTTCTTTTATTAAACACTTAAAAATAGGCCAACAGCTTATGGCTCAATCTAGAAAAATAAAAGGTGATCGATACTTAATAAACGATTTTATAAAACAAACTTTTACAAACAATTTTTAAGACTTTCCTGTTACAGTTAAGGATGTTCAATGGGAATTCTAAAAATTTGGAAAGATTTAGTTGCATGTTAACACTGAAGCATGGAAGCAATGTTTTTATAAGAACATTAACTTGCCAGGGTAAAATATATCCCGATAATCTAATTCAAACTATACGAATAAGGCTGAACAATCAGACTCAATTATAAAAAAACTTTTACTATAATAAATACTTAAACAATTTGCTTGTGTTACAGCATTTAAAATATTTAAGTTTAATATCTAGTCATAAATAACCTATAATACGACTCTACACTTAATTCTATCAAAATACTTACAGGTTCTCTTAGTGTGCATACGAGACTCCTGTAAGTAAGCACCTTAAATTGGTTCCAGGAACTAGTTGCATATCCACCATAGCTACTTTCTAAAGCATTTTCCTGCAAGATAAAACTAATGTTTTACAATGTTTTATGGTGTTTTTTGCCATTTAAATAAGTAATTTTTAAAAGGTTTTACCGGCTAAAGTTATTAAATAGTTACAATGTACTAAAATTTAATTATGTGGACTTCTTGAATTGAATAAAATGCATTGAGTATTTTATAAACCCATAAATGTTTTTTAATCCAATGTAATGGCAAAATTGTATATATGTAAATCGAATAAATCTGAAACACAATAGCAAATTACTTACAAACACAAAATACTATTTAACAATATATTGCAATCTAGTATACAAACTATTTTAATGTAAATTTAAATACAAGATAAAAAAATTTAACTTTCATAACAGAATACTAAGGACCAAATAAAACAGTAACGTAAGGTATGTCTGCAATTAGGCATATTGCTATCAAGTGAAAAGTAGAAAAAGTTCTTATTTGAAAAAAATTACAATATTACGATAAAAATTACAATACGGCCAAATACAATATTTAAGAAGTGGGAACTTTTATAGTGGTTCATTAATACAAACACTAAAGGTCCACAAAAACAAAGATCTTTTTCCGATTTTAGGATTTACATCAGAACACTTTAAGCAGGATACAAACTTAAATTATAATAAGATTACAAAAATTAGTATGAAGGCATATTAATTGAAAATCTTTAGATATTTTCTGGTTGTTTTTAGTTTTGAGGTAAGATGAGACCATATGAAAACTCAGCGCAACAGAAAACCTCACACTGCAGCAATTAGATAAGGACATAATTCTAAACCACTCTAGTGAATACAATAAAAGACTAGAAACAAAAAAAAAATTGACTTTTAATTTTCACTTAAATTATATACCTTACAGGGAAATTTCAATAACTTTAAATCCCAAAAAGTTTAATGGCCCCTTCATTCACAAGCGTTTTTCAAAAATAGTATGACATCCGACAGGTACTGGGAACTAGTGTACAAAATTTGAGGTCCGCAATTTTTGTCATCACTAGAGTTAACAGAAGTTCGATGGAAGCTATCCTTTAAGTATGCAAGACTTTATTGAAAAATTTTGACGTCTGACAGAAGAACCAAGAACTTGAACACCAAATTTGAAGCCCATAGCTCTATTAGTGTGAGCAATAAGTGGTTTCAGACGTACCAAAATTCAAAAGGCAAATTTCGGAATTGGATTACTTTAGTTTGAATTATTGTCGCACTAAAGCTACATGAGCGCTACTGCAATGGCCGTCTTAACTTATAACCGCAGTCAAGTGACGAACTGACACATTAGTAGACACTCAATGCAACTCAATTAAGGACCACATCGCAAGCAGCATTGAGACTTTGAAGGATGTTGCACTCTTTGTACAAGGGGTATTATTCAGACTTTTTGGCTTTAAGTGCTAATTATAGGTCAGCAGCTATTTTGACGATGCCTGGACCCAAACATGGGATCTTGTGCATGCAAGGCAATGCCTTATCGACTGGGCACCCCAGTCCAAGCATTTTGGAATTAGCTCCCGCTGAAACACGAAGAAAAACAAAAGCTCTATTTTGAAATTTTAGACCCTATCACAATACTTTCATTACATCCCTCGATACACAGAAAAGTGACCTATTGGGCGAATATAACCGAATTATAAGTGCTAAAACTTAAGAAATTAAAAACCTTGCGATTAAAGCAAATCTCAGATTGATTGGTAGAATACCTGGGATGCAGTTAGTGGATCTTTAATTTTTCTATAATGAAATGCAATGCAAATAAACTTCAGGTGATTTTTCTGAAAAACTAGCTTTTAACAAGAGATCTTTTCTGCATATGGTGAAATACAGTAGAGTCCCACTTATCCGAAAGGTATGGGACTACAATTGAGCAGCAAAAACAAAAAAATTACTGCACATTGAGAAATAAATCCGACTTAGCAAGTACGCATTTGATTTGTGTATTTATGAGTATACATTTCATATTTTAGGATAAAAATTCCCCAGCCTTTCGGTTAAGCTGAATTTTAGACTACTGTATTAGGCTATCAGAATCAAAATGACAGTACCTTGAATATAGATGGCTTCTTGTCCACTTTGTCCTGAAGCAGACACAAGGTGGATGCCTGCAGGCCAACTTCTTGGCCGACCGAGAAAATGGAGGAATCGTCGGCCAGCGACATATCGGCCTCCATGTCTCCCATGCAGTCAACTGCGGTCTTCAGTCTCCCGATCCAGTCGCCATGCTCACCAATGGCAACTTCAGTGGCTGAAAAAATGACTCGTAAGACAAAATCCATTATAGACAAGGGACAAATGCAATTATTTAACCTTCTAATGCATACTGTATGGTAACAAGTAACATAATCCACTTTATTCTATTAAAGTAGAGCTCCCTCTGTTTTTCATCTGTTATATTTCATTTTGAAGTTTCAGTTACTAAAAACACTCATAGATGGCAGTAGTAAAAGTGTATTCAAAATTAACGAGTGAAGTTATTTACTGTTGTGAAATTACATCCTTGGCAGTATTCAAGGTATAATAATATTAGTACTAAATACAAATAAATTGTTTTGAAAAAATAATTGTAGTTCAAGGGGGTTATTTTAAAATATATTTAGTAGTTTTCTAGTCATTCTTATCAAAAAAGGAATTTTGTCGTACGACTAGAAAACTACTAAATATATTTTAAAATCCCCCTATATTTTTCCCATAATGTACAAGTATTAAAGACAAATATATTTTTTTAATGAAAAAAACCATGCATTACAGGGTTGAAAAAGGCGATGAGCAAATCTTGAAATTACGAATCGCCAACAATAAAATCTAAAATTTAAATGAATCTTTGAGAAGATAAGATATTCAGAGTACACATAAGGAGTAGGAATCCTGAGCCCATAGATAAAATGAACTATTCAAAAGTTTAAATTAAACAATGCAAACCAGTTTTTTTGACTGAAATAATTTTGAAGGAAAGAGTAAATAACACAAATGAAATTTATACATCATATGGTTCTTAGATTTGCATGGACTACAAGTAATTAAAGGTTACATGCAGATTAAATGCATTTGTCTAATAGCTTGATAGTTAACAAGTTATTTTATATTTTTGATTAATGTAATTCTGTAAGAGGCAGCAAGAATAATAATTTTTAATTTAGGATTGGGTAAAATTATTGTAGTGTCATATACAATGCCTATTGGCATTGTAATTCAGAACCAGTAAAGTAACAAGGATACTCCCAATGCAATTTTTAAAGTTAATAATGTACATAGCATATTTAATGCACACTCCCTTTACAATGGGATTATTATTCCGAATATTTGGCTACACAGACAGTTTATAGAGGAGCACTATTTATACTGGCATAGGCAGTTGTTTTTCCAATGCCAGTATCCGAACAAGGGACCTTTTGCATGCAAGGCAAGCACCTTACTAACTGGGCAATCTGTGCAAGAGGAAGCACAAATAACTTTCTAATTTAGGACCTCCACCTAGGGCAGTTTCTACCTAATAGTAATACATAGTTTACTGAAAACCTATGTTTAATTTTGTACAATTGGAAAAACCTTTAAAGAGAACTTAATACATACAAGAGTAAAGATTTAAATTTTAAAACAAAAAAAGTTACAAAATATTGCCATGAAAATTTTGTAATTTATCTACCTTCATCTAAATAATTATTTTAAATCTATCGCAAATAGTCGTTCATGCAATCATTGATAGATTACATTACATCATTCCTTGTACATATGAACTAAAATTGGATTTTATCAAAAACTATTTAACTTGATTAGTTTTCAAAAATACAAGTATTCAGGTATCATTTGTGTATCACAATCATTGGGCTGCATTTACAAAATCAAACATGGGGGGGGGGGGAGAACAAACTTATTTCATTTTTTATTAAATAAAAGGATTTCTTAAGGGGAGCGGACACCCCCATTCACTTTCCTACCTCGATCGGGCTGGCTAATGCTAAGTCTATGGGGAAAAAATGGTTTTGTTCTAAAAAAAAGCAAAGAAATTATAGGAATATTTTGATGTGGTTTTTTTTATTCATAAAACTCCAATAAAGGTGTGCTTTTAGATGTTATTTTTTTAAAAACGCTATTTACTTTTTTTTAATCTAAATTTTTTTTATTAGAAAAGTAAATAACGTTTTTAAAAAAATAACCTCTAAAAGCACACCTTTATTGGAGTTTTATGAATTAAAAAAAAACCGCATCAAAATATTCCTATTTCTTTGCTTTTTTTTGGAACAAAAACCATTTTTTCCCCATAGACTTACCATTAACCAGCCTGATCGAGGTAGGAAAGGGAATGGGGGTGTCCGCTCCCCTTAAACATTTTAAAAACTGTACAAACAATTTTGAAAAAAAAGTTTTAAATATTTTTAACGTAGATGTTTTTTTTTATCATCCTTTCCTTTAACAAGGTTTGACAATTATAGAAAGGCACAATTCAATTTAAAAAGTGTTATTTAGGTTACAAAATTTTTATTTTTAAATTAATAAAAATAAATCAAATATGACAAAACTTCATAAAAGAACTATCGTATACCAAGGTTATAATAGTATTCTGAATTGAAATTCTTACCAAAGTCTGTTGGATTGTGGTACTGTGGGCAAGAGAGTCCTTGCTGAGCTAAGAAAGGGATCAAGTCCTTGGTGGACCCCCTGTAGATACATTGTCCTTCAGCCAACATGTATAACTGAAACAATAAGTTACATTAAAGAGTTTATTAGAATATAATGTAAACCAATAAAAAATATTAGAACTTCTGTTTAGCTGTAGTTTAAAGGTTCAAGTTAAACAATATAATTTTTTAATAAATATCTACATCACTAGCAAGCCATTAGATTCATAATACATAGTCAATTTTAAACAATAAAGCGAGGCATGAATTCCGTTACGACAAAAATTGTTTGCCTGCTTGCTCAAACAATTAACCTTTTCAGTCCCAATGACAATTGGGCATCATCATTTTAAAACAATTCTGATCGTCTATAGCCATTTTTGATACCAAATACAAATTCTATTCTTCAAACTTTTTCTAATAGATTTTTTTTTGTTAATCCCAATAGATGTCAGCCTTATTATTTTTTTTAAAAAAATCAGAAACATGGTGCCAAATGGCATAACTGGGACTGAAAGGGTTAAAAGTCATTTACTCCATAGACAAATGGTCTTTTAAAAAACATCTTATGAAGTTAAATACCACTCCTATCAATTATTCAAAAACATCGTTAAGAACAGAGGATAAACAGATTGCTAATATAAGTGAGAGTAGCTAAATATGCCATCTTTTAACAATATTTTTCTTAACAAATCAGATGTGTACTATGAACATTGAGAAGACATTAACCCGATCGGAAAGTCAATTTAAAATAGAATATAAAAGTTTTTGCTGAAGAATTAGAAGATAAAACATAAAAATTTTAATATCTTTGATAATACATAATCAAGCCTTAAGTTAGCTTTAGATTATGCCATGAAAGTCGCGTAATAGTTCTGCATATTGAAATTGTAAGCCAACTCTATTAATAAAAGCTAAAGGCATATGTTAGTATTCAGGTCTAAAAAGTTAAATTATGGTGATATCCATTAATCATGCGATACAATTTTGAAATTTGTTTTAGCCCTTTGGAGATTTCATGATATCCGGCACTAACTTTCATAAAGTTAATTCAATAATTGAAAATGTTGATACTTTAAAGTCGTGCTTAAGATACTTGTATACAAAATTTGATGGTACCATACAAATGATTATTACACTAGGACAACTTATTCTTATAGTAAATTCTAGCATATGGTGTAAGACAATAAATGAAATACCCTATCAAATATTTCAAATATCCGGGCACTAGGCTGGTGGATAGTGCACACGACAGTTCGGCCCTCCTGGGCTATTGATTTTAGCAGTTGGATGCACTGGAGGCATGAAGAGCTGTCAAGACCGCTGAAACAGGAATTGTTATTTTATAAGTAAAGTTTGGTTTCCCATTTGCTATACAGGATTACATAATACAGGGTATCCATAAAAGAATGTCCGAGTTTCAAATTGTAATACTATCGGCTGTAATCGCTCGACAGTTGTGGTAGAAGGCGACGTATCAACAATAACTTCAGTTTCAGATGCGCACTCTTGTACTGCTATATCCTTTTCACAGTTACAGTGTCATCTATTCATTACTTCGGACTTGCTGGCGACAGTATGGGAAGAATTGTATTTTCATTTGGATGTGTGTGCCATATCACTAAAGCACACATTGAGCACTTATAGGAAAAACTAGGTTAGTTTTCCTTCAATTTCATGTATGATATGCTATATTTAGTATAAAATAAACTCCTGTAATGTAAAATTAAAATTCGGACATTCTCTTACGGACACCCGGTATATTATTTTTCAAAACATTTCTATCTGAATTTTCATTTAACTTTAGTTATCTATAAAGTAAATTCAACTTTTAACATTTTTCATTCATCTTAAACAATATCCCTTGTATTAAAATCCTTGTTAAGGACATTCGTGTGTACTTCATAAGAAATAAATGTTAACTATTTCAATTCTACTAATTAAAACATTTTCTCCATCAGATTACAAGGAATTTTAACCACTGTAGCATTTAGGAAACAAATACCAGAAAACACTTAATAGATGGTAGCATTCCTAATGCAAAGCTCTTCGTCCTTGAAATGCTTAAATACATAGAAATGATCACAACAATGTTTGATAATTTCAAATAAAGATATACACAAGTTCAAAATATGCAGAAGGGAAGATTTACAGATGTATTAAATTTTAATATGGTATTGACAGTAATTCAAATATATTTCATTAATTTTAAACCATATTAATTGAATCATACTTTAGACTATTTTTAAAAATGCTAAATATCCTATGTGTAAGATTTATGAATAGAAAAAGAAATAGAATTAAACATATAACGACTAGTTAGCCAAGTGACTTTTAGCGACTAAAGGGAAAAATAGGACTTAAGTGAAAATAGCGACTCTGAAAACCCTGATTTTCTCCTTCTCTGGCCAATTATTTCTTTAAGCTTTAAGTAAACTTCAAATTTAACAACTTTTCTCATCTTTTGGCAAGTAAAATAAGATTTAAATCATGAAAGCAAAATTTTATAAAGAATCCCTCAATGCATTTTAGATATCATGTAAATGCATGTAACTAGCAGTATAACAGAAGACCAATTCAAGAGACAGAATATTTATGGCGATAAACATTTTGCTGTTTTGTAAACGTTGTATTGACTGTTATAAATACTGGCTTTAAATACATCTCCAAAAGGATAGCCATTTATGCAAACAGCTTGAAAAAGAGGACCGAAATAACTAAGTTCAAAACAAACTACAGTCGAACTTTGCCAACATGAACTTGCTTAACACGAAATTCCACTTAAGATTAACTGAAAGCATTTTCCCAGCTAATTAAGCTTTGATCTAATGCTAAAAATTCTGATTAACCTGAACAAAAATTTTGAATTTGGCTTTAATAATTTGGAGAATAAAATATTAAAACTTCTTTTTAAGTGAGAAACTAACATTACAAGAAAAATTTGTCTTCTATTTCTGACAAAATCACGAGATCTCCTGTGACACACTAGTTTAAATTCAATTGCTGTTCTTACTTGGTGATTTTAAATGATAAAAAATTCTTAATTTGTCTATAATATGTACAACTATGAGTGAACTTATTTCAACACTGGTTCAATGAAAAAACCTCTAAATTAACATGAAATTCGGTTAACACTAAATGTTTCGGGGCAGCAAGTGTAGTAAAAAATATAATTTTTCTTGTTTAACTTTGTAAAACAAACCCAAAACTATCGTAGATTGACTTCTAGTACAGAAAATCCTTTTATATAATCACCTAGTAGGTTCATCTAGAAATATAAGTGGAGGGTTGCTGACAAGCTCCTGGGCGATACAAAGCCTCTTCCTCTGACCACCGGAAAGTTGGCATGCTTTGTTGTTTTGGCGCTCGGATAAACCAAGAGATTCCATGCACATATCCACCTAGAAAATTAGGTTTGAAAATTTTATTGAAAAGTTAAGGAAATAAGTAAAACAATTATATTCTGCTGTTAGTTATACTTAATATACAATAGATATTCTCATTTAATAGTCTTAAAGAAAAATTCCAACGAAACACTTATAGTAGAAACTCAATTGTCCGCTTCTTTTAACAAACTATTCTTAAGTCAAGACAGAAAATTTATCCAACAAGGTCAATCTGTTGTTCACACAAGAAACTTGAAAATTACAATTTTTAAAGTGAGGAATCGTTAACTTTGAGGAATAATTCAGATATGATCATTAACCCGATAGAAATAGGAATGGAATTCCTGCCATCCTCGATTTTGATTATAAAATACCAAGCACATTACAGATGCAATAATCAGGACTAGTGGATCTACTAGTTTTGGCTACATCATAGATGACAAAAAAAAAAAACATTTTAAATGTTATAAAAAGTATCTTTAAATCTGACCATGTAGGATTCTATTCAAACATAAAACTAACCATTAAAATTTAATAACTAAAATCAGCATTTAAAACCAAGTATCCTTAATTTTGTAATATAGTGTGCAAGATCAAATATATTTTACGGCAAGAACTAACATACACCTCTTAGCACAATTCCAAAATAAACAAGACAAATAATTTATGTCAACAAACATACAATCGTTGCATAATAAGTATGCATTTATTAAGACAAGAAATCATGACAATTTGTGAAAGATAGATTTTTATATTGTAAATATAAATTTAATTTAAAACGTAAAGGATCCAAACCTAGTTTAGCTTACAAATTGCTAAGTTGACTATCAATTTTAACCTTCACATTTTATAACCGACTACCACCGACCTCACTCAAAATTAAAAGTCACAGTTCTTTAAGTAAAAGGAATTTCGTAAACTGCAGAAACGAAAAAAGTTTGGCAGAGAACCAAACGTCACAAGTGCCAAGAAAAAAATTTGATTCCATGTACCCTTCCACATAATTTAACATCCTGCACAATCGTTCGCTTTATATCTACATCACAATAAACTAGTGGTTTGAAATTTTAATGTTTAACCACTATATTAGATTTCATAATATTTTCAAAAAGTCAAAAAATTATCAAACCAACTTCGAAGACTAATTCTGCGCGGCGCCATGTTTTGTTTTTAAATTTGAATTCAACACATTGTTGCCAGATGTAAAAAGTGAAGTGGAAAGGTTTGCATACACGGAGGAACCGAGTCTGCGGGACTTATAATTTTGCGATACAAACCCAGTCTCCGTCAAACGACTATAACGTGAAAATATAATACGCTTATTTCAGGCAAAGCAGAAGACCTTGACCGGCACCAGAATTGATGAATTAAATAAATTTTTTCCTCGGGCTGATTGGCGAATTCATATCACGTGGGAATGGAGCACAGATCGAAGGGAAAACATGAAGTATTTATTTCAGTCATCTAAAACAATCCAATTTGTGGTTCCAGATGACGTTTGAACTCGTTTTCATTCTTACGATCCGCGATTTCGTTGGTTGTTTGGTTTCATTCTCGATGCTCAATCGTTTTGTCTGCTGTGTTCTATTTTAGAGTTCATACAGCTACAACTTAATATTCCTTCTATATTTGACTTCAACTATGCAAGAATTGAAGAACTTCGGTTTAGATAATCTGTATAAAAAATGCTCATGACATTAGTTTTACCAAGATGAGAAAATATTCATTTTGTATTTTCCAAAACTATTTCCAGGAGGACCTAGAATGAAAACAACTACCGCTAGAACTGTTGTCAATCAAGATGTGAAACATGTATCTTAGGGTGGGCCGAAAAATATTTTATTTCAAATAGCTGTAGTGCGGAAAAGTTGAAATTGGTAAAAACATGAAAAATGTACTAAATATAATTTTTTATTAACTTATCTTCGGTTCGCCCACTGCCATCAAAGTTGGCCAAAAATTGTCAAAAACTATTTTTTTTTAAAGCACGATATATGCTTCTAAGTCATGTTTTTAAGATTTTGAGCATGTCTAAAATTTCAAATTTGTATGATTAAAATGTAGTAAACGGTAAAACTTTGCAAAAACAGAAGATTTGGCACAAATTATTGATTTTACATACTTTTAGTAGTTAATCGATGATATAAGGACGCAATTAAAACATCTTGTTTAAGAAAATAAAAATACGGTTTGACAATTTTTGCCAACTTTGATGGCCTTGCGCTAAAGGAAGATAAATAAATAAATATTTCATGTCTTTATACCAATGGAAACTTTTCCGCACTGTAGCGATTCGAAATAAAATAAAGTATTTTTCGGCCCTTTCGCTACGAAGGATCTTTGCTTCCTCGTAATATTTGATAGGAATAACGTTATCGAATCCTTAGTTATTCTAGAGTTTTAGTAATGAAAGGGTAATGCATCTTATTTTTGATACTTCTTTAAACCAATCTGAATCGTTTTAGTTAATTATGCCTTTAAAATTACTAATACGACTTTAACTTGTCTATTTACTATGCGAGCCTCGAAAAGACTTTCTTCCCCCATCCCTCCGCTTGGTTTTCTAGGCAACGGGGGGAGCATCGCTTTTCTTGACCAAGCGTGTCTGAGGTTCTAGGTCAACAATCCGAACAGTTCAAACCCAAGTAGTGTGGGGGAAAAACACGCGCACGCCGTTTCGGAGAAAACCACATGCGGGGATGGGGAGGGAAATGCTGTCGAAGCTCGCATTTTGTCTATACCTCTCCCGACCTTAAGTTTGCAGTATACAAATGTTCTACGAGAAAGAGGGTAAATAGTTCTCATTTTTGAGGGCGGGAATCGAATACAAAAAGGTATTTCACATTCAATAAACAAATTTATTTGTTATTTCAAGACATAAATTTATTATTTTTATTAGTTTAGCTTCAGTTAGAGTGTTATTTTAATTATTTTTTTCCCTTCGATTTTGACGTAACAGGGCGCACGAATATCAGGGTCAAATTATCAACCAATCGGAGCAGGCGAAGCTTCGGCGCCAGCCGCGTTGTTTACGCAAATTCCTCCGCCTAGTACATTTCTCTGCTGCAAACTTAAGGTCGGTTTTGGTATAGCGACTATCCTTACCGCCTTATTTTTGTCTTTGGCAGACATTGTGGTGGGTATTTTGAGGCAGGCCGCCAAATGTATGGACTCCCGCACTGTGAGGTGTGGCAGCAGATGATCGTCTTGCATGATGTAGCACGACATCTTGCGGTAAACACGCATGTCGCGCTCTGCTCCGTTCACTAGGATGTCGCCTCCCACCTTCTGACGCCTGCGAGAGAGAGAAATCCTTTCGTTCTTTTAATACGCTCCAGTTAGTGGGAGAGGCATTGTTGGGTTTACCGTTATCTTTGTATTGGAAATTCCGTGTTCCAGTTGCCCTGCATCGTGTGGTTCAACTAAAACATAACCGGACCTAACCCTCCGATCATTAAACCAGGCTTTTTTTAATATGTTGGGCAGCATTTTTTCGTGCATCATTCTTTGAAATTTCATAATTTAAAATGTTTTATTTATTACGTACATTTTTCACCTGCAAATGTTTTTATCGTATTTAATGTTGATTACAATTTTTTTTAAAAAATTTATTTGAAAAATTAAATTTAAAGTAAATGCACTAAAAATAACCATTCATATTTGAACTTTTACTGGTCGTTCGGAACAACTGAATGACGATTTTACGGATTTTTTTATAAAACGAAGGGAGGGCTGTTATTTAACCGTTAGGTTTTACATATCGTCACACTCGAGCCACACGAGCTAAATGGCAACAATGCTATTAATTTAGAACGACAGTCAAATGACGAGCCGACACCCGGATAAATACCCAACGCATATTATAAAGGCGACATCTTACACGGCATCTGAACTTTGAAGTAATTGAACGTACACTCTTAAACGGTACATGCATTATTCTTGGGAAATTTTTTGGCTGTACGGGACATTTAAAGGTCGCAGTACTGGGTAACCATATTGTTGTGTTTACCCATCTTGTTGGGAATTCCGTGTTCCAGTTGCCCTGTGATTCAACCAACAAACAACCGGATTTCATTTAGCGACTATTTTACTGATTTTTTTTAAAGATTGCTGCTTCTTTTAACGGTCAGGTTTTTAATTATCGTCGCACAAGAGCCGCATGATAACTAATGGAGGCGGGGTCATAATTAGGAACCACGGCCTGATCTAGGAAAACTCGGACTACAGGCACAACATTTTGTGGGCTCTTTTGCGGTATGATTGCTGGTAAGGATGCTAGGCCGATTTAGCATATATTTTGTCACCATCATTTCATCGGCTTCCATATAACATCGACCAAACCAATCACGTTAGGTCAAGGTCGGAGTCAGTCAAACTGGAAATAAAATTTTGTCTCGGGAAAATTTAATAATTTACAGAAAATTTGAAGGTCTACAGCATTTAGAATAGAAACTAATTTAGGAGCCCTAGGCCCTGGCCTCGATAGATCGGGCTCTGGTTAAGTGACGAGCCAATAACCGAGTACTATAGGCACCCAATGCTCAAGGGCTCATATGCCACAAAGACACGGGTGACAATGATTTTCCCATACCTAAAATCTGTCGATTTAGCCGGGCCCCGAACCCTCGACTATTAGGCGATCACATGCCTCATGGATTTTATAAATATTACGAAATATAAATTTAACTTGAAGTAAAAAGTTTTTTTCACTACTTTTGGGTGAAAAAGTACTCTTTTCACTGTTTCAGAAAGTAACTTTTTGCACGAGTCTGATATTAAAATTATAATATAAAAGTCTGATTTTTTTCACGCAATTATAAAAAAATATAAAGCACTTCATTGAAAAAACTTACGTGAATCCCGACAGCACGTTTAGGAGGGTGGATTTTCCGGCTCCTGAAGGTCCCATAATGGCAGTCAACTCCCCCGTGTTGATGGATCCAGAGATCCCCTTCAATATTGGTTTACCTAAAGAGACTGCATACTAAGAACAGTACCAGATTTCGGCCTAGGCCTACTAGGCCCGGGCCTAGGGGCCCAACCAGGGAGGGGGCCCTTAAAGATATAATCGCGAAAAAATAGTCTAAAAAATTTTAAATCTCCAAATGTCGAAAAACCTCTCGCCTGATGAAGGCCTCAAAAATTGCCAAAATCAAATTATAAAGTTTAAAGAATAACTATAGTAACATACTGTATAATTCTGATGTTTATTAAAGACTATTGAACATTATGTTCTATACTAAGTATTTAATTTGCTAAATTTCCAAAATCGCTTCGAAATGGTGGGCCCCAAATGTCCAAGTGACTAGGGGCCTTGGGTCTTTAAATCCGGCACTGACTAAGAACCTTGGTTTTGAGAACATAAACTTTTAAATTTGCAACTATGCTTGCAGATCATAGTGCAAAATCATCAATAGTTCCTGAATGAAGAGTACACGGGAAGAACAACTTGATTTCGTGGGCTCTTTAGAAGCCTCTTTGAAGACGATAGCAAAAATTCGCATAAACTGGTGTAAGGAAACAGGTTACTCGCTTTGTTTTTCTTTCGCGGCAGCCGCCCTGATTCACGTCAGAGATCAGGAGGTACCAGACACGTTTGTACCGCAAATGAAGAACCAAAAGAGAAACCGGATTCCGGTCGCCAATGTCCGCCAAGCAGACACAATTACGGAAAGACTAAAGAAATCAAGCGGTTCTTCCCGTGTACTCTTCAAATATTTCCAACTGAACGTCATGGATATTTTCAAACACCTATTTACATAAACTTGTCAAACTACAAACTCACCAACTTTCTGGATTTAACTCTTCGTTCTAAAGTTTTTTGCCATATGTATCAATTACCGGATTTTCGAAAAGGGAACATTTAACTCTTGCCTTCCGGAATCCGGAAAACGGTTCTTAGCTAGTTAAATTCAGAAAATTGGCGGGTTCCGTGGTTGAATTACTCTCGTACTAGAGCCTCAGTTGGCATGTCTCAAAATATAACGAGTGGAATTATAGCTCTATAAACCAGCTACATTTATCGCAGAAAACAGTTTGTAAAAATATTCAATGCAACCGGAAAAATAAATCTGAATTATAAAACAATATTAGTTTTTATTCACATTTCTCCGAATTTTTTTCCCATTGGAATAGCAGATTTCAGTTTGGGGACCCGCCTCTATTCTATGCCCCCTTAAGAGGCGTCGGATAGTTCTATCTCGCCCAGGTTAAATTGCCTAACTTTGGGAACACTTTTCTCAGGAACTATGAGATACCACGATTTTTTTTATATTTTGTTAATTACATATAGATCTTTATTTTAAACTGATGATATATTTCAAAATAACGAATACTTTTACAGTGATTTTTTTAAAAATACGCATTTAAAAGTATTAAAAAAATTAGATTTAAGTAACATTTTTTTTTGAGCTGACGTTTTTAAATTTCCCGAGTTTAAATCAAAGAGCTAAATGTAAGAAAAAACATTTTTTAAAAATCATAATGATCTCGTATAGTTCATCAGAAAAGTATTTTCCTACACTCTTAAAACAAAAGAGTGAAATCCACTCCATTTGGAGAAGTGCATTTTCGACACCCTAAAGGCATGCATATTTTCTCAGACCGAGTTAAAATCACTCGTTTGGAGTGATCCTGTCGGAGGTTTAACACACAAAGGATCCACTCCAAAAGGAGAAGTGCATTTTCCAGTCTGGAGGAGTGAAATCCACTCAGACTGAGGTAAATTGGGAGTGTTTGTTTTAAGAGTGTAACTGTTGAGAAACCTTATATTTCAGGAAACGCAAAAAAAAGGTAATGTTTAGGTAAGAACTAAAGTTAAGTTTCTACAAAATGCTTTTTTAAAAAACACTTAACAGAAATCAATAATTTTGGTCTCTAATTTTAGTTAAAGATAAGCAGAATAAAAAAAAAATGAAAAATCGACATTTTTGACCCAAACACCCCTTAAGTAAACAACTGACCTTTGCTTGTGATGAGCTCGATATTCCTCCACTGGACATTGACAGGGGGTCGGCGGGAGTTGAACCCGGTCCTCTCGGGTGACCTCACACCCAGGGCGTTCTCCATCGCCCCCATGTCAAAGGCGTCCGCCGACGACCACACTTTAGACTTGTCCCCGCCAGGCGGCACTAGCGTCCGGACTGCCCATTTGGGGTGGTTGTAAGGAGGGGAGTCGAACTTCTGGATGGACACCAACTCTGCCATGATCGCTACCTGGAACATGGCACTGAGTTAGAATGCAGGGAGGTTATAATAAAAGATATTACATATAACATCAAGGATAGTCTGAAATATCGTCACACTAGAGCTATACGAGAGCTATTGGCGGCGAGCGTCGTAATTTAGAACTTCAGTCAAGTGATGAATCAACACGCGAGTAGGCATCCGACGCAACTTCAAGGGCGACATCGTACTCAGCGTTGGGATCTTGGAGCACATTGAATACTAGCAGTATGGTCCCCCCTTACTGGGAACACGTTAACTTCGCATTGCTTCCTTTTGGAGGCATGCTTACCTTGTGAAAATACACTCAAAATCAAAACAAAATTAAATTCGTGTTGGCGCATGCGCACTTAAGAAAGCAAACACTAATAGAGGATGAAGCAGCCTTAGGGCGAGCGCATATCTAAACCAAACTCAATCAAACTAATAGAGGATGGCGTCAAGCCCCCGGTCCGCATGTATTTTCAAGCCCTGTTATGGTCCCGCAATCCCACGTGGATGACGTTTTTTGAAACTACATAATTATATTAATTAAAAATCACAATCAAATATGAAAAAACTAAGCCTCAGGTGCACACGTAGGTATTAAAAGGAATCTATATTAAAAATTTCGAATATTTTAGAGCAGTCTAAGTAGGTCTTTTGCGATCCACAGACATACAGACAGACAGACAGACTCTTTTATTATTATAGATGCACTCCCTCTGCACTGGATATTTATTCGTCGAACTTTTTTGATTTCATAGGTCAGCAGTTACTTTAGCTGCCTTCAATTATCACCGCCAATAGTCTTGTGCACTGTATCGGAATGCGGGTGTCCGACTGGGTGTACTTTATGTCACCAAAAAATTATCTGTCTTACTTGGCGAAGCGTTCTTATAAGCGTACTTATATGCGGGTCTCTGATCAAGCACACCAAGCCGGAAATGCATGTACCAACCAACATTTGCTCGAAGCGGCGAACTTTTAGACAATACACAAAAACAATGCATTTTTTGCATACTAAGCACACATCGAATTAAATAAGCGCTAGAAAAAAAATTAATGTTGTACAACCAAATCATTAAATAAAAAGCCAAAAATATCTAAAAAACCGCATAAGGTTCAGTTACCCGGATGAATTAGCCGTTACCTCCACCACATAAATTTTAAAACCAAACGCAAAACATGTCTACTCCTCCGTAAGTCCTTGTCCTTCGTATTATGGCGCATCAGACACGTTTTTATCAGTTTATAAATTGAAGCCAACTTTGGAAAACCCGAAAACATTTATAGAAACAATCGAACGTTACTAGAAAAAAAAAATAATGACGAAATGAATTGTATATTTTGACGGAAAATGAACCGTTACTGCTGCGTCACATCTGTTGTGAATGACAGCCGGTAGTAGTCTTTAAAATGACGACACTTTGTGATTTGCTTACTTTTTAGAGGGACGTGCGAGTCCCATATACACTGCTCAAAACAATTAGGGGAATGCATGGTTTAAACCATTTCGCCCCCAATGATTCCATTTGGTATCATAAGCTAGCGATTTTTTCTTACCAAGTTGAACTCTTACTTATTTATTGTTAGATGGAAGAATCGTGTCTTTTGAAGAATTAAATAATGTTTGTTTTAATTAAATGAAAATACGAAAAACATGGAAAAATAAAATTCACCCCCAAAAACTTATGAAATAAATTGACCCTAAATTCGTCAAGCTGGCATTCTACGAAGTATAAAATTTGATTTTACCTTTTTTTACAATTAAGATTTTGAAAAAATTATTTTTTATAATTTATTCAAAAGTTATGATTTTAATTTTTTGCCCCTTAAATTTTAGTGAAAAAAATTAAGTTTTGTTTCCCTGCTTTTTACCATTTCAATCCGGATGCATAAGGAATCTATTTCACAAATTTTAGATATTTATAATAAAAAATAAGTTAGAACTGAACTGGTAAACGAAAGTACGCAAAGTGCTCCCCTAATTGTTTTGAGCAGTGTATCTAATGCATTAGACATAAGCATGGGGACAGTCTTAGTATGCAAGTTCATTTCAATTGAATTTGTGTTCACTCTTTATTTGTTATTACCCGTTACGGCGGATGGCAAGAAAATTTGCCACGCGAAAATGAGGTCCCTGCTTAAGTCAACAAAATAAGAGAAAAGTAAAAACCATAATCCTGAACACTAAACTCCTCAAAGCAACAGCCCGTTAGTGGGTCAAGGCCTTCCGTGCCCATTTCAGCTTTCGTGACCTAGGGCTCTGGAGTGCTCGGCATATGTTCCGGTAAAGTGGCCAGCCTCACGCAGAACCCCTAGTGTTTAGTTCCCAAGCAGGCTTGGTACTCATTTTACCGACCCACTTACGAGACGAAAGGTTGAGTCAGCCTATCCCAATCCGGGACTTGTATATCAGGCATTAGGTAAATTTAAGTCAATGACTAACTTCGAAAGCTTAAAGGTTAAGTTTTTATTAAGGTTGTTAATTGTATTCACCAAGTCGTTATTAAAAAGGTAAAGTACTAGTTTAGACTATTGAAAGCAAAGTGCCTGGTTAGAAATTAAGAACTGGACATTATATTGCTTTCATACAAATCGTGCCAAAGTTATTCGCTAAATAAAAATTCCTTTATGAAAATTGTTTTACTTAAAAAGATCTCTTCCACAAAAGACTTCATGGAGATGAGTTTTATCCTTAAATTATGAAATTCCCAGCTACCTTAATTTTTTTTTAATAAATCCATCAGCGGATATTTCAAAATTAAAAAATATATACTTTACAAAAGTACGTCTAAGTATAGATTTCTTAACCAGTTTAAAAATATTTAGCAGTAATCACTACTCAATAATTTGAATAAGCGATAAAATATTTAACCTAACATAAAATTTAAATTTTATGAAATTCCCAGTTGCGATAAATTTTGTTAATTTACTATGAGCGGCTATTTCAAAATAATGATTTATATTCAAAATAAAGATTAACTTATTTGACAAAACGATGACTAAGACAATCTAAAACCATCCATTTAAAAATATTAAATAGTTAACCCTGAAATGCCTGATTTTTTAGATTCATCCCGAAATAGTTATTTAAGCAACAATTGTGAAAAGTAACATTTTAAAACTAATGGATTTTATTTCACGAGCGAGGTACGTGCGAGTGAAATAATGACACGTGTTTTAAAAAGTTCACTTTTCGCACGTGTTGCATACACTATTTTTTATAATTGTGTGAAAATATCATTGGTCCAAAAAAATGTCACGAGCATTTATATCTTTAAGAAAAAGCAGATCGATAAATAGCTGGATTTTATCAATATTATGAAATGGAAATTTTAACTTGAAATGTTGGCATCTTATGAAAAGAGTGAAAAAGTCTTTTCACTGCTTTTTAGCGAAAAAGTACTTTTTTCAATGCTTTTTTAATGAAAAAAAAGTACCGTACCTTGTTTCACTGTTTCAAAAAGTCTAACCTTTTGCACGCGTCTGGTATTGAAATTATATTGTAAAAGTCTGATTTTTTTCACACAATTATAAAGATATATTTGTATCTTTGATACTCGTACATTATGGGAAAAATACTCAAAAAAAAATTTAACTGCATTGGAATTGAAATAATTTAAATAAAAAATTGTTGCCATATGGCGAAAATAAACTATAAAACTATAAAATTCCAATTTTGATAATGATTAGAAAACTACCAAATACATCTCAAGATAACCCTCTTGAACTATAATTATTTGCAATATAAAAAATGAGAAGCGATTACAGCTGTAACCGAACACAATCTTCCACTTTCATGAAGAACCCAGTTACATTGAATTTCAAAATAATCATTAAAACAATTTATATTCGATAGAATTATATCAAAGTATCCATTTTAAAAATAATTCGCAATAATTTAAACAAGAGAGGCTATTAAATAATTAATGAACACAATCCTGCCGGCTGGTTGGTGCTTATGGCCCATAAGCCAGAAATGGCCATACTGAGCAAAACGTATTTAACTACAAGAGAGAGTCTTAAAAGTTTTAATACACTAAATTAAAGTTTAAAATACTAATGTCATTGGGGAATACGAGGCTCATCACCAATAAGAATCTTTGATACTGGATTTTCTTCACCAAAATGTTTTTTTCTAATATGGTTAAAATTGGAACACATGGTTACAGAAAAAACTTTGCAATAGTTGCAAACTGGCACAATTCTGCGGGAAAAAGCTAATCGCTTTCAGTTTACACGAGCAACTTGTGTCCGTTATTCATACGAACGCACTCGAATTATAATTACAGAAGTCTAATCGCGATAAAATATTTAGATGCATTCTTTGCATTCATAAAGTCGGCGTTAAAGGGTTATGATTAAGAGCTGGACATGCGAAAGCACACTCAAATTATAATTACAGAAGTCTAATCGCATTAATAAAGTCCGCGTCAAAGGGTGAACTGGACATACGAAAGCATTCAAATTATAATTACAGAAATCTAATCGCATTCATAAAGTCGGCGTTAAAGGGTTATGATTAAGAGCATGGTTTGTACGATAATAAATAACAAAAATGCATCATACGGTTAAGAAAATATTAATTTCTTTGTGAAATATTTGAAAACAAAATATATCTTTCAACACAAGACTCCGTAGAAATGAAGTTAATCCTTGAGTTTCGTGAAATTCCAAAATACCTAAATTTCTCCTTTAATCTATTTTATTATTAATTTATTATAATCATTAATATAATATTAATCAATTTCTACTTGACAAAAATACACGGATAAGTATATTTCTAAAACCAGTTTTAAAATATTCAACAATAACAGCTACGTAATATTTTAAATAGAAGGCGAAAAAAGATTTAAACGAACATAGTCCTTTTATTTCATGAAATTCCCAGATACATAATATTTTATTAATCTACCACGAGCGGCTATTTCAAAATAATTAAACAATTTATGTTTGACAGAAGTGTGTCTAAGTATTTCTAAAACCAACATTTTAATAATATCAAATACGTACCAACTTCTAGTAATATTTTAACCGAGAAGCAATAAAATATTTAATTGTACATAATCTTTCGAAATTTTCAGGAATACCCACCGACATTAAACTTCGAAATAATCCTTAAAACATTATTTACGGTTGACAGAAGTCTATCAAAGTATTTCGAAAACCAGTTTAAAAATAATTAATAACAGCTACTTAGTATTTTAAATGAAAAATTATTAAAGGTTTAACCCAACACAATCCTGCGAGGAAAAAACGAAACGCTTACCGTTAACACGAGCAACTAATAAAGTCCGTCCATACGAACGCACACTCACCTTAATCACTGAAGACGCTGCAAAGTGAATTGTCGAAAAGGTCCCGATCTCCGCTTGGCCGCTTTTATGGACACTTGTGGCGGCACTCACAAAGACCTCAGATGACAATGGATTGCGCAGCTAGAAATTAATAGGGGACCGACATCACTAATCAAAGTCACGTGGGTGGCGAGTTTTAGTTTTGAATTATCATCGCACTAGAGCTACACGAGGGCGAGGGACGACGGGCAAAGTATTTTCGTGTTTTCGAGACACCAAAGAGTTCTATAAGGCGCGTTTACATGGGCCATCGAATCCATGGATTGAAGAGCAAACTCAGCACTCCTACACTCTTAAAACAAACGAGTGAATTTAGCTCAGTTTGAGTTAATTTTCACTCTTTTCAGTGTCGAAAAAGCACTTATCCTATTTGAATGTATGTCACTCTTTTGTTTAGTTAAAACTCCGACAAGATCACTCCAAATGAGTGATTTTAACTCAGTCTGAGTTAATTTTCACTCCTTTCCAGTGTCGAAAATGCACTTCTCTGAGTGGATTTCACTCTTTTTTGTTTTAAGAGTGTAGACAGAACCGGAATTGCAGGGTTCATTAAGGGGTTTCGCAAACCCGCCAATGAAGGAGGGTTTGATGTTTCATAATATTTTGCCACAGACTATCATTTGGGTTAGAAATGCTACTCGACCTCTTTTTCCCCTAAAGGGGATTTTGGCCTTCCATGGATTAGATGGCTCATTTAAACGCGCCTATAGTTGGGTGAGGAACGACTCGTACTGAGCTGCCATTGGCAGCCATGGCTCACTACGGAGACCGAATAGAGTGGCAAAAGTGCTAGTTAATTTATAATTTTGATACTGAGAAAGGAAGTACACCCAAGGCAAAGGCGGGAGTCGAACCCGCACCCGTTACAGCACGCCGCTCTCCATACCGCGATTTCATTGGTTTTCTTGTTTTCTTTCCGTACTACTTGAAACAACCTCATTGTAGTTGGGGAGCCCAGTCGGTTAAGGCGTTCACCTTACATGTGAAAGATCCCAGGTTCGGGTCCGGACATTGCCAATTTAACTGCCGACTTATTTAAAGGCACGTGAAGGCACAAATCGTTCGACGAAATAATACCCGAATGTCGAGGGAGTGCAAGTTAATGCTTCAAAGTGCTGACGCCCCGTACGATGTCACTCTTAACTACTAAACCCCAAAACACAAAATTTGTTTTATGGTAATGGATGTTGTAGTTTATTTTATATGATTACTGGGGATTTTTTGACGCGATTATACTAAACTAGCTTTATAAAAACTGCGTTGCACGGATACCCTTAATAACGGTGATTTTTTTATGTAAACATTTATTTTATACCAATTGATCCCTTCTTCACTGGTCTGCATTCCCTCGGTATATTATAATAGGGTACTTGGCTATTTTTTTTATTGGCTTAAAATGTTCTTATGCCAAAAATATTAGAAACTGATTTTTTCTTTTTTTCAAATACCCCATAAAAAGGCAAAAAAATGAATTTAAAAATTAGGACGAAAAATCACTCCTGAAAACGCTTTATGGCTGTCACTTTTTATCTATGATGTCACTATGAACTATAAGCAAACTTTGAAACACCACATTGGAATCGATTTTAGGCAAATTTGAAATATATGCTTCTGTAAAACAGCCTTACAATTTCTCAACATTTATTATTTCAATAGTAATTAGATTAAATCAAGTTTAATCAGAAAACAAAAAAAAACCATCACGTCGGTTTGTTTATAGTTCATAGTGACGTCAGCCAAACCGACGTGTTTGTGATCACGTGAAAAAAATGCCTTTTTAAAATGATTTTTTTTAATGATTTAAAGATTTATTTCGCAAAAAATTATATATGCATTTGCTATTTTTTACTTTCAACTATAATTTAAATAACATTTGAAGGTATTTTAGCAATAAAGTCAAGTACCCTATTTCCTACCACTCTAATATCAGCATTAATTAAAAAAAAAATCCGATTATATCCAGGCCCTTCTAGAAGTTAGGGGCTTTCAAATAGGATTTGTTTAAGTTGCCAGAATGGCAGTGATATATAATGGCCAGTTTCTATTTACCCTCCTTACACCACTGAACTGAACTGAAACTCTGGAAGGAGTATCGAAACACTCGTCAAACGGGTCGGTGAAGCCCGGCAACTCTGTAAGAGCAACCCAACTTTTGCTGCCAATCCTATACTTTACCTGTTAAAATAGGCATTTTTAACCAACTTTTTCAATAATTTTTCAAACAGAAAATTGATTGGTTATTGCTTTAGAAGGTTCTTTACATAATGAAGTTTCGGAAACATGTACTTTTAAAATAATAGAATTGCAGGTATAATCTTTAAAACTTAAATTTCTTGGAGTACTATTCTTGGCGAGCGATTGGCGACATCCAATGCAAACTGTCAAGTCAAGTGCCCATTGTGATCGGCGAAATCATGCCAAATATGGCACATATTCTCCCTAAAGCTGTCGCCAAGTGACCCAAAAATATGCTTGATTGATTGATTGATTGATTGATTGATTGGGTTGAGATACGTGCTCGCCCTAAGGCTGCTTCATCTCATTCGTCCGGGAGGCTGACAGACTATACAAAAAGGGGGAAAATCTGTTACACTACTGCTTCTGGATAATATTTAGTATATCACTAATAAATCGAATTGTAGCGAAAGTTTTAGCCGAGGCATTCTCGGACAAATCAAAAATCCAACTAAAAGAGAGTGAGAGAATACCCATTTTTCTTCTAAAAATGTCACGAGGAGCGTTTGTGCGTACACATGAAAGGACCAGATGATCAACTGTTTCAGGAACTTTGCACACAGGGCAATCGGGAGGGATATTAGGGTCAATGAAGCGTAATCTATAGTTGGTAGGGAAAGATCTAGTTCGAAAGCGGGATAAAGCCACATCCATCTTCCTACTAGGAGGAAGGAGCCGATGCTTTGCGTTGATTGACTGAAGGTGACTGAAAGAGAAGGAGTATTTACTATTTTCCCAAAGACTGAGTCCCTCCTTCAAGGCACGGTCTCTAAGAGACCGATGAATGTCTTCCAATGAGACTAAATCTAGTATAATCTTGTCCGACGCTGACTTTGCCGCAATGTCCGCTTTTTCATTTTCCATAATACCTTTATGCCCTGGGGTCCAAACTATATCGAGGCTTCTAAAAAGGTCTGCTTTGGAGAGGATGAGGTTGTGAAGGGTAATTACTGCACTATTGGATTTAAAATTTATTGCTTCAAGTGCCGAAACCACTGATAGGCTGTCAGTGAAGATAACGTATGAATCGTCTGAATTAAGGGGTCTAAGGAGTCTTAAAAATGTGCAAAGAAGGAACTACAAAGTATAGTTTGATCTGTCATGTAATTTTTTAACTACTCAATATACAAGTATAATTTTTTTATATGTAATTCTACATGATTTATTTATTATAAAACAAATTTTAAAATTTATGAAACTTTAGCCAAAACTAAAATAAATGATATTAAACATAAAGCTATTTTAACACATTGTGATTAGGCTTGCGCGGCAAATTTTGAGGTCAAAATTGAAAAAATGACCAAGAAAATGACTTTATATTGTACAAATATGTACAAACTAGGACTTATACCTAAATTCTCAGATCAATTTTAATTAGAAATTATTTTACGAACTTTTTTCTAAAAAAATTAATAAAAAATTTTAAATTTTGATTTTAAATTTATTTTTAAATAATTTCTAATTAAAATTGAGCTGAGAATTTAGGTATAAGTCCTAGTTTGTACATATTTGTACAATATAAAGTCATTTTCTTGGTCATTTTTTCAATTTTGACCTCAAAATTTGCCGCGCAAGCCTAATCACAATGTGTTAAAATAGCTTTATGTTTAATATCATTTATTTTAGTTTTGGCTAAAGTTTCATAAATTTTAAAATTTGTTTTATAATAAATAAATCTTGTAGAATTACATATAAAAAAATTATACTTGTATATTGAGTAGTTAGAAAATTACATGACAGATCAAACTATACTTTGTAATTCCTTCTTTGCACATTTTTAAGACTCCTTAGACCCCTTAACAAAAGAGATCATTGCTAGGATAAGGGCTAAGATTTCACCAGTGAAAATACTATTGAGATTAGAAACACTTCCCGAGACAGTCCTGTTTTGAGCTAAGTTAATTGCTGCAATTCTACATGAAATACTAGTCTTGGAAGCATCTGTAGAAATAAGAATAGTGGGGTCACTAAGCCGGTTTTTGTAATCCAAGAAAAACTTATTAATCACGCAGTCAGAGTGGTCTCTGGACTGGAAGGGGTAACTATGAGAGTGGATACGGAATTTAGAATTTTTTTGGTTTGGAAATTCCCTAGAAATAATATAGTTTGTATTAATACCAATCTTAAGAGATAGATCACCGAGGAATTTTCCAAGGGTAATCGGACGCTGGAGGCGATTGAACCTGACCCGATCCAGAAAAAGGTTTGGAAGATCCGATTTTGGACAAGCAAACTGCTTGTAGTAGAATTTTTGGGCAAGGAGTGAGTGTCGGTTAAAAAGCGGAAGCACCCCTGCCTCCCGAAGGAGAACTGGGATTGGCGTCCATCGAGGAAGGCCAGTCGCGACCCTAATAGCCTGGTTATAGATCGTCTCAAGTTTTTGTAAATTAGTCTTACTCGATGTTAAAAATACAGGGCAACCATAGTCTAGTGAGCTTCTAATGATAGAATTTACAATGCTAATGAGATGTAAGGTTCTTGTTCCCCATGCGTTGGAGGCAATTGCTTTGATAGCGTTGAGTTTCTTTATAGATTTTTTCTTTAGGTATTCAAAATGGAACTTAAAAGTGAGGTTTTTGGAAAAGAAGACACCCAGGATTTTGATATGATCAACTGAAGGAATTGGCTGATTATTAAAAAGGAAACAAGCGGGGTTCCCCACAATTTTGTTTGAGAAGTTAATACTTTCGCATTTAGAAGGATTGATATTTAATTTCCAGGTCTTACACCAATTATTAATGTTATCAAGTGCTGACTGGGTTTTAATGATTAGTCTCTGGAGATCTCTGTCACTATGGAGAAGAAAGATGTCGTCTGCGTAGGTAAAGCATTCGACATCGTCGGGGATAACTTCAAAGATGTCGTTCATGTAAATAGAGAAGAGGAACGGTGAAGTGCATGACCCTTGTGGGACTCCTAAATTACTGGAAAAATATTGGGAGGCAGTGTTTCTCCAGGAGACAAAAAAACTTCTATTACTTAGGAAACGATGGATAAAGAAGGCAGCTTTGCCGCCGATGCCCAGGTTTAAAATTTTGACCATAAGACCATCTCTCCAGACTGAATCGTAAGCAGCAGTAATATCGAGTTTAATAAAAAAAACAGTATTTGTTTTCATTTTTGGCCAGAGTAATTTTATGATGGATTAATGATAACACATAAGTGCAGTCTTTGTGAGGGATGAAGCCGCAAAGGTTGTTATGAAATTTGGAGGAAATAGTAAGTTTGATGATTCGAGAGAGTAGCATTTTTTCAAAAAGTTTACAGCAAACGGCTGTAAGCGAAATGGGACGATAAGATGGAATCTCTTGTGAAGGTTTCCCGGGTTTTAGAATCGGGACGACCTTAGAGACCGACCATTCGCTCGGAAGATCATCCGAATTCCAAATACCGTTGAAGATGTCAAGGAGAGTTTTAATATAAGAAATGGGGAGGAGCTTTAGAAATTTAGCACTAATCTGGTCATTTCCTGGAGATGTGTTTCTAAGTGATTTGATGCACTGTTGGATTTCTGAGAGGGAAAAATCCTCATTATAGTCCGAGTTCTCATCATTCGCTATAAAAGTAAAGGGGATCGGGACAGTGTCACTGTGGTTGGAAAAATGTTGAGCAAAGAGATTAGATTGAGTATCTGGATCGGAGACTGTGTTATTATTTGAAAGAATCGTCATATTACTCTGAGGGGGTAGGTTTGTTCTATTGTGGATACTGTTTATGATTTTAAAGATTTTTTTTGAATTCATTCCTTCTTCGCATGTGTCACTCCAGAATTTTCTTTTTAAAGTTTTAACCAAGTTTCTAAGCTTGGATGAAAGTTTTTTAAAGTTAATCCAGGCCGACAAGTTTAGTGTTTTACGGGCTATCCTAAGGAATCTCCGTTTTTGGCCCTGCAGAAAACTACAGCGGCTGTCCCACCATGGAGCAAATTTCTTACTTTTAATTTGAAAGTTTTTAGAGTTCTTATTTATTAAATTTGAGCAAAAAAACTGAAAGTCGCTGTAAGAACTAATATGTGGGGGAACAGAAGGGTTAGAGATAAAAAAAGCTTTCGATGTATTTCCAAATGATCGCTTTGCGGACCGAAATGTCAGTTGGGCTATTGTTACTAATTGAGATCTGAATTGGAAGGTGGTCGCTGTCGAAAGGATCTGGGAAAATCTTAAGTGAGCAAGCCAGGAAAAGATCTGGAGAAACTATAGAAAGGTCTAAGAGTGAAGAGGAATTGTTTGAGATTCTGGTTGGTTGGTGTGTGTTAAGGATGTTGAGGTTATTGGCAATAATAAAATCGATCACAGTATCGCCGTCAACAGAGTTGTTGGGTGATCCCAAGGACTGATGGGTGATGTTAAAGTCTCCAACAATAATAAACGGGGGAACTAATTGATCTACTAGACTATTGAGCCAGGTTTCAGAGAACTTGCCCTTTGGGGAGTAAATATTAACTATGGAAACGACCAAGGCAGAAGAAACAATCTTTATTCCCATGATTTCATTATTGTGGTTCTGAAGGTTTTGAAAGAAAAGTCTTGAGCTAGAGAGGTGTTTTTTGTGGGAAATTAACAGACCCCCACCCCTAGTTGGGGGAGGGCGATCTTCTCTATATGAAATAAAACCAGAAAGATTAAAATGTAAGTGAGGCTTTAAAAAAGTTTCTTGACACACCAGGATGTCAAAATCCGGAAAGTTTCCACTAGCTAGATACTGAAGTTTGTTAAGCATCCCACGGCAATTCCAGTGGACAATATTTACATTGCGGCTCCTTGACATAAAAGGTATAAAATGATCAGCTAATATAAAAGAGGGGACAAGGACGAAATGCGAAGCAAAAGTGAGATGACAATAAAAGGGGAGATAAATCACTGATGAGAGGGATGAAAGTATAACTATGAAGTGGGTTTATCATGTACAACAGTGTTATCCTTGGGGAGGGCAAAAGCATTATTTTTCTTAAGTTCGTCCAATTTAGCAACTAGTTGAGTAGCAGTCAGCGTGGTTGATTGGTCAGTAGGGGATGAAAAGTATGTAGTGTTGGTGAGAATTGGAGTTTGAGTTACAGATTCTAAAGGTTTAATCTTCTTGCTATCTGGGGAGGAGGTGGGAGGATCCTTGGATTTAGAAGAGATCTCCGTAGATATCGGGATGGGTGTTAGGGAAGCTGTTTGAAAGAAGGAAGAGAACATTTGGAGCATGGAGTTAGCTTGCTCTTTAAGGGCAGTTACGATTGTTTTTTCAAAGCTCGTTTGTAGGTCTAGGATTGTTTTCTTGAATTCTTCTCGGGAAATGAAACTTGGTTGTTCTGGTATAGGTTGTGTGATTTTAGCATAGCTATTGTTAGATGATTTGAATGATCGGCGGGCTTCAGGGAAAGATAATCTGTTTTCGCATTTATACCTTAAAAGACTTGCTTCCTCAATTTTTTTGGGGCATTCATTGCTAAGAGCATTGTGGGGACCCCCGCAGTTGGGACATCTGGACGAGGCCGTACATGATGCCCCATTGTGGTTATCACCACAGTTCGAACATTTTTTATTGGATGAGCAGAATTTGGTTGGGTGGGAGAAAGACCAGCAGTTAAGGCAGTTTCTGGGCCTGTCGATAAAGAGAGATATATGTTTTATTTCATAGAAGAGTTTAATTTTTGGAGGGAGGATTGTTCCAAAGACTGTTACGAGTACTGTTACTGTGGGACTATGCCCACCAGGTGACTTTTTGGTAAATCTTCTGCATTCGAAGACTGTTAAGTTATTTTCGGCTTCAATTTCTGATTTTATCTCTTCTAGAGTGATATCCACGGGCAATTTGTGCAAAATGAACTTCGAAGTAAATTTTGTTACATTTATAGTGGTCTGGGTTCTAATATTGAGAAGAAGTTTGATGTTTAAAAGTTCTTTTGCAGTGTTGCAATCATGCGTAGTGCTAATTAGTCCTGTATTGGTATGAAGGATGCTATCTATTTTTTTGGGGTTGGTGATTTTAGTAGATAGGTTGTCTTTGAGTAGTTTAGGGTTTGATTTCGGAATGGCAGAGTCACCTTTAATGGACACAATATACTCGCCAGTATAACCAGAATTATATACATTATTTACAATATCAATTTGTCCTAGTTCAGAGCTTAACTGGAAAGGGTTGGAATTAGCAAAATCCATCTTTCCATCGGAAGTACTACCCATCCTGTCCTATTCTAGAGGGGCGGAGCCCTCTTTCTCCAGTAACGGGATAAATGAATAAATATATAAATACCTGAAACGCACAAAGAAAGGGCAAATCCAAAAAACGAGAAACCTTTTAGAAAAGACTCCAAGCTAAACGACGTAAACACTTAATACCAAGAGCAACTAAAAGAAACGACCGACTTTTGGAAGCCTCCCGGACGAAAAGGAAATATGCTTCACCAGCTTATCATGGGATCCTTCTTCCAGAGTTTCAGTTCAGTTCAGTGCCTTACACCCGAAAATACCCTACATGTGGTAAATATTCCACTCCATATTCGACCACTCGATAGGGCTGGTGAGCCCAGTCTAGGGTACCTTCAATACACTGTGCGCTGTACAGGGTAACGACAAGGAGCTTAGCAAGTGTGCCATGCTAGAATCGTTATCGCTCAGCCAAACTCGCCAATAAAACGAAACTAATTATTTTTTCCAGTTTTTTACGTGTAAACATTATGTTGTTGCTTAGTTTGGAAGATATAAGAATGTTTTCAACTTTCAAGTAAGCAATGACTTTGATTTGCGTTTTTATTTACGTTACCCCGCCAACTATTGTTCCGCCAACGCATGCCAAAGACATGCCAAATACCGTCTGCTAGCTTCGACATTAAAAATGGCTTTTTCTGGTAGTATAATGATAAAAAAATACTATTTTTAGAAATCTAATAGTCCACATGATGTTTAATTTACAAAACAAAGATTAAAAAGTAAAGCTTTATGCACTTTTTCCGAGTTTAAACAACTTTTGTATTCCATAGCTATGACACACGCCGGAATTAAAACATGGATTACAGCTTTACCGTTAAGAATTTTAATCCAAAAAAGAATAAATATTGAAGAATATAGATCATTAAAAACATAATCAATAACAAATAGTGGTTAAGTTCCTTTGATTATATCGTTTAGATGCGATTTAGTAGAGTTTCGCTGAGTCACCGTGTAATGTCTACGGGGGGAAAGTAACAGCTCCGTATCTCGGGAGCGTGGCTATGCTCCAGCCAATCAGGTGAGAGCATCATGTCGCAACCCTCATACGCAGATATTCCAGTAACCATAGCCCAGTCGAAGGCGTTCGCCTGGCGTGCTGTAGGTCCCAGATTCGGGTCCGGGCGTCAGGGTATCGTCAAAATAACTGCCGATCTATAAACGGCAAATGCAACCAAAACTGTCCGACAAATAATACCCTATGTGGTGGGAGTGCACGCTAAATATTTTTCAAAGCCCCGACGCTACGTACGATGTAAAAGTTACATTGGGTGCCTATTCAGGTGGCTCGTCACATGTTTGTGGTTCTAAATTAAGACGCCAACTCTTGTATATCTCTAGTGTGACGCATATTCAAACTAATCCATATACAACAGGATGCGACTAGCTACCCTACGTTAAATTTTGTTTAACTTCGCCAAAAGCCACCAAGGCCAAAAATTCAATCGGTAAACAAAACTAAATGCCGAAACAAAAAATCAAAAGATTTAAGTTCAAAAAATAAAATAAAATAATGATACTCAAATAACAATCCTTTGGCCCCTCGGTGGCTGAGAGGTGTAAGCGACGAGCCTCACACAGAGAAGGTTCTTGGTTCTGTCCTTGTCCTAGCCATACTATAGACGTATTCGTGCTGATAGAAAAAATTCATTTAAAATTCACCGGGGTGCCCGAGTACACTGCGATGTACGTGCTCGTTAAATCTGTGGAGTCGAAAGTCCCGACGGCGTTAGCGTACGATGTCGCTCGAAGTTCCGTCGGGTGCCCGCTCAGGCGTCGACTTCGTCACTTGACCAGGTTTCTAAATTACGAAGCGTTATTGGCTGTGTTAAAGCTCTATTTGAGGCTAGAAATAGGCAGCCGGAAATGTTCAAACCAAACTAAATCAATAATATTCATATATATAAAATTTGTACGATGTCGCTCAGCATCTGTCATTTGTGTATGTGTGTTCCTTGTGTTGTCCTACTTGACAAAGGTTTATAAGCGGGTCCTTGCGACCAAGCACACAAGCCTGAAAATATATGTCTACCAACCAAACCCAATCTTACCGATCTTCATTAGTGGGTTAATGGAAGTTAACGTCAATTCTGGGGATAAAAGGCCAAATATAGCATCTACTCGCCCATTCTGCTATTTATTTGAGTTCCCTACGAAACCTGTCATTTCCAGAGACATAACATAGAGTGGACTGCGCATTGGCAAACCTAAAGTGTCCTAAACATCTAACTTACACAGTCACATGACTGTGTCGCGTTTGGCTGGCATCTATGGCGAGTTTACCATTTGGCGAGTTTTTCCACAACGACCTGAACACAGAGGCCGACAATCTAATGTTATGATAAAGAAGCTTGGAAAGGAGCAAGGATGAATCGCTAGTATTTTAAGATCCTCTTAATAGATATCAGATTATTTCTTTGATTTTGTGAGTCTATTTAAGATTACTTGAACAATTGAATGTGGACTCTTTATTAAAAATTAATTTAAAAGAACATTAGTAGGTTTATGTAGAGTGTTGCTGTAATATAAGTTGGTAATTGACATGGTGAACATTTTCTGCCGTCTCTATAACTTTCGTTCTAACGGTCCGATTTTTAAAAAAATCAATTTTTTTTTAATATTGCTTCTTCCTTTATTTCACCTGGAATAAATCAACTTTCTAAAATACATCAATATATTCCAAATTCAGCAAATGTTCTACTTTTTAAATATAAATAACTCAAACACGATTGCAAAAACAGGTTTCGTTTTGACCAAATTGTAAAAAAATATTCTACTTCTAAGCTGTCTAATGTTCAGACCATTAATTTAATTGACTTGGCCCAAAATATTTATTATAATTAGAGTTCTAACAACGTTGATTTAATCATGGATATGATTCTTCAGTATAAAAGAGCTTTTAGAATAAATTCCCTCGATAGAAATTATAGTTTATGAAGAACACACAATTACTAAAAGTATGCGGAACTAAATAAATTTTACCCGTGAAGTGTGACTAATCCTTTTTTATACCTCTCTTTACAATTAGGAATTCACAAGCATTTGGCATCTTGCACAAAACGTTACTGAATTAAGAGTACAACATTCACGATTCATGCTCAGAGATTAAAAGAATGTAATTAAATATTTATTATAAAAGCCAAAAGAGAAAAATACCAACAATGCTCAAAAAATCGTCTGCAAAAACATTAAAAAAAATTCAAGCTGCCGTGATTGGTAGAAACCCACGTGACTTGGGTATTGATGGTAGTCTTCACTTCGGTTTGCTAGCTGATATTCAGGTCTGGCGACAATTTGGAATAGTTCGTAACGAAACGGTTGCGTTAAGTTGCCATATGTAGCAACCTTTCCCCTCTTGGCGATTTATGATGTTTAGGACATAATGCTAATCTGCAAGGGATGGCGGTTTTCCAGAAAAAACCGGTTTTCCATTTTCCATCGGTTTTTCCCTAAAAAACCGGTTTTCGGTTCCAAAGGGCCTCATACAAAAAAAAAAACGGTTTTCAGTCAAAACCGGGACCACCGTTTTTTTGAAAACCTGTTTTGGTTTTCCATCCCTAAGCTGCTTTACTATTAATGCGCAGTCCACTCTATGTTATGTCTCTGGTCATTTCAGTAATAGATTATCGGTCACCCTTTATTCACGTCTTCGTGCAGTTACGGTGAGAGAAACGGTTCAGAAATTCAACGGGATCAGATGCTTGGATGAATTTGCGTCACACTAGAGCTACCCAGTTAGCTTAAAAAGGTGACGGATATTGCAATTTTTAACCAGGGCTGGGGAGCCCAGTCGGTTAAGGCGTTCGTCTTACATGCGGAAGGTCCCTGGATTGGGTATGGGCAACTCCAAAATAACTACCGACCAATAAACGGCCCGTGTAACCCAAAAATATCTGACGAATGATGCCTCCTGCAGAGGAAGTGTAAGTTAAATATCCTCCAATACTGTCGCCCTAAAAATCTTGTCGTTTGAAAATGTTGCTTACTTTTTCATTCAGTTTGAAAAAAATGCGTTGGCCTGTATACTCATGAAGCTCTAGTGCTACTATAATTCAACCTAATTCAAATATACTAGAGTCAATTTCTCTGTATAACATAGGGGCCCGGATGGCCGAGTGGTAAGCATCGCAGGCCAGCAGCCTGCGTGCTGTAACGGGCGCGGGTTCGATTCCCGCCTTCGCCCTGGGTGTATTTCCTCTCTTTGTGACAGTAAAAAATCTTTCTGTGTCTGTCTTACTTGACGAAGACTTATAAGCGGCTCACTGAGCAAGCACACAAGTCGGAATATATATGTAAAAATACCCTACCCTCTGTATAACATACAATTGTAGTTGTCGGACGCTTGAAACCCACGTGACTTACGCGGCTTCAGCCAATCAGAAACGTCAGAAAAGCTCAAAGTAATCTTAATAGTTTGACGTTATCGCATCGATCCATCAAATCGTTTTTTCACTGATGATGAATAATTTCTATTTTTTGATACGGCAACAAGGCGCAACTTTTTAAATGTTTTGAGTTTTTAGACGTAATTCCATTTGCGTACTGCATTCCAAGAGCGATATAACGAAGGATTTACTGTACTTGGTATTTTGTTTTGGTATTTTATGTAAAATTGGTATTTTGAGTAAATAATTGTACCAGGGCGGTGTGGTATGTTTTTTTTCATATGATGCAAATCATTGAAATGCCGCTCCTGATTTTTTAAAAAAAGACTTCATACTAATTATATTGTAACCAGGGCCGTCGCTAACAAAAATCGGCTGTGGGGGGGGGGGGGGGGGGCACACTTTTGCCGAATGAAATAATATTTTTTTTTATTCTCATAGATTTTAAAAATTTAAATTCAATTACTTTTAGTTTTTTACAATTATTAATTAGTTTTAATTAAACTTATAATAATTAAAAAAGGTTAACTACTTCTTTTGATAAAAATTAAAATTGCTTTTACAAAATTACTTATTTTTAATACCTGCATTTTACACACCTTTTCATTCTACATAATTAGTCGGGTGGAGGTTATACCTCATAAAAGGAAGGACCGAGATCCAGTCAGACATACAACTATTTTTTTTTTATAAAATTGCGGATATCTTTATGGGAGGGTTATAATATCCTGATGGTTTGTTAATCAGTGGGAAGAGGGATCGATTGGCGTAAAGTAAAAGTTAACATAATATACAAGTCAGCACTGTGTTTAAATGTACACCCGCGCAACACCGGCTAATTTATTCCAGTTATTGACTTAACTCTGTCAAAGACTGACTGTTTTTAACTGACTCAGTTAAAGACTTAAATATAATCATAATAAATTATTATAATTATGGGGTTAAACTAAAATTGCTTGGTTCGGCTTTATTATTCTGCGTGGAGGAAACATTCACACATTTTAACAAATAAGGATAGAAATTTAAGCTATGGAAAATACTTAATTTTTTACAAAATATAAAAAAAGTACTTTTTCAAAATATTTGCTTATGATAGAAATAAAATGCTTTTAAAGCAAAAACGTGCGTTAAAAAAAAATGTTGCATTTTAAACATTTAATATTACATATGTTTACAAAGCAAGAGTTCGAATTGAAAAATGTTTTATTTATTGACACGCAATTTAATTGTAAAATTTACATTGGTCATTTTTATTTTTAATTAAAAAAATTATAGTTTTTTTTTTTTACAATTTAGATTATTTTTAAGTACAAGTACATATATAAAAGATAATTTAGCTCCCTAAAATGATACAATTATATGGATAAGTAACTTATATAATAAATTTAAAAAAAAATAGTAATTTTTTTACCTTATTTAGAACGAAAAATCCAAGTTTCTTCTAATAATGATAAATCACACGTACGAGCATCAATGCATGGACGAAATAAAACAAAAAAAACACAATAGACACGGTACGTTTTTCCCTCAAACTCCGACTGTACAGTTTAAAAAAAAATAAAGGCACAAGACTTCCCGAGATCACGTGACCTCCGCAAGTGGCCAGTCAAAGTATTGAAATTGAAAGACAAAATTAGCCAGCAGTTTAACAACAAAAAGCAACTACCCAATTGGAATCCAATGTTCGCCCCCTTATGTGACCCGACCCCCCTTGTCGCCATGTGTGGTCATCAGCTCATCACTACTTTTATTAACTCTAAGTGACGCTTGTCTAGACTAGACACCTTTTGTGCCTTGGGAAACAGCGAAACACAACCCACTATCCCAATGAGGTCGTAAAATCATTTAGATAAGATATTCCTTCAGGGCCCTGGGTACCCTATGTATAGAAATACGAAGAGGCTTTTTCCTAGCTTTCTGGAAAGGGGAAAAAAAGGGGGTAATCGGGGGGACAATCGGACCACCAACCCCTTGTCTGAGAAAACGAGTAGTATTGTAAGCTTTTTGTGTGTTCCATGATAGATTTTTAGGTTTCTATCTGTGGATACTATTTTGAAATTCCTTGGTTCAATCACGTTGGGCGTTATGCTATGCTATAAAGGTGGACAGTTAGTAAAATCTAGTTAAAAGTGTTAATTTTGCAGTGCAGATCTAGGTTGATATTGCAATACATTTTTTAATTACAAAACTTAGTGGTAAAATTATAACGTTAGGAATAAATCAGTTTCAATTAAAAATTAGATTTGCCAAGTATTTCATTTTCTTATTACACATTACTCATTCGTAAAATGGCTAAATCTTAATTTAAAAATATTCTTTAAGAAAAATACATTTATATATATCTGATACAAAATTACTGAATTCGATGAAATAGAAGTAAAATAATCAAACTCTACTTTTTAAAACAGCTGTTATATAAAACATTTAACTGATTGCTTTATATAATATACACTCTTAAAACAAATGAGCGATTTTTAACTCAGTATGAGTTAATATTCACTCCTTTCCAGTGTTGAAAATGCACTTCTCCTAATGGAGTGGATTTCACTCTTTTGTTTTAAGAGTGCAAATGCTTTAAACTCACCATATTCCCCTTAAAAAACATATTCCCCTTAAAAAAAAACTGCTATGTAGTTCTCCAATGTCAGTTGTAATAGAAGCAATTGTTTTAGAACGCTACTGTTTTAGAATTTCCCCGCACATGTGAACGCGCCTGTAGTCACCAGTTTGGAACCCAAATAAAAACAAAACATGCAAACATGTCTCCAAGCAGCGGCTTTTTTGCAGACCGCCCTCTCTCTGTTGAAGATAAGAAACCGAAAGAAAGAGCGCATGAGGATTAATACCCCAATTCCCGCTAACCCCGCCTTTCACCTTGGCCAGCTTGGGCCTGTATTAGATCTATTTTCCTTCTCACTATTTCGGATATTCATTAGAATTGCCGCTCTTTTTCTTTCTATTTTTGAACATTTAGAAGTATTTATTTTACACAGATTTAGTAAATACTAAGTTAATTTTTTGAAGCAGTATTTAAAAAAAATATGGTTAGAATCTCGAATTTTGCCGCCCCTACTCAATTGCCGCCTGATGCGGCCGCTTCTCTGCATCATAGCACCACACGGCCCTGAATTGTACAGCTATAATGTAATGGAATACTTAGTGATTGCAGACTTATAGTGAAATTGAAAATGTATTGCTATACTTATCGAGTTGTGTGAAATATGAAGTGGGATGTATATAACATATATTTGTGCATTTTCGCTGTTTGGCAACGACGGAATTTAAAACTCCAAATCGTGATCCGGCAATTATAACATAGATATTCCTAACTATAAAAGAAAAAATAAAGTAAATTTAAATTTTACAAGTAACTATTTTGCTTTGCATAATGCTGCATCGGCTATGGATATTTCTAAAGATGGAGAATAGAAATTATTCCACTCAACAGAATCTGCGAGGTCGTAGCGATAGCCTAAGCAGTCGCCAACGTGAAAGAAATCGTAGAAGCTACGCTAACATGTTCTATTCAATGCAGATTGTATAGATGAGCATTCCTGCATTCTCAGTATCCTTATACTAGTCTTGCATGTTTGTTTGCGGAGCAAACAAATATGAATTGCGTAGCAATTTTCGGGGGTTGGCGAGTGGTAGCGAGCAGGGGGCTTTACCCCCTACTTTAAAAATAAAATTTGAAAGAAAAAAGAAAACATCATCTTCATCCGGGCCCTGGTGGGTTTGATCGCAGCCTACACTAACAGTCTGCTAATTGTACCGGGTGGGGATTCGATTTCCGCCTTCGCCCTGGGTGTACTTTCTCTCTGTGTGTCAGTTAAAATTCTGTCTGCTGTGTCTGTTTTATTCATAGAGTTAGGAAGGCGGAGAGTAGAGGCGTCTATCAGTTCGAATGGTTTGAAGCAGGGCTGTCAGGTTTTTCGAGCTTTAGCAGTTTTTTTAGCAACTGCGCATAACATAGTAGCCGAAACTATTGAAACTGGCACTGAGGTATCCCAAGATGCACCGCTCTAGCATGCTTCTTTTGTGCGTTACTGGCCCCCGCTCTGTTCTCTTTCCTATCTCTATGGTTTTATTTGACGAAAGTTTAGTAGTAGTAGGTAAGTATATATCATATGCGACACATGCTCGCCGACTTGGCTGCTTCATCGCATTGATCTTACTTGGATCGTATTGGCTTATAGAAGTCGAAAAACAAAGTGAAGCTAGAAGACTTTCATCATAGCTTCAATAAATCTAGCATGCGAATGATCTCCTAGCATGTGTTAAGGTCCCAGGTTCGGGTCCGGGCATCGTTAAAATAACTGCCGACTTATAAACGGCCCGTGCAGCCTAAAATGTCTGACGAATAATAACCCCGTGTAGGGGAGTGCACGTAAAATGTATCCTTCAAAGTCCTAACACTGCGTACGATGTCGCCCTTAACGGTTGCGTTGGGTGCATATTCTGGTGCGGGCTCGTCACTTGACTGTGGTTCTAAAATACGACGCCCGTCGCCAATAGCCCTCGTATAGCTCTAGTGCAACGACATTCAAACCGAAACATAATTTGTTGTTCTTTATTATGACTGCAGGTGTCGACTCGTCACTTGACTGTGGTTCTAAATTACGACGTCCATCGCCAATTGCTATTGTGTAGCTGCAGAGCGACAGTAATCGGAACTAAACTAATTTATGACTGCTTCCGCCAACATCCGTCATGTAGCTCTAGTGCGACAATATTTCATCTCAACCAAACTCGAATTTTCCTGGAGTCAATTTTTAAAAATAGTAAAAATATATCATCTTCGCCAAAGTGTTAACCCTCTAATGCAAGAATTTTTTGTTTCGTCCCAAAAAAAAAAATAGATTTGTATCTCTAATGCTCATACATCACGGGAAAAATACGGAAAAAAAATTAAATGCATCGGAATTTAAATAATTTCATTTTTTAAATTTGTTACCAAACGGTAACACCATGCATTAAGGGGTCATAGGAGTCTTAAAAATGTGCAAAGAAGGTACTACAAAACATAGTTTGATCTTTCATGTTATTTTTTAACTACTGAATGTATAAGTATAATTTTTTTTGTATGTAATTCTACAAGATTTATTTATTATAAAACAAGTATAAAATTTATGAAACTTTAGCCAAAACGAAAATAAATTATATTAAACATGAAGGTACTTGAACACACTGTGATTAGGCTTGCGCGGCAAATTGTGAGGTCAAAATTGAAAAAATGAATAAGAAATTTACTTTATATTGTACAAATATGTACAAACAAAGACTTATACCTAAATTCTCAGCTCAATTTCAATTAGAAATTATTTTTAAAAAAATTTTAAATCAAAATTTTTAAGTTTTTATTAATTTTTTTAGAAAAAAGTTCTTAAAATAATTTCTAATTAAAATTGAGCTGAGAATTTAGGTATAAGTCCTAGTTTGTACATATTTCTACAATATAAAGTCACTTTCTTGGTCATTTTTTCAATTTTGACCTCACAATTTGCCGCGCAAGATTAATCACAGTGTGTTCAAGTACCTTCATGTTTAATATCATTTATTTTAGTTTTGGCTAAAGTTTCATAAATTTTAAAACTTGTTTTATAATAAATAAATCTTGCAGAATTACATATAAAAAAATTATACTCATTTATTGAGTAGTTAAAAAATTACAAGAGAGATCAAACTATGCTATGTAGTATCTTCTTTGCACATTTTTAGGACTCCTGTGACCCCTTAAGCGCTGAATAGATGCTTACGGGATCATAGGAGTCTTAAAAATGTACAAAGAAGGAACCACAAAGTATAGTTTGATCTTTGATGTAATTTTTTAACTACTCATTATGTAAGCATAATTTTTTTATATGTAGTTCTACAAGATTTATTTAATATGAAACAAATTTTAAAATTTATAAAACTTTAGCCAAAACTAAAGTAAATGATATTAAACATAAAGCTATTTGAACACATTGTGATTAGGCTTGCGAGGCAAATTGTGAGGTCAAAATTTAAGGCATGACCAAGAAAATAACTTTATATTGTACAAATATGTACAAACAAAGACCTAAATTTTCAGCTCAATTTTAATTAGAAATTATTTTTAAAAAAAATTTGAATCAAAATTTTAAATTTTTATTAATTTTTTTAGAAAAAAGTTCTTAAAATAATTTCTAATTAAAATTGAGCTGAGAATTTAGGTATAAGTCTTTGTTTGTACATATTTGTACAATATAAAGTCATTTTCTTGGTCATGTCTTCAATTTTGACCTCACAATTTGCCGCGCAAGCCTAATCACAATGTGTTCAAATAGCTTTATGTTTAATATCATTTATTTTAGTTTTGTCTTAAGTTTCATAAATTTTAAAATTTGTTTCATATTAAATAAATCTTATAGAATTACATATAAAAAAAAATTATACTTGTATATTGAGTAGTTAAAAAATTACATGAAAGATCAAACTATGCTTTGTAGTTCCTTCTTTGCACATTTTTAAGACTCCTATGACCCCTTAAAGTTCGGGGTACGAATATTTATTTTTATTCAAATTATTACCTTTTTTACTTTTTATATTTCTAATAAATTATACTTAAAAATAAAGCTTATTGATAATTTTATTATTCTATAAGAAGTTGCAGAGGCACACAGACACATAGTTTTAGGTATAACATCTTTAATGAAAACGTGTATAACAAACAAAAAAGAGTATTAATATTTAGTACATTTAGATTTTGTTAAACAGGAAAAATTAGTTTTAAAAATAATTATGAATAGTAGTTACTTTTGAAACAAAATTAATGTACAAATAGAAGGCAATAGCAGGTTTAGTACGAATAGCAGGTATCTATAATAATAAAAATGAAGTTTTGTATGTATGTATCTATGTATGTATGTATGTATGTATGTATGTATGTATGTATGTATGTATGTATGTATGTATGTATGTATGTATGTATGTATGTATATATATGTGTGTGTGACTTATAGATTCAAAAACTAGACATTTGTTTGACTCGTAACTTGGCCCAAATGTGTATTTTAAACTTAAGTTACGAATAGGGAACTTTCAGAGCTCAAAATGTTCTATTTTTAGAGAAAATTCGAATTTCCTGAAAAAACTACACCACTTTGACTCAAATCCGATAATATTTTTACTTTAATGATGCCATCTGATGAAAAAAATTAAATAAAACTTTCAACGAAAATAAATAAAATTGAAAATGTTTATTATATTCTGGTTTCCACAGAAACTAAATACATTGTTTGAAAATAATTGACATGTTTCAAGTGACGTAATTCCATACAGTTTCCATTAAAGGATTTATTTGTGGTTTTAGGTGATGATTTCTTCATTGATGGTTCTGTTGATTGCAAATATGCATATTTAAGCAATAAATGTATAGTTAATGTGATGGTTAACAAAGGCCATCGCATTAGAGCTGCATAAAAGGGTTATATGTCTTTATTTTTTTGCCAAATATGTGGCCAATCTCGCCAAATTATTAATTAAAACTCGCCAAATAGGCAAAATGTTTGTTAAGCTATTACTGAACTATGATGGTTAATAAAGGCCATCGCACTAGACCTGCATATAACGATATAATGTCTTTATTTTTTTTGCCAAATACGTTGCCAATATCGCCAAGTGGGCAAAATGTTTGTTAATCTATTACTGAACTGTGATGGTTAATTCAGGCCATCGCACTACAGCTGCATATCAGGGTTTATTTTTAACTGTTTCGCCAAATATGATGCCTATCTCGCCAAATTATTTTTTAAAAACCCGCCAAATGGGCAAAATGTTTTTAAAAAATAATTTACAAATTGGTTGGTTATGCTGAGATCTTTGTGTTAGAGCTGTGTAATGGGTGTGCTTGTAGTTATATCTATTTTCTCGCCAAATTATTTCCCAAAACATGCCAAAAGAGTTCAAAGGTTTTATGTATTTATGAGGGAATTGTGATGACATTTATGAGTGCATTTTACACCGTATTTTTGATTTTGGAATTATAAAGCAATGAAACGGGATTTCATACTTGATAACGAGCGGGAAGAATAACTTAAGTTTATGATCTTATAACAGGTTATATGGTACACATACTTGGATCGATTTGATATTTTTTTTAATCCGTGCGAAGTACGGGTATAAATTTGCTAGTTTATGAATAAAAATATACAAAAAATCATTTTTAAACATAATGTTTTTAAATGGCAAAATGATACGACATAAAACAGTTATTTTTACTCTTAAAATCAAGCAGTACCAAACATTTTAAACACTGAACTCTTGTGAATCCGTTACAGAGATACACGCAAATTAGCAAACAAAAGTTGTGCTTAATGCATGATGTTACCAAACGGTAACACATGTAAAAACCAACTACAATCTACCAATTTTGAAAAGAATGATTAGAAAACTACTAAATATAGTTCGAAATAACCCTCTTGAACTATAATATTTTTTTCAAAGCAATTTAATTGTATTTAGTACTAGTATTATTACTTTGAATTCTGCCAAACACGTAAATTCACAACAGTTAGAAACTTCACTTTTTAATTTTGAATACACTTTTACTACTGTCAATTATGAGGGTTATTATTAACTAAAACTTCAAAATGGAATGTAATAGATGAAAAAAACACCAATTTGTCGATAGAGGGAGGTCTATTTTAATAGAATAAAGTGGATTAGGTAACTTGTTACCGAACGGTAACACTATGCATTAGAGGGTTAAGATGTCTAAATTTAGAATGCCTGAACTATATTTTGAGGAGATTTAAAATTTGTAAATTAAGTCCAAACGTACCTAACTAAATATTTTTGAATAATTTTTAAAAAAAAAAAATTTCTATGGATTTTCTTTATAGTAATTCCCAGAATAAAGTTATATAGTCATGCTTCGCCACCAAATATAGTTTAGGCACGTTTACAGGAGCGTTCACATGAGCCATCGAATCCATGGATCCATGGGGGGTTTCGCAAACCCTCCAATGAAGGAGGGTTTGATGTTTCATACCATGGCTTCGGCCATAGACCATCAGGTTAGAAATGCTGCTCGACCTCTTTTTTCCCAATGGGGACTTTGGCATTCCATGGATTCGTTGGCTCATGTAAACGCACCTTACATGAGCCATATCGGATCCATGGAATGCCCTACCCTCCATTAAGGAAAAGAGTGGTCCAGCAGGATTTTTAACCCAAATGAAAGTCTGTGGCCGAATCCATGGAATGAAACATCAAACCCTCCTTCATTGGAGGGTTTACGAACCCCCCTATGAGCCCTGCAATTCCTGTTCTGCCTGGGTGAAAATCCCTAAGAGGGAAAATAACCCACAAGCTCCGCCTCCTACTCCTTTGATGAAGTGGACTAAAGCTTTATATGTTATTTTTCCTAAAATTAATGAAACTTGTTATTATATTATGATGATTATAAGTTTTTTTAAAGGTTATTGTTTGATATTAATATCTCAGTTACCATAGTATCCCACAAACAAACTTCCCGGCACTACGCTCCGCCTCCTTTGAGGAAGCTTAGAAAGTGGACTGGCTCGTAATATGTTAATTTCCCTCACATTAACGAAAATTTTAGGATATTATTAAGATTATGAGTTTTGTATTAAGTTATTGCTCTGAAAGTAATATCTTAGTTACTATAAAGAAAAAATATTTTAAAACAAAATTCAAGGATATAATATTTTTTTCATTTGCAGCTATGAATTACAACTTCAACTTCTTTTTATTGATTATCATTATCGATTGTTTTGGCGCATCGCATCGCATATTAGTGATGGGCGGTCCAGTTCCTTTTGAGGACCCGTTCCAGTCGTTCCGGTCCTTTTGTGGACCCGTTCCTCCGGACCCGTTCATTCCGGAACGACACCCTCCCCCCCCCCAAATTCCTCCCCCCTTTTTTCGAAGGTGGTTTTGACGACACGCGAACGAAATCCTGACCGTTTTGTAATTTGATATTGGAGGGGGGGGGGGGGGGGAGAATGGGGGTGTCGAGAATACCCCTTGAGAGAGTGGAATGTGACTATTTGAGTGTTCTTTTTGCTGATGTTGTTATTGAGTGGGTTGGGGGAGAATTTCTTGGAAATCCTAGTCTTTTTAGGGGAATTGTACATGTACTCGCATCCGCTATCTCTAGCCGACCGAAGGGAAAAGTATTTGGATTGTAGCTTGTAGTAACTCTTCTCGTATGCTTCCGAGGTTCAATGTTATGCTTATAGCGTATAGCAGAAGTCTTTTAAATGTTGAAACTGTAATTCTCTGCTTGCGTAATAGTTATTTAGAATTATGTTTTGAAGCTTCTTATTTTTTGTTATGAAAAAATTCACAAACACTGTAAGTAAAAGACATTGCTTTCGTGTGAATGAAGAACAATTAGGTATAGGAAAAAATTTAAAATTTAAAATGGAATGTTAATTGATCGGAAAGACAAAGAACAGGCGGTATGCTCGAGACTATTATATTATTATTTGTTGAAAAGATTTGAAAAACGACTAAGAGATTATTTGAAATAGGGGTTTAAAAAAAACTAAAGAATTGCAGTCGGACAGGACCGGACCGACATTCCTGGATTTTAGAATGAACCGTTCCGGGCCGAAAGGGTACTACTATTTAAAAACCATATTCAAATTACAATAAGGTTGATTTAAATTATCATCGCTTTAGAGCTTTACGAAGGAGTTATAATTTAGACTCACAGTCAAGTGACGAGATGGTGCTTGAGTAGGCACATAATGCAACTTTTACGAGCGACATCGTACTTTGGGATTCACGGATCCCGGATATTTCTCACTTCAGAAATTTCTCATGTCGGAAATTTCTCACAAAAAGACTCATTCGAATGATTCTGTCACAGGGACCATCCACAAATGACGCCACGCTAGACAAGGGAGTGAGGAGGGTTCATATAGCTGTAATTGTTTGTGGATATGGAATGGAGTGTGTGTCGGAAGAGGAGGGGGGGGGGGTATGTAAAAGTGTGGCGTAGAAAGGAGGGGAGGGGGACTTTCCAAGCTATGTTCGAAAGTAGAATTAGAACTATTAAAATCGAACTATAATGGATATAAAGAAGAAGATATATGAAGAAGGATATAAGTTAACGCGTATAAGTCTTATAAAATTTCACAATTAATTACATTGTCTACTCAGGTTATCTTAAAGATTAAATTACGCCTTTAGCACGTGATCGCCTATGAAAATAGTTTAATACTTTTTCAAGGAAGAAAATGAAAGCCACGTGGGAAAAACAATTTTTTTTGTTTGATTAGAGTTGCACTAGAGCTACATGTGGGCTATTGGCGGCGGGGTTTTTAATTCTTGACAACTGTCAAGTGACGTGGCCGACACCTGAGTTGGCATTAAAACTTAAAAGAGAGGCATCTTGGTGTTATAAAATTTCACAAATAATTGAATTGTCCACTAAGGCTAAGTTAAAATGTAAATTGTGCCTTAAGGTGGCGATCACCTTTGACCGCAATTTTCTGAAAATTCTATACATAACTTTGTGCGATTTTATAATTAGTTATGATAATATATAAAAATAGTTTTAAGAGGGTAAATCATAAAAAAAAACTTTTTTTTCAGCATTTGTTTGAATAGCGTTGCACTAGAGCTACAAGTTGGCCATTGGCGACGGGCGTCGTATTTTAGAACCACAGTCAGGTGACGAGCCGACACCTGAATAGGCACCCAACGCAACCGTTAAGGGCGACGTCGCACGCAGCGTTTTTTTTCATGTTAAGATGACAAATGAAAATAGTGTAATACTTTTTTTAAGAAAGAAAATAAAAACTATGCGGCAAAAAATTATTTTTGTTTGATTAGCGTTGCACTAAAGCTACAAGTGGGCATTGGCGATGGGGGTTTTAATTCTTAACAACAGTCAAGTGAAGTGGCCGACACCTGAGTTGGCAAAAAAAACTCAAAAGAGCGGCATCTTGGCGTACAAGCGTATAAGTGTTATAAAATTTCACAAATAATTGAACTGTCTACTAAGGTTAAGCTTAAGAGTTAATTATGCCTTAGGCCGATCACCTTTGTCAGCAATTTTCAGAAAATTCTATTCCAACCATGACGTTCAGCGATTTTATTATTAGTTATGAATATAAAAATAGTTTTAAGAAAGTAAATCATTAAAAGAAAATTCCGTATTTGGGGAAAATTGTAGTAAAACATGTTAAAAAATCACGCTTAAGCAAAACATTATGTATGTCAATTTTTTTTTGCATCGTTTAAATTTAAATATTCTTGACAAACATTAATATAGATTGTGAACTAAAATCATTAAGATATCAGATCAGTGTCCCTTTTGTCAAACCATTACAAATCACCCAGACCTGTTGCTCAACATTTTTGATTTTCCTAATTTTTTTTACCATATATCTCATAATACTAGGTGAGTTCAAAGCCAAAGTAAAAAAAATTTTGAGCTCATAATTTTTTTTGGCGGTCATTTTAACTTGCTTCAAAGCTGATTTTCAGCTGAAAACTGCTTTTGCTTTAATGCATATGTTGATTTTATGGATTTCAAGACGAAATTAAAAAAAAAAAACAAAAAAAAAGTAAATGATCAGAGTGATTCTATAAATAGTTTGCCAGCGCATAATATTATCAAATTAGTGCGGAAACGTTAGATAAAAAGATCACAACTGAAAAATGAAAATTCGCTTGGAACGGGAGTTTTAGCGCTGAAAGTGGGGTAAAAGGAGAAGAGACTCGCCTTAGATATTTTTTTTTCCTGTATAAACCAGTTATAGAACAACTTGTTGTCGAAGTTTAAAGATTGAGGACTTAATTTTTACTTTTTTACAATTTTTCAAAATTGCTGAAAATCGTATTTTCGCCATTTTTAAAGTAAAATATCTCAAAAAGGACTGAGTGATAAAATTTGAAATTGATGCAGGTTGTACAACTTTGTAACATAAACATGTAATAAAAATTTTGTATTGTATTTCTTGCTGGTTCCAGTGCTTCAACAATGGTAAACAAATGCATTTTCCCACTTTTAAGGTCGTATATCTTAAAAAGTACTGAGTGCAAGAATTTGAAATTAATAAAGGAAGTACCTCTTTATGACATAAACATGTGACAAAAATTTTGTACTGTATTTTGAACTAGTTCCAGAGATAGAGTGCATCAAAGTTGGGCAAAAACTATACAACAGACCCATCAAAATGTAAGTTTTCAATGGTAAAATTCCGTGAATGGAATGCGGATATTTAACTGAAATATAAAACGAAATGTTCTAATCATTTAATAAATATTTAGACAAGACAAACTTAAATTTAGGAAGAATATTTTTTTTGTAAATTTATCTTGCCAAAATTAAATTTATTAAAAATTCACTAAAACGAAAAAATTCACTGAAAAAAAAATAATACGTTTAGAAGTAAGATTTTAATAAGCAATAATGTTTTAGTTAAACAATTTTTAAATATTTTGTAAATTTTATGCATCAAAAGAATTAAAAACATAAATTTAATATGGTAAAGTTGTAATTATATGGCTTACTGGATTTATATATTGAGTCGGTATCTAAGGTCTAAGGATTATTCTTGGGACAAATTAAAAACTATACTGACCTGCTTTTGTTAATTTATTCTTATTATAATACTTAGATGCATGAAAAAGATAACTTAAGAAAAAGTCAATTTTAAAATATTTGTGGCTTTCAAAATAATGATTAAATCCAGTTAAATTCTTATATATTACTGCTTTACATTTGAGAAGCTTATAGGGAAGTTTCGTATAAGCCATGATAAATTTTATATTAAAGCTTTCTATATGAATCAATTAAAAACGCATTCTTTTGTATCTTTAAATGCAATAAATAAAGTTTTGAGTCAAAACATAGTTAACTTTTTTGATTACAGTGAATGATAAGCAATGTTTATAATTACTAATTAGTAACACCAGTCTTTATAATAAGCCAAGTCAGCACATTTTTATGTTACATTAAATGTTACTTATGTTTTTATTAAGAAAAAACGTTCTTTGGCCAATTGACAAGAACCCTCGCTTCTCGCAAAAACCGGGTTTAGAATTGTTCCGTAATTACGACTGTCGCCAAAAGAATCCCGATTCTCCAACTCCCCCAGGGAAGTGGGATGGTCCCCCCCCCCCCTACCAGCAAGCCACTGGAGCAAGTTGGGGGGGGGGAGGATTCTTAGAAAATGCCCTTTCTCCAGGGCATTTTCTAAGAAGTGACCAGGGGAAAAGGTGGTTCCAGATGTTGGCAGATCGACACTCACTAATTAGCTAGGCGACACATTGGCAGGTGATAGCCAAATGTGGGGTGGCCATAATTCGCTTTCATCGTATTCGCTCATCGTTGCGATCAAGCAAAGTGTCCAAAATTTTCGGTTTGTGAAACTTTTCGGAAGTTTTTGCATGGTTATTTTATAAATTGCAGTATATATATATATATATTTATTTTAATTACGTAATTAGTCCAACCATTTAAAAATTTCCCTGAAATCCCAAATTTCCCTGACTTTTCAGATGAGTGGGAATCCATTTAAATTATTGATTTAAAATTTATAAATTTAATACCACTTTCAAGTATTTTTTATGTTTCATCAGAAATTTATACTTCATTTTTTTAAAGAAAAATAGTCAGTTGCAAAGAAACAAACATTCATTAACGTTTATTTTGAAATATTAATGCAACATTTTACATTTACATAAAAGATCACTAATTAGCATTTGCCTTATGCTTGGGTAGAAAATAAAATTCATCTGGAACTGGATCCAAAAACATTTCACTGAAACATAAATAAAAAATTTGCATTTCCTATCATAGTACTCGTTTGCGATATTAATTCAACCAAATCTAATGCATTTTAAGAAATTAATTATTTATAGAGGGAACATCAAGCAATGTTTTCTTTGTCTCGAGGTGTAATCTCGTATGTTTAGTAGTGTAGGATTTGATCAAGTTAATCCTCTTTGACATTTCATTGTGCAACTGATAGAGAAACGTTATCTATAATAATAAAAGAAAGAGTCTGTCTGTGTGTCTGTCTGTGTGTATGTCTGTGGATCGCAAAAAACCTACTTAGACTGCTCTAAAAAATTCGAAATTTTTAATATAGGTTCCTTTTAATACCTACGTGTGCACCTGAGACTTAGTTTTTTCATATTTGATTGTGATTTTTAATTAATATAATTAGTTTAAAAAAACGTCATCCACGTGGAATTGCGGGACCATAACAGGGCTTGAAAATACATGGACCGGGCCGAAACGGTGACTTGACGCCATCCTCTATTAGTTTGATTGATTGAGTTTGATTGAGATATGCACTCGCCCTAAGGCTGCTTCATCCTCTATTAGTGTTTGCTTTTTTAAGTGTGCATGCGCCAACACGAATTTAATTTTGTTTTGATTTTGAGTGTATTTTCACAAGTAAGCATGCCTCTAAAATTAAGCAATATGAAGTTAACGGGTTCCCATTGAGGCGGGACCATACTGCTAGTATTTAACTAAATATAAAAACAAGACAACAGACCACAATCTGTTTTAACATGCACCATATCTGCTTGCACGTAGTCAGTTAGATTCGTTTAAATTCTTGACCGTTGTTAAGAATTAAAACACTCATCGCAATAGCCCATTTGTAGCTCTAGTGCAACGCTAATCAAACAAAACTTTTTTTTCGTCTTTCATTTTCTTCCTTAAAAAGTATTACACTATTTTTATATTATTTTTATATACCATCATGTACTTAAGGCGTAATTTAATCATTAGCTTAACCTGAGTCGACAATGTAATTAATTGTGAAAAAAATTTATTACACTTATACGAGCCAACTTATATCCTTCTTTATCTTAGTTCATTATAGTTCGATACCATTCTAATTCTTCTTTCGAACATCGCTCAGAACGCTCCCTTCACCTCCCCCCCCCCCCCCCTCCTCATCCTTCCGACATACACTCCAATCCATATCCACAAACAATTGAACCCTCCTTCCTCATTTGTCAAGCTTGCCGTCATTTGTGGATGGTCCCTGTGACAAAATCATTCGAATGAGTCTTTTCGTGAGAAATTTCGATGTGAGAAATTTCCGACATGAGAAATTTCTGGTTACCGGGATTCACCGGGACTTTGGAGCAATTATTGGGTGTTATTCGTCAAATTGATGGGCTTTACAGACCTTTTACGGGTTGGCAGTTATTTTGGAAAAGCACGGATCTGATCCTGGGAACTTTCGCTAGTTAGGCATGGGCCTTACCGACTGGGCTCTAGCCTCCACATTTAATAGTCGGACCGACATTCTCTGATTTTTGAATAATTTTTCCAGCCCGGAAAGACGTCAATATGACAATCTGATCGATACTCATGGATTTTGGAACCAGTCGGTTCGGTCACTCTTTCAAACCAAAAGGGTACTACCATTTAAAATATAGTAAATGTGCATCGAAAATATTAAATATTGTGCTGGAACGAGAAGATCGGAAACTAAGTTCAATCAAGTAAAAAGTAAAACATAAATTCAGCAGTCGGACCGACAGTCTCGGATTTCGGAACAAACCGGTCCAGTCATCCGTTCCGGACCGAATGGCACTACTTATTTAAAATACAGTAAAACTGCATCGAAAACTTAAATAATATGCTGTAACGCGAAGATCAGAAACAATGTTCATGTTCAAGCAAGTCAAAAGTAAAACATAAATTTAGCAGTCGGACCGACAATTCACGGATTCTGGAACGAGCCGGTCCGGTCTTCCGTTCCGGACCAAATGGGTACTACTATTGAAAGTAAAATAAAAGTGCACCGAAAATATAAAATAACATGCTGGAGCGAGAAAATCGGAAACAATTATGTCCAAGCAAGTCAAATGTAAAACATTAAACATATATTTAGTAGTCGGACAGACATTTCATGATTTTTGAACGATTTCGTCCGTCCTCAGAACCGAAAAAAAAAATTTAGCAGTCGGACCGATAATTTCAAATTTTGGAATGAACCGGTCCGGTGATTCGTTCCGGACCGATTGGTACTACTTATTTATAATACAGTAAAACTTCACCGAAAATATGAAATAATTTAGCAGTCGGACCGAGTTTCGAATTTTGGAACGAACCGGTCCGGGTCCGGTCGTGCTTTCCGGTCCGAATGGTACTACTTATTTAAAATACAGTAAAACTGCACCGAAAATATGAAATAATTTAGCAGTCGGACCGAGTTTCGAATTTCGGAACGAACCGGTCCGGGTCCGGTCATGCTTTCCGGTCCGAATGGTACTACTTTTTTAAAATACAGTAAAACTGCACCGAAAATATGAAATAATCCAGCAGTCGGACCGAGTTTCGAATTTTGGAACGAACCGGTCCGGGTCCGGTCATGCTTTCCGGTCCGAATGGTACTACTTATTTAAAATACAGTAAAACTGCACCGAAAATATGAAATAACTAGCAGTCGGACCGAGTTTCGAATTTTGGAACGAACCGGTCCGGGTCCGGTCATGCTTTCCGGTCCGAATGGTACTACTTTTTTAAAATACAGTTAAACTGCACCGAAAATATGAAATAATTTAGCAGTCGAATTTTGGAACGAACCGGTCTTGGTCCGGTCATGCTTTCCGGTCCGAATGGTACTACTTATTTAAAATACAGTAAAACTGCACCGAAAATATAAAATAATTTAGCAGTCGGACCGATAATTTTAGATTTTGGAATGAACCGGTCCGGTGATTCGTTCCGGACCGATTGGTACTACTTATTTATAATACAGTAAAAGCTGCACCGAAAATATAAAATAATTTAGCAGTCGAACCGAAAGTTTCAGATTCTGGAACGAACCGGTCCGGTCATTCGTTCCGGACCGATTGGTACTACTATTTCAAACACAGTAAAAGTGCACCGAAAATATAAAATAATGTGCTGTTACATGAAGAGATCGGAAACAATGTTCATGTTCAAGCAAGTCAAAAGTAAAACATAAATTTAGCAGTCGGACCGACACGACATTCACGGATTTTTGAACGAATCGGTCCGGTCCTCGCCCTTTCGGACCAAAAGAGTTTTCGAAAAATGAATATTACGTACCGAAGCGAGATTATCGTGATCCAATGAACAGGGCAGTCATCATAAGTAATATACATATAATAGCCAGACCGAGTTCCCCAATACTTTAACGATTTGGTCCGGATTCCGGACCGAAAAGATAGATATTAATATATTATATGACAGTTAGACCGACATTTACGGATTTTGGAACGAACCGGTCCGGTTATCCGTTCCGGACCGAAAGGGTATTGATATTTATACCGGAACAAGACTGGAATAAGAAGATTATCTCTCAATGTTCTGTTCAGTCAAATATTATTATTTAACAATCGGGCAGACTCTCAAAACCTAGGGTTTATTTATATTTAAAGTGGCAAGATAGAGTTTTTCAATCCAATTTCAGTTCCAAGTTTCAAATGTTTGTAAATTCTACATTTTTTGAAATTTAAAGAAAAAAGTTCGCAAAAATTTCTAAATTATGCAGTTGGAACGATGGACCCGTTCCTTTTGAAACAGTGGACCGGACCGAGTCGTTCCATTTGAGGACCCGTTCCTTTGGACCCGTTCATTCCGGACCGACCCATCACTATCGCATATGCGCATGACATGACGCTCGCGGCTCGCATTCATTTTCGTATTCGCTGGCGTCGCGTCTTCATGGTCTTTTTTGTCCTTATCGATTGGAATTTGGAATAGTGAATTCGAATTTTCGTGTTTATTTCCAGTAACTCTTCTTGTTTTCTTTGAGAATATCATCGCGATCCAAATAATTATTTGTTTGTTGAAATGACTGGTTTCTTCTGGTTAGATATTTCTTTCGTTGTCTATCTGCTTCTGTTTTTAATGAAGTAATTCCTTCTTTCCTTCTCTAGATTAGATAAGTTACTCTAGTTGCTTCCTTATTTATTTCATCCTGTTTTATTTAAGTCTTTGAATCGTTTGATGGAAAGTAATTATCTGCACAAGATAGTAATTTATTGATGTGTTTGAATTGCGTTGTGGTTTGTATTGCATTAAGGTTGTCCAAATTTAGCAGATAAGTATCTCTTAATTACTTCTTTCGGTTTAGTAACCAATGTCTAACATAGCAACGGAATGGTCACAAACCAATCTTGTTGCTTGTTTATCAAGTAAAACTCGATAGAGACTGGTTGCTGACCATTAGAGTAATACTTATTTGCAAGTCGTGGTTTGTATTGTATTAAGGTTGTCCAAATTTAGCAGATAAGTATCTCGTAATTACTTCTTTTGGTATAGTAACCAATGTCTAACATAGCAACGGAATGGTCAAACCAATCTTGTTGCTTGTTTATCAAGTTTTACTTGGTAGAGACTGGTTGCTGACCATTAGGGTAATACCGATTTGCAAGTCTCCCATTTGTTCATGCATTCCGCAATGTGTTCTGAAAATTGTTATGCAATACCCTTTGAAAAGAATTGTTAATGTGTTCTGAAAAACGCTTCCGAATTTGTCCCAAAACGTTCCAAATGCATTCTAAAAGTGTTCTGATGAAAATAGTGTTTCATTATTTGCTTCGGAATGTGTTCCCAAATGCATTCCGGAAAATATTCGCATTAGGAAATGTGCTTTATGGCGTTTCCCCTGATTGGTTTTTAGTTATTTCAAGACATTTAAAATTTTTCCCTTGAATCCCTAATTACCCTTGAATCCTCATGGTCTAGTCACTGCTCCTGAAAAACCGACTTCATGTAACTTTCCTTTGGCAGTATACTTTAGTGTTATGTAGACAAAGTTGATGTTCTGAATGTTTGTCCAATTGAACAGTTGACATTGAGTCATAATTTGATAGTGTACTGTCCTAACAGTAGGTCAGTAAACTGTCCTTTGCTGTCAAACGTTTCACTGTTCCAATACCATCTTGTACACCTTTTCAATTGGAAGTTTAAAAAAAAAATGCCTTTCAGCTGGATTTTTACGTCTTGCCGGATTTTTTTTTGTAGTTCTTGAATGATATGGGGCTGGGGAGCCCAGTCAGCTAAAGTGCTCTTGTGTGCTGTAGGTCAAAGCACCGCCGAAACAACTGCTGACCTATAAACGGCCTGTGCAGCCCAAAATTTTCAAGCTCACTGATATAGTAAACGAATGTGTGAACGTTGTAACCGTAGATGATGAGTACTGTCCAAAGGCTTGTATGACACTGCTTGATGGATCACCTGGTATCCATTGTATGGTTCACACTACCTCATGTGGATTTATGAGGCAACTGACCCAGATCTGCCATGGTCTTTGCAGGATCATAAAATCAAATCTCGTGTTTCTATGCTGGAATTTAGTGAGGGTGAGAAACACGGAACATTTCTAGTTTCTGCGGTCATGCTCAAATGATGTCATACAACTGTCTCGGCTGAGGCTTACCAGAACTATGGACAATGAGTAATGTCCAATTGCTTGTATTAGAACCATAACTTAGCAAACTAGTTGGGAGGGGTGAGTGAATATTGGTAGTCTCTGTGGTCATGGTAAACGGATGCACAAATGGCGTGTACCTGTCTAGACTGGGGCATACCAGAACCATGGACAAAGAGTAGTGTCAAAGGGCCTTGTATGAGAAGCATGACTTCGCATACCAGATCACCTGCAATCCATTGCATGGTGCACAGTCTCTCAAGGGAATATATTTATTTTTTCTACTTTGCCTATACACTGTTACCACCCATACGGGATTTCCCTGTTTCCCCTTGGTGTTCGTTCGCTTTATTTAGTTTTTTTAAAAATAATTTATTATAATTTTTTTTAAATTATTACTTTATTGAGGAAGATGACTATCGGATCTGCAATGGTCTTTTGCAGTATCATGAAGTCAAATATCATGTTTCTGTGCTGGAGTTTGTGAGGGTGAGAAATGCGGAACCTTGGTAGTCTTTGCAGTCATGGTCAACGTATGCATGAACGTCATGTAACTGTCTAGGCTGCAGAATACTGGAACCATCGACAATAGCCCTCTTGTAGCTGTAGTGCGACGATAATTCAAACCTAACCAGACCCATTGTCAATAAGCATGCCTGATTAATACAATTGGCAGCCATCTTTTTGCATGGTTCACACTACCTCAAGGGGGTTCATGCGGAAGATGACTATCAGATCTGCGTTGATCTTGTGTAGGATCATGACGTCAAATCTCATGTTCCGATGTCTGAATTTGATGAGGGTAATGAAGAGGAGGACATTGCAAGTTGGTGCTGCTAAGGTGAGGGCCCCATATAAGGCCTCTATTCTGGCTCCTTTTGTGAATAATAGGACGTCACCATATGTAGAGTTGTTGTTACTATGGTTCAAAAAGCTTGAGGGCTGGGGAGCCCAGTCGGTTAAGCACTCGCTTAGCATGCGGAAGGTCCCAGGTTCGGGTCCGGGCATCGCCAAAATAGTTGCCGACCTATAAACGGTCCGTGCAGCCAAAAATGTCCGACGAATAATACCCCGTGTAAGGGAGTGCACGTTAAATATCCTTCAAAGTCCTAACGCTGCGTACGATGTCGCCCTTAACGGTTGCGTTTGGTGCCTATTCAGGTGTGGCTCGTCACCTGACTGTGGTTCTAAAATACGACGCCCGTCGCCAATAGCCCTCGTGTAGCTCTAGTGCGACGATAATTCAAACCAAACCAAACCAAATCAAAAAGCTTGTGTTTACTAAGTCTGGTAGAAGGTGGTCTCGATTCTTGCTTCATGGGCGAAGTTCGACCGATGCCGCTTTATGGCCGATGGTGGTTCTTTAAAAATGCGCAAAACTTTTCTCTCTGGATAAAACTCGAGGGCAGACAACCTTGGCATGATTTGTGTGGTCTTGTGTAGGATCATGACGTCAAATCTCATGCTCCGGTGTCTGAATTTGATGAGGGTAATGAAGAGGAGGACATTGCAAGTCGCTGCTACTAAGGCGAGGACCCCGTAGAAGGCCTGCTCCTTTTGTGAATAATAGGACGTCACCATATGTAGAGTTGTTGTTACTATGGTTCAAAAAGCTTGTGTTTACTAAGTCTGGTAGAAGGTGGTCTCTATTCTTGCTTCATGGGCGAAGGTCGACCAATGCCGCTTTGTGTAGGATCATGACGTCAAATCTCATGCTCCGGTGTCTGAATTTGATGAGGGTAATGAAGAGGAGGACATTGCAAGTCGCTGCTACTAAGGCGAGGACCCGTAGAAGGCCTGCTCCTTTTGTGAATAATAGGACGTCACCATATGTAGAGTTGTTGTTACTATGGTTCAAAAAGCTTGTGTTTACTAAGTCTGGTAGAAGGTGGTCTCTATTCTTGCTTCATGGGCGAAGGTCGACCGATGCTGCTTTGTGTAGGATCATGACGTCAAATCTCATGCTCCGGTGTCTGAATTTGATGAGGGTAATGAAGAGGAGGACATTGCAAGTTGGTGCTACTAAGGTGAGGGCCCCATATAAGGCCTCTATTCTGGCTCCTTTTGTGAATAATAGGACGTCACCATATGTAGAGTTGTTGTTACTATGGTTCAAAAAGCTTTTGTTTACTAAGTCTGGTAGAAGGTGGTCTCGATTCTTGCTTCATGGGCGAAGGTCGACCGATGCCGCTTTATGGCCGATGGTGATTCTTTAAAAATGCGCAAAACTTTTCTCTCTGGATAAAACTCGAGGGCAGACAACCTTGGCATGTTTTGTGTGGTCTTGTGTAGGATCATGACGTCAAATCTCATGCTCCGGTGTCTGAATTTGATGAGGGTAATGAAGAGGAGGACATTGCAAGTCGCTGCTACTAACGCGAGGACCCCGTAGAAGGTCTGCTCCTTTTGTGAATAATAGGACGTCACCATATGTAGAGTTGTCGTTACTATGATTCAAAAAGCTTGTGTTTACTAAGTCTGGTAGAAGATGGTCTCGATTCTCGCTTCATGGGCGAAGTTCGACCGATGCCGCTTTATGGCCGATGGTGGTTCTTTAAAAATGCGCAAAACTTTTCTCTCTGGGTAAAACTAGAGGGCAGACAACCTTGGCATGTTTTGTGTGGTCTTGTGTAGGATCATGACGTCAAATCTCATGCTCCGGTGTCTGAATTTGATGAGGGTAATGAAGAGGAGGACATTGCAAGTCGCTGCTACTAAGGCGAGGACCCCGTAGAAGGCCTGCTCCTTTTGTGAATAATAGGACGTCACCATATGTAGAGTTGTTGTTACTATGGTTCAAAATGCTTGTGTTTACTAAGTCTGGTAGAAGGTGGTCTCTATTCTTGCTTCATGGGCGAAGGTCGACCGATGCCTCTTTGTGTAGGATCATGACGTCAAATCTCATGCTCCGGTGTCTGAATTTGATGAGGGTAATGAAGAGGAGGACATTGCAAGTTGGTGCTACTAAGGTGAGGGCCCCATATAAGGCCTCTATTCTGGCTCCTTTTGTGAATAATAGGACGTCACCATATGTAGAGTTGTTGTTACTATGGTTCAAAAAGCTTGTGTTTACTAAGTCTGGTAGAAGGTGGTCTCTATTCTTGCTTCATGGGCGAAGGTCGACCGATGCCTCTTTGGTGTAGGATCATGACGTCAAATCTCATGCTCCGGTGTCTGAATTTGATGAGGGTAATGAAGAGGAGGACATTGCAAGTCGCTGCTACTAAGGCGAGGACCCGTAGAAGGCCTGCTCCTTTTGTGAATAATAGGACGTCACCATGTGTAGAGTTGTCGTTACTATGATTCAAAAAGCTTGTGTTTACTAAGTCTGGTAGAAGGTGGTCTCTATTCTTGCTTCATGGGCGAAGGTCGACCGATGCCGTTTTATGGCCGATGGTGATTCTTTAAAAATGCGCAAAACTTTTCTCTCTGGATAAAACTCGAGGGCAGACAACCTTGGCATGTTTTGTGTGGTCTTGTGTAGGATCATGACGTCAAATCTCATGCTCCGGTGTCTGAATTTGATGAGGGTAATGAAGAGGAGGACATTGCAAGTCGCTGCTACTAAGGCGAGGACCCCGTAGAAGGCCTGCTCCTTTTGTGAATAATAGGATGTCACCATATGTAGAGTTGTCGTTACTATGATTAAAAAAGCTTGTGTTTACTAAGTCTGGTCGAAGGTGGTCTCTATTCTTGCTTCATGGGCGAAGGTCGACCGATGCCGCTTTATGGCCGATGGTGATTCTTTAAAAATGCGCAAAACTTTTCTCTCTGGATAAAACTCAAGGGCAGACAACGTTGGCATGTTTTGTGTGGTCTGTGGACATAGGACCGGGCATAATTTGAGTACATTAAAGGAGTACGATTTAGGCACTTTCGTCTCCGCCTTCATTTTAAAGATAACAAAATAAATATATTTTAAAGTAAAACTTAGAAAAAAAGGATTCCCCTCTGCAACAATATGTTACACAAGGACAAATATATTGAATTAAAAATATTTGTAGATTTCTCCCTTTTTCCTGGGGAGCTCGGTCTTTTCGGTGGGGTCGTGACGGGCCACTTTTCTCGGAGTTACAGACGCAGAAACTACCGAGAACGTAAAAAAAGTCACTCTTTGTCGTCGTGAACAACCCATACATTTACGACACTCTCCCCCCCATGAACAAAAAAACACACAACTCACTGCGAGAGGTGGAAGGTGCACAAATGTCCTCTTCCTGCAAGCGTCTTTTCAGGGCCGACACGTTTCGATCCGCGCCTTCCTCCGCAGGCGGTCCTCGGGTCGCACAAGAAGGGCATTTGGAGTCGGTGGAGGGAGGTCGAACGACACGTAATCAGTGTGCGTTCGAAAGTCCAGGGCTCCATCCACCTGGACTTCCTCCAGCAGCCGATCGACGCTAAAATAACCCTTTTTTAAAGTTATGATGAGATAACTTGTCCCTGCTGGGAGGAAGTAAGTCGTGTCCGGCCGAAATATATACATATCAAAATATGTATAATCGCGTGGACAAAATGTCCGCCGATGGAGGGTGGGCGCATCAATGCCTCTCTGTTGTCTAGTTTGGGGCATGTTACAGCACAGTACTGCTGAATTCGATTGATATATATGTTTCTCACCCTCCTCAACGGTAACTAGTCCAAACGTAAAAAAATTTGGGACTAGAAAGACGTTATTGTCCAATTTATATAACGTCCGGACGTCGGCGTTATGTCTAACTCCTTCAAGGGGAATCAACAGCCTTTTGCCGATTTTTTTGAAATCGTCCGGCGTTAATTGAATGGCTTTATATTCGGGTTTTTTGGCTTCGACAATCATGCGTCTGAAATGCTCTACGTTTGTTGCAAGCACGCGATGAAAAAAACACGGAAATCATCACACCGCGGGGAAAAAGATAAAGGTTTCTGGATGTAGATGTATCCATCTATCAATCTGTTGAGGCGGGTCAATGTTACGTAACGATTGAATGTCAAAAATGATTTCGGACTGCATATTTTTAAGGTATATGTACACGTTTTACAATTTTTTTTTAAATTTTCATTGGAAATTGTTTTTTTTTTTAAATTTATAAATAAACAAAATTTTAAAATATTATTAAATTTTTACCATAGATAAAGTGCACATAGGCTAACTATTTTATACAAGTGAAGCAATACATGCCAATTATGACATTCCTCAGAAAATCAATTTCAAGTGGACGTCACCATATGTAGAGTTGTTGTTACTATGATTCAAAAAGCTTGTGTTTACTAAGTCTGGTAGAAGGTGGTCTCTATTCTTGCTTCATGGGCGAAGGTCGACCGATGCCGCTTTATGGCCGATGGTGATTCTTTAAAAATGCGCAAAACTTTTCTCTCTGGATAAAACTCAAGGGCAGACAACGTTGGCATGTTTTGTGTGGTCTGTGGACATAGGACCGGGCATAATTTGAGTACATTAAAGGAGTACGATTTAGGCACTTTCGTCTCCGCCTTCATTTTAAAGATAACAAAATAAATATATTTTAAAGTAAAACTTGGGTAAAAAGAATTCCCCTCTGCAACAATATGTTACACAAGGACAAAAATATTGAATTAAAAATATTTGTAGTTTTCTCCCTTTTTCCTGGGGAGCTCGGTCTTTTAAGCATCCACCTAGCAAGGTCATTGAAGCTATTTCCGAATTACAATTAGCTTTAGCGGTGGTAGCTTGTACAATTTCATTTTGCTCTGACACAGTTTTAAAATGCATATCTGGACCGATTTGGTGAACATGCCGATTCTCACATAAGTAACATCGAACAAACTGTTAAGAATTTTTTAACTAAAATAACTGCCGACCTATAAACGGCCCGTGCAGCCAAATATGTCCGTATAATACCCATGTAGGGGGAGTGCATCTTAAATAACCTTCAGAGTCCCCATGCTGGGTACGACGTTGCCCTTAACGGTGCTTATTTGGGTGTTGGATGGTCACTTGTTTGTGGTTCTAAAATAGAAGCCTATCGCCTTTGTGTAGCTCTAGTGCGAAGATAATTCAAACCTAACCTAATAAGAGTTGGTACTGGTGTCACCAACGGCTTCGATATGCAACGCCTTTGTAGCTAGACAAATAAAAAGGCAGATGTACTTTTGGAACCATGGCCTTTATTAGCTTTGACCTGAATTGGCCCTGCTAGGTCAATTCTAGAGTTCAAAAATGCTTTAGGGAGATTACCCATCAGTTGAGTGGAAACATTGTGCTTGAATCTAATGCACTTCACACAATTTCGAACAAAATTACGTAACAAACTTATTCAAAAACTTACTAAACTTTATTCTTCTGAAAGCTTAACTTAAGTCTACTTTTTAAAAACTACTGGAATTGCGCAATGTCGCACAATCTTACAATTACAGAAAACTGAGTGAGGCCAACATTTCTAAACCCTTTTTCCGACTTCAACTGAACTAAAAGGAAATAACTTGCTTGTTAAAAAATTACTTTTTTGAAAATTATAAAAAGTTCTTATGTCAGTGTTATGTTTAGTGTTATTTGTGGGGTTGAGAAACACAGAGCTTTGGTAGTCTCTGCGATCAGGGGTAACGGATGCACAAACATCATGTAGCTGTCAAAGCTGATGCATACTAGAACCATGGACGCTGAGTAGTGTCCGAAGGCTTGTATAAAAAGCATGGTGGATTGGCATGCTAGATAACCGTGCCATCCATTGCATGGTGTACACAGTATAAAGGGGTATCGTGACAAAGATGACTTTCGTATCTGCGATGGTCTTTTGCATTACCATGAAGTCAAATCTCAAATTTCTATGCTGGAACTTTTGAGGGTGAGGAACAGAAGGACATTGCTAGTCACTGCTATTAAGAATAGGACCCTGTAGAAGAAGGCCTCTATCCTCCTTTCTTTTGTGAATAACATAACGTTGAAGTATGTAGTGTTGTCGTTACTATGGTTCAAACTGGGTGGTGTCGTTACGGGGCGAAGGTCAATCAATCGATGGCGTTTTATGGCTGATGCTGATTGCATTATTAAACATTCAGCTGATGGCATTCATTGAATACAAAATACATTCAGCTGATGGCATACATCAATACAAAATTCTGATCAAACTATCAGATCTGCTATGGTCTTTTGCAGTACCATGAAGTCAAATTTCTATGCTGGAACTTTTGAGGGTGAGGAACAGGAGGACATTGCTAGTCACTGCTACGAAGAAGTGGACCCTGTAGAAGAAGGCCTCTATCCTCGCTTCTTTTGTGAATAACAAAACGTCGAAGTATGTAGTGTTGTCGTTACTATGGTTCGAACTGGGTGGTGTCATTACTGAGCCAAGGTCAATCAATGGATGGCGTTTTATGGCTGATGCTGATTGTATTTTTAAACATTCAGCTGATGGTATAAATCGAATACAAAATTTATTTCTTTTCTTTTTCTATTTTCTTTTGCAGTATCATGAAGTCAAATCTTGTGTTTCTGTTCTGGAAATTGAAGTTGAGAAACGCTGAGCATTGGTAGCCTCTGCGGTCATGGTCAACAAATGCACGAACGTCATGTAACTGTCTAGGCTGAGGTATACTGGTACCATGGACGATGAGTAACTTACAAAGATTTGCATTAGAAGCATGACTTTGCAAGCCAGATAACTCGTTGGGATCTTCTACACTATCTAAAGGGGATCATAAAGGTTACAATCAGTTCTGCAATAGTCTTCTGCAGGAGCATTAATAAGAGGAATTTTTAAGCTCACTGATCTAGGGGGCTCGTGGGGAAGATGACTATAGGATCTGCGATCGTCTTGTGTAGGATCATGACGTCAAATCTCATGTTTCGGTGTCTGAATTTTATGAGGGTATTGAAGAAGAGGATATTGCAAGTCGTTGCTACTAAGAGGAGGACCCCGTAGAAGGCCTCTATTCTCGCTCCTTTTTGTGAATATTGGGTCAACATATGTGGAGTTGTCGTTACTACGGTTCAAAATACCTGTGTTTACAAAGTCTGGTAGAAAATGGACGATGGCCTCTATTCTTGTTTTCTGGGTGAAGGTCGATTGATGACCCTTTAATGGCAGATGCTGATTGCTTAAAAGTACAATGGGCAATGTTGTGCATGCCAGACTTAGCATCAGCTTATTACGTTCATAAGCATCGCAGGTGATCACGGTATGCACTACTAACATGTACCTATCTAGGCTGATGCATTGAAACGATAAAAAAAGACCGATAATGAGTCATCGACATCAGGCACCTCTGCTCCTAGTGTTTACCCTTTCGAAAGAAACTCGCCATTTTCCAGATAGTCAAAAGATGACTGCAATATCTCCGGTGGGTGGTCACCTTCCCGCTTGACAAGTGTCGCGTTGCTGCTGTGCTCCTGGGCATGGACGGGCGTTGCGTTGTTGCCGAACAAGGACGGGCGTCCCGTTGTGGTCCCGGACGTGGTTGCTGTACTCCTGAGCATCGACCAACGTCGTATGGTTGCTGTGCTCCTGGGCGTCAACGAGTGTCGCGTTACTGCTGTGTTCCCTCTGCCTCTGCTGCACACGATATAAAAGGGGGTATCATGACGATAACTATTAGATTTGCAATGGTCTTGCAGTATCATAAAGTCAAATCTTGTGTTTCTATGCTGGAATTTTGTGAGGGTGAGAAACACTGCACTTTGGTCTCTACGGTCATGGTCAACGAATGCACGAGCGTCATGTAATTGTTTAGGCTGAGGCGTATCAGAACCATGGGCGATGAGTAGTATCCAAAGGCTTGTATGAGAAGCATGACTCTGCATGCCAGATCACCTGTGATCCATTGCATGGGGCACATTATCTCAAGGGGGATATTGAGGAAGATGACTATCAGTTCTGCTATTTTCTTTTGCAGTATCATGAAGTCCTTGTGTTTCTGTTCTGGAAATTGTGAAGTTGAGAAACACTGAACATTGGTAGCCTCTGCGGTCATGGTCAACGAATGCTTGGACGTCATGTAACTGTCTAGGCTGAGTTATACTGGTACCATGGACGATGAGTAACGTACAAAGACTTGCATTAGAAGCATGACTTTGCAAGCCAGATAACTCGTTGGGATCTTCTACACTATCTAAAGGGGATCATAAAGGTTACGATCAGTTCTGCAATAGTCTTCTGCAGGAGCATTAATAAGAGAAATTTTTAAGCTCACTGATCTAGGGGGCTCGTGGGGAAGATGACGATAGGATCTGCGATCGTCTTGTGTAGGATCATGACGTCAAATCTCATGTTTTGGTGTCTGAATTTTATGAAGGTATTGAAGAAGAGGACATTGCAAGTCGTTGCTACTAAGACGAGGACCCCGTAGAAGGCCTCTATTCTCGCTCCTTTTTGTGAATATTGGGTCAACATATGTGGAGTTGTCGTTACTACGGTTCAAAATACCTGTGTTTACAAAGTCTTGTAGAAAATGGACGATGGCCTCTATTCTTGTTTCCTGGGCGAAGGTCGTTTGATGGCCCTTTAATGGCAGATGCTGATTGCTTAAAAGTACAATGGGCAATGTTGTGCATGCCAGACTTAGCATCAGCTTCGCAGGTGATCACGGTGCTAAGCGAGTGCGGCCTACTCGCTCGCATGTCCAGGCGAGAAGTGACAAATCCACTGTCCGTAGCTCCTTTTTATAGAGGATAGGAACAGCTGCAGGGCAACCCTCTCTGCATACCACCAGTCAACGTTCATGTCCGCTGTGCAACTTTGGAAGGAGCAGCAGTCAAGATGGAGAAACCACAACAAGTCATTGTAATTGTTCAAAATTTTGCTCTGATTTTAAATTGGCTATTTGTTTCCCCGGTTAAGCCATCTTTAACCCTAGAAGTTCGGCATATTTAACTGCTTCATCAAAAGAAGTGACCTTTTGAAATCTGGTTTAACGCCTTTCCCAAATTTAGAAAGTTTAGTATTCTCAAAGAAATTTTTTCCGCTATCATTGCTTATTTGTACTTCTAGAAATTTTAAGGTCGCATTTGTAACTCGTGCCGCAAACTGTTTAATACTCTCAGAGCTGTTCAATTTAAAATTTGTAAATTGTTGCTGACGTGCAGCAAAATTAGATTTTACGCTGAAAAGTTCTAAGAATTTTCTACGGAACTCTGCAACGTTCCCTTCGCCCGAAAACTCAAGGGATTGTATTATATGTGTTAACGCATCACCTCAAATTCGACTTTTAAAGTTTATCATTAGCCCAAACCTTAGGCGCAACGGAAGATAATCTTTCAAAAGTGTCAACGAAATATTGGACGGTTACGGCAGATTCACCATTGAATAAAGGTATCGAATTGGAAAACCCAGAAAGTTTTGTTAAGGCTGGTGTGTTTTGTAGGGGATTAGTAAGTGATGGAATCTCCGTTAGGATATCCTCATTTCGGCCCTTATTTGATAAACTAGTATTTGGGTGAGCCATTTTTATCTTGAAAATTTGATCTTTCCTTTTTAAGCAGGAAACAAATGGACAAAAAAATGAAATTAAATAAAGCATCCACAATTAAAATAGCTAAGAACAAAAGAGACAAAACAAAAAAAAATTGTTCATTGATTATTGCCAAGTTTTTGCAGCGAAAAGAGAACTTCTATTCGTAAGTATTTAACAATAACCAGTCTCATCTGAAATATTCCTTTCGATCCATAAAATTTTAAAAAAATCGGCACCATTGTTGTGCAGTTATTTAGTTGAGGTTAAGTAATTAAAATGGAATATTTAAAGGGCAGCTGTCAAAGATTAAGGGCAGATATTTAAGTGGTTAACATAATAATAAATTCGGGTCCAGGCATCGCCAAAATAGCTGCCGGCTTACAAACGGCCGTGCAGCCAAAAATGTCCGAATAATACCCTGTGTAAGGGAGTGCACGTTAAATATCCTTCAAAGTCCTAACGCTGCATACGATGTCGCCCTTAACGGTTGCGTTGGGTGCCAATTCAGGTGTTGGCTCGTCACTTGACTGGTTCTAAAATATGACGGCCGTCGCCAATAGCCCTCGTGCGATGATAATTCAAAACCTAACCTGGTGGCTCGGGGTTCTGGTGACTCGTTTATATGCCACCATGCATATCCCTGAGATGAGGTCACTGGGAATCAAGGGCTGTTTTGGATGGGCTCGCTGGTTCAGGTGACTTAGGGAAATGCCACAGGCATGTAAGACACCTCACAGGTTGAAGGGGCCAGAGGAGTCGATGCGGACAGTCAGCAGACGGCAGGAGTTGTTAAGGCAAAAACAGCCTCGAACCAGACGGTCATATCCTTCAAAGTCCTGACACTGTGTACGATGTCGCCCGTAACAGTTGCTTTGGGTGCCTACTCGGGGGTCGTCTTGTGGATGTCGATTTCTTTTAGGTGCTTGTTAGTGACAACAAAGTTGGTGGCATTGTCGCTTCAGATAGTCTTTCGAACTCCTCGTTTAGCTTCAAAGCGACGTAGTGCTGCCTGGACTTATTTGCCTCTGAAAATAGACTTTTTTGCCTCTTCATCAAAGCTAGGCCAGTAGCTCTTTTTGGCCAATTCCGAGTCCAAATTTGAATTTGCTTGCGGGAGGCAGAATTTGTTTTGCTCATGGTATGATTTTAATTGCCCCCTGATTACCCTCTTCGCGTTTCCAAAAAGCGAGGGTCATTTTTGAACCCAATCGTTTTAAAAGGCGGGTCGAGTAATACAGCCTGGGCGACTAAATCACCATGGCAAATTGAGTTGAATCTCTTCTTTAAATTTTAGTCCTTTTTTTTTGCCATTTGCTACACGAGGTTTGCTCGAGTTGTAAGTCGCCAGCCATTCCTTTACATGATCTTGCAAAAATTTGTAAAGGAAAGGCAGTTTCGTAATCGAAACCTTCTTTTCACTGCTAATTTCCTCCGTGGTGGAATCTCTAGCATAAGGCCATATAGTATATTAGGCCATCTATTAAATCCCAATCATCCTTGTGGAAATTAACTTCAGGCGCCGATTCGGAAACTGCCACAGTTGTTAATATCGGGTTTTTGTAATTTTTAAAATGATCTAGCATGTCAAATGTTGAATTCCATCTGCCTTTGGGTCTCTTTGGAAAAAGTCAGTGGTAGAACTCTTTTTAAGGTATTTAACTACCCTTTTAACTTTACAGTGACATCTTGGGCTTCCTTGATGTTAAGGGCAGCTTTTTCAACAAGGTTGAGGCAGTGGGCAAATCAGGGAATGTGGCGATATGTCGTCGTTTCCACAGCAGAAACAATCTTAGCTGCATTGTCCAAATCTATAGTTCCTAACCATGGCATATTTTTGTTTTGCTTATAAAAAGTTAATAAAACGATAAAACAGTTGATTATTTGTAATTCGGCTCTTCCAACAGTGGCCTGACGGGGGTTCTAAAATACGACGCCCGTCGCCAATAGCCCTCGTGCAGCTCTAGTGCGACGATAATTCAAACCTAACATAATCTTCCAACAGTGGAGAGTAATGACGCTTTCATGGAGGGTAATGCCGCCCATCTCTAAACGTTATAACTCGATTGCGCAATATTTTAATTTCGAGCAGTCTAATTAGGCACACAATGTATCCAATGCATTGTGTTTTATTTTTTGTTTTTTTTAACCTATTTTAAAATTAAAACCTAGTGTTTGGTGCAGTGTGGCCTTGGATGCCCTTGCGCCATAAAACCCAAACATCCAAGTATTCTGAAATTACTTATAGGCAACAACTTTTATTAAAAATCTATGATTAGTGTAAAAAAGCAATTAGCCCAGCACTTATATTATGCATTTGCATACATATTCCGTATTCCCTAGTGTGCGAGAGGCAGGTTTTTTCTGGGACTATTTATTGCAATTGGATCTTTTCTCCTTTAAAGTTTTTATAGCTTGTGCGACTTTGTTGCTGGCGCTGACAATATCTACACTTTCTTCCCTCAGATACTTGCTAAGGACTATCGTGCTGCTCAACACATCTGTCAATGAAAACAGTGTAATTATAAATTCGCAATTTGAAATTGCATTGTGCAAGCAGCTGGCCGTAGAAGCATTGTTCCAAGTAGATATGTCTTGAAGGGTCATTATGGGCAAATCTTCTTGAAAAAAGTCAAACAACGATTCGTGTCGTTCCACCCATCGAGTTTCGCAGTAGCTTCTCACTTGATGCCCCAAGATATCTATAAGTACCAAATTTCTTTTGGCTGATGATTTAAATAATTTGGTAACTTTGGTTGTCCCTAAGCTGTTTCTCACTTAGTGTTTTGCTGCTTTGAGCTAACGATAAGTTTAATGCGTGATTGCAATAAGCACTAACTGTACTGTATATTGCTTTCTTTTTTATTTGGTAAGCAGCACCACAAATTTCGGACATATCTACGCTGCATTCATCACATCCTATTCCCACGCAATTTAATAAATCTAAACCTAATTTTTCTGAATGTTTAACAACTGTTTTACCTAGTTTTCCACCTGTAACAGCTGGCTCTGCAACTTTGTCACAATCATCATTATAATTTGCTTTATGCAAATCAATAAAACCTTATTTTACAACCAATGATTTTATATCAAGATATCTAACGTTGAGGCTCAGTTGAGATGCATGTGAAACGTCCGTTGTTTCTTCAAAATGACAGAAATACTTAGAAGCATTAACTTTTTCCTAGATGTTTTCCACAATTTCTTCCCCACAGCATTTAATTACACAGTTAAAAACAATTAGGGGAATGCATGGTTTGCACCATTTCGCCCCCAATGACTCCATTTGTTATCATCAGCTTAAGATTTTTTTTCTCACTAAGTTGAACTCGTACTTATTTATCGTTGGATATAAGAATCTTGAACTTTGAAGAATTAAATAATTTTGTATTTTAATTGAATAAACATATGAAAAAAAAAACTTAAAAATTTTTGGGAGTGAATTTTATTTTATGAAATAAATTTACCACAAATTCTTCACGCTTGCATTCTTAGAAGTCTAAAATTTGATTTTGCCTTTCTTTTACAATTAAATTTTTTTAAAAATTATTTTTATAATTTACTCAACAGTTACGATTGCAATTTTTTGCCCCTTAAATTTTAGTTGAAAAAAATTAAGATTTGTTTCCCATTTCAATCTGGATGCATAAAGAATCTATTTCAGAAATTGTAGATTTTTATAATAAAAAATAAGAAGTTGGAACTGGACGGGTAAACAAAAGTACGCAGGTCTCACATCGTGAATTTTTTTCGCAAGTCCATGGGGGCTGCGTCCCTGCCGACATTCAGTTGCAGGAGACGCATAATTCCTCCCAACAGTTCACTTTTAAGGGGTTCCTCACACTGTACACGATCATCAGTGGAAATGTCGTAACGATGTGCGAAAAAGTACGGGTGGGCCGGAAACGTATTCAGCAGCTGCTCCTCATCGGATGCGTTTTGCCCTCTGGGGACAGGGAGCTCCATCGAAAACAGCATCGTCTGGATGCCTACAGAGGCAGCTGGGACGACGCTCGGGTTCGGCGGCACCGTTTCGACGAGAGTGGGCGGCGTCACCTCAGCAGCAGCAGTAGTAGTAGGCAGTACTCTTTCGAGGGGAGCGTTTGCTACAAGATAACATGAAACATGTTTTAGTCTACCCATTGTATTTTAAATGAATATTTTCAAAGATGGATTCCCTCATCAAAAAAAGAAATACTTACATGTAAAGTATTCTCCCAAGAACGTCATCTCTCTTTCATCTGGGGTCGATGTCTCTGGATGAAGGGGTGTCGGGGGAGAGTTGGGCGAGTAAAGGCCTGCGCTGTTGGAATTCTCGCCAAGGTTCAGCAATTCGATGAGGGTCTGCTGATACGCAGGGCTCGGCGGAATGAAGCCCAACATGACTAGGGGAGGAAAAAAAAACACGAATGAGTCTCTCCACTTTTTTTAAGTGTTTCATTTTTTTTATAAAAAGAAAAAGAAAACTCACAATTTTCGAAATCCTCAAACTGCACCGGTGAGGGGTCCTGCTGGATGGGTGTTGCTTGGTCGTTGTTTTGCAGGACGGCACTGGCGTGGTCGATGCTTCCCAGGGCCTCGTCGCGTTCCAGGGCATCGGCGGGGTGAAACTGCACCGGTGAGGGGTCCTGCTGGATGGGTGTCGCTTGGTCGTTGTTTTGCAGGACGGCACTGGCGTGGTCGATGCTTCCCAGGGCCTCGACGCGTTCGTCGCGTTCCAGGGCATCGGCGGGATCTTGACGGGCCACTTTGCTCGGAGTTACTGACTCAGAAACTACCGAGAACGTAAAAAAAAAATAGTCACTCTTTGTCGTCGTGAACAACCCATGCATTTACGACACTCTCCCCCCATGAACAAAAAAAAACACAACTCACTGCGAGAGGTGGATGGTGCACAAATGTCCTCTTCCCGCAAGCGTCTTTTCAGGGTTCGATCCGCCTCGGGTTGTACGAGAGGGGCATTTGGAGTCCGTGGAGGGAGTTCGAACGACATGTAATTCGTGTGCGTTCGAAAGTCCAGGGCTCCATTCACATGGACTTCCTCCAGCACCCGATCGACGGTAAAATAACCCTTTTTTAGAGTTATAATGAGATAGCGGGTCCCTGCTGGGAGGAAGTAAGTAGTGTTCGGCCGAAATACATTCATATGAAAATATGTATAATCGCTTGGACAAAATGTCCACCGATGGAGGGTGGGCGCATCCCTGCCCATCTGTTGTCTAGTTTGGGGCATGGTACAGCAAAGTATTACTGAATTTGATTGATAGATATGTCTCTCACCCTCCTCAACGGTAACTAGTCCAAACGTAAAAAATTTTGGGACTAGAAAGACGTTATTGTCCAATTTATATAACGTCCGGACGTCAGCGTTATGTCTAACTCCTTCAAGGGGAATCAACAGCCTTTTGCCGATTTTTTTGAAATCGTCCGGCGTTAATTGAATGGCTTTATATTCGGGTTTTTTGGCTTCGACAATCATGCGTCTGAAATGCTCTACGTTTGTTGCAAGCACGCGATGAAAAAAAACGCGGAAATCATCACACCACGGGGAAAAAGATATAAAGGTTTCTGGATGTAGATGTATCCATCTATCAATCTGTTGAAGCGGGTCAATGTTACGTAACGATTGAATGTCAAAAATGATTTCGGAGCACTGCAACGGAAATAGTTCAGACTGCATATTTGTATCGCGCAGAGATCGTAGAAGAATTGTTTTTTTTTACAATCTGTTGCCAACTGGGCAATCTCGTGAAAGTTATCGGAACAAGTTTCTTTCGTTTCTGGTGAATGGGCCGTTGGACGTTGTTCTTGGGACTCAGCAGGTCTCACATCGTGAATTTTTTCGCAAGTCCATGGAGGCCGCGTCCCTGCCGACATTCAGTTGCAGGAGACGCATTCCTCCCAACAGTTCACTTTTAAGGGGTTCCTCACACTGTACACGATCATCAGTGGAAATGTCGTAACGATGTGCGAAAAAGTACGGGTGGGCCGGAAACGTATTCAGCAGCTGCTCCTCATCGGATGCGTTTTGCCCTCTGGGGACAGGGAGCTCCATCGAAAACAGCATCCTCTGGATGCCTACAGAGGCAGCTGGGACGACGCTCGGGTTCGGCGGCACCGTTTCGACGAGAGTGGGCGGCGTCACCTCAGCAGCAGCAGCAGTAGTAGGCAGTACTCTTTCGAGGGAAGCGTTTGCTACAAGATAACATGAAACATGTTTTAGTCTACCCATTCTATTTTAAATGAATATTTTCAAAGATGGATTCCCTCATCAAAAAAAGAAATACTTACATGTAAAGTATTCTCCCAAGAACGTCATCTCTCTTTCATCTGGGGTCGATGTCTCTGGATGAAGGGGTGTCGGGGGAGAGTTGGGCGAGTAAAGGCCTGCGCTGTAGGAATTCTCGCCAAGGTTCAGCAATTCGATGAGGGTCTGCTGATACGCAGGGCTCGGCGGAATGAAGCCCAACATGACTAGGGGAGGAAAAAAAACACGAATGAGTCTCTCCACTTTTTTTAAGTGTTTCATTTTTTTTATAAAAAGAAAAAGAAAACTCACAATTTTCGAAATCGTCAAACTGCACCGGTGAGGGGTCCTGCTGGATGGGTGTCGCTTGGTCGTTTTCCATTGCCTCGACGCGTTCGTTGTTTTCCATGGTGGAAGGTGCACAAATGTCCTCTTCCCGCAAGCGTCTTTTCAGGGCCGACACCTTTCGATCCGCCGCCTTCCTCCGCAGCCGGTCCTCGGGTGGCACAAGAAGGGCATTTGGAGTCGGTGGAGGGAGGTCGAACGACACGTAATCAGTGTGCGTTCGAAAGTCCAGGGCTCCATCCACCTGGACTTCCTCCAGCAGCCGATCGACGCTAAAAGAACCCTTTTTTAAAGTTATGATGAGATAACTTGTCCCTGCTGGGATTAAGTAAGTCGTGTCCGGCCGAAATATATACATATCAAAATATGTATAATCGCGTGGACAAAATGTCCGCCGATGGAGGGTGGGCGCATCCCTGCCTCTGTTGTCTAGTTTGGGGCATGTTACAGCACAGTACTGCTGAATTCGATTGATATATATGTCTCTCACCCTCTTCAACGGTAACTAGTCCAAACGTAAAAAATTTTGGGACTAGAAAGACGTTATTGTCCAATTTATATAACGTCCGGACGTCAGCGTTATGTCTAACTCCTTCAAGGGGAATCAACAGCCTTTTGCCGATTTTTTTTAAATCGTCCGGCGTTAATTGAATGGCTTTATATTCGGGTTTTTTGGCTTCGACAATCATGCGTCTGAAATGCTCTACGTTTGTTGCAAGCACGCGATGAAAAAAAACGCGGAAATCATCACACCGCGGGGAAAAAGATATAAAGGTTTCTGGATGTAGATGTATCCATCTATCAATCTGTTGAAGCGGGTCAATGTTACGTAACGATTGAATGTCAAAAATGATTTCGGAGCACTGCAACGGAAATAGTTCAGACTGCATATTTGTATCGCGCAGAGATCGTAGAAGAATTGTTTTTTTTTACAAACTGTTGCCAACTGGGCAATCTCGTGAAAGTTATTGGAACAAGTTTCTTTCGTTTCTGGTGAATGGGCCGTTGGACGTTGTTCTTGGGACTCAGCAGGTCTCACATCGTGAATTTTTTCGCAAGTCCATGGGGGCCGCGTCCCTGCCGACATTCAGTTGCAGGAGACGCATTCCTCCCAACAGTTCACTTTTAAGGGGTTCCTCACACTGTACACGATCATCAGTGGAAATGTCGTAACGATGTGCGAAAAAGTACGGGTGGGCCGGAAACGTATTCAGCAGCTGCTCCTCATCGGATGCGTTTTGCCCTCTGGGGACAGGGAGCTCCATCGAAAACAGCATCGTCTGGATGCCTACAGAGGCAGCTGGGACGACGCTCGGGTTCGGCGGCACCGTTTCGATGAGAGTGGGCGGTGTCACCTCAGCAGCAGCAGTAGTAGTAGTAGTAGGCAGTACTCTTTCGAGGGAAGCGTTTGCTACAAGATAACATGAAACATGTTTTAGTCTACCCATTCTATTTTAAATGAATATTTTCAAAGATGGATTCCCTCATCAAAAAAAGAAATACTTACATGTAAAGTATTCTCCCAAGAACGTCATCTCTCTTTCATCTGGGGTCGATGTCTCTGGATGAAGGGGTGTCGGGGGAGAGATGGGCGAGTAAAGGCCTCCGTTGTAGGAATTCTCGCCAAGGTTCAGCTCGATGAGGGTCTGCTCATACGAAGGGCTCGACAGAAAGTCCAAAATAACTAGGGGAGGAAAAAAAACACGAATGAGTCTCTCCACTTTTTTAAGTGTTTCATTTTTTTTTTATAAAAAGAAAAAGAAGACTCACAATTATCGAAATCGTCAAACTGCACCGGTGAGGGGTCCTGCTGGATGGGTGTCGCTTGGTCGTTGTTTTGCAGGACGGCACTGGCGTGGTCGATGCTTCCCAGGGCCTCGACGCGTTCGTCGCGTTCCAGGGCATCGGCGGGATCTTGACGGGCCACTTTGCTCGGAGTTACTGACTCAGAAACTACCGAGAACGTAAAAAAAAAATAGTCACTCTTTGTCGTCGTGAACAACCCATGCATTTACGACACTCTCCCCCCATGAACAAAAAAAAACACAACTCACTGCGATAGGTGGATGGTGCACAAATGTCCTCTTCCCGCAAGCGTCTTTTCAGGGTTCGATCCGCCTCGGGTTGTACGAAAGGGGCATTTGGAGTCCGTGGAGGGAGTTCGAACGACATGTAATTCGTGTGCGTTCGAAAGTCCAGGGCTCCATTCACATGGACTTCCTCCAGCACCCGATCGACGGTAAAATAACCCTTTTTTAGAGTTATAATGAGATAGCGGGTCCCTGCTGGGAGGAAGTAAGTAGTGTTCGGCCGAAATACATTCATATGAAAATATGTATAATCGCTTGGACAAAATGTCCACCGATGGAGGGTGGGCGCATCCCTGCCCATCTGTTGTCTAGTTTGGGGCATGGTACAGCAAAGTATTACTGAATTTGATTGATAGATATGTCTCTCACCCTCCTCAACGGTAACTAGTCCAAACGTAAAAAATTTTGGGACTAGAAAGACGTTATTGTCCAATTTATATAACGTCCGGACGTCAGCGTTATGTCTAACTCCTTCAAGGGGAATCAACAGCCTTTTGCCGATTTTTTTGAAATCGTCCGGCGTTAATTGAATGGCTTTATATTCGGGTTTTTTGGCTTCGACAATCATGCGTCTGAAATGCTCTACGTTTGTTGCAAGCACGCGATGAAAAAAAACGCGGAAATCATCACACCACGGGGAAAAAGATATAAAGGTTTCTGGATGTAGATGTATCCATCTATCAATCTGTTGAAGCGGGTCAATGTTACGTAACGATTGAATGTCAAAAATGATTTCGGAGCACTGCAACGGAAATAGTTCAGACTGCAAATTTGTATCGCGCAGAGATCGTAGAAGAATTGTTTTTTTTTACAATCTGTTGCCAACTGGGCAATCTCGTGAAAGTTATCGGAACAAGTTTCTTTCGTTTCTGGTGAATGGGCCGTTGGACGTTGTTCTTGGGACTCAGCAGGTCTCACATCGTGAATTTTTTCGCAAGTCCATGGAGGCCGCGTCCCTGCCGACATTCAGTTGCAGGAGACGCATTCCTCCCAACAGTTCACTTTTAAGGGGTTCCTCACACTGTACACGATCATCAGTGGAAATGTCGTAACGATGTGCGAAAAAGTACGGGTGGGCCGGAAACGTATTCAGCAGCTGCTCCTCATCGGATGCGTTTTGCCCTCTGGGGACAGGGAGCTCCATCGAAAACAGCATCCTCTGGATGCCTACAGAGGCAGCTGGGACGACGCTCGGGTTCGGCGGCACCGTTTCGACGAGAGTGGGCGGTGTCACCTCAGCAGCAGCAGTAGTAGTAGTAGTAGGCAGTACTCTTTCGAGGGAAGCGTTTGCTACAAGATAACATGAAACATGTTTTAGTCTACCCATTCTATTTTAAATGAATATTTTCAAAGATGGATTCCCTCATCAAAAAAAGAAATACTTACATGTAAAGTATTCTCCCAAGAACGTCATCTCTCTTTCATCTGGGGTCGATGTCTCTGGATGAAGGGGTGCAGGGCTGCCAGTGGCGACTTAAAAGGCTACTAAAGCGACTATTTTAGCGCCTGGGCGACTATGGCAACTATTTAAGACCAAAAAGGGCCTAAAACAACTATTTTAAGCAAAACCTTCAACTATTTTCAGTCTTGGGCGACTATTTTTAGTTATATAATTTTTCCATAGATGGCGCCACCAGGATACTGCCTATACGCAAAACGTGAAGTGCAGATGATGCCTATAGTTTTTGTTTGGTTCTCACATAGATCTAGTCAAAAGTTCTCATCAAGTTTTGCTTTCGTTTTGCACAAAACAAAAGCAAAACCATGTGTTTTTGAAATAGTACTTGACTTATGATTTTTTTTTAGCAGCCTATGTAAAGTTTATTGAAACTAAAACGTTGATTTTGTATGCTTTGTTGAAGATTTTTTTAAAACTGCATTTGGGGATAGGATTGACATCTGTCTTGTTATTAATTTGCTTTACTTTGAAGTTTTTATTAAGTAATCTGGCGGTATCTAAACGAATCGTATTGAAATACGTTTTTTAAATATTTAAAAAAAAGTTATATTTTACTTGTGAATTTCGATGATTCTGGATCGTGTTAAATAAGAATACTTGCATTTAATAGTTTTAATTCAGCCATCCTTGTATTTTAAAGCTGCGAGATATTTCAGTGAAACATATTTACATGGATTAGTATTGATCCTTATGTTTCTTGAATAACTGATAACTATTTAAAATAAACTTGTTTTTATTTTATATTATATTTTTTAATAATTTATTTTCAAGTAAATTTTATCGGCAGTATCAATCCTTCCATTTGAAAGTTGGTGTTGCAATTTGTAAATTTAAGTTGCAGTCTTAAATTTTTTTTGCACAATTTAGCATTTTAACTTCTTCCTACTCGCTTCTGTGAAACTACAGGCTTTTTATAGATAAATGTTGGTTTTACTTAGATTTTTTAGCTAAATACTAATCAAAAATTAAAAATAGATTAATTTATATGCCATACATATATATTTTTGAAGGATAAAAAAGGCACTTTTATGGCTGTTTCTTATCCAATCGTTAATGGAATGTTTTTGTTTTTTGAAAATTTTTGTGCAATTGCCAATTAAATTCCAATACAAATAAGTAGATTTAAAATGTTTTCTCCTAATTTATGTTCTCTAACAGTTATATATAAATTGGTTTAATAATTTAACATGAAATTTTCTGTTGCAATAAATCTGAAAAACTATTGGCAGTTTTATCAATCCTTTTAACCGAGTGTTGGTGCTACAATTCTAAGATCTGCACTGATATAAGTCTTAAGTTTTAGTTTTTAAATTTTTGCATCGAAGCATATTAAACTGATTTATCACTTTTTTGGAAATTTTATTTAATTTCGGATAACATTCAATGCAAATATTTTTTAAAAAAATACATTTGTGTTATCTAACAATTAAAAGTTGTTTATTTAGTTAGGTAAAAGAGGATACTATTTTGGCTACTATTTTTTAACATCTGAGGCTACTAAAGCAACTATTTTCAGAGCTTTCTGGCACTGGCTGCCCTGGGGGTGTCGGGGGAGAGATGGGCGAGTAAAGGCCTCCGTTGTTGGAATTCTCGCCAAGGTTCAGCTCGATGAGGGTCTGCTCATACGAAGGGCTCGACAGAAAGTCCAAAATAACTAGGGGAGGAAAAAAAACACGAATGAGTCTCTCCACTTTTTTAAGTGTTTCATTTTTTTTTTTTTATAAAAAGAAAAAGAAGACTCACAATTATCGAAATCGTCAAACTGCACCGGTGAGGGGTCCTGCTGGATGGGTGTCGCTTGGTCGTTGTTTTGCAGGACGGCACTGGCGTGGTCGATGCTTCCCAGGGCCTCGACGCGTTCGTCGCGTTCCAGGGCATCGGCGGGATCTTGACGGGCCACTTTGCTCGGAGTTACTGACTCAGAAACTACCGAGAACGTAAAAAAAAAATAGTCACTCTTTGTCGTCGTGAACAACCCATGCATTTACGACACTCTCCCCCCATGAACAAAAAAAAAACACAACTCACTGCGAGAGGTGGATGGTGCACAAATGTCCTCTTCCCGCAAGCGTCTTTTCAGGGTTCGATCCGCCTCGGGTTGTACGAGAGGGGCATTTGGAGTCCGTGGAGGGAGTTCGAACGACATGTAATTCGTGTGCGTTCGAAAGTCCAGGGCTCCATTCACATGGACTTCCTCCAGCACCCGATCGACGGTAAAATAACCCTTTTTTAGAGTTATAATGAGATAGCGGGTCCCTGCTGGGAGGAAGTAAGTAGTGTTCGGCCGAAATACATTCATATTAAAATATGTATAATCGCTTGGACAAAATGTCCACCGATGGAGGGTGGGCGCATCCCTGCCCATCTGTTGTCTAGTTTGGGGCATGGTACAGCAAAGTATTACTGAATTTGATTGATAGATATGTCTCTCACCCTCCTCAACGGTAACTAGTCCAAACGTAAAAAATTTTGGGACTAGAAAGACGTTATTGTCCAATTTATATAACGTCCGGACGTCAGCGTTATGTCTAACTCCTTCAAGGGGAATCAACAGCCTTTTGCCGATTTTTTTGAAATCGTCCGGCGTTAATTGAATGGCTTTATATTCGGGTTTTTTGGCTTCGAAAATTATGTTCGTTTATGTTTAAAATGTTCGTTTCCTGCTTCCAAACTTCTTCGGACAGCTGGCTAATGGGCAATAAAGCATTTTTTGTAACTGTGGCTCCATTAATTAAAACTTTATGCAATGTTGGAGTCATTGGGTGCCAGTTATTTGTCGATGTAATTTTTTGTATTTTCCAACGCATAATCTTCAAAATTTTTCAAGTCAATTCTTCCTGCCATTTCTTTATTGGTAATCTATAGGACAGGTGAAGAATGGATTCTAAGTATCTTATGCGGGTATGTAGATTTGACAGGCCAAATTTTAAACTGTCGGATTTTTCAGAAAAATTATTAGTTTAAGTTGTTACATTTATTGTGTTTCTTCAAAAGACTAACATCTCGTGGTTGATGTGGTGCCAGTTGCCACGTTTCATGCTTTATCGTCAACCATAGTCCAAAGCATGGTATGTTTCACTGTGACTGTTCCAAAAACGGTGAATATCTCAGTAAATATTTCGGAATTTCATTACATAAATTTCCGGTCAATTTTGAACCGCCATGTAAAAGAGTGGCCTTGTCTTTGTACTTTTCTTTTATGTAGTTGTAATGGAAATCATACATTAAATGTTTACTTAAATCCAAATTACATGCTCCTGTGTAAATCGGCCTATCCAACTTAAGTTAATTTTTTTTGTTTTGCACGCCAACTAAATCTGGGTTGATAATTTGAAGGCATGGAAGGCTGGTGATGCAATTAATTTCTTCATTCTTTGTGAACAAGTTCAACATTCACTCGATTTCTTAAATTTTCTTATGTCTTGCCGTAGACGCCAATGTTCATTAGTTTATAAAAGTCCTTTTAGAATGTGTTTCATGCAGCCTTTAGCCATGGCTTTTGGTCAAATACCAAGACTCTATGATATGTTTCAGAACCATGCCTAAAGACAGGTACAGTTTTAAATTACGGACATGTAGGACATTTGTTTTTATCATAAATCCGGTGTTAGTTTTTCAGTATTTTGTATTTTTAGATGGCAGGATTCCGCAACAAATTTGCTGAAATGGGAAACCATTTCCTTTTGAATTTCTCTATTTTCTAGTGCTAGAGGATTAGTCGTTGTGATGGTCATGTAAAGTTTCTGGTTACAACAAATCCACATCCAGCATACAACCTTGGGGTCCATCTACTTTGAAATCTTCAATATTCAATTAATCTATTTCTTCGCGCTCCTACCATTTAAAATTTTCAATTGGTAGGTGTTACAGGCAGGATGGCATATCCATACAAATTATTGGCGTCATAATACATTTTATACTTTGATTTTTCATTTTTGTTGTAGCTCCTTAAATATTTATTCTTGGCTTGAGAGAGCCTTTTGGTTGTTGTGCTGATGCCACAGGGCGGCCGACTTGAGTACTTCTTCGTCTGTAAGATTCAATAGCCACCCCCCCTCTGCCAAAGTCTTGTATGTCATAGGGCATCGGGACAAACGACTAAAAAAACAATTAATAAGAAACAAATAGTAGACGTATATATGTTTTTTTTGTTGAAAATTTGCATAACAACAAGAAAAAAAAAGGGACCGAATTTTACTAAACGAAAACAACTATGCCTTATCAAAAAAGGGAATATATATATAATAAATAAATTAACCAGTATAATCCAGTAGTCCAACAAATTAATTTTAACAAAAGGAAAACGTACATAAACATTCAAAATGAGAAAATCGAAATAATAAATTACGGCAAAATACCAGAATTAATTATAAATAATGAAATTAATCAAACAAAATTTTTTTTAAAAAAAGAATAGGTAATAAATTATAGTCACTAGAATACTGAAGTTAACTTATAACAACAATTAATAAATAAACATTCTTAGTGAGGTCAATTAACAAAAAACAAATATAATCTAAAATCATAAAACCATTTCGAAAGATTATATTCAAGGTCAAATTAATTCAACTACGTGTCGGAAAACAGAATATAATTAACAAAATGCATTTAGGAAACAATGCATAAAAATAATAGAGCGAGTAATAAAGATTATCTTAAAACACTACTTTAAAATACAAAATAAATTCAACTACAGAAAAGAATATAATTAAATATTATTAATGATATTTATCGAAGGGTATGGAAATATTATGAATAATACTCGGATATTACTAAAATTATTCTAAGGGAAACCATCAGAATAAAATATGCTAAAAATCCCAGTTCAAAAGGGCGGGCCAAGACTGCCCACACATAAACAGCCTCAACCCCATTCGTTGCAAATATTCGGTAACTAATGGTTAACTACGATAGGGGAGACGCCACCTTGATAAAGAGGGCGTAACGTAAAACCCACCAACGTTCTGGATACACTCCAGGTTCCAAGGAATTTTTTTTAAAGTAATATACACACAAACAAAACTATATGACAATACTTAACCAAGGACAAAATTTAGAAATTTTTTTCAGATCAAAAATGTACAAGTTTATTCACAAATATACAAACAAACGAAAGAAAAACACTTGAAAATCAAATAAGTTTATTGGAAAATGGCAGGATTAAATACATAATGTAATATTTAAATAAACAAAAGAATAATAAAAAAAAAACGGATAGCGAGAGAACAAATTAAAAGCTAACATTACGAAGAAAGCGTAATATAGAAAGGACGGTCCTTAGGCTAGCGGACCCGAAGATAGCATCGCCATTCTCTGTACTGGTTACATAGCAAGTGTGCAGGACCCATGCATCCACAAACTCTTGGTGATACTCCGGGTCAAAAGGGGGCAGAGCCGCGGAGCATAGAGTACGTGGATGCTGGTAGCAGTTCGACGAATTCGCCGGGATGGTATTCCTTGACCGTCCCCGGCCGATTGATAGAAATGGGTCAGTCATGGCGGAACAAACCACTATAAAACAATCAATGAGAACTAGGGTTCTTATCTTTTTAAAATTTGACTTACAACCCAGTGATAACAGACCGAAATTATTAAACAGACGAATTACACCTTATCAAAAGAAAATAATTACAAGAAAAAAATAATAAATAAAGAAATAAAGAAATTTCAGTACCACACTTCAATTTGTGCAAAACAAAGGAAATAATAAGGAATTCAACCCTTGTAGCAACAATTAAACAATATACAAGAAAAAACTTAACTAAGTAATACTCCTAACCAAACGTAGATAAACAATGTAAATTAATTATAATTAATGAAGGTCATCAATTTTGTTTCAAGAAATAAATAACAAATTATAATTAACAAAAATGACTGAGATTAAATTAAAAAAAAAATAATAATAATAAATTTTAATTTAGGTAATTTAGTAAAAGGTACTTAAAATTATATGCATAAAAATATCTTAAGATTATAACAGTTAAGACATATTAAGATAATTATAAATAATAAAAAAAAAATTTGTATCGCAACAATTTATAGAGTACAATTCAGAAGGAATTTTATTTTATTACGGAAAATGCTGCAAACAAAATAGAATAGGCTAACGCTGTTAATGTATAGAATATTTTAAACAGCCGAGAACGTTTGACATACACTCAATTGGAGGGGAAGACCCCCCCCCCCCCCCTGTTGAGAATCTTGGTGTCCGAGTACCGAAGGGGAATTTCGTTTGGCGTCTTCAGCCGCCATGTTTTTTCCCAGGGGTTAGCATGAAGTCATGGGAATTAAATTCAAAAAAATATCCGAATTAAGCGAGAGTTTAAATTAGAATTATGCCACTCAGATATAATTATAATAGTACCGATGTGTACATCCTCGCGAACAATTATATGGAAATAAAAACATCTAACATAAATTTACAATTAGGAACCTTCAAGTAAATTACCACAATCTGGTATAAACGCTATTCTTCGAGTTGAGGAGATGACCTGATCAATCATTTTCGAAATCGGTTAATAGTAAATTGGAAAAAAAAGGGATACCATAGTACAATGATTAGCGAGCAATTACCTTATTTCATACTATCACTAACTGACGAATAATTCCCATAAGGTAGAGGAATGAATCATTAAGTTGAAATTTAATAAAAATTACACAGTATGTATTAAATTGGACAACCAAACATTAATTATTAACTTACGTATAGAAGAGAGTATCCAAATAAGAGAAAAACTTAATCCAGGCAAAAGCCGTACACAACACAAGAATTCACAAAAGTAGATGATGCACTGGAAAAAATTGAGGACGAACTGTTCGATACTGTTTTAACTATGAGGTCTCAAGCGAAAAGAGAATAGTTAGCCTATTGAAAAGCGCATTGGGTCTTAGACGACATCGCCTCTTAAGGATTTTTCAAAAAAGAGATGCATATCAGGGTCAGTTTTTAATTCTAATTTGACTTTTGTCATTTTCAGACATGCTTGCCACGCTAAACCAGCAGCTGTAAATGCATGTCAAGGATCAATTTGATAATTGTTTAAACTTATATTTCTAAAATTTTCAAATATATCTGCAAGCAACAACACATCGGTTTTGACGTGAGGTTCGTGATAGTCACCCAATGTGTATGCTTTCAGTTCTACAGACAGTTTGTGCATTAGGGTGGACGCAAAAAATAAAAGTTCGATTTTTTTTTAAGTGGCACCCCCCTAAAAGTTGCCATTTGACTAAAAAATGAGATTGGCGAAGTTCAATCGGTAAGCTCAATCGGAATATATTGATTTGTGCCTCACCGGTAAAGTTGCGGGAAATTGCCGTTTTTCTCTAAAATACGCAGTATTTCCGTTACAAAATTCAAACGATTTATTCTATATGCGTAAGTATAATTTCATCTTAAAGCATACATTCTTAGCTTTAATTTGAATACCTACAAGTTGCATATGAAACTTGTATATTAGGAGATAAAAAACTATAAAAAACTATGAATTACGTAACTTCCTCGCGAAAAATCTATTATTCGTTCAATCTACAATCCATCCTTACTGAATCGAAAAACATTTGTAAATAATTTATTTATCAGAAAGGGAAATTTTACGGTTTACTTTTTGTGAAATTAATTTATCAAAATCAAGTAGAAGGTAGCGTTTTTTCCAGGGTGCTTTTCGTTACGTCTGGATATATTTTTCTGCAATCGGATATTATCTGTAAAAGGTATTGCTTCTGCATTTCATCTTTTCTAATAGTGTAGTCCTGGATGAGTTTGACGTCCCTTTCTGCTGTGTCGTAACGACTCTGAAGGTTTCTTACAATGTTTTTCCCTTTGAGAAAACTTGGGTCTTGTTCCCACATACTGGGAACGGACTTTAAGAAGTCAGTTGATAATTTGAAAAAGTACAATGATGAGGGAGTGATGAAATGGTCAAGTTGGGTGTTTAAAAATAAATGAATTTTTTCTAATGAATTTCTTTCTATTTTTTTAGGGAATATTTGGTTTAATTGTTCTTTTTTCACTATCAATTTCTTCAAAATTATTTCCTTTTTCTTGAAAAGAAAAAGAGTTTAGAGGCCATTTTAACTTTAATTTTTTCGTTTTAAATTTGGGTCAAATAAGGCAAAACAAAATTGTTCAGGTTTTAGGTACCATAAATGACTAACAAGTTTTTTTTTATTCAGTGTTTGATGCGTTTTCATCTATTGTTTTGTAATTAACTAACTTTTTACACAATTGTAAATCATTGTTAGGGGCCGTAAACCAATGCTTTACGTAAATTTTTAAAATAAATGTGCACAAATTTCTGGCCTGCACAAATTCCTAGAAATTCTTTTCAACGCATCTTGAAGGGCAACGTCAAAAAGATCGTCAAGAATGGATTTAAAGGTTTGAATGTCTTCATCTTGAGACTTACTAATTCTTGTAGCATTTTTCTGTAGTTTCCTAATCTTTTGTAAGGGTTTTCAAGCTTCAAAACACATTTTTGGAATTGCTTTGTAGGTATTCCCGCTTTTTGCCAGAAAACTGGAACTTCCTCGATTGTTAATTTTGCAGAATTTTTGATATCCAGCTTAACTTGCCGTAAGTTATAAAATAAACTTCGCAAGACTTGACCATTTGATGGAAGTTTACTACCAGTTACTTGATGCGACATATATCCAATCAAAAATGTATTTTCTTAAACTCGCCCCTCCTAAATTTGTTGAAGTCGAACTCGAACTATTCGAATCCATTTTCAAAGAAATATAGAAAAATTACTTTATTTACCAGTTCATGCAGAAAGTTACCACACTTCTTAATCTACTCGTATTCTCTTTTATATGTATAAACAGAAGTTCATCGCATTCCCAACTCCCCAATTGACATCCCTTTGAACTCGTCCCTTTATTGCAGGGATAAAGCTTTCTTCACCCCTCACTTAGGACTGTGGCAAAAACACAGAATTTATGAGATCAACCACCCCCGCCTCTTCAGAAGTAGTGAGGTGGCATTCAGAATTTCACTTTGATTTTGGGAGCAGCCGAGGAAGAGATGTGCCGCCCAAATTTTACTAAATATGTGTGTTATAACGGTCTTAAACGTTAAGTTTTTCAAACTTTGTTTAGAAAGAAGATTTAAACTATCCCCTTGTTTGATACACTAGAGAAATAGAATGGACTAGAAAATTATATTGTGAACAATATTGTTTAAAATAGGTAAATTCGTCCCAATTTCAGCATGCAATTTTTGGTGGTGGCTTATTTTTTTTAAACAGATTATGACGAGATATATTTTATAAACAAACAGTAAACGAAATTAGGACATCAAATACACACATAAAAAATATTATTTTTTAAAGAAATCTTAAAAATCAATATTTTTGACGTTGTCCTTAAAAAAGGTCATATCTCTTAACATACAAATTTTTTATTCATGTTGTAGGTACTCAAATTAAAGCTAAGAATCCATACTATAACATAAAATTATAATTACATTTTAAAAATGAACCGTTCTAATTTTATAGGGAAAAAACTTAGTTTTTTTTTAGAAAAACAGCAATTTTCCCGAACTTTAGGCTCGTTGAGGCACGGGTTAATATTATCCGATTGAGCTCAAACTTCGGCAATTTCATTTTTTGATCAAGTGGCAACTTTTAGGAGGGTGCCGCCAAACAAATTCTGAAAATAAATTTTCCTATGGGTCCTTGCGTCCACCCTAATGCACAATGTATGGTTATAATGCACATATTTATCCATGCCATAGTAACTCGTTTGTATCAATTTGTAGACATATCACAGAGAACAGTGACATGAAGGGTTTCAATATCACTTGACTTTCAAAAAACGAGCATTACAACACATTATTTGAGAGCATCACATTAGTTGTTCCACTTTAAAGACAAAATTAATCCAATAAAATTCAGTGAAACTATGTACAAAGGAGTGAAATAATGTACTATTACAGTGTGCGCATGGTTCCCAAAATATTTGGCGTTTCAAAGTTTTGTCAAAAAGTGCATAATAAGCTCATGTAGTTTTAAGGATCCATTTTCAGCAAAATAAACTTCTTAATGCAGAAATGTGAAATCAGGATTTTTCTCCCAAAATACTTGGCGATTCAAATTTCTGTCAAAAGTACATAAAAGCATAATGGATCATACAATATGCGCAATGTATGGTTATAATGCACATAGTTACTCATTTGTATCAATTTGTAGACATATCAGTATCACATAGATATAAAGGGTTTAAATATCACTTGACTGAAAAACGCTTTATCACTTGACTTGGAAAACGAGCAATACAACACATTATTTGGGAGCATCACGTTAGTTGTTCCACTTTAAAGACAAAATCCAATAAAATTCAATGAAACTATGTACAAAACAGTGAAACTATGTACTATTAGAGTGTTCATATCGCTCCCAAAATACTTGGCGTTTCAAAGTTATGTCAAAAGTAAATAAAAGTGCATAGTAAGCTCATGTAGTTTAAGGATTCATATTCAGCAAAATAGACTTCTTAATGCAGAAAAACGCTTGATCACTTGACTTGGAAAACGAGCAAAACACATTATTTTAGAATATCAAGTTAGTTGTTCCACTTTAAAGACAAAATTAATCCAATAAAATTCAGTGAAACTATGTACAAAACAGTGAAACTATGTACTATTAGAGTGTTCATATCGCTCCCAAAATACTTGGCGTTTCAAAGTTTTGCCAAAAGTACATAAAAGGGCATGGTAAGCTCATGTAGTTTTAAGGATTCATTTTCAGCAAAATAAACTTCTTAATGCAGAAATGTGAAATCATGACTTTTCTCCCAAAATACTTGGCGATTCAAATTTCTGTTGAAAGTACATAAAAATATAAAAGTACATAGTACTCTTATGTAGTTTTAAGGACACTTTTTCAGTAAAATAAACTTTTTAATGCAGAAATGTAAAATCAGGATTTCATTATTACCGGCACACTTACTCTGTAATGTTCTTTTCAAAATAAGTTTAGACATGTACAAACGTTACTGTTTTTTTAAAAGTAAAATAAATGATAAAATATTACTAAAATGCATAAGAATATATTTGATAAAACTTAATATTCAACAACAACACACAATGGTATATATTCCAATTATTTTATTTACAAATTAGACTGGTTTTTTTAAAAGTCCATTTACCGTTCTTCGGTAAATAAAAAACAGTGTAGGTATGGCTCCCAAAATATTGATGAGTTGAAAATTGTTGCAAAATCCACAAAAATACATAGTTAAATAAATGTTTATATTGACTAAAATGCGCAGAACTATGTAGATTATATAAAACAGTGAATCAAAAAAACAATAATCACACAATATATTTCAAATTTGCTTTGAAATAATGTAACATATAAAAACCCAATTACAAGAAATTCAAATATTTTTTTCTTTTAACACTTAGCCATTTACTATTCTTGGGTAAGAAAAAAAAAGAGTAGATAGGGCTCCCAAAATACTGAATTTGTTGAAAATTGTTGCAATTCAACAATCTATAAAAATATATGGTTGAATAAATTTCGATACTCGACAAAAATGCACAGGAATATGGAGATTAAATGAAACAATGAATAATATAGTTACACAATTTTAAGTATTTCGATAACTTTTTACAAATTTAACTGTTTTTTTTTATGAGTCCATTTACCATTCTTGAGTAAATAAAAAAAAACAGTGTAGGTATGGCTCTCAAAATATTGATATGTTGAAAATTGCTGCAAGTCAACAATTCATAAAAATATATGGCTAAATAAATGTCGATTTGATTAAAATGAACAGAAATATCTAAATTATATAAAACAATGAATTAAAAAAAACAATAATTACACAAAATTTGGCCAGAAATTTGTGCAGGCCAGAAGTCTGTGCATTCTTTTCAACGCATCTTGATGGGCAACGTCAAAAAAAAAAAAAAAATCGCAAGAATGGATTTAAAGGTTGAACTGGAACTTCCTCGATTATTAATTTTGCAGAATTTTTGATATCCAGCTTAACTTGCCGTAAGTTATAAAATAAACTCCGTAAGACTTGGCCATTTGATGGAAGTTTACTACCAGTTACTTGATGCGACACACATACAATCAATATATTGTCTTTCCTTCTTAAACTCACACCTCCTAAATTTGTTGAACTTGAACTATTCAAATCCATTTTCAAAGAAATATAGTAAAATTACTTTATTTACCAGATCATGCAGAATATTACCACACTTCTTAATCTACTCGTATTCTCTTTTATATGTATAAACAGAAGTTCATCGCATTCCCAATTCCCCTATTGACATCACTTTGAACTCGTCCCTTTATTGCAGGGGATAAAGCTTTCTTCACCCCTCACTTAGGAATGTGGCAAAAACACAGAATTTATGAAATAAACCATCCCGCCTCTTCAGAATTCCCCTTTGATTTTGGGAGTATTGGAGTAAGATGTGCCGCCCAAATTTTACTAAATATGTGTGTTATAACGGTTTTAAACGTTAAGTTTTTCATATTTTGTTTAGAAAAAAGATTTAAACTATCCCCTTATTTGATACACCAGAGAAATAGAATGGATTAAAAAATATTTGAACAATATTGTTTAAAATAGGTAATTCGTCCCAATTTCAGCATGCAATTTTTGGTGTTTCTTCATTTTTTTTAAAGAGATCATGACAAGATATATTTTATAAACAAACAGTAAACGAAATTAGGACTCCAAATACACACATAAAAAATATTATTTTTTTAAAAAGAAATCTTAAAAATCAATATTTTTGATGTTGTTCTTAAAAAAAGGTCATATCTCTAAATATACAAATTTTTTATTCATGTTGTAGGTACTCAAATTGAAGCTAAGAATCCATACTATAACATAAAATTATAATTACATTTTAAAAATGAACCGTTTTAATTTTATATTGAAAAAAGGGGGATTTTTTTTAAAAAAACAGCAATTTTCCCGAACTTTAGGCTCGTTGAGGCACAGGTTAATATTATCCGATTGAGCTCAAACTTCGGCAATTTCATTTTTTGATCAAGTGGCAACTTTTAGGTGGGTACCACCAAAAAAATTCGGAAAATAAATTTTTCTATTGTTCCTTGCGTCCACCCTATTGTGCATGAATGTAGTCTTCTTCTGATGTATGCTCTTCTGTTAAATCGTTGAAGAACTATTCTTTTGAAGGAAGTGATGTTTCTTCGAACTTTGCAAAAAGTCCATGTATGAGTTAGGATACACCACTCTCCTCTGTAGCAGTTGAAAGTGTTCTTGAGGAATATGTTCTTGAGTAATATGAAACTTGTTTTTGTCTAAATTTTTAGTGAGGGTATCCAGAGCGGCATTCATGTATTTGAAAGCTGTCCAGAAATTGCAAATTTCTAAGGGAAAATGTCATGTATTTTTGCATATCAATTGGAATGCAAGAATTTTTTTTGGGATTTGAATTTTCCTATACCACTCATTAATGGACTCTCATAGTTACGTAAATTATGAAATATAACATGAATTTTAGGGAAAAATTTAAAGTTGATATTGCATACGTTATAGGCGGCACCTCTATATAATCCCGTGACCCATGATCATGGTCACGAACACGGCCCATTCCTAAATGTTTGTCACAAATGTGGCAGTTTGTTTCCTTTGCAACTCCTCTTTTTTGTTGCTGTGCTATTACCATGGGTTTTGGATATTTTAACATTTCCTGCATAGCCTCTTCTTCAGAAACCATACAATTTAGAAATTGGCCTACTGCGTTCTGTCCTCTATAGACAACGGTAGGCTTGGCACTTTTACCATCGGGGCCAACCACAACGCATGCAGAACCACATGGAACATGTTGTGCCATTTTTTCCGTGTGTGAAACATGGTCACTATTGTTACACTTTGAGTATTCAATCAAAATGCATTCAAAATCTGCAAAAGTAGTGTAGGGAATTTTGATTTTAAAGTTAGGATTCGAAAATGTTAACCATTTATCTTTTTAAGATGGATAAATTATTCTCTGCAGTGTGTGTTCCTTACAATATGATTTGTGTTCTAAGTAATTTTTCGTTCGAAAACCTATGTAAACAGTAATCACAATAAAAACTTTTAAAATTAAGGTTTACATGATTTTGGAATCTATTAACACTTGTTTTTAATTGGAAAATTTGTTTTCATATGCATAAACATTAACTGAGATTGAATTTGCCTTTTCAAAAGAATCTATATTTGCTTCAACTCAACCGGAAATGTTAACGTGTCTGTGTTTAACGTATTTTGTTGTGTGATGTAGTGAGAAACACGGTGTGCATTTTCATCTATTGGATATAAATGACCCCAAATGCTCAGAAAACAATTTTGGTCATCATTTTGGACATAATCATAGCATGTTTGTTTTCTAAATACTTTGGAAGAGGAATACAGCTGGAACCCATTAAATTTAAAGGAAGACCCATGCCCACTTCCTAAACGTTCAAATGCGTCGTAAGAATTTAAAAGTTTTGTGCTTGCAATATCTATCTGTGAACTTAATTCATTTTCTTGTAACGTCGTTATACAGCTGCTACGAAAATATGAAGTGCAATATTCCTTGTCCTTGCCATGGTCAAGAGCTTTTCTTCCCAAACGGCATTGCATTACATATACCATTAGGCAGCCTTCTTTACACGAAGAAATTCTATTATTTTCCCCTTTCATTCCTGTTGACAAACTTGTAAATATATTCTAGGTTTGTTTTTATTATTTCAATTGGGGAGAATGAATATTCTCCTCCAGTGAGTTGTATCCAATTTTCCCTGGGATATTGGCCTTTGAATGACGATGTGTAATCATAGACACCCCTCCACGAGTCCCCTTCTCGATGAAGAGGTGCATATCAATGTCTGTGAACAGGTCAAGCTCCACCTCAGTCATCTTCAGCGCCACTTGCCATGCCAGTCCAGGAGCAGTCATCAAATCAACGTCAATCAGCGTCCAACTTTTAGTAATCCAGAGTGAGGTTACGGAAATTGTCGTAAAGGTCAGTCAGTGGGAGGCATCCGTCTTCACGTAAAGATTGTGGTAATCACCTAGATTTTGGATGTTGAAGGCCCTCCATACTAGCTTAGCGTGCTCGTACTCTTCATCTGAGATTCCTTCTTCGGACAATGTACTGTAGAAAGCATCCAGGGGTGGTAGGGTGGTCTCCGCAAACTTGGCGTACATGTCCATGTACTCGTAGGGATAAACCCTCTTCTTCAAAAGCAGATCTATATCAGGGGACTGGATGCAGCTTCTTAGGATAGAGAACTTATCCTTCTCCAAGTTCGTAGCAAGCAAAGTACTGTGGAAGGCTAGGGTGTCGATGAATTGGAGCACGACAGGGTATTTCTTATCTTTTCGGGAAATCGAGAAAGAGATATATTTCTCGGTTGTGCTGGGGATGACTCGAATGTCATGATCCTTATGCATGCCAAGCTTCTGCATTTCGATGTGGGCGTCGAATCCCTTCAAGTTGTGAAATCCGACCCCGATCATGCGACGTTGTTGAAAGGCAAGATTACAGCTGGCATGCAAGGCCTGTCGAAATTTACCGCTGATGTGGTCATGATCTTTCACACGGTCAGTCCCCAACACCTTGTCGCACAGGTTACAAAGTGTGGCTTCCCGAAATTGCTTCCAATCATCGGCAGTCATATGAAGTGGAGTGACCTGTTGTAGCTTAGGTGCCAACTTGTCTTTTTCCCTGATAATGGCTTTTAGAAAGTGACTCACCACGTCACCATCACCTCTGTAGACTGTTGGAGATTCCGTTTGTTTACCATCGGGGCCAGTGATTACATAGGAATATCCGCAAGGTAAATGAGTAGCCGTCTTCATCGTGGTACCTGGGAGAGTGTCAATTTTCGTGACAAGTGTGTCGAAGTCGGCATAAATCATGTAGAGTAGCCTTGACATGTATCTGTACTAGTGAATTTCAGCTTAGCATTCTCCCCAGATGGCATCTTGATGCGTTAGAGAGCATGATCACCACAGTAGGGGAGGTGGGCATCTAAAAGATCTTGACGGGGAAAACGTTGAAGACAGCAATAGCAGTAGTAGGTGGTATGTTGATAATTAGTGAGATGAGACAGAAGGCGACTCATGTTGGTGATGAGGCAATAGTGCTGCCTCTCTCCATCTGTGATGAGGAGGAGGTTGATGGTTTCATGGTGAGTCTTCTTGGAGATGTGCAGTGGGAAGAAGTCCTTGTCTTCGTAAAAATACGAAGCCCGTCGCCAATAGCCCTCGTGTAGCTCTAGTGCAACGATAATTCAAACCTAACCTTGTCTTCGTATCCGTAAACGTTGATTCAGAGACTCGGGTTCAACTTTTCCACTGGGACAGGGTAAGGGATATCCTTCATCTCGATATCATTCTCGAAAGGATGATACTTCGCCACTCTGTTAGAATGTTCAACGTGGGGGACGGGATGAAGGGCGGCGAGGAGGCACCACAGAAAACACTCTTATCATTATTCTGAATGTTGAGCAGTGCCTTCTTCTTCGCTAATTCGCTGGGGAGGGGGATGTAGTTGTTGCCAGCCAAGGGTTGATAATCTGTGATCTTCACCTCGATGTGGAGGACTCTAATCAAGAATCCAATCGGATCCTGATTGAAGAAATTCCTCTATCAAGGCGTTGATTTTAGTAAACCCCTCCCCAATGTGGCCAGGGATGGTAGCAGAGATCATGTCAATGGCTACGTTACTCCTGAAGTAGGGGCTTGCATATTCCCTGTCACCGTTGACGCCATCCCGGTACATCCTGGCCTTGACAACAGCATACCCTTTCACGCCTCCACTCAGTCGCAACTTCTCCTCCAAGGTGCTTGTTATCTCTGCTCTCGCCTCATCCAAAGACTTTATCAGGTCCTCGGAGATAGTGGGGAAGGGGTAGATGAGTCTCGATGAGAAGACATCACCCACTTTCTCTATCCTACGGCGCTTGGTAGCAGAGGCAGATGTAGGGGGTAGGGGACGTGATTGAGGACATGTTTGTGGAAATTTGACCTAAAAAATAAAAAAAAAATTCGACACACACATTTTAAATGTATAACAGTTCTCTCCTAAGCTATAAAATAAAACTTGCCGGCTGTTATGGGTTAACGTGATGATTTAGTGCGTCTTTTCTCTTAAATGTTTTTGGGCATTTGGAGCACACCTATCAAATGAAAAATTCCAAACTATTCATAAATGTTTTTAGGAAAAATCAACAAGTTTTAATTTAAAAACTTAACTCGCATTCGAAAAATGTATTACTTACTCCACATAGAAGTAATTAAGAAACATAAATTTAAAGTTCACTGACCAATACATAACTTTATTCAAAATTATGACTTCGAAATTGTAAAAATATCCTTCATTGATATTTGAAACCAAATTAAAATATTGAATGTGTATCGGTCTACTCACGAATTTGACATCTTCGTGTATTTTAGTGTGTCCTGCTAAGTTGTCTGCACGGGAAAAGGCTTTGCTGCAATGGGTAGCTGCTAGCGACTTCTGCATGGGTTTTCATGTGACGAGTCAAATGGCTTTTATTTGTGAATGTCTTGGAGCATTTATCACATGCCTGAAACGATATTATTTGAAGGCCGTGTTGATTCAGATTCTATGTTACATGTGCAATAATATATATGAATTAGTTTTCAGAAACTTGATTATTTTTAAATTGTTGTTAAAGACTTTTTGTTACATTTTGTAATAATATATGCATTAGTTGTTAGAAATTTGATTATTTTAACTAAAAATTCTTAATTTTGAAGCTGTACACCAATACTTAAAAAAAAAAATTATGTTTGAGAATAATTTCTTACATGAAAATCTGTTTCAACTAAACACTCTTAATTTTGAACTACACATCAATGCATAAAATAATTAAGATTGAGATTAATTTCTAATATGAAAATCTGTTGATAGATTAACCTGAAATATTTACGATTACTTGATAAATATAATAAAACTATTCTATTTTTAATGAATATATTCTATTTCTAATAAATAAATGAACTATAACCTCTATTTACACGCACTATAGGGCAGCACTAACTTAAAACTATTTTTTATTATTTATTTTTCTCACCGATAGATGGCGCCACGACTTGACATATAACCGTGACGTCATATAAACTTATCAGCACCTAAACAACACAACATTCAGCACTCCAACAACTCAACTCCACTTACGTCATATCTACTACTTCATATCCGTCACGCCCCTTCCGGTGACGTCATTGGCATTTCCGGTGGAGGGTCTGACCTTTGACCCTCCACATGGCCCAGAATCGGTGTTTCCTCTCTGTTAAAGGTCAACTCCAGAAATTTTAGAAGCAATTTCTGTGTTTAAAAAAAAACCTTCTTGCAGTGTTTCCATCATTGGAAGAACCAAAGCCTGGAGTAGGAATGTCTACAATTAATCCAAGTTCTTATTCAAACTGCTGCTGCACCCCTTTTTTTTTTGTATCTCCAACAATTCTTTTTTCTTCCTGCTATTTCTTTATTGGTAATCTATAGGACAGGTGAAAAATGGATTCTAAGAATCTTATGTGGGCATGTAGATTTGTCAGGCCAAATTTTAAACTGTCGGATTTTTCCAGAATTTTTTTAAAGTTGTTTCATTTATTGTGCTTCTTCAAAAGGCTAACATCTCGTGGTTGATGTTGGTCAGCACCATGAATCAAAACTTTTAACAAGTTGTACAAATTAAATTTTATTAGAGCGGCCTAAGAGCAACCAACGTGCTCCGCCGAATTCAAAATACAAAATCTAACGAAACTTCTCGCTAATAATACATCTACATTATATAAAGACACCTGGCGGTCACATGACCCAGGCACAAAATACAAAAGAGACGAAAGGAATAAGAAATGCGTTGCGTAATATTAATATTCTGACAGATGTGGTTCCAGTTGCCGCATTTCATGCTTTATCATCAACCATAGTCAAAAGCATGGTATGTTTCACTGTGAACTGTTCCAAAATCGGTGAGTATCTCAGCGTCCTTCATTTCTTTTATTATTTCTTTGTTTTCTCGCACAAATCGGATTCGAAAGGGTCTTCAAAATCTTGAAGATGTAGTTGGATTGTGCCAAATTGTTTTCCCATTAAAGTTAGACTTTAGTTTTATAGTGCACAAAAACCTAAAAAATATGTGCATCACTATCGTTAGTATCCTGAAAATGTTTGTTTGAATTGTGATTGTTGGGATCCATCACAACCCCATTTAGTTATCAAAGTTAAACTTTCCTTTTCTGCATCATTTGTAACTTCTAATAACTCTTAAGTACTTACATAATCTGGAAGTGGTGTGGTTAACATATCAATTTTAGTACAATTTGATCCCATGTCAGATAACCAAATATTATTCTTCCTTAACTCTTTTAAAATAGGACCTTTTGACACACGCGGTATGTCCCCACAGATTACATTTTGATCCAAAAATTTAAACTCTAAATCAGGGCATTTGAGGTTTCGAAGAACCCAACTTTACATGATATTTATTGTAAAATTTCGGGTTTAATGTTAGTAATTTTTTTTTTTTCAAATTGCCAGTTAAGAAAAATTTAGAATTGAGGGGACTGTTTTTAATGGGTTTGGTTCGTGCGAGTAAAACACAGTATTAGTGTTTAAGTTTAAAACAATGTTGAATCTTTACAACAATTTTGTATTGTGTTTTAATATGCAATAATTTTAACTATTTTTCTTTTTTTTTATATGAATATATGAAAGTATAACAAAACAGAATAGTTGAAAATTTGCGTTGCCTCTGCCCGTACCCCCTTTCAAATATGAATCGAGCCATTCTATTTTTTAATTTTTTTGTTTAATACATATGACATACTCAGATTATATATTTCTTGATAGAAACAAAGGGAAATATTCCTCTAAAATGGCAAAAATGAGTTCCCAGTAACTTAATTGCGAAATAACTTTTTTCTTGTCTGACAAAATAATTCCAATTTAAAAATATATAGAATGGTTTTTATAATACAAAACCTTTGTAGTGGGTGGTTGGACGAACCTATTAATAAGTTTTTACCAAAGATTTTTTTTAGTTTAGTTTGAATTACCGTCGCACTATAGCTACACGAGGGCTATTGGCGACGGGTGTCTTAATTAAAAAAAAAAAGTCGGGTGACGTGCCTTCATCTGAATAGGCACTCAACGCCACCGTTAAGGCAACATCATATGTAGCATCGGGACTTTGGAGCATACCTAACGTGCACTCCCTATACACCTAGTATTATTCTTCAGACATATTTGGATACACAGGCCGATTATAGGTCGGCAGTTATTTTGTCGATGCTCGGACCCAAACCTAGGAACTTCCGCATTCGAGGCGAAAGCCCAATCAATTGATCTCCCCAGCCCCAGTTAAAATATATATTCATGTAATTCTTCATTCTTTATTTAAAAATCAATTAAACACATGTCTCATTTGTTCTTTTTTATGCATTTTTTAAATTGCATTTATAAAAAAAATGTGCTAAGCTACTTTAGTACTTAGAATACTGGTCCAATTCAATCAAAATAGTATTATTGTATTTAAAATAGATGCAAAGAATTTCACACAAAAAAAAACCATTAAAAAACAACCAATTTAACAAACAAAATACTTTATAAATACTATTCAAAAATATATTAAACAAATAACAGTAGATACAGGTAAAACAAAGTTCCGACCTTAATGAATTGATAGAAATTACAATTAAAATATACAAAATAAGTACGTAATTGTATAAATAAATACACACAATTATAATTACATAGTTAAAATAATACTACAAGTTTTCAATGAGTTTCAATAGCATTTACACAATTTTGCATTTCTGTAAAAGAAAGTGAATTTTAGTTTTATTGACCTTTAAATATTGTAGTTTTATTGTTTAAGCTTCCAATTTTATTAGTTTGCAAATGACGAGTATATTGCTTAGCTGCATGGTGGAGTCGTATTTTTAGGTATTCGAATAGTATCGTTTTGTTTAGTAAAACTTTATGATTATCGAAGGGGTTATCTTCTAGAATGTGCTCATCTAGGATTTAATAAATATTTAATGGAAGCTTTCGCATACTTGCAACAATTAAGTATTGCATTAAATTTTTTTTTCTGTAACTGACTCAGTTGTTCACAAATCCGAAATTCCTTTTCAGCAGTTTTACATATTTTAGTGCTATCAACTCCTGGAACAACTAAACCTCCCATATTTTTTCGTTTTATCAAAGCCGAATTATGGGGATTGTATGTCAAAGCAAATTTACAACTTTCGCACTTTGTAGTTTTGCATAATTTTCGTATTACAAAACCTGTAATGTAGTCCACAATATCAGCTGCAGAAAAACTTAAACTGTTAACATTGCACAAAGGTTTTAAAAAGGTAAATTGGGAATACTCATCCTCAAAATCATCATCGATTGTTAAAAGAGAAGCATCAAAGTAATAGCCTTATTTAAGTTACTTAGATACATATTTTTAGAGGAAGTGACATTTAAAATGTTGGTGTTGTCTAAAGGTAAACAATTAGCATTGATGGAAGAAGAAATTTCGTTTTTTAGTAGAAGGCGTACATATGCTGATTTAAATTGTTTTGCGGCTGGGTTGTTGTTAAATCCGCCTCTACTGCGTATTGCACTAAAAAATACTTCAAGATGATCCTGAGAAAATTTGTATGTTAAAATAAATTTCAATGTACCAGTATCTATCAATGAACTGTATAAAAGTTTAACCCAATAGATTCCCGTTAAAAATCCTTAAAAAAACAGATTATACTATTACCGTAGGTCACATTGTTGTAAAGTGATTTGGTTTGAATTATCGTCGCACTAAAGCTACACGAGGGCTATTGGCGACGGGCGTCGTATTTTAGTTCCACTGACAGGTGATAGTGGTTTGAATTGTTTCAGCTTGTGCATAAGCACTTTAGCATCAACCATAATTCTTGTAAATAATTACATCTTCCCAATATTGGATACAAGATAAGTAGCATTGGCGACAGAACTTGAAAAATATTTTTCTTGCGCTAAATAAAAATTAACACTCATAATAAAAAAAATACAAAAGTAATTGTTTGAAAACTTCAATATCGATAACAAATTGGTTGGTACCCGAAAAACAAAAATTAAATTATTGGAGAATAACAAGGGTGATAGGTAGGTTTGAATTATCTTCGCACTAGAGCTACACGAGGGCTATTGGCGACGGGCGTCATTTTTTAGGTTAGGTTTGAATTATCGTCGCACTAGAGCTACACGAGGGCTATTGGCGGACGAGCGTCGTATTTTAGAACCACAGTCAAGTGACGAGCCAACACCTGAATAGGCACCCAACGCAACCGTTAAGGGCGACATCGTACGCATCGTTAGGACTTGGGAGCATATTTAACGTGCACTCCCCTAGTGCTTAGTGTGCTTATTTTGTGCCAGGGCTGCTTCTGGTTGCGTCCCGTGGCTTTGGTTCGTTGCTTAGCGCTAGAGCTACGTGATGCCCTGGAGCAGTCCTAGGAAACTAGCCAGATTGTATAGATGAGCATTCCTGCATTGGCAATATCCTCATATTAGTCTTGCATGTTTGTTTGCAGTGCAAACAAATAGGTTTGCGAGCGGTAGCACGGTACAGGTTGTTGCGTGGTCCGGGCTGACATGACGCTGGCGGACTGCAGATTCTTGTGGCCGAAGGTGGGCGTCTCGTCCTCTTCTGGTCTGATTTGGATGGAGGTCCGTTCCCTGGAAGGGGCGGCGGGGAACCCTGAGGCGTGAAATTTATCAGTTTCTGTGAAGTGGCTGCAATATCCTATAAGTATGAAGCACGGAAGAGCATTTCTTCATGTAAAACTAATTCCTATCATTTCTTTAACCAATTCTAAATGATAAAATGAAAATGAATAAATAGAGATTCTTTACATAATAAAATTATTGTTTAAAGCCAGCAGCTAGTGGAACTTAATTGCCAATATATTTTACAAAAAGAAACAATGTAAGCAACAAGATCTTTTAAAGATTTATAACTTTAGAAGCAATAGCCAAACTATTATATAAGTTAAGAAATACACTGAATTATCTCTTTAAAATAGATGAATTACATTCGATTTTCATAACAACATGATAACATTTCACTATTGTTCAGAACAGTCATCTAAAAAATCCAAAAAGAATATGAATTCGCATTATTATTTACATGAAATACACATACTGTCATTTATTCTCATGGTTGCTGAAAATTCTTCGAAGTTTACTATTTGAATAAAAATTAGAAAAAAAATAATTGTAGACGACAAAAAAAGAGAAAGTACATTATTCTAAAATGTATTTTTTAATTTTATCGTCATGGTAACCGAAATTTACTTTCCATTGCCTGACTTTCTTTTAATATATTCAACATTTTTAACGTGAAATTTCGAATATACCAAGCAACAAATAAATGATTAGCGTTGAATTAATTCGTTCAAAAATAAACTTGTTATTATTTCTTCTATTTATTAAACTTTATCGGTTTTAATTTTATTAAATACATGTATTTATTTATATTTTAATTTTAGTTAAATCAATCATTAATAGAGTATTAGTTCCATAGGAAACTATCGGTGCCCTAGGTATAGATTGACTTGCGGGTCTAGAATATTCTTTGTCTATGATCGAGATCTTCCTGCGGGCAGAAGAGAGTCGATAGTCCTTGTTCGAGTTGTTAGGGGGCCCCTCAAGTTCGTCAAGCTCGGGGCAGTTACGGGAATTTGAAAAGATCTTGGTCTTTGATGGGATAAGCAGGTTGGGTCTTCGTTCGGTGACGAACAGATCCTGTGAGTCAATCAGAGGGCTGGTGGGTTTGATGGACGTTTTGATCCTGGGTCCCTGGTTAGTGATGTGGGTGGGTTGTTGGGCTGCTGGGTTAGGTGGAGCAACATGTGGGTGGACCCTAGGCTTGCTTGTGGAGGTGGGACACTTGGAGGGAGAGAGGTGGCTGGGAGCTTCTAAAGAAGGATGCGCGGCTGGCGGTTCTCGTGAGCAAACTCATAATGCAGATTGCGGGTGAAGGCGTCTGGGAAGTAGGTGTCCTTGCATCGGAGGCATTGGAAGACCACCTTCTTCGGAGGAGTGTTGTTATTGTTGATGGAGGAGGGTCCTGGTAGATTGCGATCCTGGGCCCTGTGTCGAGCTGCATCTGGTTGCTGCTTTCCCTGGCGGCGGTGCATGTCCAGATGGCTGCGGAGGGCAAGGTGTTTCTTGAATTTTTCGACACATGTGCGGCAGGAGAAAGACTTCTCTTTGGGGAGGTCAGTCTCTTGTGATGCGGCGTTATATTCAGGAGTTTTAGGAGGCATGGACTTTTTGGGATCCTGCGTGGCAGACGTGCCAGGAGCAGCGGGAGTTGGGTGCTGGTGCTTAGCAGTCATCAGTGTCAAAGGGGTGGAGTCGGAAGAGGGATGGAGCTCCTTGCAGTGGGCGCTGTATTGGTCAAATCCCGGGAACTGCAGACCGCAGGATCCACAGATGAATGCTCTAGGGATGGGAGGGGAGTTGTTGTCTGATTCGGGACTCAAGAAGGATGTTGATTTGATAGAGCAACTTGCACACACTGGCCCATTTTGATTTGAATAAAAAAAATTAACATTGAGAACCGTTCCACCCTAATACATTATCCTTATATGATAATATCATGATCACTTAATTTTCAGTTAATTATCTTTGTAAAATTTTAATATTAGAACAATTAGTTTATGATTTTAAATTGTATACCTTCAGTTTGTTAATTATTATTAAAACCTTTATTAATGAATTTCTTTTTATGCTTTTAATTTATTATTCTTTAACATTACAACAATTAGTTTTATTTTATTGATTACTTATAATTTTAAAAAATTTACTAAATATTATTTCCTTATATGTAAGACTTTTACTTAATGTAATCATTAATAGCACAGTTTTGTCGTCGACAACAACAAGTAATTAATTTAGACATAAATGTTATAATTAATCCAGCACACAAAAATATGGATCCTATAAATTTAAACAAATAAAAAAGTGAATCTAAAGATCCAAAGTGTGCCCATTGAAACAATAAACCACCCTGGATAGTGGAAGCAATGCTGGAGGAGTTCAGATGTAAATTTTGCAAAGCTATTGAAGCTTCTTCCAAAGAAAGTTGCACATCTGTGTATCTAACACGCGTCTGAGCCCTCAAGCAAAGCTTTTCGTGAAAACATCTTGTTTCTGCCAAAAATTTTATTACAATTGAGGATTTCTCCGTAGACAAAGAGACTGCTTTTGTGTGAATGTCCATACCCTGAAATTAGACTTCTGCAATACCCGGTTGACAAGTACTTGATGCTGAAAAAGTCATTCTTGCCAAAAATTGATAATTGTACCAACCTTTTGCGTCAATGTCCCTCTTTGAAATTTTTGGACACACATTGTCTCTTCTACCTGAAATTTGAAGCCCGAAAACTGAAGTTGTATTTTTTTGGCAGCAGAAACTAGCAAACTGGACGCTAATTTCCCCTTTTCGACCCTAAATAAATGTAAATTTTTAGATAAAGGTAACGCGTCCTCTTTCGAAGACATCATTTCAGTTACTTCATCACGTCTGCCGCTGTATCTTAAGTTATCTTCGTAAAAGTCACAAGTGGCTAAATTTTTAGCAAAGTTAAAAGTTTCGTAAAACTTGTGGTAGCTTGTACTTCACCAACAGTACCTGACGTGGGGTGATTCCTCTTAGACGTACGAGTGAAGTAGACCTCCTGAGGCCTGCCGACACGCTGCACGAAGGACTCGTCTATGTGTGAGGCCGTTTGGTTCAATGCCCCTAGGCTGGCGATTTTAATCCCAGAATTTGTGAAATCTGAGTCTTGGATGGTCAACACTTCTGTTGTGGCATTCTCTGAGTGTTCGATATCCAAGTTGTACTTGCAAATATGTCCCGTAATTTCTGAAACTTTGTAGGTGTACAGTAACTGTGGTTAAAAGTAACTTCGGCGGAGTGCACAGGCTGCCTGGGGACCAATTGTACAATGTACATCCGGAACCGACTGAGGATGGATGATGACAGGAGGTAATTCAGGGATAGTCACGCAACATTACAGGAAAAAAATTAACCTTGAATGTTTGTTTTGCACTGTAAATAACTTCTATAGTTATGACAATAACATAGATTAGGATTTTGATAAAAACGAATTTTAATTAAGAGTTCCAGAGACAATTTAATACCAAAACCCGAAATGGCCACACGCAAAAATTATATTTAAAATAATAATTATAAAAAAATCTGGAGTATGTTGTAGTAATAAGATTTTTTAACTATTCCTGAAAATTTCATTACTTTATATTACATACTTTTGAAGTTATCCTGCACTTAATGTTGAAATTTCTCATTTTGAAATACAATCCCAAAGTAGAAACTTTGGTTTAACATTATTATTTACTTGCATGAAGGAATACTAGAGAGTGCATAGTCCGAGTCCATAAACAACTCCATCTTTTTCTTGGCTCATTTGAGGCTAATGCTTTTTGATTTTTAGCCTTTCGAGCCTTTAATGAGCTTGCTTGACAATGCTTCGAGGTGGTTTTCAACTGCTGCTTGTCAGTGTGTTGAGCGGCAGATAGAAAGTGGCTCAACCAGGATATTCAGATTTTTCATAACTTTTAGTCGACCTACTCTTCCTTCGTTTAAGCTATCACTGCTTCATTCACAGCTATTTCCGCAATTTTCTTGACACACCCAGATATTTTGGGACACAATTTCCAAATGATCGAATTGAAAGACTCATTCTTGATTTTGTTTAGCCTCCCAAACAACGTATCAATAATTCAGGACACGAAAGGTTCTTGAACACAATTTTTACACAATCCATTACAGCTAGAGGCAGAGATCTCAAATGCTTAAGATCTGCCACAGTGCCCAAGGCAACAGCTCTTTGATAGGCGCACCACGACCTTTCCTCTTTAGGGCAGAAATCGTGAGTTGGCCTCTGGTCCGTTCGTCGCTTGTGGTGAAAAATGGCCCAAATAGCCATTCTCGTATCATTCAATGCATCCTTATTACCTACCTCCTAATAGCATTCCCATAGTACAAGAAGTACTATGCAAGTACTTCACTAGTACTATGAGTACTAGAAATTTGATACCAGACTGATGTTGCAAATTTACATCAACTTGTGATGCACTTAAATCATGTGACTCTGGGGTTCGAGTCGCCAATAGCCCTCGTGTAGCTCTAGTGCGACGATAATTCAAACCTAACCTAACCTGGAGTTCGAAGTTTTTCAACTTTGTAAGGAATATCCTTGAAATTTGTTTTGGTTGTCAAACAGTAACGGCAAAAATATTCAGAATTGAAATTCTCCCGAAATCCTCCTACTCTATGAGACCCAAGATTGTCGCCTATGACTGAACAAATTGTTCCTTTAATATTGACACCATTCAAGTTAATGCCTTCATTTTCTAATCCTGAAATATCACTAATTAATCTACTAACACTTTTATAACTCCAAAATACTTAGTCTTTCCCACGACATAGTTCAAGTTGAATGTTATATACATTTGATCGACAGGAGGTATGGATATTTGCTAAGTGTAAATACACTGTTATTATACTGTGTTTCTTCCTTGTCGAACGTAAGGGATTAACAAGCTTAAAGGCAACTTGGGATTCTTTTGAAACAAATCACTTTTAAAAATTAAATCCCATCTTTATTGCATTATTTTTTATTACTGTTTCTTTTAAATTTTTTTAATGATTTCGATATCTTTAAAACTAAAGGATTTATGGGGTTTTCTGCGAGATACTATTTTCATTGAAAAATGCTCAAGACACCATTTTTAATCGGCCATAAGAAAGTGTTGAGCAATATGATCTGGGGGATTCTAAATGGATTGTCCCTAAAGTATCACTAATTTTAAAGAATAGCCACATTAAGAATATGAATTAAAACTTCCACAAATTTACAACGAATATCCAAGGCAGAAAACTCTTAGACCATTTGATAATCTTCTTATAATAGAGCTATTTTCAATTAATGTTTCATCGGACATTCTACTGTTTCTTCAACTTAATATGCACGATAATTAAAACACGCAGTTTTAAGGCTCGTACTAGAAAATGTACACAATTTTTTCTCATCTAAGAAAATTGATAATACAGCAAATTTTGGCCATATCATTAATATAACTATTGCTAAATCTGGTTTATATTTGATTCTTTTAACTTTTACCTAATAAGCAATGCAATTAAATTGAAAAAGTCATTACTTAAAACCGACATGAATTCTGTCCTATTAAGCACTTCTTTTTGGTTGGACCTGCTTCAATTTGAGAAACTAATCCTCTGCCAGCTGTAAGATGTTCTGCCAACATAACTTGATGTTTGAAGGGCTAAAGTAAAGCAAATGTTCTTTCGGCTTCAAACCTCATGCACCAAAAATAAATTGGAGGTCCAATATTTAGAATTATTCTGGGATAATGTACTAAGTAATGAATTTTGGGCTTTAAATTCTCTTAAAATGATTGTTAGGTTATGTTCGTTATCTTACCAAGTCCTAGTGAATTTTTGACACCATTCCATAATAAAGAAAACGCTTTGATTCTGATATTATAAAAACGAATAAGATTAGAAAAAAAAGAGTGTCAAAATTGGTAAAGATATTTAAAAATATGTTATGTAGTTGACTGATTAAACGATAATGTGCGAGCTGGAGTGGAGGTTGTAAAGATAGGATGGCACCGGCTACTTCAATCACAATTTATTAAGTCTATATTCTCTCTAAAATCAGTTCCTGGGGGGGGGGGATATTCTGGACCCTTAGGAATCAGTTTGGACCTTCCCAGGAAGAAAATAGCTAAAATGTTGTTAAGACAATATTTTGCAAAAGACAGCATTGCCTCGGTTGTGAGTTGCAATGCAAAATGAGTCGGCTTTGACAATCCTCGTTTGACATTTCATATTAGCCCATTCCTTTATCCACTCAAGGAACCTATTTAGAAATTCGTATTACTCGTCACTGTGGTTACAAATTTTTCTGTTTTCTCCAATGCAGTACAGTTTTGTAGTCAGAAAGTTTTCATCATTTTGTTCGTCACATGGATTCCCACTAAATTGTGATTGCAGATTCTCCGCAAAGTTCCAGGATGTGGAAGAATGAAAAACTTGAATTTCGCAAAAATTTGTAACAATGGGGGGATATCGATTCAAGAGACTGCAAAATATTAACATATCAGTTGAATATCTATGTCTATTTATTTGAACATTCAAAATACGCAACTGTTAAATTACAAATTCACACAATTTTTCATTGACGGAGGATTTTTTTAGCTCCTCAAACAGCATTGAAATTAAATCAAACATGTTTTTAAACTCATTAATAGAGATATTTTCATTATCTTTTATTACTTTAAGTGAAGCCATTATGTCAAGTAGCACATTAATATTTAAAGTTTTGGTTGGTAATTTTAACTTGCCCATTATTTTCATTTCTACTTTTTTGTAATGAAAAGTAACATTTAAATCTGAATTAATTTGAAAGAAGTTTTAATTTCTGGGATTACCCTATAAGTATGCAAGGTTAAAATAAAATCTTCCTTTGAACATATTGTCCAAAAGTCAAATGTTTCTTGTTTCTTCAGACACATCAAGTTCACGTAATGTTGAAAATGTTTCCCTCGGCTACTCTAGTGCTTTCTCGCTGGCGTCCACAGCTCTTTTTTAATCCTCGACTCTTCTAACCGCCTTCTTTTCCTGTCGGGAGATTAAAACTTTTTTAAACTTAAATTTTAAACTTTTGAACTTTTTTCATCGTATAATAAGTGAAAGTTCAAGTAGCTTTATTGGTGACATATTTTCACCTGCAATTTCATTAATTACATCTGATCACCGAGCAGAAGGCAGGAGGTAGTGCTGGCGCGCCTCCTGATCGGGCACACAAGACTCACACACAAGTGCATCTTCTGCTGGCAGAAGATCAGCCCATGTGTGTCATGTGTGATGGCCCTCTAAGTGTTCAACACATCTTAGTAGACTGTCCGGCTTTTACACTGAGCAGACTTAAATATTTTAACATTTTATACCCATCTATCCATCAGATTTTAACTCATCCCCCATATCATGCCTTGTTTTCCTCTTTGGTTAATATTGGCTTTCATTCTTTAATTTGAATGTGTCACTGTTCTTAAATGTTCTGTGCTGCTTTCAATAATCATTTGAAACTTTTTATTAAATATACCGTGTATTTGATTTTAGATGTCGAACTGTTTTGTTAAATGTATTGTGTTTTATGTGTTTTTTTTTTTTTTTGAACCTGTTTTAAAAGTGAAACCCAGTGTTTGGCGCAGTATGGCCTTAAATGCCCTTGCGCCATAAAACCCAAACATCCATCCATCCTAATTACATCTGAACAGAGCTTGGTGAAGATAATAAAATTTACCAGCAACAATTTATTTTGGAAGCAAGCTATTTTTTATTCGTTGGATTGATTTTTGAAAAAGGCGATGTATTAAAATTGTTCGTTAGAATGATCTGAAAAAGGCGAATGATGGTAAGCTATTTGAAGCTAAAGACGGTCTTTTAAATCTTTGTACCGCGAAAAAGAGGACAAGTTTGGGATAAATTTTAGGAGATTTAATTATAAAACTAAAGATTCAGTTATAAAACTATACTTTCAAGTGATTCAACAAAAATTATTGGAGCATCTTTGATTTTAAGTTTTAACTTTGATATTTCATCTTTCAATGGGGAATAATTGTTTTATAAAATAAAATTTCGTTATGTTTTGTAAATGGTGTATTATGTATTATGTAAATGGTGTTTGCTTTAAAACTTTAATTTCTGGTCGTTTTCTGATTCGTTTTCCCTTTTTTAATATTTTATTAAGGCAACATTTCACTTGTCCCATTAGCCCTACACCCTGTGCCATTAGCCCCCAGGGGGCCAATGGGATATTTACTTGTTTGTTTAGAATGCCCAGCAACCAAAATATGGTAATGTTTTAACATTAGTCGAATGACTTTTTAAGTAAATGACTGTCCAGTTTATGAGCTTGTAAAAAAAGTTATTAAAATTCTTTTATTTTTGCTGAAATACAGAGGTTCAAAAAAAAAAAAATTGTCGCAATAGCCTCCACTTTCCCCTATGCAATAATAAAATTCATTACTTACGCGGGGATGGAAATGTGTTGATGAATAATGAATGAGTGGAATTGAATATAATGCATTTTTGTAAAGCTCTCTGCTAGGAGTATACTAATACAATTACAATTTAATCATATCTGTTAAAAAGTAACCAAGTGGCAGCTTTGGGTTTAGAAATAGTTTAAATTTAAAATAATACTAACAGATAAAAAACAAAGTACTTACAGTTTTTGTTCCATTCACGTATTAATAGCCTGGCTTGAATTCTTATTAGCACAGGGTATAAATCTTCTTCAGTCATCAATTCTAAATGTGCAGCTTCATTTACTCCTAATTCCTGAAATAGCTGTAGGAGACTATTTAATGTCTCGTCATTTATTGTTGGTAAAATTTTTCTTATGCTTTGACTCGTCTCTTCCATTCTAAATACAAAAATTCTCCAAGTTAGAGGAAAGGGTAATTTAACACTTTAAAAAAAGTCACAATTCCAAATGCTCCAGTACAAGATACTAAGTTAGATTATACTATATTAAAACACGAGTACTATTTTGATGCCAAAAAACTAGCTATTAGTAGAAATTGCTACAGTTAGTGTAGAATTTTGAATTCAAAGATAAATTATCACATTTCTACAAAAGAATGATGTAAGCAAAATGAAGACTCTTATCCACATTATATGCTATCAAAGGTTAATAATCCAAAAACATTCGATAAATTCAACAAATATCTAAATGCATATCAGATGAACATTACATATAATCTACACCTAAATCTTCGAGGAAAACAAATTGCATCCTTTCCATGATAAAATATATCTCAGAATTATTTTGAATGAGAACAAATACAATTTTGCCAAACACTACACTATGCAAATTTTTTGTTATATAAATGTATGAAAAATCTTAACAGTATTGTACACCTTGCACTGAAACATCATACGACATAATTGTGTTAAATGTAGAAATATTCGAAGGTATAGCATTTTGGATTGCATCACTATACGAAAGACTATCGAAAATTACTCCAGCATTTATATTTATTTTAATAGGAAAAAAAATTCCCTTTTAGTGAATATCGACCTGAAATAATTGATGGTGATACGCTAATGTTGAACAAATGTTACGAAAATTCTGTTATACAGATTTCTTGAACTAATAAGAATGCTTGCTTTCAAAACGTAGTGTCCGCAGCCGAATTAAAGGACCAAATTGAGAAATAAGAAAAGGATGAGACGCGTAAGGTAGTGATGTTCGGGTTTTAGAGAAATGGAAAAAACCTGGTTGGCACACATGAATTTTTTTAAATCATTAGATAGTGATTGAAATTTGATACCAGACTGATGTTGCAAATTTACATCAACTTGTGATGCACTTAAATCATATGACTCTGGGGTTCGAAGTTTTATAACTTTGTAAGGAAAATCCTTGAAATTTGTTTTGGTTGTCAAGCACAGTAAAGACAATATTCAGAATTGAAATTCTTCAGAAATCCTTCTACTGTATGAGACCCAAGATTGTCGCCTATGACTGAAAAAATTGTTCTTTTTATCATAAGATCATCATTATAAACAATTTCAGAAAGAAGACTGGGGATTTTTGTATGCCACAACGTTAGCATTATTAGCCTTTTTACATTGTGTCACAATTTTTATCGTTTCTACTCTCTTGAGGAATCGGAGGACTAGCAGCTACAATGGGCGAATTTTTTTAGATAATGCGTTCAAAAGTAATTTTGAATAAGTTAATATTTTTAAAGCTATCAAAAATTATTAATGAACTGGTAGTTAAAAATTTATGAATTATTAAAAAAACATGTTTTTCAGCTTGTTTTTGCGAATAAACGAAGCAACCATTTTCGCATTGTACGCAGCGATAGTACTACATTAAGTTAGATTAAAATTGAAATTGGAACAAAATACAACATTTATTTACATTTAAAAAATAACCTTATCAATTTACAAATGCGTAACAGATACAACACATACAATTAAAATTGGAACAAAATACAAGAGATTTATTTACATTTAAACAATAACCTTATGAATTTACAAGTACGTAACATAAACACACACAACAGTAGAACAAAATACAATAGATTTATTTATATTTAGCATTAAACTTAATTTACAAAAAGCGAATATTGTGACTGACGGATCACGGTACTGTATGCATAAGGATTGAAGCCGTCCTTGAAGAGCAACGAAGATCGTTTTCTTTCGTTTTACTTGGGTGACGCCAAGAGAAAGTTGCCTGAGTTTTGTTTCGTCAACAGACAGCTTCATCCTCATTTTCAAAATCAACACCCAAATGTCAGGGTGGTCGTGACCAACAATGCTGTCGAAACGATTATTCCATCCCTCCACTTGATTGTTGGTACGGTCCTCACCTTTGAGTGTTGATTTGTGGACATTCCACAACTTCGAAGGGTTGCGCCATAAAACCCAAACATCCATCCATCCACAACTTCGAAGGGAACATTGGTTTGTCTCTCCTTAAATGTAAGGAAAGGCCATTTCTTCTCGACGGCCGGAATGGCCCATTGACGTACGTTGTATCGAAATAGTCCAGCAAACGTTCGCCTTCTTCAGGGCAGATCGCCTGTAGGAATCGCATTCCCGCCTTCACATCACATCGTGGCAAAAATGCTAAGGCATCTATCATGCCACAGAAATGACGAAAATCGTCATCTTCTTTGCATAGACTAACTAGTCCTAACCTTTGACTTTTTCGGAATGTACTTTGGGTCAAGTGATAGAAGCATCCTTTCACTTTTACGGATGACCCAAATACTTCTTTCACGGCATCCATAACTGCCTTTTCAAAGTCCACATGGACCACCTCAGGATTTGGGTTCATATTTGTCGGGCCATGCACTCCTCTACAAGAGTTTTGAGTAGATTGGAATAGGACGTGTTGGTTTTGTTTTTCAGCAAAACAAGGGCGCAGGAAAGGATGATGCCCCTAGCCCTTGCTCTAATCACATAAATGCATGAAATTTTCTGGAGCAAGAGCAAAGTTACCATCCATATACCACTCTGTGGCTTCGCACAAATACTGCAATTGCTCATCCGTGGCAAAAATCTCTATTCTCTCATCGGATAGTGGCCCGTTGTCGGAGAGAAGAAACCCCTTGCTGTCTTCAACGCCTGAAGTCGTCCAATTACTAAAAAAAGATATAAAATTGAATCGACATTTTTTTTTTCGAAACACTTTTGGCCGCGAAAAGTGTTTGTCAAGAGGAATTCACCTCAACAAAGTTATTAGCCGGTAATAAACATACGTCGCTCCCTTTAACTACGAGAAAGGAAATATTACTTATTTTATCATCAAACGAGCATGGTGCGACACATTTTTGGGCTTGCATTTATTGCCAAATCGGCGATGGTACCAACAAACCGATGAATCCCTAGTCCTCAAGCGCTGCGTCCTCGAAAGTTACCTTTGTTCCTTCGGAATGGAGAACGGCCTCTCTGAAAAGAAATGTCATCGATTCGTTGGTGTAAACGCTCAATTTCTTTTAAAAGTTTACTATACACAGAATTTTCGTTGCCCCGAGCAACAGAATAGGTTTCTACAGGGGACTGATTTACTTCAATAATTTTATCGGCTATTTCTACAGCCTTGTTCGCTTTTAAATCAGTGACAGCCGCCAAAATAGACTGCACTGAAGTGGGAAGACGCTGCAAAAACAGCTCTATTAAATTATCTGGAACCTGTAATGTCTCTGCCGACGTTTCATATCGCGCAGTAGCTCTGAAGGTTTTTTGTTTCCCAAAACATCTAACAATGACAGTTGTCTTATTTTCTGTTGAGTGAACTCGCCTGAACGGCTAATAACGGCTTGTTTTAACACTTTATAGGGATCTGTTGTATCGGGTTTCATTAATACATCCCTCACAATTGAAGCGATTTCAGGCGGTTGGCGCAGTATGGCCTTAGATGCCCTTGCGCCATAAAACCCAAACATCCAATCCGATTTCAGGCGGTAAATTCAGAAATTGAAGTTCTTTTAATTAGGATTGATTCTTCGGATGAGCCAAAATGATAAAGGTTATTTGCGGGGCTGGAGGGTAGGGATCGGACTAACAGAGAATGAAGTTTATGTACGTGCTTGCACAGATTATTTTTTACTGGGCAGTTACAGGAATACATGTGAGCACATAAATCTTTACATGTTGAATCTATACATTAAAAGTGCAATGGTCACCTAAAGAACAAGCAGCACAAAGTTGCTTAATTAAGTATTCCTTTCCTTTAAGATTTTTTTTTAAGTTGTTTGTGATCTGATTAACCAGGAGATTCATCTTGATATAATACATGGTCATCAGGAATCTTCATACCTCGTTTATGTGCCTCTTCTGTGGTGGTATTATGATTAGAAGCTATGGGAAAATTGAAAATTACCTTATTTGTCCGGCTTAAGTAACGATCCGTTTCCATATATAATAATTCCATGATTAATTTATCTAAGCGTCTATTGTATTTCCCTTGTTAAATAAGTTCGCTTTAGTAAGCTGTGAAAAGATTCACAGAAATTGTTTGTTGTTATGGTGGTAAAAGGTCTACTTCTAAAATACCCTGCCCAATCTTGCGTCCTATTATAATACTCATTCAGAAAATACTCTTTAAACAATGGACATACATCGGTAAATTTAAAAAACTCTTCTAAAAGATCATAAATACTAATCTGTTTTGTTTTCAATCAAGTGTGCAATTTTGATCTAACCTCCTTTTTTAGTTCGACAGTTGCAATTTTTACATGAATTTGCTGAGCCCAAGCTCGTTCAACATGCCACTGGCATAAAAAATGTCGAACATTATGTTGGGCCGGTAATTGCTTTAGTTTTCGGGGGTTTTAATGAAGTACGATACTACTTCTGATAATGGCTCTATGCTAATAAGTATACATAATATTGGCCAGTCGTATTAGTGGTTAAGAGTACAATATTAGTACATTGCTTTCTAGAACTTATAATATTAATTACTTCAATGAATAGATAAGAACTCTATCATAAATATTTAAGAACTACATTAGTACTTATATTTTACCGCAATATCCCTGGACAGCAAATGAAGACAATAGGTTAACTAATTAAGCATTTATTAACACACACAAGTACATATAACCGCGCGGTATAATACTATAGACAATAATACTGGAATATCATAAAACAGTATGCATTAAAAGTATGGCCCTAACATAATCGCCAATTACATTCAATTAATGTTTCCTGGAAGTATTAGAGAATTATCAACTCACCCCTTTACGTAAATGCAGATAACAGATGTAAAGAACCGACGGTGTAGGAGCAGATGTCCCACACATTTTCCACAACAATTTACAGCACCACCACCGTTACTGATTTTATATTGATGCTCACACATACTATAGTGGGATGAATGAGACAAGCAATAGTCAAGGGGCTCAACAGCACCCAGACTTATCAGAAGACACTTTGGTGTTTCAGTATAAAATGCACAGTCCACAGAGTGAATTAGAAGTCGCCGAATTCTATGTCGCCGGATTATACGACGGGCAAGTCAGACCATGGGGGCCCAGCCGCGAACCCAAGGGGCACCTCGTGGACGGTCCGGCACGGGGCCCAACGGGCACCCTGCCCTCCGTTGAAATTGATAATGTTTTCTTTTTGTGGATTCTATCGTAACTCATCTCAGATCTCGCGGTACACGCCGACGAAATCTCTAAACTCCACCCATGTAAAATTGTTGCCCAATTACATAATTTCGGACATCCCCCCAGCACAAACTCCCACCTTCGATTTTAAATTGAGCTTAGGCAGTGGTCAGGATAGTAACAATTACGGGAACCCCATAGGATATGAAAATCCTCTGAAGTTTACCGAAGGTCCACCTGAAGACATAACTCCAGGTTCCCCCTGTAATAAAACTTCCTGACACTGCCTTTGTGGTATAACGTCATGTCCAACAAAACTCTTTTATGCTGGACACGGTCACAGTGGCGCCAGACAGGAATTCATGCGGCTGGGGAAAGTCCGTAACAATGCAGTTTGGCCCCCAACACACCTGGAATCGAGACCCAATTAAAGGATCCAGGAATACGGGCTCGGCCATTGCAGATAAGCATGTTGGCTATGAAATCAGCCCAACATCATACACCTTCCTTCAGAAAAAAGGGGCTGCGGAGCCCAGTCGGTTAAGCACTCGCTTAGCATGCGGAAGGTCCCAGGTTCGGGTCCGGGCATCGCCAAAATAGCTGCCGACCTATAAACGGCCCGTGCAGCCAAAAATGTCCGACGAATAATACCCCGTGTAAGGGAGTGCACGTTAAATATCCTTCAAAGTCCTAACGCTGCGTACGATGTCGCCCTTAACGGTTGCGTTGGGTGCCTATTCAGGTGTTGGCTCGTCACCTGACTGTGGTTCTAAAATACGACGCCCGTCGCCAATAGCCCTCGCGTAGCTCTAGTGCGACGATAATTCAAACCTAACCTAACCTAACCTTCAGAAAAAAAAATAATTAAAAAAAAAAATTCTCAACTCACACATGGAAAAAAATCTTCCTAAATTATTCACCAAAACATACGTCTTCGTGGGATAAGTAAAACTAGAGGTGAGCTGAATTCTCTCCAGGTTAAGGGTCACAAAAATATCACACAAAAATTATTAATGTAAGAAAATCTATAAAATAGCAAAACGGAAGTCTTTAAAAATTTTCAAGTAATACTGCAATGTGAATGAATGTGAAAATATTATCAGGTTATAATACAACATGTTATAAGAACAGCATGCAATAAGATTCAATTGCTATTACTTGACAGCATGAATTATAACTCCAAAATTCCTGAATATTAAGAATTAAATCATTGTAATAACTATAATTTGTAACATTGTAATAACAGGTCTCATATTAATGCAGATTCAGAACAGCTAAATAAACAAAAATTCCTCCGAAAAGTTCAGTGATAGTTGAAGTCGGTTGAGATAGTTCAAGCAGATATCCACAGTTTATTATAGGTACGAGGTAAATAAGTCTACTTCACCTATTGTGAGCTTTATCATTTGGCACTAGTGTGAAATCACTTTTGTCCACTCTCCATTGTCCAGTGTCCCACACTGCAGGTTGTCCGTCGCGTGCGAAGTGAGAGGAGCACATCGCTCAGCTTCGGGCTACGCGAACGAGAGATGGCTGCGTGAAGAAAAACAGCCTTTCCCAGAGTCCAGCTTCTTACCAGCTAGACTCACCAGAGTTTTACCAGCTTCCCAAAACAGAGTAAATCGACATCGGAACTCAATACAGTTTTTAGAGAAATCTCAATCTTCATCCATCTTTGGAATGGTGGAGAAAATGGAATCACAATGTGTTCTTAATTGTTCTTATTCTTGGCTAGGTTTTCTGCAATAGTTCTGAATCGAATTAATTATTGGAAATGCAGGAGGGCAAATTGCTTATCAGGGGTTTAAGCATGCATTTAGGGAAAATAGAGTTAAGATAAATTCAAATACTCTCCAGGAAAATATCAAAAAAATTATATTTCAAGGTAATTGAAGTAGCGAAAATCTAATTTTTAAAAATTTCAATTTCAAAATTCATATAAAAATATAGAAATGTCAAATAATTGTCAATGCACACTGTTTTTTAAACACAAAAATCAAAATAATACAAAATTGTCATACACTTAAAATAAGAATATAAGTGCCCTACACTAAGATACAAAATAAAAATCAATTATAAATAAAACACACTAAATAATATCAAACTCTTAAATATCGAAATAGTTAGTTAAAAATATTAGTTTCACTTGAATTATGTGGTGAGTAACCAAACAATCAATTCACAAGCAAAAACTCAAAGCTCAATTAAACATCATTAACAAAGCAATTGTCAATAACCGTAAGTATGGTCTAACTAAACAATACAAGGATTCAATGACCAATGAAATATTCCAGAACTTATCCGTACCGAATAATTTTCTTTACAATTAAGTTCATTGTTAATTACTCAGCTGGGTTAACATGTAATTACATAGGAAGGTTCATTGCTAGGTTCTCAATTCCCACTAATTATATTTAAAAAATTGAAATCCAGAATCCTGACACTATTCATTACAGAATCCTGGTCACAGCACCATTGTTGGGCAAAAGTTATTTTATTAATGAGTTATGCCAATAAATAAAGGGAAGGTAAATGAACTAGAATTAATTAAGGACAGCTACAATACTGTTAAGATTAAGGGCTAATCTAGATTAAGTGGTAACAATTTTAATAGAAATTAGTACTTGCGTTGTTAAGATTAAAATTTAATTGCAATAACCATGGAATAACACAGATGAGACTTGTCAATTTACTAAAACAATCATTTATTTGTGACTGTGAACTTATGATACACAATGTTAAGTACTACAAGAATTAAATTGATTCCGGAACACATTTTGAAACATGATGGACTTACCCCAGATGAACATGAACTGGACAGCCATGCTGGGTACTACGCCACAGTTAATGGGCGTGAACACTGGAGGATGAGGGCTATATCGAAGGGGCTCGCGGTGGCGGGAGTAGAATGTCAAGAGGCTCGCTGCGGTGATGGTTATGATGCAGGGGCTCAATGGATGATAGCTATGTAGCAGAGGCTTGATGGATCCGGATATTTAGGACACGCCCCAGGCATGTAGGACATCTCACGGTTGAAATCGTCAAGTTGATGCGGACGCTGCTGGTCCGGGAGGTTTACGGAAATGCCCCAGGCATGTACCTCTCAGTTGAAGTCATCAAGTTGATGCGGACGCTGCTAGTTCCGGAGGTCAAGGAATTGCCCCAGGCATGTACCTCTCAGTTGAAGACATCAAGTAGATGCGGGCAGGATTTTTGGCTAGTAGCCGAGGGTTATTAATAGTTAAGTTAATAATAATTAAGCCGAGGGTTAACGCTCAGAAGTAGTATCGAAATCTCTAAACTCCACCCATGTAAAATTGTTGCCCAATTACATAATTTCGGACATCCCCCCAGCACAAACTCCCACCTTCGATTTTAAATTGAGCTTAGGCAGTGGTCAGGATAGTAACAATTACGGGAACCCCATAGGATATGAAAATCCTCTGAAGTTTACCGAAGGTCCACCTGAAGACATAACTCCAGGTTCCCCCTGTAATAAAACTTCCTGACACTGCCTTTGTGGTATAACGTCATGTCCAACAAAACTCTTTTATGCTGGACACGGTCACAGTGGCGCCAGACAGGAATTCATGCGGCTGGGGAAAGTCCGTAACAATGCAGTTTGGCCCCCAACACACCTGGAATCGAGACCCAATTAAAGGATCCAGGAATGCGGGCTCGGCCATTGCAGATAAGCATGTTGGCTATGAAATCAGCCCAACAATTATCTCCAAAAACATTTTAAATGCTGCAATTGTGAACGTGTCATCATTTATCACTAAAGTATGTACACTTAAATTTGGTACTTTTAATTTTAAACTATTGAACAAGCGAACCATAGTTAAATAATCTAATTTGTTTGTAATAAAATGTGCAACTGGATACCCGTTATCAAATTCATCTGGAACAATTAAGGAAACCAAAAAATAACCATACTGGTTTGTTTTGTATGTTGCATCAATACATAATGAAGTTTGATACCTACTTATCAACATAAGTATTTGACGCTGTGTTTGAAATCCAAATGCAAACAAAATTATCACTATTAGAAAAATTATCCATTTCAGAAGGTCCGTACACGGTGTTGCCATTTAATGGTTTGTAAATTAAAACAGAATCGTGGGGGCTGGGGAGCCCAGTCGGTTAAGCAATCGCTTAGCATGCGGAAGGTCACAGGTTCGGGTCCGGGCATCGCCAAAATAGCTGCCGACCTATAAACGGCCCGTGCAGCCAAAAATGTCCGACTAATAATACCCCGTGTAAGGGAGTGCACGTTAAACATCCTTCAAAGTCCTAACGCTGCGTACGATGTCGCCCTTAACGGTTGCGTTGGGTGCCTATTCAGGTGTGGCTCGTCACCTGACTGTGGTTCTAAAATACGACGCCCGTCGCCAATAGCCCTCGTGTAGCTCTAGTGCGACGATAATTCAAACCTAACCTAACCAAAACAGAATCGTAATTACCCTGCTTGGCAGCTTTTCACACATCAATTCTACAGATATAGCATCATTTTAGTGATACACAGAGGAGTGGAAGCGTCTAGAATAATTTTGAATTGCTTTTCGTGATATAAAGGCTTCTTTAGTAAGAAACAACCTATCTTCATTATTAAGATTGCCAAAATTTCCTCTCAATAAACGCTGAATTTCGTGAGTGGGTACTCTTAATTGAATAAGAAATTTAAGGGATTGTCTGAAGCTAGAAAGAAGTGGCTGATATAAACAATTCTCAAAGCCTACATGATGGTTGTGTTCTGGAAAATAATGCAGTGACTGAACCCTTATCCTCACAAACCGAAATTTTAACTGGACAATTAATGTCCCTTGGAATGGTCCCTTTTTGTTTCTGCGTAAAGAAATTGGATTTTGTATTTTTGTAGCACGAGGAACATAAAATTGGCAAGTATAATAATAATAGGGGCTGGGGAGCCCAGTCGGTTAAGCACTCGCTTAGCATGCGGAAGGTCCCTGGTTCGGGTCCGGGCATCGCCAAAATAGCTGCCGACCTATAAACGGCCCGTGCAGCCAAAAATGTCCGACGAATAATACCCCGTGTAAGGGAGTGCACGTTAAATATCCTTCAAAGTCCTAACGCTGCGTACGATGTCGCCCTTAACGGTTGCGTTGGGTGCCTATTCAGGTGTGGCTCGTCACCTGACTGTGGTTCTAAAATACGACGCCCGTCGCCAATAGCCCTCGTGTAGCTCTAGTGCGACGATAATTCAAACCAAACCAAACCAAACTATAATAATAATAAGTTTTACCCCCAGACAATTTAGTACCATTTGACTTTCTAAAAGTAAAAGTAGACTTGCTTTCTTCATCAAACCAAGCTTTAAAACCTTCTTAGTTATCTTCCTTAAGCAACCCGACTTGTGGTCGACAACAAGTAAATGTTTGTTATATTACTCATCTTACTACAAGCTTTTGTACAATTTATTAAGGGACATACATTACCTTTATACTTTTCGTCATCAATCGAGCAATGGGGACGATGCCTGTTGAACTCAAGTTGAGAAATAAAAACTTTACTGCAAACATTACATTTAATTGAAAATTTTAAATCAATTTCATTTTTTGAGGCAACACCATTTCGTTTGTGTTTGTAAAAAGATTACTTGGAAAGATAAATACAATTGCAGGCCAAGCATTTTCTGGGATACAAACTTATCTTTGTAGAATCGTTATCTACTACAGAATTGCATTTGGAGCTTTTGAAATGTTTTGAATAAGTATACTTGTTTTTAAAAATATTTTTACATTATAAGAATTCTCTAGGATAGGTAGTTATGGTTTTACTTGGTTGACTTTTTTTGTGGTATTGATGTGCTGACTTATTACGATAAGTATTTTTACAGTCTACACACTCCCTAGGATAAGGTATGTTACCTCCCCCATTAACTACTTTAGAAATCTTCCTCTTAACAGCTTTAGAAGTCTTCTTTAAATAGGGTCTGATCAGTTTCCTACCAATTAGTTGTGTTAGAGCCCTGTTATTAGGAGCATTAGATTCTTTACTAAGATTACTTAAGACTGCAAAAGAGTTAAAAACATTTATGTCATATATTTCTTCAAGAGGCTTACTTTCTTCAAGATTAGAAGATGGGTCATATGAGCTGGGAAAGCCTTCTGCCTCATTTTCTTAACTAAAAGAAATAAATACAAATTTATAAATAAAACAGTTTGACACAAATAAATCTTGGGTTAACCGGATTAGCAAAACAATAATAAACTCAGTAAAATAACATTTGGTTAAATCTCAAATGTTCAAAGGTTAAAACACAAGCCATAAATAATTAATAAACATAAATACAACCTTAAAATAGAATATGATCAAATAGTTTATTTATAATACATAGAGCAGTACAAAGCCGAGTAATGCAATTAAAATATCAGAAAGCTCAACAAAAGTCGAGGACCTAAGAATAGAAGGGGTCGTAATGGAACAACACAAAAATTCAGGACATCATTTATGCAACAAAAAAATACAGTAGATTTCAAGCATAAATCGTGAATTTAAAGACGCTGCTATACACTGTTCCTACACTTTGTTAATGAAAAAATTCAAGCCCTATTCAATTTTTTTTTAAAAATTCCAAAAACTAAAAATTACAATACTCCTAAGCAACAAACAGCCAATTACTGAGCCAAAGCTTGCCGTGCCCATTTTTTTGTTTACGTGATCAAGGGCTCTGGGGTGGTAGGCATATGCCCCGGTTAGATGGTTAACCTCACGCGGATCCCCCAGTGGTTAGTTCCCAAGCATGCTTGGCCCTCATTTTATCGACACACTTAAGTTATAAAAGGATGACTCAACCTCGCCCAATCCGGGATTCGAAGCTTGGGCCTGTGGTATGGCAATGCGAAGCACTACCACTAAGCCACTGGGCCTCTATTAATAATTACTACTAGCATTAATTTCTGATTACAAAAATCGTGATGACTCCATTTTTCTTTATACTAAAACCTGTCAAAAATAAGAAATCAATCTAAATATAGGCCACAGTAATGAAAGTGCTCAGAAAATTTCAAAGATAAACAAAAATATTTTATAGAATCCAAGCTAGCTGATTGGTCCAACTTGGCCTGAAACGGAGCTATATAAATAACGAGATACTCGCAATCACACGGAGATGAAAACTGTCAATCATTACGAGGCAGTGCGACGTCTTGGTGGATTTCAAAGAAAATTACTTGGCAGCAAAATAAGTAGATCAAGAAGCTTATTATACTGCATATTTTGGTCAGGAGAAGATGGTCTGGATGATTGCACTGGCTGTTGGCCGATAGTTTAAGACAGCTTAGTGTGCTTCCTAATCTCAATTACTCCTTAAAATTTAGTTACATTTTATACCTTCATTATTAAAATTTAATAATTAATCCTGTTGGTTATTGAAATTTGAGTGTAGTTTTCATTGATATAGACCGAGAATAGAAGACATTTATTTTTTCCCCGGTTGAGTTCATACTATGCAAAATTTTGGCTTTTACACCGGCAAAAGCCGACCAAACCCCTCTCTAAAACGGCCCTGACAGCCGTGCTAGTAAGGATTCGATAATACTATTGCTAAATAACTAAATAAAACGAGAAAGTTCGGCACAGGAGGAATCAAGGAAAAATACTCTTGTAAAAAAGTGGATTCCAAAGTGAAAAATAATTTAGTAACCATGTACATAAAATTAGTAATTAGAAGAATAGAAAAAAAAAACAATTAGTAGGTTAGGAATGAGGTAACAAAAACATAAAAGAAAGTACAACTAGTCATTTTATTGGCTATCTGAAAGTCCAAAAATAAGGGATGGCATAGTATTTACAGTCCTGGGAAAACCTTGGATAATTGAAACACCAGTTAATTAATAAATGCTATTGCAGGCCTTGCAGCAAAATTTTACTTTGTCCCTACGGAAAAAAGGGACTTTTAGGGATATTTTAAAACAAAGATACAAGTATTAAAATCCCAATTTTTAAATTTTTTAATTCATAATTTGCTGAGTAAATCACAAAATACTTTTTAATTACCCATTAGGGGACTGTGTATAAGATAACGTGTGTAATTGATAAATAAAAACGGCCTTGCATGCATGCTTGCTTGTCATTTTAGAGATGGTCCCCAAAATTTCCACAAGTGATTCGATTGAATAACTCATCTAATATTCATTCAAATGTAATAAAAACTTAGATTTAATTGTTTTCGAGAGTGCTTAACATTTCTAAGTTATTAAAATTGGGTGTTGCCATTGGAAATTTCAAAGTTCGTAACATTTTTAATATGAAGACGGCCCCTTATGCAAATTTTGTGTCGTGCAATTAACTCAGAACGTTAATTGTTCACAATCTCAAAAAGGTCCGATTCTATAGGGTGACTAATGGCTGAAATAATCACTAGTGGTACTTTTTTTATTTCCGCAGCTGTACAAACAAAGACTTACACCTAAATTCTCATATCAATTTTAATTAGAAATTATTTTAAAAACAATTTCTAATAAAAATTGAACTGAGAATTTAGGTATAAGTCTTTGTTTGTACATATTTGTACAATATAAAGTCAGTTTCTTGGTCATGTCTTTAATTTTGACTTCAAAATTTGCCGCGCAAGCCTAATCACAATGTGTTCAAATAGTTTTGTTTGTTATCATTTATTTTAGTTTTGGCTAAAGTTTCATAAATTTTTAAAATATGTTTTATAATAAATAAATCTTATGGAATTACAAAAAAAAAAATTATACTTATATATTGAGTAAATAAAAAATTACATGAAAGATCAAACCATGCTTTGTAGTACCTTCTTTGCACATTTTTAAGACCCCTATGACCCCTTAAATGGCGATGGCTTGGCTTAGTTTTAAGAAAACAGAGCAACCCCCGTCGCCAAAATGGGTCCACGCATTAAATTATCAGTTAGCTGAATTGAGCAAAAACGCGTTAGGATACAGAAGCCCTCCAGTGGAATAACTATGTACTAAATAGACTAATTTTTTTTATAAAATATTGCTACAGGGCCCCGCAGCCTAGGTGGTCAAAGGAACAATATGGTCAGAGGTACAACACCTTCCCCCTATGCAATTAGTACTTAACCCCCTATGCAATTAGTACTTAAATTAATAAAGATCATTTGGAGTAAAAATTAGAAAAATTAAGGAATAGCAATTAAGAATATTTATTGGATCAAAACAGATAAATTATTGGAAATCTCATTATTTTATCAGAGGTAGAATACTTTTATAATGTTTTTTAAAGTTTTGTTTCAGTTGTTCGTCTATCCTTTACAAAATCAACCATAGCTGTATCTCAATATTTTTGATTTTCCTATTTTTTTTTTACTTGATATTTTCTACGTCACTTGACTGTGGTTCTAAAATACGACGCCCGTCGCCAATAGCCCTCGTGTTGTTTTAGTGCGACGATAATTTAAAACCTAACCTAACTTTGATGTTTTCCCAATACTATGCGAGTTCAAAGCCAAAGAAATATATTTTTTGGATTTCTCAAATTTTTTAAAATTTTTTTTGGAGGCCATTTTAACTTTGCTACTTTCACTTAAATGTATATAACTCTGTTGGATTTTATAGATATCAAGGTTTAAATTTAGGACGAGGAATTCGAGGCAGAATGCTAATGGAAGACTGAAATTCAAGTTTAGAGTTTGCAGCGTGAAGTAGGGAAGAGTTGAAAGCGTATAGAATTAGTGTGCTTGAAATCTACAATCTCTCAATATACAATAATTTTGATATCTAAGAATGTGCATGATTGTATTTCTCATTTTTTCAAAAACCGTTTTTATTTAATTATAGATCGGGTCTTCTGGGGGAGAGGAGGCGTCTATAAGCCCCTTAGCTCTGTACCCCCCCCCCCTAAAATTCTCCACTAAACAATATAGTTTATTTGGATTTTCAACGTTTGAGTTCCGACAGCTTTAATGCCACAAGGATCCTTGAATTTGACAAATTCAACAAAGTATGACGAACTGTTCGTAACATGTCTTGTAGCACCATTGTCAATCAAAAATGTTGAACTGGTTTCTGCTGTGTAGGCTTCTTCACAAACAGACATAAGTGCAATGTTTGCCGACACTTCATTTGCTTGTCTATCACTTAATTCAGTCTTTCCAGGTCTTCCATCAGCAATCCACTGTTATGGCCCTTACGTTTGCTGTAATTACAGATATCCCCTTTCCTTCATCTAGATTTAAATCTTCCATCTTGTCTTAGTCTTTCTGGTTTTGACACTATAAGTGCTTTTTGAACAGCATTCATATGATCTTCAGTCTTGGTAAAATTTCTTTCAAACATACTCAGCTACACTCGTAATTCAACGAATGATTTCTTGACATCACTGGACATCTAAGCACAACTTTATTGGAGTTTTATGAAGTTAAAAAAAAACGCATCAAAATATTCCTATAGTTTCTTAGCTTTTTTTTTTGGAAAAAAAAAATTTCCCCATAGACTTATCATTAGCAAGCCCGATCGAAGGAGAACGGGGGTGATGAGCAGCCTTAACGATGCTAACTCGAACGGTTTATTTACAATTTTAAAGGAACTTTCGTTTTACAAGTAAACAAACACAACGCCATCTAGTGTCAGAGCATATAAACAAAAACAGTTAGCACAGTTACAGTTATTTTCTTTAACAGTGATGCCATTTATCACCACAGAAACCACAACTTAAATTTTTGCTACGACAAAAACGTGCACGATGTTTCTTTCAAACATTTAAAACGGGCTTTATTTTTAATAATAACACTCTTTCTATCCGCCAAAGACATCTTTTGAGCCAAATAACACTCTATACTTTTATGATTTGTTTTACTACAAAATAAACACTATTTCATTTGCCCCTCTTCCTTACCTGTACTAATTAATACTGCACTTGTAGGCAAAGAGTGCTCCTCGGTTTTGCGGTCCCGGTCCTGATAAACCTTGTGTGGCGAAGTCCCGAGAGGGCGAGTAGAATTATCTCTTCGGAATGGAATTCAGAGCGGAGAAAGGTCATTAACCTCTCGAAGGATCGGAGTGAGCTTCCCTCCGAAAGCGCGCTCTCAACCGTTCCTTAATTCGGGTGCTGACTCGTCACTTGACTGTGGTTCTAAAATACGACGCCTTTGCCAATAGCCCTTGTGCAGCTCTAGTGCGACGATAATTCAAACCTAACTCGACCGTTCCTTCGGTCTCCCCTCGCCCAGCGAGCGGGGAGGGTGGACCCATCCACAGAACGGCTCCGCTCCCAAACGCGCAGGACAGACTCCGGTAGGTAAGACTTCACGAGTGGCTCCAGGAAATCTGCAATCTTCGCCTTGATGCGACCCAGACTCTCTGAAGCCAGATGCTTGCTTTCGAGAAGATCATTCAATTCTGCCAAATCTGGTTTCCTGCGACCCGAAGCATTCTTCATCACTACCCCAAGGAGACCACTAACGTATATTTGAACGAGCAGATCGTCACGGCCGAAACGCAGTTGAAGTTGCTGGATGCATTTCGGATAATGATCACCTGTGGGAGGATAACTGTCCTCCAGCCGCGCTGCTGTGGAACGGGGTACTACGCATTTCATGAGATACTGAAATTAGTCCTCGTTTTGGATGGTTTCATCAGTGTGGTTTTCACACTCCAAACGGGGTAGTTTGAAATTACGTTTTTCGAACATCGAGTCCCGACCACTCTCTGACAGGGCAACTGTCATGTTGATTCTTACCTCCAACTGCGTTGTAATGTCAGAAAAGGTATATCTGTATTTTACAGCTGTTTCAAAGTCTGTTTCATACTCGGTTGTCTTGGACAGATCGGATAATAGAGACTGGGCAACAATCTCTTTCAACACATGTTATGGGAGTGATTGTCATCTGTAGTGCAGATAACACATTTTCGTCCTTTAAATCCAGAAACTAACGATTTGGAATTATACTTAAACTTACTAGTTGGGTATTGATTACGAGGTTGGTTTGGTTCACAATTATTTATCTTACCCCTTGAATTTACATAAATATCACATCATTTAGCCATCTCAGTGGCCCAAACCAGTTTTCGCCTTGCAAAACGTCAATATGGCTCTTTAATTCTTTGTCCAATGAACTACACAATTTATCAGAAATCATTGAATGACGCAATGTCTCGAGGTCTTCAACCTCTCTCAAACTGACAATAATAGTCAAAATTTGCTCTAAGTCTAGTCGCAAATTTCATTTTATCTGGAAGCTTTTGGGCTTTTCGAAAACTAGTCAACCTCCTGAGGAGAGCACTGGAACTCTCTTAAAACCTGACCTTTTAATTTAGAATAATCCCTCAAATTCTCTTCGCTCAAATACCCCAACAAATTTGACACCCTTTCTAGCACATTGTAGTTCGTGAAGATTGAAAGGCTCTCCAATTCCACAAGATGGGTCGTCAGAACCTGGAATGCCCAGATCCATCGGAATACCCTCGAGGATCTTCGGTCTCAAGAGGGTAGTAGCGAGGCAGTTCACTTGAGCAAGGGAGGAAGTGACTTCCAAGCAGAAGCGTAGCGTGCCATGGCGGGGCCCCGTATAAAAATTTGTTTGGGGGCCCTTAGAAAGAGTAAAGATTTCTCACAAAAGAAAAAAATGCATAAATTAAAAGAAGTATTTATGAATCATAACATCATACAAGCATACACACATAATATAATAAGCATACATTCATAATATATATATATATATACATATCACAGAGTTCATTCTAGAACTGAAAAAGGGCAGGGTGCTTTAAATATAAAAAGGGCGCTTGCAAAAGTTTAAGGCATCTAAAATGCGATAAAAATAACATTTTCGGATTTTTAGAAAATACACTCGCATACCAAATAAAGTATTCATTATTTTACTACTCCATCATTTTATGAAACATCTTTTCTAGTAAGTGAAGAATATGATGAGGCACTTATGCCTTATTAACAATGAGCCAGGACTGCAAACAGATCTACTAGAGCGAAGTGGTGGAAATCATTAATGCTACTAATCAAACAAACAGATTTTGTTTGCATTCAGCTCTAGCATTTAAAATTAAAAGCATGGGTCGCACACTTTTTTTAAGTGCAGTAGAACTCAAAATACGAAGAGGTGCTGCTTATAAGAATGTCAGAAAAACTAAACGTGGCCGACCTGTTACTGTTCCTCTTTATTCCATATCATGTCTATTAATTTTTTTGTACCCACAAAAAAATTACTAGCCATGACATCTAACAGAGACAAACAGAAAAAAAAATAGGCCGAGTATTAAGTTATAAATCGCATGTAAAGTTTAGTGCACTTTTTCCAAGATTCTAGCATAAGTTGAAAGAAAAAAACTATTACAAAAAGCTACAACTCAAACTGAAACAAAAGCTATAACCCAAACTGCATCTTGTAATTTGGATTTGGTTAACAGAAATTAAAACTTCAACTCATTATCTAACAGTCCAACAATACATTGAATAATTAATTAAAATATACCTTTTCTCCAATTAACCCCAATTATCCAAATTTTCAATTATTTATACAAACGTGGTTAGGTCCCAATTCCAATTGCTTTGGATAATTGGAGTTCTACAGTACCATTCAAGAATTTTTTTCAGAAAAATTCAAGAACTAGTAATTACTAACAAAATTTTGAATATATAAAGTGTGTATAAGCTAATACTCCATTAAAAAACAACTAAAACCAATCTCAAATCTGAAACCCCAGTATAAGACAAAATAAAAAGGCCCTACAGTTTTAAAAGTATAAACAAAAAAAAAATCCCTCTTAACATTCAACCGGCCATTGCGATCACAAGGTCACGACTCAAAAACAATAGATCAGAATTAAATATTCTGGTTGGTCCGATTAGGCCTGAACCGGAGCTACAAAATTATTGAGAAGCTCTTTCCGATCATGCAAACGCAAAGCCATCGAAATGTTAATCATTGAGGAGGAAATGTTATGTCATCGGTGGATTTCTAAAAAATTACTAGGCAGCAAAATGATCAAATCATTAAGCATGGACTGCAAATTTTTGGCCCGGAGAAGATGATCCTCTTTCAATGGGGGATTGCACTAGCCGTTGGTTGATGTTTGAAGACATCTTAGTGTAATATAATCTTAATTCATCCTTAAATTTTAAATAAAAATTTTACTTTCATTATATATTAAAATCCATTATTTAAACTTGCTATTTATCAAAATTTAAGTTAAGTTTTTATTGCTATAAGCCGAGAATGAAGAAAACAATCTTTTTGAGGTTGTGTTAAGTTGTGTAAAATTTTAGATCTTTAGTGTTAAGCCGTTAGTTAAAGCTCAACCCCCTTGTTCAAGGCATGATTTTTGCTCAAAATTCTCGATCGTCTATCTGGTTCTAGAATCGATTATCTTTGGTATTTATTAATGATTGAGTTTAGAAAAACGGGTTTAAAAGTATAATATAACGTAACGTGGGTTAAATAAATAAATAAATAAATAAAAAAGAAGTTGGATAACCCGAATTTTTGAAAAACTCGGGAAACGCGGAAAATTTTAAAAGAAAATCGGCAAGGAGGGAAGGATTTATGTTGTAAAAAAGATAACGAAGCGTTTTTTTGATGAGTTATTACAAGATGAGAGAATTTTTCAAGATGAGCGGGATTTACATTTAAAAAAAAGGCGGGCAGGGTGCTCCGCACCGTGAAAAACGCCTAGAATGATCTCTGCATATCAAGCAATTCAAATTAAATATGCACTCTCCTTGCCTTTTTTTCGGCAAACTGATTTATTATATCATTTATAGCTGATGAGGTTTTAAGTTTTTGTAAAGTTTCCGCCTCTATGGACAATAGTGACAGGTCGGACAGGCGTTCCTGTCCCATCGAAGTTCTTAGGTAATTTTTAATCAGTTTTAATTTCGAAAAACTCCTTTCAGCAGTTGCGGTTGTAACTGGAAGGGTTAAGAATAAAAAACATGCTGTTATTACTTCGGGAAAACTGGAGGCGAGACTATTGAATTTTATCAACAATAATTCATTGAGTTCCTTAATGGAATGAATTTTTTGAATTTCAGATTTTAAGCATGATTTCAGAGCTTTTAATTGGTCATAAAGATTAACTGAGATGTCTTCACTGTATTTAGCCGACAGTTTTCCGGAAGCTTTTAATATTTCTTCGTTTGAAGAAGACAGGAGTTTCTCTGGTTGTAAAATTTCAAACATACTACTCAGGTCGCAAAGGCTCTGAAATCTTTGTTTAGTTTGAGACATTAATATATCTAAACAGCAATAGTATACATTGACTTTGAAATAGGATTCTGGGTTTGAAATTCTCTCATCTTGTGATAACTCATCAAAAAAACGCTTCGTTATCTTTCGCCTTTTGTTTTTAAAAACAGTTTTAACCCCCCACTTTTTTGCTAAATCTTTGGACTCATTTAGCAAACTATTGAATGAATTTTGATTCCTTAATTCGCACAGTCTATTCAAAAGATTACTTAATAAAATACTAGTTTTTTGTAAGTCATTATTTTCATGCTGTAGAGCTTTAGAAACAGGATTAATGATTTCAAATAGTGAAGCAAAAAATGTGACAAGCACTAAGAAATCATAACTCTCTAGAATGTTAATTATATTTTTACATTCTTCGCGTTCATCTTTTTTTTTCGAAATTAAATTTAGTTGGTACAAAGTTTTCATGATCAATAAATAATTTTTATTTACTGCAAATAAAGCGTCGTTCCTTGAAGACCATCTGGTAGGGCATACTTTTTTAAGGGTAATTAAATATTTTTCAGATGAGTCATCACTTAACATTGCCCAGCGTTGTATACTATTACCAAAAAAAGTATATATTTTTTCTAAATTATCAAAAAAAGTTGACACTTCACGAACATGTTTCGCAGCATCGTTTAAAACTAAATTTAATGCGTGCGCAGCACAATGAACATAATCGGCATTCGGAGCATGCTCTTTTATTAGGGTTTGTAATCCCCCATAAACACCAGACATAACATTTGCTCCATCGTAACCCTGTCCTCTACATTTAGTCAAATCAATTCCATATTGTTTAATCGTATTTAAAATTTCAGATTTAAGTCCTTCAGCTGTGCAATCGGATACTGCTGTAAACCCCAAAAAAGACTCGCAGATTTTTAATTTTTTAGGCACATTATCATCATTTTCCGTAATCGAGATGTATCGAAAAACTACAGAAAGTTGGTCAATTTTCGACAAGTCTTGTGTTGTATCTAGAATTATTGTCATAAATGGAGCTTTTTTAATTTCTGAGATAATATTGTTCCTAACAGCGGTACCAAGCAAATTAATAATTTCATTTTGAATCGTAGGGCTTAAATAATTTATTTTGCCTTTTGGTTTTAGAAGAAGTTCTTTTAAAGTTGCATCATAGTTGGATAGCAAACGTAAAATTGACATAAAATTTCCAGAATCAGAATCATGACCTCTTAAAGGTAGATTACAAGATGCTAAAGTAATTATAACATTAATTATGCGATGCAATACATCTCTCCAGAATATAATTTTACTATTGATTTCACTTTGCAATAGACTATCGATGGTATTTCCTTGTAACCAATTATTATAAGATACAGATGCATTAATATGCTGCTGTGACTTTTCATGATCAAGTACAGTTTGCGTAAAATTGCTTCTAATGGAAACACCGTTAACCCACGCAGAGGAGTACGATTTGCTTTGACGATCTGCTAATAACCAACAGGTGTGACAATACGGTTTGTTTAAAACATTAGAATAACATAACCAATGTCTTAGAATTTTTATGCCCGCTTTATTGATATAGGAATAATAGTAGACCGAAAAAGGTCGGTTACTTTCTGAATCTTTTGAAAACGGTCCTTGTGGTTTAAATGGACCCAATTTAAAAATTAGTTTTCGTTCGCATTCAGTTAGACTGTCACCAAAATTTCCTCTATCTGATGTAACTATATTACAATCTTCAGATATCTCAAAATCGTCAATTTGAGTTTCTCCTATTTCCGGATGGACATCTGATGAAGAATGTGCTTCGGTTTCTCCTATTTCCGGATGGACATCTGATGAAGAATGTGCTTGGGTTTCTTCTATTTCCGGATGGACATCTGATGAAGAATGTGCTTGGGTTTCTTCTAGTTCGGAATGGTCATCTGATGAAGAATGATTAAACAATATTTTTGAATATCCGAGATGGACTCACATAAACTTAAAGTAATTTAAAGGTTCTACTCCAATTGATTTTTTTAAAATTAACTTTAAAAATTGCAGTATTTTTCTCCGAATTTCGTTTGGTACGTTTATTTGTTTGAGTTATTTACACTTAGAAATGAAGATTGTAGTGTTTAAAAAAATGATGCCCGTCACCAATGGCCTAGCCCTCGAGTAGCTCTAGTGAGACGATATTCAAACCTAACCTAACCTTTTATCTACTTCGGCCTCTGCTGGGGTTTCTGATTGTATCCAAATTTTAGTTTTAGAAAAAATGAAGTGTCGGCTTATGCACGCTTTATATAATTAGATTTTATATTGCTAGTAAATTTTTCTAGTTCTTGAATTTTTCCGGAAAAGTGCTTGAATTTTGTTTTCTTAACAAATCCACGAACGATGTTAATGAGCACTGAAAAACCATATGTTAGACATTTCATTCCCAAAGAGGCAGTTATGAATTTAATTTTTTTTTTTGCAAAACCCGGTGACTAAATTTTCATCCTTATGGAAATGCGAAACTACAAAAACTTAACGGTAATACACCAAATTAACAGCAAAACATGTTCACACACACATAGGCAAATCTGATGAAGAAGATCACCTCCCTCCAAAATAACATAAATAAAAGAATATTTACTTATTTTAAAGTGTTTATAAAGAAATTAAAAGTACATTTAGTGTAGTATATAGTATTATTGTAAAATTATTATAACATTTGTCATGTTGTGATAATTGTTAAAATTTAAATCTTATCGGTCACGCTTAATTCAGCTTTTTTGGCTTACCAAACCATGTATTTGGTTTAAATTTCAGCTTTTTTGTTCAACAAGCACTAACAAACATCCCTGTAACGATAAAATAAATGGGTTGGATAACTTACCTTTGTCACTCACAGGAGCTGGTGTCCGAAAAAATGAAGAAATTTTGGGCACTTTTTTTATGACCTCCTCCCTTTTCTGTTTACTTTTTCTTTTGGTAGCTCCGCTAGGATATTCTCTTTTCCTTTCACTCATCGTATCGTATGTAAATCATACACCAACAATAATCTTATAGTCAGGTGTGAAATCCACCGATATTACAAGAAAATGCTTTTCTTAAATTTAATTTAATTAATTTGAACAATTTGCTGTTTCCTGGAAAGTTGCAGCTCCAGACAACTTAGAAATGCAGCCTTCCAAAGCGAAAATACATGCTTTGGAATGCAACTTTTTTTTTATTATTTATATTATTCTTTTTTTGTATGTTCTCCATATATATAGAAAGTAGCAGATATGCTCATGGATTACGCAATTCCGTACAACAAAATATAAGCCCACGATTGTGTGATGGAGCCACTTCTTGCCATTTTTGCAATGCATCACGGGAGGGTTACTGGTTCCAAAAAACTGCTTTTTCCGAAGAGTTACATGCAATAAAAATTGCATTTTTATTATGCTTCTTTGATAAAAAAACCTTACATATGCCAGAAATTACCAATACATATCCAGCTACAAATTTATGCCAGCAAAACTTTTAAAAAGTTTTAATTAGTTAATATTAAATATTTTTTTTATAAGTCGAATTTATCTCATGGTGCCATCTGGTGGCTTATGGCATGCCATGGGCGAGCAGGATGATTTGACTTACGAACTGCCTGATGGGATACTGGTACAATGTACAAAGTGACTTCTCCTTTTCCCCTCGGGGCAGATCTGCTACTTTCTACATCTATGATGTACATCGACTGATGTCTGATTCACCCGTCATTCCGGAGCCTGCGATAGTCGATATTATTGCCAACTTTTGAACGCACGCTTTACGCCGGAATTTTTTTTTTACTTTTGTCATTTGAGAAATATATAAAAAAATTGATAGGTTTTCATTAATTTTTGCTTACGCACGTTGGGGGCCCCCGTGGCCTGGGGGCCCCGTATATTTGATACGGCTGATACGGCGGTAGCTACGCCCCTGCTTCCAAGCCCCTCTCACGCCAAAGTGTTAATTGATGATGGGCTAGATTTTTCTGTTTTTTAGGCCTTTTATGATGCGGTAGATAGAACCCGTTCTACCTGCCTCGTCACACACAGTGTCCCAATATTTGTTTTTAAGAACTCTTATCAACTTCTTTAATTCCTTGCAGAAAAGCAGGAGGTAGTGCTGGCGCCCCTCCTGATCGGGCATACAAGACTCACACAAGATCAGCCCAGGTGTGTCATGTGTGATGTCCCTCTAAGTGTTTACCACATCTTAGTAGACTGTCCGGCTTTTACACTAAGCAGACTTAAATATTTTAACGTTTTAAACCCATCTATCCATCAGATTTGAACTCATCCCCCCTATCATGCCTTGTTTTCTTTTTTGGTCAATATTGGCTTTTATTCTTTGAATTAGTTTTTTTTTTGTACTGGATAAAAGCCTCGTCTTTTAGGTTATGCCGAGCCAACTTTAGAAACCTTCGTTTTTTCTGCAGGAGGTCTGTACATTTTGCAGACCACCATAGACAGCCAGTAGATTGAGGAAGATCGAAGGCGATTGTATTGTCACTTAAAGTCTCCTAGCCTGAAGCCCTCGAGGTTAATGTCATTAGTGAGTGGCAGACTACGAAGGTGTGAGTCAATTTTGCCCCAGGAATATCTCGCACGTTGGCAGATCTTGCGGACCCCGTTATTAATTGCAGTTATAACTGGGAAGTGATCGCTGTCAAACGCATCTTGGCAGATAGATACGGCAGCTTAGGAAACGAGGTTGGCAGTGGTGATTGTTAAATCGAGCAAGCTTCCTCTAGGGGACACATGCGTGGGGTCGCATTAAGGAGAACCAAGTAGGAGTCTTGCATCCAATCGAGAAGAATCTGAGCCCCGCTCGCATCCCTATCACTATCCCAGAGGGAATGGTGAGCGTTAAAATCCCCGACAATAAGCGCTTGGGAAGAGGCAGTACGCCGAACCTCATCCAACCACCTTCTAGAGAAATTGCCCCTTGGCGCGTAAATATTGATGATGGAGAGGTTCTTTCCAAGGATATTAATACCCATTGGCAAACATATTGAATACATAATTGTGCAAATATGGAAGTTTTTCGCTTGTCCCATTATTATTTCCAGCACTGTAGTTTTGATACCTGGCCCTACGTTGGGAAGTAGGCCGACACTAGGGTCGCGATTTTTTTTTTGTCGTAGAGCATTCTTTAGAGCTAGAACTAGTTTTGTATAACTTATTTCTTTTGACGAGGCACAACGAAACAAAGCTGCAATTGTGTTCTGCTGCATCTTGTTAATATCACCAGCACAGTTTCGGATCGCAATCCCATAGTACTTTTGCAACTTGTCAATGAATTTCAGGTTGAGTTTTTTTTTACCGCTTAGTCCACTCTGCTTCTTTTTCAACTTCCTCAGTCTGTTGCCTACTCTCTTTTTAACATGACATATACATTCAAATTTTCTTATGGAGTAATCTTCATATACGTCCGTAACGGTCAGGTAACTCTTCGAATCCCCGTCCCCATAAAAATCCACATAAGCTAAGCCACGCTTTTCTCGCGAACGTTCAAAAATCCTATAAGCACCAACTGGCTCCATAGTTGGGGCAGAACCGTCATAGTTCTTGGTTCACTTATGTGCAGTTTTGTTTTTCTTAGTTTTGCTTGTTTGGCAGTAAGAGGAAAGGGTTTATCCTTCTTCAAATTTTTAACTTCGGCAGCTTCAACCATTGAGTTGACACTAACTTCCATAACAGATTTAAGAATTACAGACGATAATCTTGAATATGCTTTGGAACTCAATGGAGGTTGGCAATTCATGAATGCACAGAACTTTTTGGCCCCAGAATGTCCCTGCCCAAGTTGGCGCATAGCATACACTAACCTAGTGTTTACTTCGGAAGTTTTTTTCTCTTTTTTTTTTTAAGAACAGTATTTCTTAAAAAAATCACAGGATGTACACTTAAGGTAAATGTGGAAGGATAATCCATCTTATGAAATTTCTTGAAATACGATTTTCGAATTACACTGGGGACAGGCAAGACACTGGACTATATCTTTCAATAATTCACAGTCAAATATGCGAAATCCTGTATCTAAGGTTCGATTGCTAACGTAAAAAAATGGCAGAGGACTTTTCGGTTTTTCTAGATTACATGGTTTAGTAGCTGAAGTTTGTTTGGCCTTACTATACTGATTTTGGACAAATCTGCGTATTTTATGTCTAGTAGATCGACACTTCGGCATGTTATTTAGCTTTATTTAGTAGAATAATAATTATTTTTCTAGAAATTGATAAATTAAAGATCAGCTCACGATACTTAACAACGGAAACAACTACAATTCTGTCTAAAATAAACAAGCATGCACTCTTAAAAATGAATGCTCGAAAACGACGAAATTTTCCTTAATTTTGAGGATTCAGTTTCCTGGCAAATGTTCCGAGTTTTCCTTTCCTCAAAGTGAGGACATTTGAATCGTCATTTTTTTGAGGATTTGAATGTCGTCTAATCTAAAGAAATATTTCGTCATTTTTGAGCATGTGAATTTAGTTGTTTTGAGAGCTAGTTTCCTTAAATTGAGGATTGTTATTCTTAATTTGAGAGTTTGGCATCGTCATTTTTGAGCATGTGATTTTGTTTTTATAGTTCTGGTTACGTTAAATTGAGGATTGTTATACTTGATTTGAGAGCTTGGTATCGTTATTTTTGAGTATGTGATGCTGTTTTGAAAGTTCCGGTTTCGTTAAATTGAGGATTATTATTGTTCATTTGAGAGTTTTGCATCGTCATTTTTGAGCATATATATTTATTGTTCGGGCAGCTCTATAGTTAAACTCATAGTTTGCTTGCACAGAAGCCACGACCATGGGCGGAGCTATAAAACGCGCGGGGCAATCAGATGAAGAGAAAATTTCAGTCGTGTTATTTTGTCTTCATCTAATTGTTCCGTGCGTAGAGGGATGAGACATTTTTTTAAGAAGTTAAGCATTTAAACAATAAAATAGTACACAAAATTCCAGGTGGATAATTTTCTCAAACATAAATTACAGAAAGAACTTTTTTTAAAAAATAATTCTTTTTAAAAAGTTCGGCTTATTTTGAATATTATAGCTTTACATTTAATCTTGTTTTTAATTATTTCGATTAGAGATTCAAATCAATATTCCTGAAGCTTGGAAATCCATAATCCATGGCACAAAACTAATATACTATATTAAATCAATTTTAGTTGTATCTTCGAGTCGAACCCAAAAGTATCTACCTAAAAAACCAAGGCCGTTAAATATTATATTTAGAAAAAAAAACCCTTATTATTAAGGTATTTTATTAAATACTTTTTGCATTAAAAGTACCTTTAAAGAAAAAAATTATGGAAATATAATGCATCAGTGCACATAAAATTTTATCTTTCAGTGTAAAATATTTTTTAATTATAAAAACCATAATTTAAAGACACAAATTATGCATCGTCAAAATAATATTTTCACTTTTAATAAATATGCAGAATATAAATAAACTATTTTTTTATTAATAGTTAACTAATAATTACTTTATACTATATTAGTTGAATGAAGAAAATAAACCATTTTTATAATACATTTTTATTTTGACACAAAATGACATGATTTAAACTTACCCTTAATAAAAATTAATAATAATCCAAATACTTTCCAACAACGTAAATCGAAGTTCGAATAGGCAACTGGCGATGATCACATCTGCTGTCCGAATAAAAAAGCAGTTTATTTTCATAGAACGGCGAACTTCGAATTTCATGTTCTGATTTCAAGCTATCACCTGTCGTTTTTAAACACATAACAAAGTGTAATGTTATGAAATTGTCTTCCTTTTTTCAGTTGGCTCAAAACTTTATGTGACAACTTTTAGTGCTACTTTTTACTAATTCGTATATTCTATCGAGCTTCTAATTCACTGAACTGAACTGAAACTCTGGAAGAATCATCCCATGATAAGCTGGTGAAGCTTTTTTTTGGGTCACTTGGCGACAGCTTTAGGGAGAATATGTGCCATATTTGGCATAACCTCGCCGATCAAAATGGACACTTGACTTGCAGTTTGCATTGGATGTCGCCAATCGCTCGCCAAGAATAGTACTCCAAGGAATTTAAGTTTTAAAGATTGTTGCCGCAATTCTATTTTTTTAAAAGTACATGTTTCCGAAACTTCATTATGTAAAGAACCTCCTAAAGCAATAAACTATCAATTTTCTGCTTAAAAAATTCTTGAAAAAGTTGGTTTAAAATGTCTATTTTAACAGGTAAAGTATAGGATTGGCGGCAAAAGTTGGGTTACTCTTACAGGGTTGCCGGGCTTCACCGACCCGTTTGACGAGTGTTTTGATACTCCTTCCAGAGTTTCAGTTCAGTTCAGTGTTCTAATTTCATCGAAAGAAAACGAAAAAAAGAATTATTCTTTTTCAAAAAAGAAGAGTTGAGCAGTGCTATGCAATCTTCACAAGTTTTTCAAACGATTTACGAATATTTAAAGTTGCTTTAAAATATTATATTTTATTATTTAATGTGTTCCGTTTGAGCACTCATTATCAAATTATTTTTCTAAAATAATGTTAATTTTAATATGCAAATTTTATTAAGTCGTTTGATGAAACCTTTCAACTGCAAAGCGTTCTTTAACTGCGTTAAACTTGATTCAAGAGTAGTGTAAATTAGCAGTTGAAAATCAGCATCAATAGTAAACAAAAGCTATAATTCCGTTCTATTTTTATAATACTTACATATTATAATGAAGGCAAATAGTTTTATGTTTAGAAACATGCAACTTATTGTTCTTTACTGTAAAATTTAATGTTCAAGCTGCTTGTATATATTACGAATTTTTATGTTAGGCCTAACCAAACTTCAAGAAGCCGCCATTGTTTGAACCGCTAAGTTCCAATCCCAGAATGCAACGGTGCGAGTACAACAATGAGATTCAGTTTCCTCAAAATCAAGATACAGAATCGTCAAATCAAGATCGTAAAAGTGAGGATTCGCGTTTACTCAAAAGTCACGTGATAGTTTGACGAAACAATCCTCAAATTAACGAAATGAGGCTTGATGATTCATGAATCGTCAAAAATGAAAGTGTTATTTTTAAGAGTGTGGCTAGGTAGGTAGACATATATATTTAGGTTTCTGTGCTTGGTTAGAGACCCGCTTATAAACCTTCGTCAAGTAAGAGAGACGCAACACACACATAAATGGATCCATCTAATTTTTAGAGACCGAGGCCAACTAGAGGATCCCCAGAATTGACTTGTCACCCCCAGAGGTATTGATTTGGTGTGGGAACTTGGAGGACTTTTGTGACCACGACGGATTTAACGTACACCAGTCACCATTTAGCATGGCTTTGGAAATTATGGTTAACAGTTAAAAAAAGTAATTTCCAGATCCATAATAAATTTTTAATTACATGTTTTTTAAATAAATGACTTACTTTCAACCATACTAAGTTTTTTTTAAAAATCCGAAACTAAAACTAAATTATGCTTCTGATTTGCTTTCGTTTAGAAAGAATATCGGTTAGAATTATCGTAGCACTAGAGGAACACGAAGGCTAATGGAGATAGGCGACATATTTTAAAACCAATCAAGTGACGAGCCAACACCTGAAAAAACACTCAACGCAACCGTTAAAGAAGTCATCGTACGCAGAGTTAGGACTTTGAAGGATATTTAACGTGCACTCCCTTGCATGGGGTATTATTCGTCGAACATTTTTTCTGCAAGGGCCTTTTATAGGTCGGCAGTATTTTTGGCGATGACCTGACCCGAACTTGGAACCTGGGACCATGCTAGGCGAGTACCTAACTGGTACTCCCCTCAGGGGGCCCACTTCGGTGGGTACGGGTGTGGCAACCCCGAGGTCCCTAGCCTCTCAGGGAGCTCACTTCTTGTGAGCACGGGAGTGGCGACCCCGAGGTTCCCTAGCTGGGCCTTTGCATTCTTCTTTCTTTCCTCCCTGCAAAGGTCCGGTTTTGTGTTGATTCTGGATTTCTTTACTGTTTTAATCTTAGTTACAGAAGAATCTCTTAGTTTTAGAATTTATCCCTAACCTTTTTTCTTGCGTTATTTATTTCGGCTGAGCATAATTCTTTATTCTCTTTTATATATTTCGATTTTAATTTATTTATTTATAACACCTAGTGAACTGCTTTGATTTGGACCTTTAAATATTTGTTTTTCATTATTTCATTGTTGTCGGACATTTCCGACCAGCACGTTTGCCGTGTGCTGCGACCGGCTGAACCGGAGGAAAGTGGAGTCCTGGGGTTCCTGCAGTGGCCTCCCATAGGACAGGTGTTAGTTTCCTGAGGCCACTGTTGCGTGCCCTTTGGTCCATGCTTCACTGGTTGACGGGTGCCAGGGGGGAGCCCGCCCCTGGCAATCGGCTCGCCTAATGGCACTGCTGTCCGGCGTTTGAGCTGCTGGACACCACTGCCATTTGGATTTTCGCTCCGGAAAAGGGTTAGTTTTGCGGCTAGGGGTGCCCAGTGCGGATCCACACCCCGAACCCGTAACGCTATGTCCCCGTAGTACTGCCTAGGGACACTGCCAAAGGCTGGGCTTATGTTTTTTATTTGCGAAAGTTCGCACCCTTATTCTTTTTAGTTGCCCAGAGCTGGTAAGCCCCTGCCGTATCCCGGCCACTCCGGCGTAGTTGCAGTAGGTGGGTGAGAAAGGGTATCCGGAGCTACCTGCGGACTACGGGGATGAACCCCCTCTTTATCAATCATGGCTCAAACACATAGCCCAGGCGGAGGGTCAAGTCCGCCAAAAATAACACCTGAAACTGAAAAGACCAAGAATATTACTGACATAAATATACTTTATCCAAAATTTTTAGTTATTAGCTCAGCAACCCAACAATTATCTAGTGTTTCACCATTTGCTATACAGAAAGGCTTACTCGGAATCGGAGGAAACCCCAAATCCGTTAAAAAACTTAAATCCGGAGACCTACTTATCGAAACGACAACCTATGTACAATCAAGATCCTTCTTAAATTCAAAACTTTTATGCAATATTCCTATAACTGTCACACCCCATAACTCACTAAACTCCTGCCGTGGTGTCATCTCCGAAAAAGATCTGCTCAATGTTTCAGAGCAGGAAATACTGGATGGCCTGAAACTTCAAAATGTTACACAAGTGAAACGTATTTCTATCAAAAAAGGAGACATCATTGTAAAAACTCAACATGTCATACTAACTTTTGCTACACCCACCCTACCCAAACACATAATAGCCGGCTACCTTAACTGTCCCGTTCGTCCATATATTCCAAACCCTTTGCGCTGCTTTCATTGCCAAAGGTATGGCCACACTAAAGCAACCTGCAGATCCCAAGATGAATATTGTTCAAACTGTTCTAATAAAGGTCACTCTTTCTCTTCTTGCCAGCTTCCACCAAAGTGTCTAAACTGTGAAGGCGACCACACTGCCAACTTCAGGGGTTGTCCAAGGTGGAAAGAAGAGAAAGACATTCAATATATCAAAGTCACTAAAAATGTATCCTATCAAGAAGCTCGTAACCAAGTAAAAATAACCCTGCCGAAACCTAACGTGTCATATGCATCTGCCACCAAAGTTTCAACAGCCTCAATAGCCATCCAGTGCAATATGATCTTAGAGAAATACCTGCAAGACGTTAAATCTTCCAATACAATAGCAACAACTTCTATTACAAAAAACACCACATCATCCTCCAGCTCTCAAACTCAAAATACTTTAGTAAGATCAGACACACAGAAACCCCCAAGACATAGTAAATCTCCAGTGACGGTCAAACGCTTAGAAAGGGCGCCTAAAAAACAAAAAACCAAAGCAAGGAGCAAATCCTTAAATACTAAAACCAACAATAGCTCAGACTCCTCCGATTCCCCAGAAATGGATGTTGAGTCAGGACTCGAGGCACCACAACATCTGATGCCTCGAGATAAATTGGTGACGAAACATCCACCAATTATTTTCCCTAAATGACCCGAATAGTCTCGTGGAATTGTCGTGGTTTCCGACCCAATGTAGACGGTGTCAAGGCAATCATGGATAAATATGCACCTGATGTAGTCTGCCTGCAGGAAACATTTCTAAAAGCAGGCGATATCACAAAATTAACATCTTGTGATATTTTAAGAAAAGACTACTCAGAAGGTGGAAGGGCTTGTGGTGGAGTTGCAATCGTGTATTCTAACCGATTGCCCACCAGTATTTTGAATATCAATACCAACCTCCAAGCCATAGCAATACAGATTCAACTTTCCCACCTTGTTACCATCTGTTGCATATATTTACCACCAAACCATGTTGTTAATATAGGAGATTTGGAAAATGTAATTCAGCAGCTGCCTGCCCCATTTTTTCTCATGGGTGACTTTAATGGCCACCACCCAATGTGGGGCAGTGGTGAACATAACAGCCGAGGATCAATAATGGAACAGCTAATACACGGGCAAAATCTGTTTCTGCTTAATGACGGAAGTCCAACTCTGTTTCACTTGCCTTCAAGGACTTTCCATGCTGTCGACCTCGCCATTTGCTCTCCGTCACTCTCTTTAGACTGGTCTTTCGGGGTTGGAAGTGACCTGTATGACAGTGATCACTTTCCAATCATTTTAACATCGAGGAGCCCACCACCTCAATGCGAAAGACCAGAACAGTTTAAATTTATTAAAGCAAATTGGGATATTTTTACAACCCATGCTGAGCTGACGGACGACATGGTCGAAACAGGCGATATTGACTCGGCTGTTAATGTCGTTACTGATACTATATTGAGTGCTGCTGTTTTAGCCATTCCTGTCACCCATGGCAGACTTCCAAAATCTCCCAAGCCTTGGTGGAACCACGACTGTTCACAGGCTGAAAAGCGGAAGAAGCGTGCTTGGGGTATCTTCCGTCGATATCCTACAGAGGCAAATCTCATTGAATTTAAAAGGGCTCGGTCCCTGGCCCGTAGGATACGACGTGAAAGCCAAAGGTCATCTTGGCAGCAATACCTTAATACTATCCGTGGTCACGTAACATCAAGAACTGTTTGGAAGAAAGTGAAAAGAATTTCGGGTCGTTACGCTGACTCACAGCCGCTTTCTATGCTGAAACACAATAATATTTTAATTACTTCCCAAAAAGATATTGCAGATCAACTTGGAGCAGCCTTTGCAGCTGTCTCCAATGGTGCCAATTATAACGCTGACTTTTTAATAACTAAACAAAGAGAGGAGCTTAAAAAATTAAATTTCAGAACTTCTTATAATAATAGTTACAACTGTAATTTCACTCTAAGGGAGCTACAATGTGCTCTAAAGAAATGCCACTCATCTGCCCCCGGCCATGATAAAATACATAATGAAATGTTAAAACATCTAAACAGTAATTCTTTACAAACCCTTTTAAAACTCTACAATAGAATATGGAATGAGAAAGTTTTCCCGACTTCCTGGCAAAGAGCAATTGTTATCCCTATTGCTAAGCCAGGAAAAGACCCTCAAGATGCTGGTAATTACCGTCCCATTGCCTTGACCAGTTGCCTGTGCAAGCTAATGGAACGGATGGTCAATGCCCGCCTTGTCTATTGCTTGGAAGAAAAAGGTGCCTTATCCCCTTTTCAGAGTGGTTTCCGGCACCATAGAAGCACCATAGACAATATCCTGCTTTTGGAAACCTCCATTCGTGAAGCCTTTGTTCGAAATCAGCACCTCGTGTCCATATTTTTTGACATGGAGAAGGCTTATGATCGGACATGGAGGTACGGAATTCTGAAAGACCTACACCATCTTGGGTTTCGTGGTAATTTACCAGTCTTTATTCAGAATTTCCTTAAGACCCGTGTTTTTCAAGTTCGTGTCGGATCCACTCTGTCTCGAGACTTCTACCAATTAGAAGGTGTCCCTCAAGGCAGTGTCCTCAGCGTGGTGTTGTTCATTCTGAAGATCAATGATATAGTAAGGCAGCTTCCACCAACTGTCAATGGCACTTTGTTTGTAGATGACTTTCAGATCTCCTGTGCTTCGACTAACATGAGTACAGTAGAGAGACAGCTGCAGATTGCAATCCGCAAGATCACGGATTGGACCAATCAGAATGGTTTCGTTATTTCTAACCAGAAAACAATCTGTATGCATTTCTGCCGGAAGCGTGGGTTGCATCCTGACCCAGAAATTACATTAAATGGTGTGGCTCTGCCTGTTAGATCGGAGGCAAGGTTTCTGGGCATTATTTTTGACAGGAAGCTCACCTTCTTGCCACACATTCAACATCTACGGCAGAAATGCAATAAGTCGCTGAACATACTGAAAGTTTTATGTAACACTACCTATGGTGCTGATACAACATCTATGCTGAGGATTTACCGTGCTTTAGTTCGATCCAAGCTTGATTACGGTGTAGCTGCCTATGGTTCTGCCAGAAAATCGGCCCTCAAGTATTTAGACACCATTCATCACCAGGGTCTGAGATTGGCTTCTGGGGCTTTCCGTACATCTCCTGTACAAAGCCTTTACGTTCTGTGCCAGGAGCCATCTCTGCAACATCGTCGGGAAAAACTATCATTAGCTGCATATTTTAATATAAAAAGTAATAATAAACACCCTTTATATTCACAAATTTTAAACCCAAAATTCCAGCAGTTCTTTTTAAACAAAAAATCATTCATTCCGACCTTCTCTCTCCGTGTTAAAGAGCTCTTAGATGACCTTGATCTTGATGATTTTAGAGTTTTTAATTTTAACGATAATTTTTCACCTTGGGAAGAATCACCTGTACAAAATCACAGTATCTTCAATTTTAAAAAGTCATCATTGCCTGACTCGGCTGTTGTACAAATTTTTAATGAGCATCGCTTTTTTAATTTCTCTCATAAACCCATATTCACTGATGGTTCCAAGTCCTTTTCACATGTTGGCTCAGCCGCAGTTTTTAGTGACATCACCATAGCAGAAACACTTCATCCTTCATGCTCGGTTTTTACCTCAGAAATATATTCAATTTATCTTGCCCTCCATCACATAGCAGATGAAAATTATAAATCATGGATTATCTACTCAGATTCTAAAAGTGTACTAGATGCCCTAAATAATTTCTCATATAAATCTCATCCCCTAATCTCAATAGTTGTAAAGCTCCTCTTTAAACTCAAACACAATAGTTTTAAAATAAGTTTTTGCTGGGTGCCGAGCCATGTTGGTATTCCGGGCAATGAGGGGGCGGACCGCGCTGCGAAGACTGCTAGTCAAAGCAGTGGCGCCCCCCTCAACTTGCCCGATGCCAAGCTGGCTTGCGCACATTCAATCAATACAGTTTGGCAAAAAGAATGGGACATTTTAACCGAAAATAAATTTCATAACATTACCCCATCCATAACCTGGCCATTTTTTCCATCACCGAGCAGAAGGCAGGAGGTAGTGCTGGCGCGCCTCCTGATAGGGCATACAAGACTCACACATGTGCATCTTTTGCTGGCAGAAGATCAGCCCATGTGTGTCATGTGTGATGTCCCGCTAAGTGTTCACCACATCTTAGTAGACTGTCCGGCTTTTACACTGAGCAGACTTAAATATTTTAACATCTTAAACCCATCTATCCATCAGATTTTAACTCATCCCCCATATCATGCCTTGTTTTCTTTTTTGGTTGATATTGGCTTTTATTCTTTGATTTAAATGTGTCACTGTTCTTAAATGTTATGTGCTGCTTTTAATAATCATTGAAAACTTTTTGTTTTAAAAACCTCGCGTTTGATTTTGGACGTTTAAATGTATTATGTTTTTTTTAAAACTTGTTTTAAAAGTAAAACCTAGTGTTTGGCGCAGTATGGCCTTAGATGCCCTTGCGCCATAAAACCCAAACATCCATCCATCCATCCATCCTAACTGGTACTCGACTGGGCTTTCCAGCCCCAGAAGGATATAGGGTGGCTATAAAATAACGTCGCTATTCGGAGTGGTCTGTAGCTTGAATGAATAATCCAAATTCATCAAAAATTGAGACACTTACTAATCAAGAAGGGTGGGAAAAGAATGGAATCATAAAAAACTCGTCTCTTGACCAGGGTTCTAAATTACGAGGCGTCGGCAATTAAGGACAACACAGCTAATTACGCCTCGTAATTTAGAACCCTGGTCAAGTGACGAGTTCGTTTTTATGATTACATTCTTTTCCCCCTTCTTGAATAGTAAGTGTCTCAAAGGCTTTTTGCGTTTGGATTATTCATTAAAGTTACATACCACTCCGAATAGCGAGCGTTATTTTATAACCACCCTGTAGATAAGCCTTCTCTAAAAGTCTTGTAGATTGATAAATACATAAGATAATTGAATTATGTTTGCAAATTATGACAGAAAACATTTGGGGCTATGAAAATAGCCCCCAAAAGATGCTTAAAGTTCGGGGTACTAATATTTTTATTCAAATTACTACCTTTTTTACTTAAGCTAATGAACTTTTTTTTATATTTCTAATAAATTATATTTAAAAATAAAGTTTATTGATAATTTTATTATTATATAAGACGTTGCAGAGGCACACAGACACATAGTTTTAGGTATAAAATCTTTAATGAAAACGTGTATAACAAACAAAAAATAGTATTAATATTTAGTACAATTAGATTTTGTTAAACAAGAAAAATTAGTTATAAAAATAATTATGAATAGTAGTTACTTTTGAAACAAAATTAATGTACAAATAGTAGGTATTTATGAATAAAAATATACAAAAAAAAAACATTTTTAAACATAATTTTTTAAAAGGGCAGAATGATACGACATAAAACAGTTATTTTTACTCTTAAAACAAAGTGGTAACAAACATTTAAACACTGAACTCTTGTGAATCCTTTACTGAGAAACACACACATAAACGAACAGAAGTTGTGCTTAATGCATGATCTTACCAAACGACAACACATGTAAAAACCAACTACAAACTACCAATTTTGAAAAGAATGATTAGAAAACCACTAAATATAGTTTAAAATAACCCTCTTGAACTATAATATTTTTTTCAAAGCAATTTATTTGTATTTAGTACTAATATTACTTTGAATACTGCCAAACACGTAAATTCACAACAGTTAGAAACTTCACTTTTTAATTTTGAATACACTTTTACTGCTGTCATTTATGAGGGTTATTATTAACTAAAACTTCAAAATGGAATGTAATAGATGAAAAAACAAATTTGTCGAGAGGCAGGTCTACTTTAATAGAATAAAGTGGATTATGTTACTTGTTACCAAACGGTACCTGTATGCATTGGAAGGTTAACAGTTAAATTATGAAAGATTAATCATAAATATATGAGAAGCAACTAAATTAACTATTACATAATCTAAAGAGTTCTACTCTAATAAATGTTAGATTTGCATAAAAGAGTAAAATTTTTAGATATTTATTCATTTTAAAACTTAGATAATCATTTTATTTTATAAATTCGTGCATGTTTACTTTATTCAATGTTTTTGATAGTGACACAGTTGAAAAATTAATTATAATTGTCACTGAAATACTAAAGAATAGTGCATTATGCAGTTTAAAGCAATTATAAAAATTTGTTTAATACAAGAACTCATCAATAGGAAAGTAGGACAAAGAAATTTCAATACAAAATATTTACATATTATAGTCGAACCTTTTTAACCTGAACTCGCTTAACACAAAATTTTGCTCAAGATGAACTAAAAGCATTTCGCTGCTTCCTTGGAGTTCGTGATAACAGGGTTCAATTGTAAATTTTAAAAAAAAATCCCCAAATTTATAACAAAGTGTTTTGTGAAATTGGTTTAGGGGAGATTACTCAAATGCTCCTGCCAAGGAACAGCCCCAACTCCATTAAAATAATTTAACCTCTTGCGAACTTCTTTAGCAACATTTGATCCTCGGTAATACCTTCTAGTGAAAGGTAAAGTATTAGTGCTTTTTCTCCATGTCCCAAGGTTTAGAGACCCACATGTTATGTCCTCTTGGTCAATGCTTGTCGAAGGTGAGTCGACTACTAAGCACCTACTTCTTAGGAAGTTGTGAAGACAGCATGTTTGCCATTACTATGTGAATAGCATTTGCCGCCGAGGTCAATGTTGGGCTCTTGTACACCCTAAACCTTGAGGCCAGAATGCCAAATGCATTTTCTGACACTCTTCTGGCCCTCGATAGACGATGATTGAAGATCCATTTTGAGATGGTGGAATGTGTTGCTCAGGGTAGGGTTTTCATAATGTGTTGTTCTAATGGGAAAGCACTATCAGCAACAATTACGTATGGTATGGGTAGTTGAGTTCCTGGGATGATTTCCAGGCCAGGAAGGCCAAGTTCTGCACCATGCAGCTTAGTGTTTAGAGTTGACTTATCCCATACTCCACCATCACTGATGTGTCCGTTGGTGCCAACGTCTACATAAATTTCAAGTTGGCATCAACTATGGCCATTAACACAATACTAAAATACTGCTTGTAGTTGTAATATGAGGATTCAGATTTTGGAGGCGGATTTATGTTGATATGCTTTCCATTCAAGGCTCCTAAGCACATCGGGAAGTTCCATAAATGGAAGAACTCTGTGGCAACAGCCCTCCATTCCTCAGGACAATCTGGCACTTTGAGGTATTCCTCTTGCAGAGCTTGGCAAATTGCCTTGCACAGGAGGTATTATGCCGGAGATCGAGTTCTGGGCAATATGAAATTGGAAAGCCAAAGGTCTTTGCGTCTCTCCTGTAAGAATTTTTTTTGTAACATTACTTTATGTGGTATATTTTATAAAACCTAAAACAACTGATAAGATTCTAACTTTTTAAAATATTGACACACAGTAATAATTTATTAAATGCTATATTATCAATTATATCAATGTTCGACATTTCTTAGTTATAAAAGCATAATTATTAGACACAAATAAACGTTTTATAATTTCAGGACTACCCTAAAATTATCCCTGAATTTTCTTCAAGTCTTATTTTTCTGTACCTTAACAATATATAGAAGTGAAATAAGTTATTTTATTAATGGGGGGTCTGGTTAACTGTGTGACTCTTTAAACAAAAAATTATTTTAATATTTTAGAATAGGTATATTTGAGGAAATAAATTTATTTATATAAATTTATATTATATTTATTAATAATATTATATAAGATAAGTACAAAATATGAAATGGTTTTACAACACTCGATTTTATTTTTATCTGTCGCTAAATATCTTAACGTGAGTGCAAGTCGTTCCCCAGCTGCAATCGACAGTCTCATATTCGTGTCCTATTTTTCAAGAAATGTTCGGAACTTTTCCAATAAATACTCAAAGCATTCCACGTCCATCCTCAACCATCTTCTATAACTCTCTGAATCCTGTTGAAGAGAGTAAAAGAAAATCATATTATGGTGATTTTAAATGTTTAATTTTTACTAAAGATAGGGTTTTATTAAATAAGAAAACATATTTAGATGTAAAAGAAAAACTTACCTTCAGAGCTAGTTCTCGCATTAAATTTTCATGGCATCCAAAAGCTTTAAGCCACAACAACCAATTTCTCTACTACTACTACTATTTAGGTGCCGACGTACTGGCGTCGGAGGCGCCAAACCGCCCTGTAGGGCTAAATCTTGAAAAGCCTGAAAGCGAGAGTGGACATGATGGTGAGTCCTTACTGTCCATGAGAGCCACCTAAGGGGCAATCATTAGAAGATGGGCGGACATCTTATCCGCTTTGCTGGTGGTGGCTGCTAGTTTAGAAAGGTTCTTGATGAAAGTCTCAGTATCTCCAAATACTTCGAAAATGGCAGATTTGACTGCACGGAGGGCCTCCAACAGCGAGGTAGCTTCCTCGGCATTTTGCTGGGGGCGGGACTTGGGATGGTGCTGCCCTCTGGCGGTACTCGCTGGCACCTCCCATCTCCGTGGTTTTGGTCGATCAGGGCAGGTCGCTGAAGAGCTCCAGTGGTCGCCGCTGCAGTTGGCACAGCGACCAGTGGTGTCTTTCTTGGTGGGGCAGGTGCGTGAGTCGTGGCCTAAACCACAGTAACAACCAATTTCTCGTCCAAACTGTTCTTTTTTTCTGTTGTTTTTTGCGGATTGCAGAAACAATAACTGCGGCTAATGCAGCAGATAATCTGACTGTACTTAGCAAACATGAAAAATCATTCTTATCTTCGAAAAGAAATGACGTCAGGAGGACATAGATGGCGCCACTATTTTCGCCATTCGCCTATCTCATCAATACTTAAGCAGAGACCAATTTGAAAATGTTCGATTAAAAATGAAGTATATATATCCCTTTATTTACACCTACTCTCCAGTAATGGTTAATTTAAGAAAAGTTTAACTGTGCAAATATTTTTTAAGTAAAATATTTCTAAACTAAGTATTATATAAAAAACTAGAATTTGTTTTCAATCATTAATTATTGTAGTACATATTTAGAAAATATATATCAAAATATAATGTAATGAAGGATTTTACTTAAAAGTACATTAAAAGTAATTTGAAGCATTTTACAAATTTCTCTTTGAAATAGATATTTTGTTTAATTCTTCCATTTATTTCGAATAAAATGAATAAAACAGTTTGCATATACAAAAATAATTTATTTTAGTTATATTTAATTTCTTTTAAAAAATAAGAAAATGGAAATTGTACTAAAAAAAGTTATAAAAGATTCATTAAATTTGAGTAACATTGTGCCCGCATAGTGTAATACATTTTATTTCCTACAGCTAAATAAATTATTAAATGATTGAAAAGCCAGATAATTTTCAAGCAAAAAGTTACACAAAGCTTTTATTTAAAACAAATTTTATATTTTTTTATAACAATTTTTTAATGGTCTTTATGAAAAAATATTAACTGATCATGAAAAATACATGTATTTCAGTAGATTCGTTTGTACAATAATAATATAAAATAATTCTATGCACAATATGAAGATACAAAGAAAATTTCTTTAAAAAAAAGGAAGGAATAACATTAAATTGATGGCCTTGTAACAATGAAAATGAAACTAAATAATCTAAAAAATTTCAATGAGGCTAAAATTTAAGTTTATAATCTGGATATATATCAAGCTTGAAGTTGGCGAAAAAAAAAATATAAAATGTTACTATTTATGTATATTCATGATTAATTATATAAAATGATATATAATTATATAAAATGCAGTATGTATCATGTAATTACACATAAAAAAAGCTCAGAATTACCGACAGTTCATACAATTGTAAACATAGTTTTCCTTACTGAAAGTGACTTCTGTGATCTTTGCACATTTTTTGTGATACCACTCCTTACAAGTACTGCATTGCACCATTCGCATATTCGAATTTAGTTCATCACCATTTTCATAGGGTCTCCTGCACACACAGTACACATGTATCTGGATATCCTGCATTCTGTTTCTTTCCGTGCGTTTAACACTTTCAGGAAATGGGTAAAATGTCCATTTTTCAAACATTTCTTTAAATGTGACCTAAAAGATGAAGTATCATAATTTTTCTCTGAAGGGCAACATCCCCTTGCCAGGGAGACAGCAAATGCTATGACAAACACTCCACAATCATTACTTCCTTTTGCTAATAATAGTCTTTGTATATTTCTTTATAAAATGCATAATCTTTAGTTTAAACGAGTTTAATGAGAAATTCAAATTTTTGCTTTAAAAAAACTTTCACATTAAACATGATTTCACAAGTTTTATAGATAACTTCACAAATTTTGTTTCCAGCATATTAATAGAACTCTTTTATAGGCACTGAACTAGAATTATAGGGTTTTATAAGTAATTTAATTTTTTATGCTGACTTAGGTTCTCGTTTTCTAGCAAAGAGTTTGCATCTTTGCAGCTGGTATTCATACTTTTCCCTTCGAGCTGTCAGGAACTTTCTCAAAGGGGTTTTCGGACTACCGTTGACTAAGACCTCATGTACTCCTTTGTGCCAGGCTTGTGCCGCTGACTGGTAAGCCAAGGCTGCAATCGTAGCCCTTCGAATGATGCTTCCTGTAACACTAATGTTATAATATTATCTATTTACAAATAAAGTTTGTAATAAAATAGGAATGTGCCTGGTTCTGTAAAATCTTATTACCACAAGGCGTATATTAGCAGTTTAAAAAACAAACTGCAGGTACCAGCACATTTTTGACACTTGGACTTGGAATTAATTGATACGAGTAAGGCTACAGAACAGAAGTGGTTTCATTGAAAGTGAATTGTAAAAGTATTTATTGAAGAATTCATCATTTGTTAAAATGGTAATTGATACCGTATCGATTCCTCATACTTCCTGCTGTGCCCATAGTAGCCGAGACCGGCGGCAAGGGGTCTTCAAATTGTATAAGACTGGGATTATCGCTAATGTAGTAAATATCTTTAAAACATGCACAAAAATCAACTTTATGAAAGGCATATAGATTTATTTGTTAATTCGTCAAAAAAGAAATTTTACAAACTTTATTCTTATAAAATCAGGAACTCAAACAATTAATTTTTTTTTTTGAATTTCTTAAAAAAAATATTTTCGTATAAATTTTAATTTTTCATATAAAATCAACAAATTATGTGAATGTAAAATTTTGGAGGGGCTTGATTTTTAGTCTTAATTTGAAAATCACTGTTACAAAATTAACTTACCATACTTAGAGTAGTCAACTCTTTTCCTACTAATAGTCTTACAAAATTGGAACATATAGTGCTCTGCTAGGTTGTTAGTTACGTTCCAATCAAAGTACGATTGGCACACGAAACTAGATGTTTGGAAATAGCTCCATTTTTTGCAGCTAACATTCCAGTATTGGCTATGGTGTTGTACAGACTACCTGGTGGATCATCTTTTTTGTTGAGTGAAGTTGAGTTTGTTGAGTTTTCGTGAAGTGCAAAAGCCTCATCCCCAACAATCACATGAGGCAACACAGTTTCAGTTTCTGGCAAGGGCGTCTGTTCAGGTATGCCAAACACGTGGCTTTGTATGCGCTGTCCTATGGGGCTTTTTAGGAAGATTCCAACATTTCCCTCCTTTTTCCATAGGATCCTACATCAAAAGGCAGGAACTTGCAGTCTGCATCCACAACAGCGAGGATCACCATAGAGTATATTCCTCATAGAAGAGTGAGGCGCTGTTCTTTGGGGCTTTGATTCAGATGTGCTTCTCATCTATGGCGAAGCAGTACCGGCTTTCAACTCATTCCAACTCAGCGATCAAGACAAAAAAGACATCACGAAACTGAAAACGAAATTCGAAGAGCACTATGCTCCAAAGGAAAACGAGTCATACGTGAGATGGAACTTCTTCAGGCTAAAGCAAAGTGAAAACGAAACCTTTGATGAGTTTCTGACTGAAGCCAAAACAAAGATCACCGGTTGTAATTTTGCAGCCCTAGCAGACGGACTGCTACGTGACAAAATAGTGTTTGGTGTTTACAGCGACCAAGTACGTGAAAAGCTACTAGCCGAGCATGATTTATCGTTAGATAAAGCAATACAAATCTGTCGTGTGTCTGAGCAAGCTTCGAAGCAGCTAAAAGAGCTGCAAAGTGGTGAAATGAAAATCGACCGCGTGTTTATAAAGAAAGCTTCGCACGACTCAATGCAATCGCAACGTAATAGTGGTTTCGTTCCGCAAAGTGCAGGAACCCGTTTACACAATAAAAATAATGGTTTCGATTGTAAACGGTGTGGAAAAAATCATCCACCTTTTTCTTGCTCAGCGTTTAAAAAACGTTGCAGGAAATGCCAAAAGGTAGGTCATTTTTCGAAGGTTTGTAAAACAAAAAGTGTTAATGTTGTAAACAAACATGAAAATGATCATAATGACAGTGTACAAAGATCTGGTTGTATCAATGATGATGGTGTTTATTTAGATGCTGTTACTTTGCATGTTAATTCTGTTAAAAATAGTGATTGGTTTGAAAATGTTGATATGTGGTAAAATAATACCCATGAAATTAGATACTGGTGCACAGTGTAATGTTATTAGTATTGGTTTAGCTAAAATAATAGGGGCACCACTGGTAAAAACAAAAGTTAAGAACTTAGTTTCATTTAGCAATCACGAGATTAAAGTTTTGGGTCAGATAAATACAAGGGTCCAAATAAAAAACAAAACTAGTAAGTTAGAGTTTATTGTTGTTGATAGTGAGGTAAAACCCATTTTGGGGGGAGAAACATGTGAACAGCTAGGTTTAATTAAAACGTGTCATGTCAACAGAAACCCTACCTGATAACTGGAAAACAGAAATATTTAATGGGTTGGGTTGTTTAAAAGATTTTGCTTATGATATAGACATTGATAAAAATGCTGATCTAGATTTTTCCCCACCACGAAAGATACCCTATGCTTTGAAAGATGATGTTAAAAAAGAAATAGATAATATGGTTAAACTAGGTGTTTTAGAACCAGTGAATGAACCAAGTTATGCTGTTAGTCCATTAGTAATTGTTAGGGAAAATGATAAAATTAGAGTTTGTGTTGATCCGTCTAAACTAAATAAGTTTGTTAAAAGACGACATTTCCCATTAAAAACAGTAGAAGAAATAGCTAGTAAAATAAAAGGCGCAAAACAGTTTGCACTCTTAGATTGCAAACGTGGGTTTTGACGATTAAAAGTAACTGATAGAACGTCCAAGTATTTAACTGTAAATACACCTTAGGGTCGTTATTCTTATAAAAGAATACCTTTCGGTTTGGTTTCAGCTCCAGAAATTTATCAACAGCAAATGTCAGAGCTTTTAAAGGACTTTGATAATGTAGAGTGTTCCATGGATGATATTCTAATCTTTGCAAATTCTAAAGCAGAATTAAATGAAGTTGTTGATAAAGTAATGAAAAAGTTGTTTTTGGCAGGGTTAAAACTAAATAAAGAAAAGTGTGTTTTGTCCGCTGAAAAAGTAAAATTTTTAGGTCACATTTTGGATGAAAATGGAGTATCACCAGATCCTGAAAAGGTAAGTGCAATTGACAAGTTGAAGGCACCCTGTAATATAACTGAGCTTCGTAGGTTTTTGGGTTTAGCAAACTATCTAGGTAAATTTATTCAAAATTTTTAAAATGTTAGTGAGCCTTTAAGAAAATTGTTAGAAAAAGAAATTGAATGGGAATGGTCAGAATCACAGGAAAATTCTTTTAAAAAGATCAAAGAACTGGTGTCTACTGCACCAGTATTGGGTTATTATGATGTAAATAAACCTGTAACAGTTACTGTAGATGGAAGCTCAACAGCATTAGGTGCAGTACTAACTCAAAATTCTAAACCAATTGCATATGCAACCAGATCTTTGTCCAAATGTGAGAAAAATTATCCTCAAATTGAGAAAGAAGCATCGGCTATGCGATTCGGGTGTAATAAATTTCACCAGTATATTTATGGTCAAGAATTAATTTTGGAAACAGATCACAAACCTTTAGAGTCCATCGGTAAAAAATCTATTATTCAAGCTCCACCTCGACTGCAACGCATCTTTTATGACATACTGCAGTATAATCCTAAAATTGTCTATAAAAAAGGAACCACAATTCCTATTGCGGATGCATTGAGTCGAGATTGTGACAATTCTGAATATGATTCTGAAGAAGATACTTGTGTTGTTCATGTAGTTTTACCTATGTCTGAGAATGCTTTAAATGATTTTAAGCAAAACACAATAAATGATCAAGAACTAGTGACACTGAAAAATGTAATTCAAGATGGATGGCCAGAAGAACGAGCAGATGTGCCACAAGACATACAAAAGTACTGGACCTTTAGAGATGAACTTTCAATCCATGATGACCTGCTCTTTAAGGGAGAGCGAGTGATTGTTCCAGATTCAATGAAGAAGAGATTACTTGACTTGTTGCATCAGGGACACCTGGGTATTCAGAGTTCTTTGAGAAGAGCACGAGATTCATTTTACTGGTATGGAATGACAGCAGCCATTGAGGATACTGTAAAAAAGTGTAGAGTCTGTCAAGAAACACAGCCAAACAAGCCAAAAGAAACCGTGCTAATGAAGCCCATCCCTGACTATCCATTTCAGCGAGTAGCATCAGACCTTTTTGGATGGATGGATGTTTGGGTTTTATGGCGCAAGGGCATCCAAGGCCATGCTGCGCCAAACACTAGGTTTTACTTTTAAAACAGGTTAAAAAAAACATAAAACACAATACATTTAAAAACAATTAGACATCCAAAATCAAATACGAGGTTTTTTAAATAAATAAGTTTCAAATGATTATTAAAAGCAGCACATAACATTTAAGAACAGTGACACATTTAAATCAAAGAATAAAAGCCAATATCAGCCAAAAAAGAAAACGAGGCATGATAAGGGGAATGAGTTAAAATCTGATGGATAGATGGGTTCAAAATGTTGAAATGTTCAAGTCTGCTCAGTGTAAAAGCCGGACAGTCTACTAAGATGTGGTGAACACTTAGCGGGACAGCACACATAACACACATGGGCTGATCTTCTGCCAGCAGAAGATGCACATGTGTGAGTCTTGTGTGCCTAATCAGGAGGCGTGCCAGCACTACCTCCTGCCTTCTGCTCGGTGATGGAAAAAATGACCAGGTTATGGATGGAGATATGCTATGAAATTTGTTTTCAGTTAAGAGGTCCCATTCGTTTTGCCAAATAATGTCAATTGAATGTGCACAAGCCAGCTTGGCATCAGGCAGGTTGAGGGGGGCGCCACTGCCTTGACTAGCGGTCTTTGCAGCGCGATCCGCCTCCTCATTGCCCGGGATACCAACATGGCTTGGCACCCAGCAGAAACTAATTTGAAATCTATTGTGTTTGAGTTTAGAAAGGAGCTTTACAACTATTGAGATTAATGGGTGGGATTTATAAGAAAAATTGCAGAGGGCATCTAGGACACTTTTTGAATCGGAGTAGGTAATCCATGATTTGAAGTTTTGATCTGCAATATGGTGGAGGGCAAGATAAATAGAATAAATTTCTGAGGTAAAAACCGAGCATAAAGGATTAAATGTTTCTGCTATTGTGATATTACTGAAGACTGCCGCTGAGCCAACATGTGCATGAGACTTGGAACCATCAGTGAATACTGGTTTGAGAGAAAAATTAAAAAAGCGATGCTCATTAAAAATCTTTACAAAGGCAGAGTCAGGCATTGATGACTTTTTAAAATGAATGATATTATGAATATGTACAGGTGATTCTTCCCAAGGTGAAAAGTTGTCGTTATAATAAAAAACTCTAAAATCATCAAGATCAAGATTTTTCAGGAGCTCTTTGATTCGTATAGAAAAGGTTGGTATAAAGGACTTTTTATTAGTAAAGAACTGTTGGCATTTTGGATTTAGAATTTGGGGATGTAAAGGGTGACTATGGTTACTTTTGATATTGAAGTAGGCAGCTAATGATAGTTTTTCCCGACGATGCTGTAGAGATGGCTCCTGGCACAGAACGTATAGGCTTTGTACAGGAGATGTACGAAAAGCCCCAGAAGCCAATCTCAGACCCTGGTGGTGAATGGTGTCTAAATACTTGAGGGCCGATTTTCTGGCGGAACCATAGGCAGCAACACCGTAATCAAGCTTCGATCGTATTAAAGCACGGTATATCCTCAGCATAGATGTTGTATCAGCACCATATGTTGTGTTGCATAAAACTTTCAATATGTTCAACGACTTATTGCATTTCTGCCGTAGATGTTGAATGTGTGGCAAGAAGGTGAGCTTCCTGTCAAAAAAGATGCCCAGAAATTTTGCCTCCGACCTAACAGGCAGAGCCACACCATTTAAAGTAATTTCTGGGTCAGGGTGCAGCCCACGCTTCCGGCAGAAATGCATACAGATTGTTTTCTGGTTAGATATAACAAAACCATTATGATTCGTCCAATCCGTGATCTTGCGGATTGCAATCTGCAGCTGTCTCTCAACTGTACTCATGTTAGTCGAAGCACAGAAGATCTGAAAGTCGTCCACAAACAAAGTGCCATTGACAGCTGGTGGTAGCTGCTCGACTATTCCATTGATTTTCAAAATAAACAGCACCACGCTGAGGACGCTGCCTTGAGGGACACCTTCTCGTTGGTAAAAGTCTCGTGACAGAGTGGATCCGACACGAACTTGGAAAACACGGGTCTTAAGGAAGTTCTGAATAAAGACTGGTAAATTGCCACGAAAACCAAAATGGTATAGGTCTTTCAGAATTCCGTACCTCCATGTTCGATCATAAGCCTTCTCCATGTCAAAAAATATGGAGACGAGATGCTGATTGCGAACAAAGGCTTCACGAATGGAGGTTTCCAGAAGCAAGATATTATCTGCAGTGCTTCTATGGTGTCGGAAACCACTCTGAAACGGGGAGAAGGCTCCTTTTTCTTCTAAGCAATAGACAAGGCGGGCATTGACCATCCGTTCCATCAGTTTGCACAGGCAACTGGTCAGGGCAATAGGACGGTAGTTACCAGCATCTTGAGGGTCTTTTCCTGGCTTAGCAATAGGGATAACAATTGCTCTTTGCCAGGAAGTCGGGAATCAGACCTTTTTGAATTCAACAAAAACTCTTACATAGTTATTGCAGACAGCTATTCTGGATTTTATGATTTTCAGAAACTGCAACACCCTACTACAAGAGACTGCATTGAAGTTTTGAAGAGATGGTTTTCAGTACATGGGGTTCCAGAGGTATTGGAATCAGATAATGGTTCACAATACACATCAAAAATGTTCACTGAGTTCCTGGATAGCTGGGGAATACAAAAGCAAAGGTCAAGTCCCTATCATCCACAATCCAACGGACTGGCAGAAAGGGCAGTAGAAGCGTCTAAAATTTTACTTAAACAATGCCAAAAAGATAACTCTGACATAGCCCTGGCTTTACTGAATGTTCGAAATACTCCACGAGAAGCAGGCCTCATGTCCATTAACCAACGCCTGATGAGCAGAACAACGAGATCATTGCTGCCATCTACGACAAGTTCTCTCAAGCCAAGAGTTGTAGAAGGTGCAACTGAATCACTGAGTCTCCTAAGAGAGAAGAAAACTGCAGCTGCCAATCGACACATAATCTCCCAGCGATCGCCACCATCAAGGAATCCTGGAGAAGATGTCAGAGTACAGGCTGGACCTAGAAAATGGGTCGGAGGAAAAATAGAAGAAATGGTGAATCCAAGATCTGCCATTATCAAGGTTGGTGACAAAACCATTCGACGGAATACCATTCACGTTCATCCAACCTCTGCGGAGTTGCCTCCACCTTTCAAGAGCTCGATCAACTTTCAATCCAACATTTCCTGTCCAGCAACACCAACTCAAAGAGAAGTTGTGCATTCACTTCCCCCTTCGACATTGCAAATGATCAAATCACCAGTAGTTCGCACAAGATCAGGAAGAATTGTCAAGCCTATCAAAAGACTGAATTTATAAACTTTGATTTCTTGTTTCAAAATTTAATTGCTAGATTACATGTTACCCACGTAATTGTTTAATTATTTTCTTAAATTTGATTCTTGATTGTTTTAAAGATTTTTGGGGAGATGTAGCGTTAATGTTTAACTGTAACTGATGCATAATTGTATTAACTGTATTTGTAACCCGTAAACCGCTCCGGCACTCGAATAAAAGATGTTTACCAGCTAACATCGTGTATTGTCCTCTCCAATCTTCATAATATAAATAAGCGCGGTATTAAACGGTCCTTGTTTGGTCCGGTTTGGCTTTGGTTGATAGGTCCTTGTTTGCTAGCCGTTTTATGATAGCTGATGCGGCCTCCTTTAAAATGGTGCTTATCCAGGAGTGGCTCACTCTAAACAGGAAAGCTAGGGATCGAAGAGATTCTCCTGATGCCAGATGTCCATACTAAATATTAAAAAATTATTAACACTGGTGATATCTATATGTGTATCATTACGCGAAAACATGGTTTCTCAAAGCAAAACTAGTTCCAAATGGATCAGGGTTGGCATGGTTTAAACCGAATGGTTTTTCCAAAAACCAAATTGGTTTTTATTTCAGACTTTTTTAAAAGCACTTTTGAATTTAAAATTGAAAAAAGTTAATTAGTTTTATTTGTAACTTCCACTTTGACAAAACAACTCAACTCCACAATATCAGCAGTCATAATCAATCCCATGCTTTTGCTTCATGTTTTACACTAGCTTCTAAAACCCACGGGTCAGGACATAGAGTAAATAATAGCTTCGCTAAGGAGAGGTTTCACCAACCGGTTTTGTAGGCGATCGAAGCGCCATCACGGAAAACGTGATCGGAATGTGGGACCCGACTCAACCCCCTCTTCCCGCTCTACCCTCGCTCCGTGACATCACCCATGACACTTGTCAAACTGGTCCAAGTCAAGTGTCGCGGGTCGGAGCCGATTGATAACAATTGGAACTCGTTTATGTGACTTTTTTCTCATCTTTCTCTTTGTGAACTTGGAAGACATTTGTTGCAGCTCTTTTTTCGAGGATCACATAGAAAATCATGTTTTAAACTCAATATGAAATTAAGCAGATTAATAAGTTTTGTATGCCATAAAAGGGAAAAGCGCCTTTACAAGTTGCCTAAAGACAATGAAAGGTAAGTTTTATTTTTTATTGTTTCTTTTTAATTCTTAAAGAAAGTTCTTGGAACTTGTAAAAAGCATGCACACACGAAAGAAACGTGCTTCTTATTACATAAGGAAATAAATTATCTCATTAGAAAGTTATTAAAGTAAGTTAAGTGAATGGGATATTAATGGTATTATACTTTTTACTGTAGCTATTAACTAATAAAAGAATTTTTTAGCCGTTGATCTCAAAAAATGCATAGCAAACGAACCTATTCGCGAATGATTTAGTTTAAATAATTAAATGTCTATTTTGTTAAATTATCAAGAAATGATTGATTATTATTTAATTAGGAAAGCACTCAAAAGCCCCTGTTACACGTGATCTAGAACCGAAGGTTCACCGTCATAGACCGCGTATACACGTATACGTCTGACACCCCAGAACCTGTGAAGACCGTGGAATGGAGGTCTTTTTGGTGGATATGACAGTCCAGGACCGTCGTATCCATTCGGAGTCGGTAAACTTCAAAGGAAACCTATACTACGCGGTCTTTTCGTGGCAGAAACACATTTTTTTCGGTTTCAGAAACAGTTAAGGGTTGTTGGTTGGGGTAATTTCAAGACAGTGAAACTTTTTTTAAGTTAATAGACGGCCTTTTTCTGTGTCAATTGCATTAAAAAAGTTTAAATAATCTCAGATATTAACGATAAATGCTTTTGTAAATACTAGCATAGAAAATTAATTTATTTTATAGATACTCCCCCCTCCATAAATAAAAACCCTCAAAGAACCCTCATATAGTTCCAAATATATGGGCATTAAAAGATAATTTCAATGACCATGCAATCAGGTGACAAAAAAAATACAGAAGCAAACCTATCCGCAGGCGACTGGACATATACGAATTCCAAACGGTTGTGCCGAATTCCAAACGTCCAAACGCAAAACCACTTCCGGAGAAACTACCACCCAGTCTGACCCCCTATTGACACTGTTTTTTGTTGTTGTTTATTCTGAGAATCGCCACTCAAGCCTGAAAGTATCGTATTCTTAGTGGGGTTAATTTCAATTTTTCGACTCCCAAAAAAGTTTCAGTTAAAGGGTCATTATAATTTTAAAAAAAAGTCCAAAGTTATACAATGCCCACTCTGTTAATGAAAATATTTTTTAAAAATATTGTTGGCAATTTTGAGTTTGAATTTTTTATGGATAGCTTTGAAATTATTAGTCAATTTTCGAAAATTAACCATTTTACATGATATTTAGAACTAATTGTTATTGGAGAAATATTAAAATTATTGAATATAATTGCTTCAATTTCTGAAAAAAAAAATTGAATTAATAACAGATTTTTATTGACCGTTCCGGGAAAAATACTAAAAAACACTGACATATACAATGAAATTTTGAAAATGTATTATAAAAGACAAATTTTGATGTAAATAACAAATAGAATACATGGAAATGTTCTGCTCATCTACTCCAAAAAACCCTACAAAAAGGCTTAAAAAACCTACGATTAACCCGTACGTCTGACACCCCCAAACCTCTTAATGCAGGTTCTCTCCGAATTTCAGATTTCTCTTGTTTACTTAAGGAGACCGGGAACCGTCGGTTCTACATCACGTGCAACAGGGGCTAAACACACTTACAAAAAACTTTGATAAATATTTTTAATTACTCAATTATCAAAAAGTATTAATCACTATTTTATTAATGAAAGAATTTACCACGCGAGAAGATCGGGTTCGTGATTTTTTATATTTTTTAAAAAATAATCAAATTAATCGGATTTTTTTTTATTTAAATCGGATTTTTTTTATTTAAATCATTTTACTCAAATGTTTAATTTTTAAATGAATTTTAAATACATAGTATCAGACATTTGTTTTACGGAAATTACTTAACACATGTAAGGTTAATTATATATATAATACCATTCTATAAAAATTAAAAATGTATACTAATACTAAAAATTCGAAATTTCCAATTGCAGGTTTATTGAAAATATATATATATATCTTCCAAATCAGATGCCCAAATGCACAAAATATGTCACTTACAAAACATTACTACAATAATACTTGATTAATTAAATTAATAGTAAATACTTGATTGACAAAAAACTATTAAAAAGAATACTTGATAAATTGATAGGTGAACAGAATTCAGTTCCTTGGGGGAAATTTTTTCTATGGAATTATTTATTGCAAGCAAATGTTAAACTCCCTCCCCAACCCATTCTGCAAATTTTGGAAGCAATTTTAAGTTTAAAGAACTTTGGAAATGGAATTCACATGCAATAATGACAAGTTTAAATGCTAGTTTTTAAATACTATGGCAATAGTTGGTTGCATATTTCGTTTTATAAGTGGTATTCTGGCATTGTCATGTTAAAAATTGAATGCATTTATAAATTCATAAGCTTTTTCTATCATAATGTCATTATTAAAATACTAATTTTAAAAATTTGTTTGAATTAAATTTTTAAAAAGTTAATTGATTTAAATCGTGATTTTTGTAAAACAAATCCATTGATTTTAATCACGACTTAAATCATGATTTAAATCAATGAAACCTGTCGAGAAGTAATGACAACAGACGCTGATGATTAATTGCTTAATTATACCTATTTATTTTTTATTAACTTATTATTAGAATTTCTACATTAAAACTAGATTATAAAATGGAATTGTAAACATAATTGAGTTAATGTAGTAAAGAGTGATAAACCTTTAACCAATTAAACAACTATTAATTACTATTAAATTAGTAACATAATTTATAATTTAGCAAATAATGGCAATTTACATTAATTATACTCGTTCTTTCCTTTTACTTAGAAAGTAATTTATTATTACCATTTACATATTAAATAAGGTTATAAGGTGGAATTATGAAACACGATTAGTTAAGATAATAGTACTAAATATTATTCCAATTAAACAATTTTCAATGGTATGAATCAATCATTATTAAATTAGCAATATAATTTCATCACTTAATAGTAAATAATGACAATAGCCAATAGTGTTTATTATTAACATTTAAATAGCGGACAAGGTTTTTAAATAATTTCATTTATGGCCAATGGACATGTTTTTAGCTAACAAGTAATATTGTACTTCTTTTTAATAGGATGAAAAAATGGCTCCAACTTTTGAGCCAAGAAGGGTTACTGACAGAGTTTGGGTTCCCGTATGTAAACAATAATGCAAGGTTGTGTGGCGAACATTTTGGTGATTGGGCATTCGCCAACTCTAACAAGACGTCTCTCATCAAGGATGCCTACCCAATGTTAATGTGCCCACTAGCATCCCCCAGTGAGACGATGTCAACACTTCCAGAGACCCAAGCCCCTGATAGCACCCTTAACCAGTCCCTGTATGCAGACCCTGGGCCTCCTGCATATTCGTCGACCCCAAAACAAAATAAATCAGTAAAACGCATTCCGGAGTCCATTCAAGTCGACCCTCTGCCCTCTTATTCTGCTCCACCTAAAAGATCTCGGGAATCGCAAATCATATTAAATCAGCGGTCAACAATCTCTCGATTGAGGAAAAAGCTTGTTCAATAAAAGCAATCCTTATTACTGCAATTGAGAGAGAAATTGACTGAAGATGAGTATGACTTTGTGTATTCTCAGATCCGACAGGCAGGGCGGAATGAGAAGGGTAGACGGTGGACAAACAAAGAGAAGGCGTTTGCTCTTAATATATATCTCCACAGTCCTGCAGCATACAGAATATTGAGACGCCGTCTTCATTTCCCCCACAAATCTACATTCAGAAGGTAGTTTTTCAAAGATAAATTATTAAACTTTTTTTATATGTTTCCCATAGATTTTCTATAAGGGTAGATGCCCAGTAGATTTTAAGGTATGGCAATTTACCCTTCCCTGGGTTTCTGGGAATTCATTGACCAAGATAAATACACCCTATTTAGCATTTTAAATAATTTTAAAATGGAAAAATTGTTTTGGGAAAATTTATAAATGGAGGAGGGTATTATGAAATACTATTTATATTTTTTAAGAAAATCTTTTGGTTTAAAATAAAAATTCGCAAAATTATTTTCAGTACATACTAAAGGTTACAAGTTGTGGGAAATGTGGGATTGTTTACGCAAGTATTGAAAATTTAATTATATTTCACAGAGCATAATTAATTTTAACTAATATTTGAAAATGTATGCTTAATTAGTTTTGGTTTTAAGTCTATTTTTATTGCAGGTTTACCCTTAATGTTGTAAAGGGTGCAGGTTTTTGCCCTAACCTAATAAAATGCTTGAAAACCATCACCAAAAAAAAATGAAAGACGAGCGAGACCGCCTCTGTATCAATGATAATTTGTTTCTATTAACACTCAAAACAAAATTGTTGCTGATTTATGATGCCAACGAATTGCGTGTTTAAATAATCCAAAAAAAGAAAATTGCAAAATTTAGCCAAATTTCTTGTTTGTAAAATATGCGGCTACCTTAAATGTCTTGCAATTCTATTATTAGAGCTGTTGAAAATGGGTGAAATTTAAAAGAAATCATTATCCTAACACTTTCCTTTTTATATTTTAAGGTTCTTAGTCATTCCGTTGCTTCAGCTTTATCGCTCTTGTCAAGTGGCCTGCTGACCAAAGGATTCGGTGCTGAAGCCTACTTCACCGCAGAGTTTGTGGGAACCATGAACTTTCTGTTCGACAGCTTAAATTCGAAGGTCCCCTACTCGAACAAACCCCACCATGGAGCTGCCAGAACCAACAGTGGCCACTTACAGTTGTGGCAGTCCATGGTGTCATGGATTGAAACCTGGGAGTTTCGGGACGTTCGAGGGAAAAAAATATTGCCATCGAGCAAGAAGGGGTGGATAATGACACTTCGTGCAATGGAAGGCATCTGGAAATCTCTTGAAGGTTACCAGATGAAATACTTCCTGCTTAATCGATTCAACCAGGATTGCTTGGAAAACACCTATAGTGCCGTAAGGGGCCGGGGTGGTTTCCAGGACACTCCTGATTGTTATCAATTCTGCAGTGCCATGCACTGAGTTGTTATCCACAACTTCTTAAAAAAAAGCTCCCTCTCCAACTGTTCAGAGGACGGGGATACGCCCCTGTTGGACTTTAACCAGTTTAATCAATCTGATGTTAAAAATATGCTAGAGGGGTCTGATGATGAGCATCTAACTGAAAACCAAATTGATATGATGTTTGAAGATGATTCTTCTTATTATCGATGAAAGTGTCCCGGATAGTCCGGCTATAAGGGAAAACGTTTCTTAGTTAAGCACAATTGTGACAGATATGGTTTGCTGATGAAATTTCTTCACTTTGAAGACAGTTCGGCTTTCGATGCAAACGTACACCCACAGCCAAAATTGCGCAAAATTTATGATGTGCAACGGAGGTTAGTGGATAAATATCAAAGTGTGTACATCCCAGAAATGAACATTTCTGTCGATGAATCCCTCATGGCCTACAGAGGCTTATTAGGATGGAGACAGTACCTCCCGAAGAAAAAAGCCAAATTTGGGATTAAGTTTTATCAGCTGTGCGAGGCCAGCAGTGGCTATATATGGAACTCCATGATCTACACCGGTAAAGATACTGTGTACAAAGATGAATATTCACAGTATGGCAAAACGACCAAAACTGTGATGACTCTAGGGCACGATTTGCTAGGTCAGGGTTATTGCCTGACCACTGACAATTATTATTCCTCCCCTGAGTTGGCATAATTATTAATTGCTGCTAAAACGGACACCTATGGCACCATGAGGTCAAATCGGAAAAATCTTCCGAAACAGTTAAAAGATCATCGCTTGAAAAAGGGGGAGATGATTGCATTTCAACGGGGGAAAGTATGTGTCCTCAAATGGAAGGACAAAAAAGACGTTTGTATGATAAGTACTATTCATAACGCTGCCATAGTAAATACTACATCAAAAAGGACAAAATCTTCAAAGATGAAGCCTGTGGTAGTCGCAGATTACAACTACAGCATGGGGGGAATCGACAAAGCTGATCAGTGCCTGGCTTATTACTCCGTCATGCGGAACCAACAAAGAAAGTATTACAAAAAAATCTTTCGCCATTTAGTCAACCAAAGTGTATGGAACAGTTTTGTGTTATATAAAAAAATGGGAGGCTCCAGAAAACACATGGAGTTTAGGATGAGTTTAGTGGAAAGACTCATAGAATATAGCAGTCAAAGTTGTCAATTCAACTCTTTAGCTGCGAGAGGGTCTGTTGCAAACGCCACACAAAACGTTATTCGTTTGAGTGGCCGACATTTTCCGTCGCACGTTACAGACAACAATGTTGACAGAAAGACCAAACCAGTCAGAAAATGTGCTGTGTGTGCAATGAAGAGTAAAGCGAATGGAAAGAGAGTAAGGCGGGAAACACGTTTCGAGTGTGCAGAATGCAACGTTGGATTGTGTATCATACCGTGTTTCAAACTTTATCATACAGTTGCCGAACTTTAAAGAATATCATATACTGTATAAGAATATTCATTTTCAGTATGAGTTGAATTTTAAACATGTTTTGATTTTCATTTAACTTATTTTATAAGAATTCTTTTTGACTAATATTTTGTAATGGCACTATTTCGTCTACTATTGTTCTTAAATATATTTATTAATATACAAATCCAAATATCCTAACATATCCTAAACATATTAAAATGTGTTCTAAAAATATACTGACACACATAAAAAAAAACTATATACGCCTATAAGAATGACAAGTATATCAGATTTTTGTGTCTAAAAATGCAGTGTACTCAGTTTTTATGATTGAGAAATTAAAAGTGCATAAACAGTTTTTAATATTTAAAGAGATTGAAGTGTGTATTCTTTTTTACTTATGGAAAAGTGTTAATTTTTATTTCTCGAAAGTGAAATTAAATATATTTAAAAACTATATTAGCAATATTAATTCTTTAGAAGCGTATATTTAACTAATTGTTAAACTAACTCTTGATTTGAAAACTTCCTTGCTAATCCGGATAACACGCTTCACATATTTACTGTTAGCTGACTGCAAAACGGTTAGTCTTTTTTTACAATTTACACGTGTGCTTTAACTATATGCTTTTGAATTTCAACAAGAGAAAATTTTACTAACCGTTTTGTAGTCAGCGAACAGTAAATACGTGAAGCGTGTTATCGAGATTTGCAGGGATATTTATTATTAACTTATTGTTTTGGGATTGGCTTAAATTCCACGGAACCACTTTTTTATTGCCACTTCCAAAGTGCAGCTTTCATCAAAAGTAATATATGTCCACGTTATTAAAATAAATTTAATTTTCTTAAGTGCTCTATTTCGTTTGTCAAAAAACGAGGTTTTATTAAAGCACACACAATAAATCAAATTTTAGATATTTGAAATTATAATCAAAGTCAGTAATTTTAGCTTGCTTACTCTTCTTTGTAACAGATCTGCATGATTGTTTGATAAACAAATCGCATAGACAAAATTTTGATAAGAGCGTAACATAGTTTTATATTCAAAACTCTATAGTTTTCTTGACATTAAACGTTACATACAGTAATGTGATGACATTGCTTTATGTAACATTAAATGAAGCAGTGTCCCATCTTACATTACATTACTTGTCATATTATAAATTTTAATTCCTTTTAAATTATTTTTTTATTATTAAAGATACAGAAATAATGCTTTAAACAGATTTCGTAAATTTACTATTAATCTTCAATTGTTCCTGAATAAAAGAAATACCAAAAATTAATCATTTTTAAAAAGCCTGATACAAAATATTAATTTTTAGACTTAAATGTTATATTAGAAGAAGAAAATAATCTTTAAATTTTTAAATAAAATATTTAAATATAAATAAAATCTCTATATATTTTAAAAAACTTCCCCAAAAATTATATGATCTGCAAAAACAGACTATTATTAATTTTTTTAGAAAAAGACTTATCGGCAAAAAGAAAGTTTTCCAGAATATTCATCTAAAAACAATTCTATATCTACTAAACATCTGTTTCACAGTTTAAGGGGTCATAAGAGTCTTAAAAATTTGCAAAGAAGGTACTACAAAGTATAGTTTGATCTTTCATGTAATTTTTTAACTACTCAATATATAGGTATAATTTTTTTTATATGTAATTCTACAAGATTTATTTATTATAAAACAAGTTTTAAAATCTATGAAACTTTAACCAAAACTAAAATAAATGATACTAAACATGAAGCTATTTGAACACATTGGGATAAGGCTTGCGCGGCAAATTTTGAGGTCAAAATTGAAAAAATGACCAAGAAAATGACTTTATATTGTACAAATATGTACAAACTAGGACTTATACCTAAATTCTCAGCTCAATTTTTAATTAGAAATTATTTTTTTAAAAATTTAAAATCAAAATTTAAAAATTTTTATTAATTTTTTTAGAAAAATGTTCTTAAAATAATTTCTAATTAAAATTGAGCTGAGAATTTAGGTATAAGTCTTTGTTTGTACATATTTGTACAATATAAAGTCATTTTCTTGCTCATTTTTTCAATTTTGACCTCACAATTTGCCGCGCAAGCCTAATCACAATGTGTTCAAATAGCTTCATGTTTAATATCATTTATTTTAGTTTTGGCTAAAGTTTCATAAATTTTAAAACTTGTTTTATAATAAATAAATCCTGTAGAATTACATATAAAAAATTATACTTATACATTGAGTAGTTCAAAAATGACATGAAAGATCAAACTATGTTATGTAGTACCTTCTTTGCACATTTTTAAGACTCCTATGACCCCTTAAGATTAGCTTTAAACCCTAAATCTCAATATTTTAGTAGTTTAATAAACAAAGTCACATTTCTCCGATACTCCAATAAACTAATGCAGAACCATATTTTTACGAAAGATAGCTTTTGTTATAGCATATCCTTGAAACAATAAGATGTAAGTGAATGTGAGTGCGATGAAATGTATTTTTACTTTACTCTAAATGAGCATAACTGCTTGACAGATACCAGCGACTGAAAAGGTTTTATTCGCAGCTTTAGAAAGTTACAAAAAGCAAAACACAATTGATCTAATTTATCTAAAAATAGCCTATTTCTCTTATCTTCTATATGGCAATAAGTATTGCCTCTTTCATATGTAGCATATGCTTTGAAAATTTTAAAGCTTTCAGGCTGCCAATTTCAGGAATGCATTTCAATTTCTGCATGGAACTGTAACTCAACCAATTACACCTCGTAATTTTTGACCCCTGGTCCAGTGACAATGTTCAAACCTGAGTTTTAGGTAACGCAACCATTTATTAGCAACCTCATATAGATTAGAGAAGCCTATATTGGCATCCTAAACAAATCGAACATTTTAATACTAAATTAATGCGCATAAATGCATTAAATTTATTGAAAAGTTGTTTCATCAAGTCTAGAACGTTTTTTGAATAATCATACCAAACTTTACTTAATATATTTAAACACTGCTCGAAAATATTAATAAATATTTTGTATCAGTATTAATTGCAAGTAATTTTAAAGTTTATTGCTAACCTAAATTAGGTTTCATTAATTTGAGCTTTTGGGTACTTGAACTAAAGTAAGACAAAACAAAATAACAGTTTTATACAAAACTTTCGGACGTTTCTGCTAATTTATTTGTATAGAAAACACGATCCGTTTACGAACACACATTCTACATAGAATTCAAAAGGAAAGCCCTCAGTTCAAAACAGGTGTCCAGTTTTCAGTGGCAAGATAATAATACACGACGTCACCCCCCCCCCACTGGGAGATAAGAAGTCTATCGTCCACTCTGCTCCTCAGCTAATTCCTTTGCCACCGCTAGCGTGTTCAATCACCCGTGAAGTACTTAAAAGGGGGAAAGCACAGCACCGGACCACCGGGTATCCTTTTTGAAGAGGTCTACTTTGGAGATAGTCGAACCTTATTTAGAGGGCAGGTCTCGGAATATGTCGCCGCTTTCGATAACGTCCAGTAAAAAAAGCTTATCCGTCAGAGGGTTAATTAAATTACTCATTGATGTATTTTTTTATAGGTGAGATATTCTCAAAGCCTGTCTGATAAACCTGTTCAGCCTTGGGTGATAGCTATAGTGGATGGTGTCATCGAATCTGCCCATTGTACATGCATGGCTGGATTCGGGGAGTCATGTACCCATGTGGGAGCCCTTCTTTTTTTATATGCAGAACCTTACTCTGAACCGTGAAGAGTCATCAGTTACTTCTGTACCTGCATATTAGTCTCAACCCACCAGGAAGACAGTGGAGTACATATTTAGAAATTCAGAATATTGACTTTTCAACTCCCCACGCTAAAGTTGAATCTTGTTCAAAACCAGCTGCTAAACCTTTTCAAGATGTGCCTGAAATGAGTGATGCGGAATTTCATGCTATGCTGAGAACATTGCAAGATTCTGGGTGTGGTAGTGCGATATTGAATATTGTGCCACCGTTCAATTGCTCTTCCAATGTCACAGATAAATTGTCTTAAAAAAGTTTGTTTATCGACAGTTATTTAAGCAAGAACTGCAAGAAATTGCTAAAGTGTCCTTCTTTCAAGTTACAACAAATGAAGCGAAGGACACTGAGCTGAAAACACAAGCTCAAGCCAAGAGTAAATTGTGGTACAAATACCGAGCTGGCCGAATCGCAGCCTCGAATTTAAAGGCAACTTGTGTCACAAAGCTGGATCCATAACAACAATAAAACGAATTTGCTATCCTGAGAAATCTCTTTTTCACAGCAAGGCAACTTCTTGGGGATGCAATCACGAAAAGGATGCAAAGTCCCAGTATGCTGTGAATCAATCGAAGATGCATGGTAACTTTGAATTATCAAATGCCGGTCTCATTATCAACGAGAAATATCCATTTCTTGTGCCTCTCCAGATGGACTTGTTTCTTGTGCATGTTGCGGACTGGGATGCATTGAAGTGAAATGCCCCTATTGTCTACGGGACTCTGAGATAACAAAATCTTTGAAACATGCGTGTTTAGAAGTTAGAGAAGGGGAGCTAAAACTAAGTACAAAACATAAGTATTAATAATTTATTGTTTTTAAAAGTCATCAGACCGCTAGAATACCGTTTAAAACACTAAATATTGCATCTACAATAGTTGATATTGTTTGCATCTAAACAACGTGTATAGAAAAATAAGAAATCTTTGTACAACTTAGTTTAATAAAATATTTTTGTGTTATATAATTTTAATATTGGTTGTATTATTTATAGTAAACGAATTTTTTTTTATTCAGTAGAATTCTGTGTAAAAATTTAAATATATCATATACAAACAATAATGTTATTGTATGCATGCCAAAGATGTATAAGAATAAGGAAGTTTTTTACAACCTAATCAAATATTCTTATTTTAATGTTATAACAAAAATTCTTGTATTTCTTATGGTAAACAAAGATTAATTTATAGTACAAATTTCTAACTACTTTATTTTTTATTTCATCTTTTTTTTTTTTGCTATAGCATAACATTAAATATGCGCATTATTTGTAGTTTAAAAGTACTTAATTTGTGAATATTCTTTAAGCTTGAAAATGACATGGAAAACTACGTACGGTACAAACTGATGGGAGGAAGGATTTTTCTGAAGAAGGGAGTTCTTCCTCATCGCTTTGAGTGCCAGACTTCGAAGAAGGAAACTGTAGCTGCTTCTACTGAACGAGCAGCTAAGCGTAAAAATAAGGAAACAGTTCAAGAATTGCTGACCCAGGATGAACCAAACCAGGTCATCTCTCAACCTGTAGCTCAAACTGTCAAGGCTCCATCAAAACACGACGTTGCCACCCAAGTAAAATTGAGGCTTCCGTACCGCTCAATAGGTACCTGCGCCTCCATGTCTCCAACTGTGATTTCCTCTGCGGTGTTAGTCGATGCTTCAACAAACACGTCAGTTTCGCTACCGAGGATGGTTTCACGAAACATTGATGACGCAGACGATTCAACAAGTGATGAAGAAAATGGTGAGTGTGATTCCGAGTTCGAACCCATCGAGGAAGGTTCGGATTATGAGCCAGAGGAAGAAGATATTTTAGAAGAAAATGTACGTATGAGGAGTCTAATGGTAAAACGTTTGAGAAAAACTGAAATGTGCATAGGAATATTGCAACATGTTTCGTTTGTAGTAGAGTTTTTGTCCGCGAAAGCTAAATGTCCCAAACTGCATGTAATAATAACTTTAAAGAAAATAAGAATGAACAATTCCTTTTCTTATCTGGGTCTGGTGATTGGCCTTTCTGCTTCTAGCATTTCGAGGATATTCCGGAAAACTGTTCCGCTACTTGCCGCTGTTCTCCAGAACTTCATAATCTGGCCTGAAGAAAGTGGAATTCGACAGTGTTCGCCTCTTGCATTTAGGGCACGATATGCAAATACACAAAGTATTGATGACAGTTTCGAAACAAAAGTCGATAAGCCGTCTAACCCAATTAGACAAAGTCTGACTTGGTCAGAATATAAGAAAAACAATACCCTTAAGTACTTGTTCTCCTGCACACCAGACGGAACCGTGAATTTTGTTTCTCGAGGTTATGGAGGACGCACATCAGACGCTCTCTTGTTGGAAGATTCTTTTTACTTAAATCAGCTGATTCCTAACATGAATGTAATGGCGGATAGAGGGTTTAAAAACGTAGCACATTTTTACTTAAAAGAAAAAAACTGTGATTTAGTACGGCCTCCTAGTGTTTCGGTAATTGTACCTATGACCGCGATGCCACCTTGTGATTGGCAAAAAATCGAAGGGAGCGCGTAGTCGAATGCGATTTTGTGTCAATATAATAGCGTTTTAATTACATATTTTAAGAAATATTCTGAAACAATTTTAATGTATCAAAGGTATTGTTCATTCTCAATTCCTTCTGGGTGAATAATATTTTAATTTGCCTTTATTTTAACTAAAATTTGCACGAAGTTAGATTTTAATATTTTGCATCACTTTAAAATGTAATTCTGTTTTCCAAATTGAATAAATTTTATTTCATTATTTCAGACGACTTTTATGTGAGTTTTATGTAAAATTTTAACTTTCTTATTTATTTTTATTATTCTTACGAGTCTTACATGATAAAAATTCCTTTATTAGTAAATCAAAATATAAAACTGCTGCCGAGTCTATATTAACTACTATTTGTTTCCAAATAACTCCCATTTATTCTTTCCGTATTTTAATAGCATAAATAAGTTTTCATTACCTATTATCAAAAAAATATTTGTATCATAATAATTAACACTAATTAAACATTTAATGAAATTTTTTATCATTTATTGCTAAAAAGAAACTTGTGTGTAAAATATGAACACAATAATTTAACTGCCGTTAGATGTCTAGTAGTTGTTACTCGTCATAATAAACTGTTCAGCTAAAGGCCATTCTTTCTCTTCTTGTCAGCTTCCACCTAAATGCTTAAATTGCGGAGGTGACCACCCCGCCAACTTCAGGGGTTGCCCTAGGTGGAAAGAAGAGAAAGACATTCAGTACATTAAAGTAACCAAAAATGTATCATATCTAGAAGCTCGCAATCAAGTATCAATAACCCTGCCTAAACCTAACTTATCATACGCATCTGCTACGAAAGTTACAACAGCCTCAATAGCCATCCAGTGCAATACTTTTAGAAAAATACCTACAAGACGCTAAATCTATTAATACAATAACGACAACTTCTGTAACCAAAAGCATCACATCCTCCTCCAGCTCCCAAACTCATGATACAAAAGTAAAATCAGGAACACAGAAACCCCCAAGGTATAGTAAATCTCCGGTGACAGTCAAACGTTTAGAAAGGTCTCCTAAAAAACAAAACTAGAAGCAGATCCTTAAATGCAAAAATTCATAATAGCTCTGATTCCTTGATTCGCCGGAAATGGAAGTTGAGGCAGGACTCGAGGCACCACAACATCTGATTCCTCGAGAAAAATCGGTGACGAAACACCCGCCGATCAACTTCCCTAAATGACCCGAATAGTCTCTTGGAATTGTCGTGTTTTCCGACACAATAAAGACAGTATCAAGGCAATCATGGATAAATATGCACCTGATGTAGTCTGCCTGCAAGAAACATTTCTAAAAGCAGGCGATATCACAAAATCAACATCTTGTGAAATTTTAAAACTCAAAACAGTTTTACGACTTTGTATGGTGGTTCCTCGGTTTTGGAATAATAGCAAGAGGAAGTCATTTATGAGTTCCATTAACTTTGTAAGAATTTTGGAAAAATTTACTAGTTGTTGTGTAGTTTGACCATATGTCGGATTTTAATCCTGGGAAAGCAGATGTTAGATTTGGAATTTGTAAACACTTAGTTTCTCATTGCAGCTGCAGAGAGGGAAAACATTGACAGGGGTTTTGTAAAAATCAACAAATCTGGAAATTGGTATTCAAAATGGAAAATCCAATGAGGATTAGGGTACCGCCTAAAAATGGGAGGTACCCAAGACACCCGGATTTTGTAGGAGGGATTTGAACTTTTAAAACTCTAGGACAAGGGAAGTGGAGACAGAATTTGAGCCAGAGTTGAAATTACTCAAAACTTAGAGCTTTGGCCTTCTTCCCTCGAAGTGATGGAAATTTTAGAAATGATCGATCCCTAGGAGTTTTATAAGACTCCAATCGAAGTACGAGTGTAATCAAAACACATATTGTGGTGATGATTTACTCCAAGTGACTCTAGTGTGTGGAATTGCCAGTGGACTAGGATCCACACTCCAGTGCAACATTATCGTATGATCAATACTTTAGCTTCTCTGTTATCGTGTGATTATTCATTATCGTACTGTCGATCATTCATTATCGAGAGATTATTACTGTGGAAAGATGAAGGTTCCCATCGTCATTGCCGTATTCACAAGTAAGTCAACATTAATATTCTAATTTAAATGTGCCAAGTTTGGCGAAAGTTGTTACCAGATCTCTTAACTTCATTCATAATAATTATTAGAATATGCTGATTTAAATGAATTAACCAGATTTTAAATTAAGTAATAAAATTTAATAGTTAATTATGGATAGTTTAAGACTCCAGTTAATTATTGCCAAATATTTATTGGCACGATGCGAATATGAAAGCGTTAGAATTAAATTAAAGAGTTAAATGCAATTAAAGTCATGATTTTAAAACTTAAGATTAATCAAATGAGAAGGTCTTAAGGGGAAACTTAAGGGGTATTAAGGGGAAACGCACTTTCCCATATCATTAGAAACCCCCAGTTTTCCGCTGAAAATGATTATGAACAATTCAAAAACAAATTCCTTAACTATTTTGAGAAAAAACAAACAAAGCTTTCCCAACAGAACACTTTCTTAAATCTAAAGATCTTGCCTAGCGAAAGTATTAGAAACTTCGCGAGCAGAGTAGAAGCGGCAACTATATAGTTTTTTGGAAGTAATCTCTTAGCACAAGATAATGAAATGATAAAATTAATCGAACAGACAAAACTTACCCGCTTTTTGGAAGGGATGGGCCATGATGACAAACAACTCCTATTAGTAAAAGACCCCAAAACCCTAACAGACGCGATAGAATTTATGGAATTAATCAAAGATAATAAACAAGAAATTTCTAATCTTCAATAAACCGTATCAATGACCCTCAACAAGAAATGAGAAACTTATTAGAATTTCTAAATAAAAAACTACATGAAACAATTTCAGAACTAAACAACAAAATCCAAAATTTAACTTTCCATAATCACGACAGACAAAATAGAGCCCCATCTCAAAGCTGTCAGGCTTGTCAAATACGCAAACGAAACAATCACCAAGCTTCTGAATGCTTTTACTATGTAAGACAACAAAATAGTTATCACAATAATGGGAGACCTAATTACGAAAGGGGTAGAACGCATTATAGAAACACATTTAATAACAGGCAACCCCAACAACAACAAAGACAAGATACGTATCAAAAATTCGAGCAAAATCGACAAAACACCAACGGTTCATGCCCCGTGAAGCGAAGGCTCTTGAAGCGAATCCCTGTAAAGTATAATAAATCACTTTGGGGTAGGGTGGTTTGCCGGGTAGGGGGTTCAGGAAAATTGCCATATGAAAATGTGAGATATCCCTTAGCGACGTGTACAATGTAACACATACACATTCCCTCAATCGTAAGCCCTTTCGCTACTTGAAAGGCCTGTGTGTGAACTATTAATCCCAGACCTGTCAGTTTACAGCAAGGGAGGAATGAAAGGGGGTAGATTTTCCTTTATCCTGAGAGTCTCGGGTGGCCATGTTTGGTCACAAGTCATTTGATTACTGAATGCATAAATGAATTCGTTGATTTTTTGGCCACCCTGTAGAAATACGTCTAAATATTGTGTATTAATCCTGAGTTTTAAATAAGTATAAGTAGTTTTTGTTACAAATTTCTTTATTTGACAACTTTTGAAGATATGATTATCATAATGCATCCTTATAAAAAGCTAAAAAACACAAAACCTCAAAAATATAATTTTTTTTCAATTTTGTTTTCAAACTTAGATGCAAAGTTCTTTAATTTTATAATGTGCCTCCCAGGGCACATTTAAAAAAATTGAAACTGCATAATAATTAGCTCACTTTTAAATTTTCAGTTCGGGTTTTACATAAATTTTCAAGGCTTTTGTAAATATTTAAACTGGATCCCAAAGTATTTTTCTTACATTAACAAATATGAGTTTCATGAAAGTGTGGACGCAATTAGATCTGTTTTTTTTTTTTAAATTTTCAAGTTAAAAAATATTATTTTTTAATTATAAAGTATTTAAAGGTCAAAATTACCTTTGCACATTAACCTTTACTAATATTTCGCTTTATTGGCTCTATTAAAAAACTTCCACAGTTTGAAGAACATGTGTTCAAAGAAAAAAAAAGTTTTAAAAATTCTTTAAACAGTGGGTAGTAAGATTTTTAAGAGGTTTAAAAAAGTTGAATTTTTGCATCTTAGTGTTACCTCCTCTAACGGACACCTCTAAATAACGGACATTTTCTCAAGTCCCAGTCCCTTAACATAGGTTACTTAATGTAATCCCTTCTAAATAACGGACCTTCTAAATAGCGGACGCCTTTTTAAATTTTTTTTTATTTAATTCGGCTATCAATCCCAATACAACACATTTTTGCATCCAAATATTTTTGAACCCTCATTTCCTTATCGTCAAACTACGTATTGGTGACTGTTCTATGACCTTCTAGTAACCTTAGAATGACCACCATAGGTTTACAATGGTTTCTACACGCCCCATGTCAATTTCCCCCATTATTCTCGAAACCTTCTCTTTCCGAGAATTGAGAGGGAGTGAATGCAATCGCCTCGCGAAACTGTTTGACCGCTTGCCTGGAGTTGTGTCCGATTTCTAATTGCTTATAATCCTTAAAAGTCGAGTTGCTAACAAGCAACGAGAGCTGATTTAGATTAAGTAAACTAATGTGTTTAACCCTCTAATGCATAGTGTTACCGTTCGGTAACAAGTTACATAATCCACTTTATTCTATTAAAATAGACCTCCCTCTCTACAAATTTGTGTTTTTTTCATCTATTACATTCCATTTTGAAGTTTTAGTTAATAATAACCCTCATAATTGACAGTAGTAAAAGTGTATTCAAAATTAAAAAGTGAAGTTTCTAACTGCTGTGAATTTACGTGTTTGGCAGTATTCAAAGTAATAATATTAGTACTAAATACAAATAAATTGCTTTGAAAAAAATATTATAGTTCAAGAGGGTTATTTTAAACTATATTTAGTAGTTTTCTAATCATTCTTTTCAAAATTGGTAGTTTGTAGTTGATTTTTACATGTGTTACCGTTTGGTAACATCATCCATTAAGCACAACTTTTGTTTGCTAATGTGCGTGCACCTCTGTAACGGATTCACAAGAGTTCAGTGTTTAAAATGTTTGGTACCACTTGGTTTTAAGAGTAAAAATAACTGTTTTATGTCGTATCATTCTAAAATTTTAAAAAATTATGTTTAAAAATGATTTTTTGTATATTTTATTCATAAATACCTGCTATTTGTACTAAACCTGCTATTGCCTACTATTTGTACATTAATTTTGTTTCAAAAGTAACTACTATTCATAATTATTTTAACAACTAATTTTTCTTGTTTAGCAAAATCTAAATGTACTAAATATTAATATTCTTTTTTGTTTGTTATACACGCTTTCAAGAAAGATTTTATACCTAAAACTATGTGTCTGTGTGACTCCTGCAACCCCCCCCCCTTCTTACATAATACTAAAATTATCAATAAGCCTTATTTTTAAGTATAATTTATTGGAAATATAAAAAAAAGTTCATTAGCTTAAGTAAAAAAGGTAATAATTTGAATAAAAATAAATATTAGTACCCCGAACTTTAAGCTTGTGTTTGTAGCATAAAAAAAAATTGAAACAAAGTAGCTATTGCAACAAACGTTTAATTTCATCCATTGAAATTACAAGTCAAGCAATTTTCAATAATAGTATATTAACTTAAAAACATAGCAAATAAACACACAGGAAGAACACAGGGGAAAAACCCTTCAAAGCATAAGAATCTGCCTACGCCAGGCCTCTTTGGCGGCAATAACAAATCATTGCCTAACCTGGTGTAAGGAAACCTGTTTCTAACTTGGTTCTTCTCTCCCAACAACCCTAATTCAAGCGAGACACAAGTCCCATGTTTGTACCGAGAGAAAAAAAAAGAGAAACCGATGATAGAACTAAAATCGTCTGCTTTCCTGTTACTTAAATATTCACAGAAATTCTTATGAAAAAATAAGTAGGTTTGGAATAGTAAGCTTCACCTATAAACGCTACTCCACACGATTTATACTCCTTAAAAAGCAAAATCACCCAGCATTTTGCCATAATTGAACTTTTAAAAGAAAATTGACTATTTTCAATAAATTTCTCTCGAATTCAATTAATATTCTTTATCATTTGCTAAGTGCATTTGCAGTTCGAAGAATAGTAATGCAAAATTGCTAGCTCTGAAACTGGAAAACAAAGCTTACAAATATTTTTTTTTTATTTTCTATTTTAAAATGTCTTGATTTATTCTTAGTTTGAATTTCCCAGTATTTAGAATATTTTTGAAAGACAAATACAACAACATTCCAACTATCTATCAGTATATTACCTACAAATAACCTGTCATCGATGCATTTTTTAATTTCCTTTAAGATAACAAAAACTCACAAAATAAATTATCACAATGATAATTTGTTATTTTCAAGCATTGATACAGTTATACACACTGAAACGCAAATCAAAACTGACCAGCTCTTTATGCAAAAAAAAAAAAAAAGTGGAATGCTGCTTGCCGCTTTCCAGACAAATAATGAAAGATCAAAGAATCACATTTTGCTGGACGTTATTACATAATTCCGAACTGATTTAATGACGAAAATAAATTTTCTAATTTATATAGTTTCGCATGCGATTGCTGACGTGAAACAGCTTTTTTTTTTAAAAATATATAATGAATAAAAGGCAATGAGATTTAACTGTGTGGACTGTTGACACATAATGAAATAAACTAAACTCCTCGGCGCAACAGCCCGTGAATGGTCCAAGGCCTGCCTTGCCCATTTCAGATTTCGTGACCCATTAGGGCTCTGGGGTGCTAGGCATATATACCCGGTAAGTTGGCCAGCCCCAAGCGGAAACCCAGTGTTTAGTTCCCAAGCATGCTTGGGAACCATTTTATCGACCAACTCACAAGGGATCAAAGGATGGGTCAACCTCGCCTAATCCGGGATTCGATCCCCGGACCTGTGGCGTGGAAAAGCGAAGCTCTACCATTAAGCCACAGTGCCTCAAAGAAAAAGAAGTGAAAATATAGGTCGCTGATGTGATACCGTTGGTAACACAAAATAATTTTTAAAATCGGACGGAACGGATAATAGTGAGTTTTGATTTGAGACGGAAGTCCAGATAGACAAAAGAAATATCAACGTTGCCTTCCCTTTTTTCAGTTATTTCCAATTAAAAAAAATGTCCAAAAATCTAGTAGAGTACTCAAACTATTGCAATACTTCATTTAGAAGAATTTTAATTTGTAGTAAAATGAATAGTTTTTCTGTACCTAGGAGAATTTCATATTTCAGTTCTCAATATACATTGTCTTTTAGGAGGAGATAATTTTTCTGGAGCAATTTAGCTTTAGGTAGTTATTAGAGTGAAACATTTTTGGCTTTTCGCATAAGTAAGGAAACATATTTTAATAATGCATTATTTTAGCCTTAATTTCTCTAACTTTAGCTCATTAACGGCGTTTAGCAAGAAAATTTGCCTCGCTAAAATGAGCTTTCTGCCTAAGTTTATCAACCTAAACAAATTGTATAAGGCAAACAAAGGGAATCGTTCTGAATAATTACTGTAGAACAAATTGAGTTTAGCAAACTAAACAAAATGTATTAAACGAATGAAGACCATTGTCTTGAAATTTATATAGAATATATTTAGGGTTACACGAAACACGGATCTTAAAGTTTAGGGTCAAGTGGGGTAAGTGTGATAGGGTTTCTGCACTTTTCATTAAGAAAATTCGTTCTCTTCTTCAAGTAAATTCCAAATCCTGAAATTGGTAGTGAATTATTATAAGAAACATACATATGTAGAAAAAAAATTATATGTTTGAATTCCAATTTTAAGTGCACAAAATTTTCATTTCAAAATCCATCACACTTACCCCACATAGGAAGACCCATATTAAAAGAAGACAGTTGCACTTAAATTCAAAAGCTCAAAACTTTCTTTAAACAAAAAATAAGGTCAATGTTTCTTTTTAGTTTAATAATAAGTGGTCTAATGTTATATATTGCAAACTTTCAGATTTTTAGAATGATTTCCAAAGTTACAAGAGCTGTTTATCACACTTACCCCCAATCACACTTACCCCACTTGACCCTACATTTTTATACGGAAATGAAGGTGTTAAGTTCATTCACAAAGTCGCCCTTGATAGGTTAAACAGTAACTTAAATTTAAAAATAAGTAGCTTTTTTTTAATCTGATAAATACCAAAATACTAATGCATTTCAGTGACCAAAGATGGCCGTATTTTGGTATAACCTTTACAAATGAACATTCCAAAGCTTCCCCCCAGTGTAGTGTCCTCTTCCGACACGCCTACTTCAGTGCTGGGTTCCCTTTCTAAACAGGGCATAAAAACTGGTCACCTGTTGAGGGACCATGTAGTGAAAATCCTTCCTACAATTCACGTGTAATTCCTTTAGGAATAACAAAAGAGACACCAACATCATCGCATATACAACCCCTTTTCCACCCCATGGCTGTGCTATTGTTAAGTTCCGAACACCTGTGTTCGCGTAAAAGGGATGCGCTTCACGGGGAAGACACCACACCAACAGATTCCCCAACCGAAGAATGAATGAGACCCACGTAATACACAAACTCCACCTTTCGGGGTCATGACAGGTCATCCATTAGAAATCGAAACCCCTCTAACAATAGGGTTCGTTTCGGAAACGACGCGGGACATCGGAACTTTCGACACAATAGGGCTATTCGGGAAAACTAATAGGTGGGTTTGCCAGGAAAACACAAAACACAAGATCGGAGACTTGTGAACTCCAGAATATAAAATTATCCGATCAGCAATATGTTATAAATACGTAAACATTTGATTCCGGTGTTTTTTACTTGGCCGTAATTAAAGTAAAAATTGGCGGAGGTACACAATACATTTTGGTAGATGCAGGTGCGTGTTGTAGCATATTAGAATGCGAAGTTTTTGAAAAAATAAAAGGTGATCCTTTAATTAAACAAATTTCTTCAAAACCGGTTGTAAGTTCATTAACAGGGCAAAACTTAAACATAATTGGTACCTACACTATTCCAATAAGTATTGGAGATAAAAATATTAAACACAATTTATTAATAATTGATCAGAAATTAAGCACGAAATATGTTGTTAATGGAGAAGGATTGTTAATGGAGAAGAAACCAAACATAAAATTTATTGGTTGCCCTTGTCATTTAATACATCTTGCTGCTCAAAAAGCTTCTAAATCTCTAATAGTTGATGTTGAAGATGTGCTTGTAAAGATTTTTTACTAACTTGGAAAAGAGCAGCAAACGAAAAAGCAAACTCAAAAATTGCCAATCACTTTTTGAAGTGAAGTTCCACAAAATTCTAAAGCATGTGAGTACTCGGTGGTTGTCCTTGGAAACTGCCCTCAATACACTTATTGAACAATGGGATCCCTTAAAAATATTTTTTTCTGAAGATGAAGGTAAGAAGGAATATAAAGACTTTTCAAAATTGAAGGAATCCTTGAATTCAACCAAAGTAAAGCTTTATTGTGCATTTCTTCAGTCAGCCTTGCCAGTGTTTACGAAAGTTAATGTATCTCTCCAGAAGGAACAGCCCTGTGTGCGCACGTTGCACGATGAGTTATCAAACATGTATTATGAAATTTTAGTTCGCTTTGTGACATCGATGGCAATAAAAAAAGCTAAGTCTGTATTGACTTTGAAGTATCACAAAACTAAAAATCAAAAAGCTGATGACTCTCTTGTTATTGGATCACTTGCAAGAACTGTTCTAAAGGATCCTAGTTTGTCATCTGAGGAAAGAGCCGAGTTTTTCACTTCTGTGGGAAAATTTTTCATCACTGCCTGTGACTATATCATAAAAAAGTTTCCTCTACAGGATGAGTTTTTACAACATGCCACTGTTTGCAACGTTTTGAAAAGGGAGACAGCAAATTTTCAGTCTGTCCTGTACTTTTCTTCATTATTTAACAGTTGTGTGGACAATGATAGGTTTGAACTGGAATTTGCTTACCATCAAGCTGATAGCCTGCCCTCAGATATTTCAGAAAGTGATAGAGCCGATGTATCATGGCATAAAATTTCCCAGATCGAGCACAGTGATGGCAACTTAAAATATGTCGAATTGCCAAAAATAATGTTGTCGGTTTTTTTCTGTTCCTCATAGCAATGCTAGCAGCGAGAGAAATTTCAGCATGGTCAGAAAAAATCAAAAAGAATCTCGAGCTAACATGAACTCAAAAACACCGGAGTCACTACTTATAACAAGGATGAATATGGGGATTTGTCATGATGTTCAGTTAACCAGTGAAGACCTTAAAAAAGCAAAAAGTGCTTGTTATTTAATGCAAAAAATAAGGTGTGTAGTTATTTTTTTTTGTATTTTTTCAACATAATCATTCTTATGTTTAATATCAGTTGATTATTTATTGAGGATTATTTTCATTGCCAGATTTTAATTAAATAACTTATGAACAATTAATGGTTACATAAATATTTAACCCTTTCAGTCCCAAAAATTTACTACACTACAGAAACATCTGATATTCACAAAATAAGCTTATTTTAGGTCAAATATACGAATTCCGTAAGAAAAAAAAATCCATTAAAATTTTTTATATAGTTTTTGAAGTTATGCCAAAATTGTTTAACTGTGGAAAACAACAGAATAAAAATATATATATTACCTAAAAACACTTCGAGTTATAAATTTTAAGGGATCTGACCATATTATTAAAAAAATTTAGCAATTATTTTAACCGAAATAGTTTAAATTGTGTTTTAAATATGTGGAACTGAAGTGAACTTATCAAAAATCAGAAGAAACGCTAGTTGACTATTTTCTAAATAAAAAAATAGTAGTTCTGACTTATATTGAGATTAAAGTAAAATTTTGTCTGATAGAACAAAGTGTGAAGAATCGAATGATGTGTGTTTGGATGTCATAGCGGGAAATAAACATTTTGAAAAAAATATTGAAAGTGATGATGCCAAATGGCATCACTGGGACTGAAAGGGTTAAAAAATTAATTTTTATATTTAGTTCGTGAATGACAAGTAATGTTCAAAAGTATTTAAGTATCTATATTTTATTTCATAATATAAAACTTCTCTTTAAAATTTTGCCGTGTTACGGTACGTATTTCGGTAGTTAGTTATGTCGGGAATTGTACTACTGATGAAAGGTTCACCAATGTTGGAGTGTATGGGTAATCGGATTCTTGTGACGATTGTACGCCTTTGATACTAAATCGTTCCGCACATGATTTAACACAAAATCAAAAAGTTCTGGGGTCAGGCGCAAATACTGTCGAAATTTTTCCTCGTTTGTTTGCAAATGCCGAAGTATGAGGATATGGAATGCCCCTTCAGTTTTCCTATTTCTGAAAATTTCGCTTTCACACGACCGGCTATTTTCTATATCCGACTCCTCATCCTCCATCAGGATTAGCAGAGCTAATTCTTCATAATCTAAATCCATTTTTACTAATTTTAGTTATGAGCCGGCTAAAAAATCACGTTGTGTCGCTTTGTTTACGTTTGGATCGATAGCGGATTACGTTTCTTCACTTCTTCGAGGAAACCACATTCGCCGTAAACATTACGGACGGGATGTTAGCGGAACGAATCTGTGACGTCACACGTAGAGTTACGTACGTATATACGTATCATCTGCAGGTCGCAAATAGACACCAAAACATTTAGCAGTGGCCATGGCTGTGAGACATGTAACCGGATCAGCTCGTATTATAAACATCTTAAACGGATTAGGCCACTGTATTTCTCACTCGGCTGTTCTTGAATATGATACAGACCTCTCTCAAATGCAATTGAACTCTTTAGATTGTCTTCCGGTTGGTATAGTGTCCAACAGATTTGCTACTTTTGTTTTGGACAATATTGATTTGAAAGCTGATTTGCGAAGAAACTGTCACTGGACACTTCCCTTTTAACCGGTGACATAGCTACAAACTACTCGAGCGTGACCCCACCAAAATAGCCCCGCCCTCTGCCTGGGTGCGACCCTGGATTTCTGAGAAAAAACGGAGGACATACTTCTATCTATTGTGAATCCCTCTTCTTCCCCTCCCCGCCCTGCCCCAGAGAAAAAATATGTTTAATATAGAATAATAATTTTAATTGCGAATTGAAGCCAATAATACATTTATTAAAACCTACTAGATTTATTATTTTAACTTGAATACTTTTAAGGTTAGAAATTATTGACTGAAAGGATGGATGTTTGGGTTTTATGGCGCAAGGGCATCCAAGGCCATGCTGCGCCAAACACTAGGTTTTACTTTTAAAACAGGTTAAAAAAAAAACAACAAACATAACACACAATACATTTAAAAAACAATTAGACATCCAAAATCAAACACAAGGTTTTTTTTTTAAATAAATAAGTTTCAAATGATTATTAAAAGCAGCACATAACATTTAAGAACAATGACACATTTAAATCAAAGAATAAAATCCAATATCAACCAAAAAAGAAAACAAGGCATGATATGGGGAATGAGTTAAAATCTGATGGATAGATGGGTTTAAAATGTTGAAATATTTAAGTCTAATCAATGTAAAAGCCGGACAGTCTACTAAGATGTGGTGAACACTTAGCGGGACATCACACATGACACACATGGGCTGATCTTCTGCAAGCAGAAGATGCACATGCGTGAGTCTTGTGTGCCCGATCAGGAGGCGTGCCAGCACTACCTCCTGCCTTCTGCTCGGTGATGGAAAAAATGACCAGGTTATGGATGGAGATATGCTATGAAATTTGTTTTCAGTTAAGAGGTCCCATTCGTTTTGCCAAATAATATTAATTGAATGTGCACAAGCCAGCTTGGCATCAGGCAAGTTGAGGGGGGCGCCACTGCTTTGACTAGCAGTCTTTGCAGCGCGATCCGCCTCCTCATTGCCCGGAATACCAACATGGCTCGGCACCCAGCAGAAACTAATTTTAAAACTATTGTGTTTGAGTTTAGAAAGGAGCTTAACAACTATTGAGATTAATGGGTGGGATTTATAAGAAAAATTGCAGAGGGCATCTAGGACACTTTTTGAATCTGAGTAGATAATCCATGATTTAAAGTTTTGATCTGCAATATGATGGAGGGCAAGATATATAGAATAAATTTCTGAGGTAAAAACCGAGCATAAAGGATTAAGTGTTCCTGCTATTGTGATATCACTAAAGACTGCTGCTGAGCCAACATGTGCATGAGACTTGGAGCCATCAGTGAATACCGGTTTGAGAGAAAAATTAAAAAAGCGATGCTCATTAAAAATCTTTACAAAAGCAGAGCCAGGCATTGATGACTTTTTAAAATGAATGATATTATGAATATGTACAGGTGATTCTTTCCAAGGTGAAAAGTTGTCGTTATAATAAAAAACTCTAAAATCATCAAGATCAAGATTTTTCAGGAGCTCTTTCATTCGTATAGAAAAGGTTGGTATAAAGGACTTTTTATTAGTAAAGAACTGTTGGCATTTTGGATTTAGAATTTGGGGATGTAAAGGGTGACTATGGTTACTTTTGATATTGAAGTAGGCAGCTAATGATAGTTTTTCCCGACGATGCTGTAGAGATGGCTCCTGGCACAGAACGTATAGGCTTTGTACAGGAGATGTACGAAAAGCCCCAGAAGCCAATCTCAGACCCTGGTGGTGAATGGTGTCTAAATACTTGAGGGCTGATTTTCTGGCAGAACCATAGGCAGCGACACCGTAATCAAGCTTTGATCTTATCAAAGCACGGTAAATCCTCAGCATAGATGTTGTATCAGCACCATATGTTGTGTTGCATAAAACTTTCAATATGTTCAACGACTTATTGCATTTCTGCCGTAGATGTTGAATGTGTGGCAAGAAGGTGAGCTTCCTGATTGACTGAAAGGAAATTAGAAAAGTGTACTTTTGACATAAATAGTCAAATTAATAGTAACATAATTATTTTAATACATTACCTAGACTAGTAGGTTTTATGCATTGCATTCTTAGCTTTAATTTGCCCCCTAAATATGAAAAATTGGTTGATTTAAACTAGAGTTATTTTCCGGCAATAGAATATCTTACGAAGGAAAATCATTTTTCTTCACAAATTGACTCTATTAGGAATAAAGGTTTGTGTAATTAAGTAAAACTCACCGGGCACACTTCGAGTTTGTCATAGTCAGTCACCAGCTTTAGTTAGTCATAGTTAGTCACCAGCTTTATATGATGCTTTTTTATTTTACGAAAAAAAAAGACGAAGATCTTCTCATTAAAGTACAGGGTATTGACTGTATTGCTAAAGAAGTCAAATATCACAAGAGCTGTTATAGATCATATGTAAAAGAGTGCTGAAAACTCACAGCTAAAACCCCCATGTTCAGCATCATACTCAGTGTTTTGCAATGTAATAGCGGAAAAAATACTAAAACAAAAATAATTTGTTGAATTTTTTGTTTAAAAATATTGAAAAATAAAAAAGGAGTAGAGATTTGAAAATTGTAAAAAAATTAACAAAAATTTAATTTTTTAAAAACCCAACAGACTTATTGTCTCAAAAATATTTCAACAACTTTATACCATCCATGGACGATACTTGGGACAAGTATTTCCCCTCGTATTTTGCTTATTACCAAACAAAAAACAGGAGACGTATGAAAGAATGCTGTCGGCAGTAAAAGATGAAGCCAGAAAAAGAGGATTAAATTTGATTGTGGATGAAGTAGTTATAGATTTCGAGATGGCGGCAATCAATGCTGTAAAAAAAATATTCCCTGAAACAAATGTTAAAGGTTTTTTTTTTCATTATACTCAATGCATTTGGAGAAAGGCGAGTTAAACCAATTTTTTTAAATCCTGTTATATACTTTTTACTGATTGTGTGAAGAATCACTTCAAATAACTATTGCGATATTATTTTGAAATAATTTACCTCAATCTCGGAAAGAAAATCAGACTTTGTAAATATTTTGAATGTAAAAAATCTTTTCCAAATTTGGTATACTGATTTCAAATATAATAAATAATACTATTTAGGCATTTTTTAAAATTTAAATATAATTTATTTATTTTGAACCGTGTTTTTCTACAAAAAAAAAAGAGGTTTACGCTAACAAGCCTACCACATTGAATTTTCATCCTATAAACATTAATTATGTGTTAAATTCTTCGTTTTGAACTGATGCATGCAATGACCCTCTGGAGTTATATACAAATTACAAGAAAAGAAGTTATTAAGAAAAATGTCATAAATTAACCACAAAAAAATTATTTTTTCGATTAACTTACAATTGGACATTAAAAAAAAAACTTACATATTTACACCAGATGTTAGAGGTTCATGGCACAGGTATATATTGAAATAGCATCTGTAAAAATTTTCAGGTAAATTAATGTAAAACTTTTTATACTAGAACTGTTGGCGTAAACCCCTTTTTTTAGGTGAAAAACACCGTTTAAAAAAGATCAATTATACTTAAATAAAAAAAAATTGCCTAAAAAGCATTGTTCATTATATTTGAAATCACTATGCCAAATTTGGAAAAGATTAAAGTAATAGTAAAAATTTTAGAATTTTGGGTATTCGCCTACCTTAACTATTCTTTGAAAAATAATTGATTGAGACAACGTAGCCTCAAAAATTATACCAAAGTTTAAATCGTAAAGAAAATTAATTTTAAAAATCTGCAATTGAAATATCAACGACTTATAATGTTTTGTCGGTAAAAGAGATGATCTTCCGTGTTATACGTTCTTTGAGCACAAAGTATCTTAGTCATTGCGATAAAGAAATATTTTTTGTAATCAAACTTAATTGTAGTATTTTCTTTAGGTCCAAGAACTTGGATTAGTAAGAGAGTATAAAGACAGCGAGGTCACTAGAAATTGGATCCGCAGACTAGCGGCACTGCCCTTAGTGCCGCTAGAAGACATAGAAGAGGTCTTCTCTGTAATTCACGAAGAAGCTAGTGAAGAAGCCATCAACGCGAAATCAATCGAAGATATGCACACCTACATGCTCGATACTTGGCTGAGCGAGGATGCCACTTTTAAGTGGTAAGTTAACTAATTTTTTTTTCGTATTAATGAATGATATAGCAGGAACGGTAATTTTAAGCACACCAATGAATAAACCTGAAGATAGTGATATAAAACTGCAGTTTTTGCACAGAAATGGGAAAATCAACAAGTTTTATTGCATAACTGTGTACACTAGCTCATTTTTTTAACCTTTGGTAGAAATTTTGAAATTTTTGAATGCAAAATTGTAACTCTAAAGTAAATTCACTTATTTATATAGATATTCCAAAGTGTCTTGTGGTTTACTAGATACAATGCAGCGCAAAAATAAATGATTAACCTTTCCTTAAACTATTTATTCTTATTTTGTCCCATTCGTTACCCATTAATGAAACTATGGGCAATTTCAGATTCCTAAATATGAATACATTATTCCCCCCTTTTATAATAAAATCTTTTGCTTTTTATAAAGATGTTTGTTATTAAATCTTGCTTCAAAAAATCTTGCTTCTTTTTCCCTAATTAAAATAGAAGTTTATTTCTCTTTTAAGCGACAAACAATACTGGTACTCATCGTGAAATGCCATTCCACGATGCACTGCAATATAAATGTTAAGTTATATACCATTTTTAATAAATATGTGTCGTATAACTTTGCTATTTTTAGGTTTAGACTTTTTAATATTGCTATTTAATTCGTTAACACAGCCTTTAAGGACGTTAAAAAGTTTGTTTGTTATGTATTTCACGGGTGGTCAAGGTTACCCGCCCGGCTTCTAACATTGTCCTAATTTTCTAAACTAATACAAAAATTTTATTAACTTATAAAATGTAGCAAAAATGCTTGAATATTATTCCTAAAAGTACAATACTTAGAATGCATAATGATTTTTGAGTGTTTTAATCGTTTTAGGATCTAAAATTTTCTTCTTTTGTAAAAAAACCCCCCCTATTTTGGCCAAAGTTACCCGAACTGACGGCATGTCAAATTTATTTGAAATTAACTATATTTTTTCCATAAGCTAACATTTCAATGTTTCATTACTAGTCATAAAAATAAAATTTATTGCATTTTAAAAGTGTAAAATAATGTGGAACTCAAAATGTATCATTCATGCCATCTCTCCGCTACTGCTTTAATTGGTACACAAATGGCTTTCATAGTTGAAATGCGCTTTATAATCTATTTGTTAGGACAAAGTTTTAAAAAATGCTTATTGAATGTTTTTTTAAAGATGATGATATAAGGATTTTTTAATTGATAAATAAAAAAAATATTAGCTTATTAGGAGTTTTTGTTAAAGACAATATTTAATCGTGCCTATTGACAAGTGTGTGCAAATGTATTATCATGCTTTGCTATTATAAATGTATGCGTTTTTTTTGCGTATTTTTTCTAGCTCCATTTGGAACCATTTCTCAAATGCGACGGAGAGAACCACCAACGTAGTTGAAGGCTGGCATTCTAAGCTAAACAAACGAGGTCAAATAAAGCACCTTAATATCTACAAGTTTGTAAATGTGCTAAAACTTGGACAAGAAGAAAATGAGAACACGATGAAACAATTAAAATTGGGACATCTTGCTAAAACACAAAAATTAAAGTACAAAAAATTGAACGAAAAACTTGCTAACCTAAAATTACAACTTCTAAATAACGAAAGGGATCTTATGGATTATGTTGACGCGGTTAAATACCAAATACATTTTGATGACTGACTTGTCCCAATTTTTATAATTCATCGTGACCTCATTTTGTTCTTGTTCAAGTATATTATATTACTTATTTTCAAATTCTTACTTTTGTAAAAACAATTATGTATGCATTTAAAAAAAAGAGGAAATTTTATGTACGTTTAATTTATTTTGTTATTAAATATTCTTTTTCGAAGAATGTGATAAAAATCTTTCTGTTAATAAATCTTTGAATACATAGTTGATTCTTTTTTCTAAAAGTTAAACGAGGAGTAAATGCCATAATATTTTATGTTTAAGTATTTCGTAGGATTTTTGTTTAGTGCATAAAATTAAATTAAAATGGTAATTTTTGAAAGAAAAAAAATCCCATACACAATTCAAACATGTATTGAAATTAATTGTAAGGTTTTAGGAACAAAAAAAATATATTTTAATTCTAGGCATATTACTTCAGGAACTGATTTGAGTCTAAGTTACTGCTTAAAGTTGGAGAAGTGGAAGTCAAAATTGTGTAGTTTTGCTTATACGTTTGAAAGCTTTTATGATTACTTAATACAGTGAAAACAAGATATTTTGCTATCTATACTTGATAATGATCGCTCACATAAGAGAAATATTTCCCACACAGTAATTTTTATAATGAGTAAAAATAAGGTAAGTGGCACGTATATATACCAATATTTAAAATTGTAAAATAACTTTTTTTTTCTTTTTTTTAGCCCTTTCAGTCCCAAAAATTTACTGCATTACAGAAACTTCTGATATTCACAAAATAAGCTTTAGATCAAATATACGAGTTCCTTAAGAAAAAAACTCATTTTAATTTTTTATATGGTTGTTGAAATAATGCCAAATATTTTTAACTGTGGAAAACAACAAAATAAAAATATATATATTACCTAAAAACACTTCGAGTTATATATTTTAATGTATCTGACCATTATTAAAAAAATTTTAGTAATTATTTTAACCGAAATGGTATAAATTGTGTTTTAAATATGTGGAACTGAAGTGAACTTATCAAAAATCAGGTGAATTGCTTGTTAGCCATTTTCTGAATAAAAAAAAATAGTAGTTCTGACTTCTATTGAGATTAATGTAAAATATTGTCAAATGAACAAAGTGTGAAGAATCGAATGATGTGTGTTTGGATGTCATAACGGGACATAAACATTTTGAAAAAAATATTGAAAGTGACGATGCCAAATGGCATCATTGGGACTGAAAGGGTTAAGGGGGCAGTATACATTGAATCTTTTTTTTTTAAATTATCTATGGGGGGGGGGGTCGACAAATAAAATTTTGCACACATTAAAAACAAAACTAAACTAAAATAATTGCATAAAAATTTTCAAAAATAAATATTTCTTGTTTAATTAACGGTTAATTACATTAATTGGTATCTTACGCCACCGGTGATAACTCAACTTCTAATTAAGATAGAATAATAATTTTAATTGCAAATTGGGGCTGGGGAGCCCAGTTGGTTAAGCACTCGCTTAGCATGCGGAAGGTCCCAGGTTCGGGTCCGGGCATCGCCAAAATAGCTGCCGACCTATAAACGGCCCGTGCAGCCAAAAATGTCCGACGAATAATACCCCGTGTAAGGGAGTGCACGTTAAATATCCTTCAAAGTCCTAACGCTGCGTACGATGTCGCCCTTAACGGTTGCGTTGGGTGCCTATTCAGGTGTGGCTCGTCACCTGACTGTGGTTCTAAAATACGACACCCGTCGCCAATAGCCCTCGTGTAGCTCTAGTGCGACGATAATTCAAACCAAACCAATTAATTGCAAATTGAAGCCAATAATACATTTATTTAAACCTACTATATTTATTATTTTAACTTGAATACTTTTGAAGTTAGAAATTATTGACTGAAAGGGAAATTAGAAATGTGTACTTTTGACATAAATAGTCAAATTAATAGTAACATAATTATTTTAATACATTACCTAGACTAGTAGGTTTTATGCATTGCATTCGTAGCTTTAATTTGCCACCTAAATATTAAAAATCGGTTGATTTAAACTAGAGTTATTACCGGCAATAGAATATCTTACGAAGGAAAATTATTTTTCTTCACAAATTGACTCTAAAGTTAGGAATAAAGGTTTGTGCAATTAAGTAAAACTCACCGGGCACACTTCGAGTTAAAATAGTTAAAGTCAATATTCCATGGAACTGTACAAAATCTAAGTCCCACGGAAGCAGTCCAAATCTCTAATCGATGCCTAAAGACGTGGATTCAAAAAGACTTTCCTCAAATTGTGTTTGTGAAGCCGAAGCAGAAGAATCTCTCGGAACTAGTGTTATGTCACTCAGAACCCGATAAACCTGTCTTAATTGAAACTAATTTTAATTCTTCGATCACTGAAACAGATACAGTGGAAAGCTACGAAGAAACAACTCGGCTGTCAGCAAAATTCCAGTGAATTACGATGATGAAGCAACTGCAATCCTTTATAATTCTGCTTTCATCTTGAGTAATATTTTGAAAAATGCCTCGGTACTTCCATGTGAATGGCCACCAACTGCTGAAGATTTACATGAAGCAAATGTTGAAAAAATGATTCAATCTTTATTATTTAACTTTTTAGCATGGTCGGTTGGAAAAAACTGATGAATTGATAACAGATGCATTTGTAAATACTTGTGAACTTCTTTCAGTTGCTCAAGATTTACTGTATATATCATCTGCAGGTCGCAAACAAACACCAAAACATTTAGCACTGGCCATGGCTGTGAGACATGTAACCGGATGAGCTCGTATTATAAACATCTTAAACGGATTAGGCCACTGCATTTCTCACTCGGCTGTTCTTGAATATGATACAGACCTCGCTCAAATGCAATTGAACTCTATAGATTGTCTTCCAGTAGGTATAGTTTCCAACAGATTTGCTACTTTTGTTTGGGACAATATTGATTTTTGCGAAGAAACTGTCACTGGACATGGCACCACATACAGTACCAATGGAATAATTGTACAATCTAAAATGCACAGTGATGTAGACCTTAGTACTGTATATTTGAAAAGTGGCCGAAAGTCAAAGAAAAGGAAAATATATCCACCGGTGAATGATTTACCCAATTACTTTATTGGACAACGATGTAACCCTAAAGTTCCAGAAATTACAATATGTGATAAAAACTTGAGAAATTGAGTGAAGCAAAACTTATCGATGCTGCTTATATTGTCGCTAAGCTTCCAGGAAAGGATAAAGGATAAAGAACCTTCCAGGTTGGACCGGTTCCAATTGTGTGTTAGAACGTGATAATATACCTTACGTTACCACAATAGATATCTTCCTGTGTTGGAAGCTAATCCTACAGAATTCTCGACAATAAATGCAATTGTATTAAGAAGTTTAGATTTGTGTAAAAAGTTAGGTATTCAGGAAACTGTTCTGGTTTTTGATCAAGCTATATATTCAAAGGCCCAGCAAATACGCTGGAACGAGGAAAAATATAAAGCACCTATTGTAATACGATTGGGAGAATTCCATGTATCTATGTCGTTTCTTGCAATTATAGGCAAGCGCTTTAAAGATGCATGGCTATTTAATATTTTAGTAGAATCTGGAATTGTTGCAGAGGGTTCAATTAATGGAGTGTTGAGTGGGAAATGTTATAATCGTAGTGTACGATGCCATAAAGTTATGTTTGATGCATTAAGCAGGCTGTTGTGGACAGAATTTTTAGATTCTATATCGGCTGAAGAACGAGAGCATTGCATCAAGTTTGCTTCAGGCAAACAGATAGGTATTACTCCATTGGGGAAACTTCTAGAACGTGCGATTTTTAGGCATTTTATCTTTTTTTTTACCAAGGCATAAATAAGACGGCTGACCACATATTTCAAACAGTATTCTCTCGGCTTTTTTTTTATGTAAGAGGTTCGTCCGAGTCTTACTTTAAATCTATTTTTCTTAGCTCATTCTATTAGATAAAAATGTGTTTGCAGAGTTAATCGTCATGAATCGTTTCGTGGTAAGTTCTGCTAAGCTTTCTAACTAATATAGTATGTGTATACTATAAGTAAGGGTCTTTAATTTACAAAGTAAGAATTCCCTTGTTTATTAGGAATTAAAGAGAAAGCGCGATGATGTGGACAATTCAACGGAAACTAGCACCGATAATCCGGTACATTAATATTTTTTCTTATGATTTTATTTACACTGACTTAAAAGTTAATTTTAAATACTTAGATTATTTTATTTTCTGTTGTTAGGCCACTGAAGCATTCACAGTTCGAGAAACGCGCCATAGGTTCATAAGAAAATATAATGGCAAAGAAACGTCGTATAAAGTAAAACTAAATGAAAATGCCATAACGGACCCCATTTTGGATTGGATGTTTGGGTTTTATGGCGCAAGGGCATCTAAGGCCATTCTGCGCCAAACACTAGGTATATTTTTAAAACAAGTTGAAATAATCCATAAAAGTGACACAGAACATTTAAAAAAAAAAACGATTCAACATCCAAAATCAAACACAAGGATTTTCAAATAAAAGGTTTAAAAAGGTTATTAAAAGCAGTACACAACATTTAAAAACAGTGACACATTTAAATCAAAGAATAAAAGCCAATATCAAATAAAAAGGAAAACAAGGCATGATATGGGGGACGTGATAAAATGTCATGGATAGATGGATACAACATGTTAAAATGTTTAAGCCTGCTCAGAGTAAAAGCTGGACAGTCAACTAAAATATGGTGAACACTTAGTGAAACATCACACATGGCACAAATAGGCTGGTCTTCTGCCAGCAAAAGATGCACATGTGTGAGTCTAGTATGCCCTATCAGGAGGCGTGCCAGCACTACCTCCTGCCTTCTGCTCGGTGATGGTAAAAATGGCCAGGTTATTGAATGTGATAGATTATGAAATTTATTTTCAGTTTCAAGGTCCCATTCTTTTTGCCATAATATTTTGATAGAATGTGCACAAGCCAACCTGGCATCGGGCAGATTGAGGGGGCTGCCGCTGCTTTGACTAGCAGTCTTAGCAGCGCGGTCCGCCTCCTCATTGCCCGGAATACCAACATGGCTTGGCACCCAGCAGAAACTAATTTGAAAACTATTGTGTTTGAGTTTAAAGAGGAGCTTTACAACTATTGAGATTAAGGGATGAGATTTGTATGAAAAGTTACTGAGGGCATCAAGTACACTTTTTGAATCTGAGTAGATGATCCATGATTTGAAACTTTGATCTGCAATGCGATGGAGGGCAAGATAAATGGAATATATATCCGAGGTGAAAACCGAGCAAGAAGGGTTAAGTGTTTCTGCTATTGTGATGTCACTAAAGACTGCAGCTGAGCCAACATGAGCCAAAGACTTTGAACCATCGGTGAACACAGGTTTATGAGAAAAATTAAAAAAGCGATGCTCGTTAAAAGTTTGTACAAAAGCAGAGTCAGGCAATGATGACTTTTTAAAATTAATGATATTATGGATATGTACAGGTGATTTTTCCCAAGGTGAAAAATTATCGTTAAAATTAAAAACTCTAAAATCATCGAGATCAAGATTTTCTAGGAGCTCTTTGATTCGTATAGAAAAGGTTGGTATAAAGGACTTTTTATTAGTGAAGAATTGTTGGCATTTTGGATTTAGAATTTGGGGATATAAAGGGTGATTATGGTTACTTTTGATATTGAAATAGGTAGCTAATGATAGTTTTTCCCGACGGTGCTGCAGAGATGGCTCCTGGCACAGAACGTATAGGCTTTGTACAGGAGATGTACGAAAAGCCCCAGAAGCCAATCTCAAACCCTGGTGGTGAATAGGGTCTAAATACTTGAGAGCCGATTTTCTGGCAGAACCATAGGCAGCGACACCGTAATCAAGCTTGGATCGTATCAAAGCACGGTAAATCCTCAGCATAGATGTTGTATCAGCACCATATGTTGTGTTAGAGAGCACTTTTAAAATGTTCAGAGACTTATTGCACTTCTGCCGAAGATGTTGAATGTGTGGCAAGAAGGTGAGCTTCGTGTCAAAAATAATACCCAGGAATTTTGCCTCTGATCCAACAGGCAGGGCCACACCATTTAAAATAATTTCTGGGTTCGGATGAAGCCCACGCTTCCGGCAGAAATGCATGCAGATTGTTTTGTGGTTTGATATGACAAAACCATTATTATTCGCCCAATCCGTGATCTTGCGGATTGCAATCTGCAGCTGCCTCTCTACTGTACTCATATTAGTCGAGGCACAGGAGATCTGGAAGTCATCTACAAACAAAGTGCCTTTGACAGCTGGTGGAAGCTGCTGAACTATTCCATTGATCTTTAAGATAAACAACACCACGCTGAGGACACTGCCTTGAGGGACACCTTCTAATTGGTAGAAATCTCGAGACCGAGTGGATCCGACACGAACTTGAAAAACACGGGTCTTAAGGAAATTCTGAATGAAAACTGGTAAATTACCACGAAAACCAAGATTGTATAGGTCTTTCAGAATTCCGTACCTCCATGTTCGATCATAAGCCTTTTCCATGTCAAAAAATATGGACACGAGGTGCTGATTTCGAACAAAGGCTTCACGAATGGAGGTTTCCAGAAGCAAGATATTATCAACGGTGCTTCTATGGTGTCGGAAACCACTCTGAAACGGAGAAAAGGCCCCTTTCTCTTCCAAGCAATAGACCAGGCGGGCATTAATCATCCGCTCCATCAATTTGCACAGGCAACTGGTCAGGGCAATGGGACGGTAGTTACCAGCATCTTGAGGGTCCTTTCCTGGCTTAGCAATAGGGATTACAATTGCTCTTTGCCAGAAAGTCGGGAAAACTTTCTCATTCCATATTCTATTGTAGAGTTTTAAAAGGGTTTGCAAAGAATTACTGTTTAGATGTTTTAACATTTCATTATGTATTTTATCATGGCCGGGGGCAGATGAGTGGCATTTCTTTAGAGCACATTGTAGCTCCCTTAGAGTGAAATTACAGTTGTAACCTTTATTATGAGAAGTTCTGAAATTTAATTTTTTAAGCTCCTCTCTTTGTTTAGTTATTAAAAAGTCAGCGTTATAATTGGCACCATTGGAGACAGCTGCAAAGGCTGCTCCAAGTTGATCTGCAATATCTTTTTGGGAAGTAATTAAAATATTATTGTGTTTCAGCATAGAAAGCGGCTGTGAGTCAGCGTAACGACCCGAAATTCTTTTCACTTTCTTCCAAACAGTTCTTGATGTTACGTGACCACGGATAGTATTGAGGTATTGCTGCCAAGATGACCTTTGGCTTTCACGTCGTATCCTTCGGGCCAGGGACCGAGCCCTTTTAAATTCAATGAGATTTGCCTCTGTAGGATATCGACGGAAGATACCCCAAGCACGCTTCTTCCGCTTTTCAGCCTGTGAACAGTCGTGGTTCCACCAAGGCTTGGGAGATTTTGGAAGTCTGCCATGGGTGACAGGAATGGCTAAAACAGCAGCACTCAATATAGTATCAGTAACGACATCAACAGCCGAGTTAATATCGCCTGTTTCGACCATATCGTCCGTCAGCTCAGCATGGGTTGTTAAAATATCCCAATTTGCTTTAATAAATTTAAACTGTTCTGGTCTTTCGCATTGAGGTGGTGGGCTCCTCGATGTTAAAATGATTGGAAAGTGATCACTGTCATACAGGTCACTTCCAACCCCGAAAGACCAGTCTAAAGAGAGTGACGGAGAGCAAATGGCGAGGTCAACTGCATGGAAAGTCCTTGAAGGCGAGTGAAACAGAGTTGGACTTCCGTCATTAAGCAGAAACAGATTTTGCCCGTGTATTAGCTGTTCCATTATTGATCCTCGGCTGTTATGTTCACCACTGCCCCACATTGGGTGGTGGCCATTAAAGTCACCCATGAGAAAAAATGGGGCAGGCAGCTGCTGAACTACATTTTCCAAATCTCCTATATTAACAACATGGTTTGGTGGTAAATATATGCAACAGATGGTAACAAGGTGGGAAAGTTGAATCTGTATTGCTATGGCTTGGAGGTTGGTATTGATGTTTAAAATACTGGTGGGCAATCGGTCAGAATACACGATTGCAACTCCACCACAAGCCCTTCCACCGTCTGAGTAGTCTTTTCTTAAAATTTCACAAGATGTTAATTTTGTGATGTCGCCTGCTTTTAAGAATGTTTCCTGCAGGCAGACTACATCAGGTGCATATTTATCCATGATTGCCTTGACACCGTCAACGTTGGGTCGGAAACCACGACAATTCCATGAGACTATTCGGGTCATTTTGGGAAAATAATCGGTGGATGCTTCGTCACCGATTTCTCTAGAGGCCTCAGATGTTGTGGGGCCTCCAATCCCGTCTCGACATCCATTTCTGGAGAATCGGAGGAGTCAGAGCTGTTGATTGTTTTGGTATTTAGTGACCTACTTCTAGATTTTGTTTTTTGTTTCTTTGACGGTTTTTCTAATCGTTTAACAGTTACTGGAGATTTACTTAACCTGGGAGGTTTCACTGTAATGGGTTTTACTGTATTATTCAGAGTTCGTGAGCTGGAGGAGGATGTATTGGTTTTAGTAACAGAACTTGTTGTTGTGATTAAATTAGTAGTTGTAGTATCTTGCACACATTGTTCTCTAACGATATTGCACTGGATGGCTATTGAAGAAGTGGTAACTTTAGTTGCAGATGCGTATGATAGGTTGGGTTTGGGCAGGGTTATTGCTATTTGAGCGCGAGCTTCTTGGTAAGATACGTTCTTTGTGACTTTAATGTGTTGAATTTCTTTCTCCTCCTTCCACCTTGGACAACCTCTAAAGTTGGCAGTGTGGTCGCCTTTACAGTTTAAGCACTTGGGTGGAAGCTGGCAAGAGGAGAAAGAATGACCTTTAGAAGAACAGTTAGAACAATATTCATCTTGGGACCTGCAAGTTGCTTTTGTATGGCCATACCTTTGGCAATGGAAGCAGCGCAAAGGGTTTGGTATATAGGGACGAACGGGACAGTTAAGATAACCAGCTTTTATGTGTTTGGGTAAGTCAGTTGAGCCAAAAGTTAAAATAATGTGTTGAGTATTAACTATTTCATCTCCTTTTTTTTATTGTTATGCGCTTTACTTGTGTGACATTCTGTTGTTTTAGACCTTCCAGGATCTCCAATTCTGAAACATTAAGAAGATCTCTTTCCGAGATTACACCACGGCAAGAGTTCAGAGTATTGTGGGCCGTTACAGAAATAGGGATGTTACATAAAAGTTTTGCATTCAAGAATGATCTGGATTGAATATGGGAACTTGTTTCTAAAAGTAGGTCGCCAGATTTTAGTTTTTTAACTGATTTCGGGTTTCCTCCGATTCCAAGTAGGCCTTTTTGTATTGCAAATGGTGAAATTTGTGTTAGCTGTTTAGTTTCAGAGGTTAAGATAAGAAATTTAGGGTAAAGTTGATTAAGATCAGTTATGTGTCGAGACTTTACATGTTCAGGTGTTATTTGTGGCGGGCTTAACCCCCCGCCTGGGTTTTGATTGAGAGCCATATTTCATAAGGGAGAGAGTTCATCCCCGTAGTCCACAGGTAGCTCCGGATACCCTTTCTCACCCACCTACTGCAGCTACGCCGGAGTGGCCGGGATACGGCAGGGGCTTACCAGCTCTGGGCAACTAAAAATGATAAGGGTGCGAACTTTCGCAAATAAAAAACATAAGCCCAGCCTTTGGCAGTGTCCCTAGGCAGTACTACGGGGACATAGCGTTACGGGTTCGGGGTGTGGATCCGCACTGGGCACCCCTAGCCGCAAAACTAACCCTTTTCCGGAGCAAAAATCCAAATGGCAGTGGTGTCCGGCAGCTCAAATGCCGGACAGCAGTGCCATTAGGCGAGCCGATTGCCAGGGGCGGGCTCCCCCCTGGCACCCGTCAACCAGTGAAGCATGGACCAAAGGGCACGCAACAGTGGCCTCAGGAAACTAACACCTGTCCTATGGGAGGCCACTGCAGGAACCCCAGGACTCCACTTTCCTCCGGTTCAGCCGGTCGCAGCACACGGCAAACGTGCTGGTCGGAAATGTCCGACAACAATGAAATAATAAAAAACAAATAATTAAAGGTCCAAATCAAAGCAGTTCACTGGGTATTTTGAATATGTAAATGAAAATAGAAATATAAAATAAGCAAGATAATAAAAAATTAAACTCTGCCAAAATAGCCAACGCAAGAAGAATAGGTTATGGATAAAGTCTGTAAATAAGATTCTTAAAACAGTAAAGGATACTAGAATCGACACAAAACCGGACCTTTGCAGGGAGGAAAGAAAGAAGAATGCAAAGGCCCAGCTAGGGAACCTCGGGGCCGCCACTCCCGTGCTCACAAGAAGCGAGCTCCCTGAGAGGCTAGGGACCTCGGGATTGCCACACCCGTACCCACCGAAGTAGGCCCCCTGAGGGGGGACCCCATTTTGAGTGGTAACTCTGCTATGATCAACATGTTTCAAAATATTATTGAAAACACAACCTCCCAATTAAAGGGAAACGACTTTGCTCGTATTAGTATTTCTTCTAATTCTTTAGATAGGCCCATTTCGGCCCAATTAATAAAAGTTTCGGACATGACACCTGAAAAAATAGTGTCCCGAATTGAAAAGGTAAAGCAATCGGGTGAAGAAACAGTCGGGCAATCGGGTGAAGAACATAACGGACCCCATTTTGAGTGGTAACTCTGCTATGATCAACATGTTTCAAAATATTATTGAAAACACAACCTCCCAATTAAAGGGAAACGACTTTGCTCGTATTAGTATTTCTTCTAATTCTTTAGATAGGCCCATTTCGGCCCAATTAATAAAAGTTTCGGACATGACACCTGAAAAAATAGTGTCCCGAATTGAAAAGGTAAAGCAATCGGGTGAAGAAATGAAAGTTGACGATTCCCTAGATATTGATGTATCCACTGTAAAAATGCCTAGCGGTAGTGGCCGTACATCTATTTCCAATTTAGCGTTAAGCATTTAAAAAAAAGGGTCGGTCATATCAATTCAAAACGCCGACGAAATCTGTTGTGCACGAGCAATAGTAGTTGCAAAGGCTGTCGTTGAAAATGACAAAAGTTTAAAACTTATCAAGGATAGTCGTAGGCCCTTACAACGACTATTAGCAACAGAGTTACACTCAAAGGCGGGTGTTCCGTTGGGACCATGTGGCATTCCTGAATAAAGAAATTTGAAGAATATTTAAATCTTCAAATCAATGTTGTTGATGCCGGTTCCTTTAACCAGGTAATTCATTTTAAAATAAGTTTATACAATTAAATTGAAAACAATATAAAAAAATCATATGGTTTCAAAACATATTTTTGATTGCAGATTATTTATAAGGGTCCCCCACTGGAAAAGCGCATTTATATATGGCTTCAAGACGAACACTATCACGTCATTAAAAAAATTAATGCTTTTCTCGGAAGTGTTTACTAATGTGAGACTTGTGACGTAGGCTATAACAAAAAAACAGCACATCGATGCTCAGATAAGTGTCCAACATGCTTTTCAGTCAAGTGTCAAACAGAGCAGCCTGTCGAGTGCCAGGAATGTCACAAATCGTGTCGGTCTTTTGAATGCTTTAATCGACACAAATAGGTCGGGAAGAAAAAGAAATCCTTTTGTGACCAACTTGGACTCTGCACAGAATGTTACAAGATCTATAACAAGTCCAATTCTCATGTCTGCGGCCATGCTAAATGCATGAATTGTAAAAATATGGTAAATACATCCGAGCATCAATGCTTCATGACAAAGAAACCTGTTTCCAAATGCGATAATAAGTATATTTTTTTCGATTTCGAAACGCAACAAGATTCAGGATGCCATGAAGTAAATTTGGCTATTGCCCATTACATTGATGGCACGGAATTGATATTTGCCAGTCTTCGCGCTCTTCAAAACTCTGGAGATTTTATCTTTTCGGCTAAGCATAAAAATTACTGTTTACTTGCTCATAACATGTCTGGTTTCGACGGCCTATTCATTTTATCATACATAATTAAACAAAGCGTGAAACCACAAGTCATACTGAATGGGTCTAAAATACTATCGATTGTTCATCCCAAGTTCAATGTGAGAGTGATAGATTCATTCAGTTTCATTCCTATGGCCCTTTCAAAAATGCCAAAGATATTTGGTTTGGATGAGTTAAAGAAAGGATACTTCCCCCATTTATTTAACACCAAGTAAGCTCATTTTAAAGTATTCTTTTAAATAGTATTTATTCTTCGTAATAATTCTAACGTAAAAATATTTTTTCAGTATAATGTTACTACCAATTATTTTTAGCAGCTAACAAAATTAAGATGATTGTTACGTTTTTAAAATAAATATTATAGCATAAAAAATAAAGCTAAGATAATTTTGCCAATTATAGGTTTTTTTCCTATTTAAAATAAATTACCGACATTACTTAAACATATTTAATTTTGAAAATGTCTTTTAGTAACTTAAGTAGGAGTACTAGTTTTTTAGTAACTTAATTTTGGCATGTTGACATTATTGAAATAGATACTTTTTTCTTCTTAAAGTGTAAATTTTTATTTTAGCGAAAACGACTCTTACATCGGAGTTTTACCTGACCCACATTATTACATGTCTGAAATGATGTCTTCAGAGGACCGTGAAAAATTCCTGGCATGGTATGAGGGGCGCAAGTTGGAACCCTTTAATTTTGCCCAATAGTTTGGATTATTGCAGGTAATTTGAAAAATAAATGCGTTAATAAATGTATTAAATGTGTGTTGCAAAAAAAATAGATACAGCGAAAAAACTTTTTTTTAAATTTTATTTACTAGGTCGGACGTGGACATATTGAGGCAATGCTGCATCAACTTTAGACAGGAGTTTTTAGATGTCACTGGAGTGGACCCCTTCCAATACATCACCATCGCCAGTGCATGTATGGCAGTCTTCAGAACCAATCATTTGCTTCCTGACAGTTTAGCAGTTGTTCCTGTTCAAGGATATACAAGAAACATCAATACTAGCAGGGGTAGTATAGAATGGTTGCAATATCTAGAGAAGACTGAAGGTAATCTATTAGTTTTCAGAGTAGGATAAAATATAAAATTGTATTTTTTCATTTATTTATTTATATATTTTTAGATTGCCATATTTATCAATATGCTAACGGCCATGGTGAAGTAAAAGTGGAGGGACGATTCGTCGATGGCTACTGTGAGGAAACCAAGACCATCTACCAATTCATGGGCTGCTTCTATCACGGTTGCGAAAAGTGCTACAATCCAAGTACAATCCACCCCCTTCATCATAAACCAATGTGAACTTTAAAGAAGGACTCCCAAGCGCAAAAACTACAGTTGGAAGCAGCGGGATATAAGGTGATTGAGATGTGGGAACACGACTTTGACTCTATGAAAAAGACTGATCCACTTCTCAAAGAGTTCCTTGCAACCTTTTCTGTAAGTTTACTATTGTTTTGTTTTAAAGAAGGTTAGTGAAATAATTTCATGTAAATTTGTATTTAAATATTTGTTTATTAATTTATTTACAGTGTGTACCTCGCTTAAGTCCGAGAGATGCATTCTATGGTGGCCGTACAGGCGTCTCTAAAATGTACCATAAAGTCGATTCCTAAGAGAAAATTAAATATGTTGATAATACGTCCCTATACCCCTATGTAAACAAATATGCCTCATACCCCGTAGGACACCCCCAAATTATAACAGAATTTTTTTTGACCCATTAAGGATTATTTTGGACTTATATCATGTACAATAACCCCTCCTAATGATTTGTTTCACCCCGTGTTACCTTATCGATCCAATAACAAACTTATTTTCGGCCTGTGTAGATCATGTATTGAAACACGTCAAAATGTTTCATGCACTCATACTCAATCAGAACGTTATCTAACGGGTACTTGGGTAACTGTTGAAGTACTTAAGAGAGGCATCGGGATTTAAAACAGGAGTTGTTATTGATGAATCTAAACTTAAATACATAGAAGACTATGAAAATGCCGAAGGCATTCAATTAAACATAAATAATATAGCTGTTAATCCTGGACGCCGTGCGGTCGCCAAATTGATGCTAAATTCCTTTTGGGGAAAATTTGGACAGAACGACGAGGGAAAAATGCAGACTGTTTTTGTATCAAGCGTGGGAGGACTTCAACAAATACTTCACTGAACGTAAAGTAGACGCAAGTCCATTTTTTTTATTATTATTTTTCTTTCAGCTCCCCCCATGTAATACAAACATACATATATATCTAAATACACCATTAAAGGGTGTTTTTTTTTAAATATCTTTCATTTCTTTTCAGATTAAAAATGTCACTTTCCCCACCGATGATGTTGCTTTATTGCACTACCAACACAAGAATGATTTTATAGCGCAGAACATACAGACTAATATATTTATCGCTGCTTTCACCACAGCCTATGCCCGCTTAAAATTATACGGAGAACTTAATAATTTAGGGTCAAGAGCCTTGTACTATGACACGGGCTCAATAATTTATATTTCTGATCCCTCAATGAATGATCCTCCATTGGGTAATTATTCAGGTGATTTCACTGATGAGACTCCAGGAGATCATATCATTGAGTTTGTTTCGGCGGGTCCAAACAATTATGCATATTGCACTGCATCGAGAAAATCCTGTTGTAAAATTAGAGGTTTTACAATAAACCATCAAAATTCTCAAATATTAAACTTTGACTCTATAAAAAAATATTGTCATGAATGCCATTAACAAACAAGTTGTAACAGTCAATCCTTACAATATAAAGAGAGATTTGAATAAAGTTCGCATTTTATCATGTAAAGAGGGAAAAAAATATAGTTTTAATTTTGATAAACGCGTTATTCATGATAATTTTGTTACCTATCCTTATAAAACACCTTGATAAAACATTTATTTTATAAATATTATTATTTTATAATTTTATCTGTGATAGTTTATAAACCTGTGTATCTAAATTATATTGTCATTCACCATGGAGCTCTCGCATGTGAAATACGTGGCAAATTATTTGATCTGTGGGAGCACTGGCGCGGGCAAAAGTCATTTTGCTAAAAAATTACTTGATTTTAAAATGCTAAAACCTCAACCCTCCAAAATTTATTGGTGTTATGGTATATACCAAAAACTTTATAGTCAAATTTCAGGAGTTACTTTTGTGGAGGGTTTTCCCCTCTAATTTGGATACTTCACAAAATTGTCTCGTAATTATTGACGATTTGATGGTTCAACTCGCTAATGATAAGCGAATGACCGATTTAATTACTAAAACAGGTCACCATAGAAACATTAGTATAATTTTTATTGTGCAAAATTTATTTCACAAAGGATCCCAAATGAGGGATATTTCATTAAAATGTCACTATATCGTATTGTTTAAAAGTCCTCGTGATAAACCACAAGTCACACACTTCGGCCGCCAGCTGTATCCTGCGCAATTAAAAATTTTCCAAGAGGCGTTTCATGACGCAACCAAGAAACCTTATTCTTATCTTCTTATAGATTTATTACCAAACACTGACGATGATTTTAGATTACGTACGGGTATTTTTCCTGGTGGTACATATTATGTATCAACCTAAATAAAATATGTGATTAGCAAGTTGAAATTTCAGTTGACTTTAAGATGTCAGGCTGCGCACAGCATAATTTGTCTGCTCTGAAATACATAAGTAAATGTAAAAAGAAATCGCATTTTCTTAAAAATTGTCCAAACAGTGTTGTTAAGTCTCTTTGTGAATGAGCTTTAAATGTAATACATGGAAAGGTTCCACTATCTAAAAACTTAAAAAGGAAACTAACTCCGTATAAAAACAGTTTAAGAAAGTTGGCTGATAAGAAAGTCCCCTTGTTTAGAAAACGTAAGATTCTTGTGCAAAAAGGGAACGGCTTTTTGAGTTTTCTTTTACCAGCGGCCGTTTCTGTTATTTCAACGTTAATCAATGGATAACACGAAAAAATTTATTCTTGTTCCTGCTCATGGTCCATTAGAAGAACATTTATCTGAACTCGACTCGAAAATGAAATTGATACTAAATAAGTCGCATTTACAAGATGACGAGAAAGCGGCATTATATTTGCAAGTACTCCAGAAATTTTTGAAATTTCAACAGCCTTCTGCTGTAGAATCGGGTCAACTTTCAGATAGCTCTCCCAATGTGGAGAGTAATGGTCCTCCTATCGTACAACATGATGATCCACCAAAAGTAGAACTTGAATCAAAAATCGATACTGAACCCGAGTCGCAACAGGTCTCCCCCTTCAAAGACCCTCTTGAGCAACATTTAATAAATATAGCCCCCAGGCGTCATAAAGGAACAGCTCAAAATATTGTTAAATTTTTAAAGAATCATTCAACCATTTTGTCTTGGAATAATCATGGTGAAATGATTTACAAAGGAAATGTATTGCCTGAAACTAATATTGCTATTTTGATTAACGATGTATTGAGAGATCGGAAAAAAGCTCCTCGTGGAAGGGAAACATTTTATAAAGCTTTAAAAGAGGTTAACATGCCTTCTGAATATATTGTGAATAAGAAAAGGTTTTACCCTAAAGATAATGTCATGTATGCTAAAATGAACAATTGGCTTCCTTATTAAGTGTATTCTACTTTATTGTAAATGATTTTGTCATTATTTAAATGTATTGTAAATGATTTTGTCATTATTTATATGTATTGTAACTAAAGTAATTAATAATAAAATAGTTTGGTTTATTAAAAAAAAGGATTCCTTGTCATTTTATTTAACCAGATTTTTTTTTCTTTGTGAAATTTTCTGTAAAGGTATTTAAAAATATTTTTGTACAAATAATAAAATATTTTTTTAAATATTAAGAAAAATATTTTTCAACTTGAATTTAAAAAAAAAAAATTTTCAGAAAGAAAAATTTTAAAAATATTTTCAGAAAGGAAAAATTTTAAAATTAATTTACTGTATTTTAAGTTTAATAACACTTAAAGTATTTTAACTTGAAAAGTTTTTTAAAATAAAAGTTTGTACTTTTTCTTAAATTTTATTTTTAGTAAAAGTTTTTTCTTTAAAGAAAAATTTATAATTTTTTATTTTAGTTTTGTTTTTTAATTAAATATTTTATTCGCATATTTTTTATGTAGACAATGAATAAAAAAATACAAACACACAATGTAATAGAGTACAAACACAGTGTTTATTAAAATAATATATTTTTATTTTCGAAAGAGCATTCTAACACCAATATGTTTCTTAACAAATTGATAAATTCTAAAATCATTTTTCTTACATTGATTTAATTCATTAATTATACAATACAGAGAATGTCCTTGACTACGTTTAAATAAAAAGTAAATACAATAGGCTCCACATACATTAGAAGTCAAACTTTGAAAACAAGTATTATTCCAACTGACATTTAAAAAATTTGATAGGAAAGGTTTAAATATATCTCCGTAAAAATAAGGAGATTTGCCGTAGCTACAAATAAATTCTAAGTGCTTTCCATCTTTAGTAAACAAACAAATCCAATGACTTCCACTTCCGGACGACTAGTCTAAATTGACAACAACAGATGACTTGTTTTTTAAGGGAGGTATAGTGTCACTTGCATAAACTCCGCGAAAGTAAGGCGAAGTGTAAACATTTTGAGATAAGATTCTGTGTATCAATGTAGATTCTATTTTTTTCTTCTTTAATTACTAAAGTCACACAATACACTTCTATTCGTTGAAATCTCGATAACGCTGTCAAATTGGGTATATACTAAAAATATTAATAGTATTTTCCAAGGCCTTACTAAATTTCATTTCTAAACGAAGATTACTTTGTTTTATGAGATTTAAATGATCTCCATTGCAAACGTCTGGTGACAAATCATAGGCATAAATGACATTTCCCAATAAATATTCTTCACGGGACATAAAGTGTCCTTGATCTTGTCCAGTCTTTTGCGTAGCCGTAAATAAACTATTATAAGCACGCACATACTGGTTTTGTTCGAAATTTAACTCCATGGGGTTATGTGGAACTGGCTTTCCATCAATGTAAAGTCCGATAAAATTTAAATTGTGATGATTAAATTCAAATGGACACTTGTTCAAACTTCCATGAAAAGCATCAATATCTAAACAGGCTATGATAACTTTTTGGGGCCAACATATAATACCTGACCACGATTATTTCAGTCCTGAACAGTCTCAAAACTTGGATGTAGATGTTTCTTTGCAATGTCAAGACTTAGACATGACACTTTCTGAGCAGGTTCAAGACCTGAACGTAGCTGTTACAGAGCAAGACCCTGGTCGCACAGAAATTTCACATGATATGCTAACACACACTCGGGTAGAGACATCTATGTTCGCAACTCAGTCTACAAGTTCTACGCAACCTAGCACTTCTTATAGTACATGTAATGATTTAAAGAGCATAAAATTGCCTCCAATTATTAAAAAAAAAAGAGGTCGACCAAAGGGCCATCACTTATCAGTGATTGCTGTGCCGAAAAAAAGTTTGGTTTGAATTAACGTCGCACTAGAGCTACACGAGGGCTATAGGCGACGGGCGTCGTATTTTAGAACCACAGTCAGGTGACGAGCCAACACCTGAATAGGCACCCTACGCAACCGTTAAGGGCGACATCGTACGCAGCATTAGGACTTTGAAGGATATTTAACGTGCACTCCCTTACACGGGGTATTATTCGTCGGACATTTTTTGGCTGCACAGGCCGTTTATAGGTCGGCAGCTATTTTGGCGATGCCCGGACCCAAACCTGGGACCTTCTGGGCTCCCCAGCCCGCCGAAAAACAGAAAAAGTCTAGTTGACAAACCATTGCTTTTTGTGTACCGTACATTAGAAGAAAAAGAACTGTTGTTGTTAAAATGCTTTGTTTCAGAAGAACGTGCACAAACTGCACGCATAAGAACTGTTGAAGGAGAAGTAAATATTCTTCCACAGACTGTATCTTCTAAGGTAATTGACCCACAAGTTGATATCAATCTTATTAAACAATATTTTTCAACTGATGCATGGAAAGTCGTTGAACAAGTTATCGATGTAAAACGGAAATATCCTAAATGGACCTGTAGCATTTGTTGCCAAGATCTCACAACCAATAAATCAATTGGCTGTGATGGGTGCCTGGAATGGTACCACCTAGTATGCCTAAAAGCAAAACCTTTCCAAAAGCAAAATTGTGGATGTGCCTAAATTTCAACTCGTCCTAGTAATAACTATTTACTGTGAATAAAACAGTTTTTCTTATTATTGATTCCATTTGTTTCTCTTTTAAAGTAATGTTAGCTAAAATACACAAAACTGATTTTTTATGTAAAATTGAGTAAGCAATTTTTAAATACTAGGTTTTTCTTTGTTCCTTTCCGATTGTGGATGCGGAATAAGAATTAAAGCGGAAAATATGCAAAAGTAATACCGTAATTTAAAAGAAATTGATTTTTTTTAAATTTAATTTTTAAGAATAATAAAAAAAAATGGAAACTCCCTCCATATTTACTTATAGAGAGTCAAGTGATATTATTTCCACAAATTATAGTTTTTTTAATATTTAATATACGAGTCAAGCGGAAACTTGAAGAGGGAATACAAAGGCATATCAAAATAGTATAGGATTGATCAAATAAGTCGCTCACAAGCAGGGGCGAAAGTTTTATGGATTTCCGTAAAAAAAATTCTATTGTTAATACGGAAATAACTTGAAAACATTTTAACCACTGAAATTCAAATTTCCAACTAAACGGAATGGGAACTTAAAATATAAATTTCATTTTTATTAAAAAATTTGCAGGATAAAATAAAAAAAAGTGCCCCCTAATATCCTTAAACATTTTTAGTTGTTTTTATAGTAGCTTGAAATATTTTGTAATCACAAATCGGTAAAGGTCACGATATTGCATTATGTAAAAGAAAAGGAAAACACCTTCACCCATTCTCACCCCCTTCGGTATTATTTTTCCAACCACAATAGTAATTTTGCGCGAGAAGATTTTATGTATTGTTTTTTTTTTTTTTTTTTGTAAAATTTTTCGGAATATCTATGATTACAAATTAAAACCACATGCCTCCCAACTGGTCCCTTTTTTCCCTAAAAGTCCTTTTTTACATCCCAAGTCCCTAAAACTCCTTATTTCACAAACCTGGTCCCTATTTCCCCTTTTTCATTCATATTTTAAAACATAACATTGCAGCTGGGAACTATATTCTTGAAAAGGACATTCTTTTTTCCAGAGTTTTGAGGAGCTTCAATTATTTCAAACCTGATAAAGTCAAGCTAAAAGTTAATGCAAAACATTTTAAAATTATGGCATCTTTGCCTGTAATGTATGACGAAGAAAAACTGATGGACCAATGGAGATTAGTGCAATTAGAAACAATGAAATCTGATAATAGAATTGGTCGATATTGGTCACAGTGTTTTAGTTTTAAAAACGTGGATGGCACTTTAAAATGTCCGAATACAGCCATGAGAATTAAGGCAGCATTGTCACTTTCCCATGGTAATTCTGAGGTTGAGAGGGTTTTTTCGAAATCTGGAAGAATCATGCCCGATGAAAGGGCATCAATATCTATGCGGACATTAAATGCTCATTTAAATATTGTGGATGGGCTACAAAGATATGAGAATAACCCTCTTTTGGTTCCAATTACTAATGAATTGATTTATTTAGCCCGTACAGCATATAAAAGTTGTGAGATTTATTTGGACGAACATTGGCAAAGAGCAGACATTGAAGAGTTTAAAGCTTTAGAATAGAAGAAAAACTCAAAAAGTTGGAACAAAGTAAAGATGATATTGGTAAATGGGAATTTCAATTGAAAGCTGCTAAAGGACTGGAAACAGTTCAAATTTCTGCAGTCAGTATGTGAGCTATTAAAAGATGCCAATGACAAACTAAGAGATGCAATGAAGAACAGTTTCGAGTTAGCAGTGGAATTATATGTACTATCTATGTAGAATTTCAGTGCAATAATGAAAAAATTCCTAGTTCAGATAATATGTGCTAGGCAACAGAAATTGAAAAATGTTTTCAATTGCCACTGCCTAACTGCTTTACCTTTAAATACCACAAAGAAGCATTTTATGGAATTGGTTCACTAGTATTCTGAGCCTTCCAATTGTCTAAATCTCTGGGAGGGAGAACCAATAATTCCAAAACCAATGTTCTTTAACCTAATTTTAATAAAAAACGGTACTTTAATTTGAATTAAAATAAGGTATATTTCTTCTGTAAATAACTTTAGTATTTTTTTGTGTGTGTAATTTAATGAAATGGTATTTATAGACGAAAGTGTAAAAATGAAGGCCATGCTAATGTTTCTATTTTAAAAAATTAAATTTTCTGCCCTTAGTCTTCATGAGCCTGAAGACAAGCTGAAAATTTGACCCCTGTACCTGCTACGCTCCCCAATTCTTAACTACGAACTAATATGACATAAAAGTTTTGATTGTTGCTTGGACATATGCAGAGTTTTAGTTACGAATAAGTAGCCATGTCATCTATCAACAATTGCGGGTCACATATTATTGAACATTTAATTAAACAGAGGAATTTTTAATCACATCGCATTTTTTAATACATTGTCGGAGTCTACAATTATTACGATCACTGCTCTTAATCATAATCTCTAGACACGTAATCACACAACACAGACAATTTTTTCTTTTTGTAGTATGAAACGAATTAAAACTTGTTTTTAGCTGATCGTATTTGCTGCTCGGTTTAATTGATTTTTGTTTTAAAACTCTTTCGCTGCATCGGTTTTTGTCGCCGCGTTACACGTAATAGACATCATATTATTGAATCTTAAGTTATTGATGCTTTTAGTCATATATACAGCGAAGTATTGATATGCAAGACATTGATGCTTTTTATTTCTTTTAATGGATAGGAAAGCCTGCGAAAAATATGGAATTGAAAAATGAGGAAAAAAATCGTCTGCCCATTTAGAACTTTTTAAAAAGTAGCCGAATATATTTAGTACAGGGTGTCCTAAAAGTTCCCGTACTGACGATTCGTGAATTTTTTACAAGCAAAATAACAAACTTTAAAACATTGTTTTTATGCTAATGGTGTAAAGCACTTTTACCAAAACGTAGGAAAAAATTTGGAACTTACATTTACATTAAATGATCAAATTGTCCACCCCTTTCATCGAAGCACACCTGAAGGCATTTTGCGCATATTTTTAGAAACGCGTTTTAAGATGCTGGGAGTGACTTCTTGTATCCTTAGCATGATGGCATTTTTCAGATCCTCTATTAATTGTGGATTATCGTCATAAACTTTGTTCTTTAAACATCTTCACAGAAAAAGTCACGTATACTCAAATAAGGGGAACGAGGTGGCCCAAGATTTCTTGAGAAGAGTCGATCGCCAAAAAAATGTTGAAGCATGTCCATGGTTTCATTCCTTGTATGGCATGCTGCACCGCCTTGTTGGAACCAAGAATCTCATTCATTCACTTCTAATAATGCAACAAATTGTTGGATAAGTTCTCTGTATACAGTTCCATCAACAGTTGACTCGAAAAACAGATGGCAATATCCTTCGTTGAGTTTCTTGCACAAAGTCTGGTGTAACAATTTTCGGTCTGCCACTTCTGTGTTATCTTCCACCGAACCTGATGTCGCACGAAATCTCTGGACGAGTTTATATAGAGTATCTTTACTCAGTACAGCATCAACTGGATATTTATGTCGCCAAAATTCTTTACATCTTTCATTATGATTTACATCCAAAATGAGCTTCATGCAACGCAATTATCTAAATGCGTGAAAAATGATGTTGCAATGAAGAACAAAATGACATATAATTTTATTACAGAACAACTTGAGCACGAAAAAAACCAAGCAATAAAAACAGAAGATTTGATGAAATAATAAGCAGACGATAAAATTTAATATTTTAAAAATTAAGCACGGATAATGATTTTATGAAGTTGGAGTAAGGGAACTTTTAGGACACCCTGTACTATCAAAAGAAGAAATAATCAAATTTTAAAAAAGTAAAGCTATAAAATTATTTTTTGGAAACACTAAAAATACAAATAATTCAATTTAAGAAATTTATATTATTAATTTTATAAGAATATAGTTATTAACACAGGTTTCAATGAAGCGATTCCTTTTGTATAAAAAAAGGGAAAAAATAATTTGCTATTTCCCATTGTCGCTGCCGCATTTTCTTTTTCATCGAATGAGAAACACAAACATGAAATTACGTTAATATTTCGTATGCAAATTTCGACCACAACCTAAACTACTCCAACTACATTCGTTTTAAAAACTAAACCAATTAATTTATCTTGCCAAGAACCCGCCAATAAGAATCGTAGTTGTTAAAAGTAGTTCAAACTAAGAAATCAAGAGCGCTGCTATCTTTGAAAATATTTTTACTCAGGCATGAGAACAAAAAAATATGAAAAAAGCTGAAAGCGCGATTGGACGCATAAATCTTTTAGATATTAAGCAGGAGGATGGGGGGGAGTACAGTAATTACTATTTCAAGGGACAGTATTTTTTTAAAACTTTTTTTTCTTCTTAAATTCTTTAAGTTTTTCTTAAAAGTTTTAATTTTTTTTTCAAAACACGGCACTTATTTAAATGGTCATTTTATTAAATAAATTTCGAATATAAAAGGTGGGACCGACTTTGAGTATAAAACAAAGAGCCTCCTAAGAAGATTTTAAAGCCAACTCCAAGTATAAATTCATATCTGACACGATTTCTGTTGAAGATGGATAAAAAGACACTTCGAAAATCGACCTATTACATCTAACGACGTGGAACAGTTCCTGGTCAATGAAAGAAGAGTCTACAACGCTGAGGAAATGCTTAGTGTCCTTACAGAAGAAGGATATTTGGTAGGAGACGGCCAGGAATATTTCTTGTCCCCAAGCAATGAGCGAGTTATACCCGAAAATGAAACAGAAGACGAAACTGATGAGCCCGATACTGAAGAGGAAGATTATAAGCCAGTTTCCGATTTGTCAGAGGAGGAAGTTGAAGAGCCAGTAACTTCAGATTCCTCAGAGGAAGAACCATCACCTAGAATCGCGAACCACCTCTTCCTAGGGTGTGTAACGACATACAAGAACATGAATACTCCAGGAACACTCGAACACAATAAAATACTCCAACGTTATAGCGAAGATAGTTTTATTTAGAAGATTAGAAATTCGTTTCATTAACGCTTTATTTATTTATCAAAACACTTTAGAATTGTTAATCAATTAAACGGAGTTCTTTCATTTTCGATGACCATTTCGGAAGTCACCTAAATTTATGTCTCTGTGATTGTCTAAAATAGTTCTGTTCTTACTCCCTGCTGCTTGGCTGCTTCCAAGTTGGCCGGTAGAGGGCCAAGGATAAAGACTGTCGCGGGCAGTCATGAAAAGTAAATAGTATCTTCTGATAACTTAGACGTGTATCTATAGTACCCAATAACCATTATGTACTCTTCCAATCTTTTTTTCCTCTTCATGCGTTGGCAACATGAGTTGTAATCACCTTTTTTGATTCGAAAATAAACAACGATGTGTCTCTGGTAATTGTGTAATACTTCAGTCTAATTTACTATCGTAAAGTTAATATCTGGTGCCGAAATATCCAACAAATAAAATACGTCTGTTACTACTACTTACTTTACGAAACTTTGATAACTTGATTTCGAGTGAAAATGACTACGAAAGAAGAAACACTTTCTGTTCTGAAACGAAAACGTAAAACGATTCGAAGCAATCTTACTCGTTTCTCGACAGAAATAAACCACTGGACAGACGATACGGTGAGTGATGATGCAGAATATACCTTAAATCGTTTGGGGGCTGGGGAGCCCAGTCGGTTAAGCACTAGCTTAGCATGCGGAAGGTCCCAGGTTCGGGTCCGGGCATCGCCAAAATAGCTGCCGACCTATAAACGGCCTGTGCAGCCAAAAATGTCCGACTAATAATACCCCGTGTAAGGGAGTGCACGTTAAATATCCTTCGAAGTCCTAACGCTGCGTACGATGTCGCCCTTAACGGTTGCGTTGGGTGCCTATTCAAGTGTGGCTCGTCACCTGACTGTGGTTCTAAAATACGACGCCCGTCGCCAATAGCCCTCGTGTAGCTCTAGTGCGACGATAATTCAAACCAAACCAAACCTTAAATCGTTTAGTGTGTGCGTTAAAAGAAATGAAAACTATTGATGATGAAATTCATGTACTATTTTCGGACGACGAATACGACTGTGACTGTCAAACCTACGGAGACAACGCCGAGCACACAATATTTAAGGCACAAAAATTTATTCACAATAAATTATCGCCAACAATAACTTAGCAAACTTGAGTTCTGATAATGTCAATTTGGCGACCAATACGGTTACCAACTCACTTGCTGGACAGATAACACCTGTCGCTTCAACTTACACAGTGAAACTACCAATGATTAAGTTAGAACCATTTGGTGGTGAAATCGAAAATTGGCAATGTTTTTGGGAACAATTCCAGTCTTCTGTAGACTTCAATCCAAGCCTTTCAACCATTGACAAACATGTGTTTTTAAGAGGTTATTTGCAAGGCGAACCAAGGCGTTTAGTTGATGGTATCAGTGTTGTTGCTGCCACATATGAAACCACTAAAAAGCTCCTAATGGATAGATATGGGGACAAAAAGATAATTATCCGAACGCATTTGGACTTTCTGGAGAATCTAAACCCAGTACACAAAACTCATCGGCAACAGCCCTAAATGAAACCTACATTGAATGCAATCGAAGATTGCAGGCATTAATCGCACTTGGTGATAACATTGACAGTTACGGCCGTGTATTAGCTCCAAAAATACTATGAGCGTTTCCTGATGATACTTGCAAACAGTGGATCATTCATACCCAAAGAGAAAAGTTGGCGAAAGGAAATATTACAAAAATGATGGAGTTCTTATCACAAGAAGTGCAAGGAGCGTTAACCACGTCAAAAATAAAAGGTGATGTTATTGAACCGTTTACTCTAACTACTGCTTTTAGCGTGAATACTAAATCCACTCCTGCCCCCAAGAAAAAGAATCATTCCCCCTTTTGCGCTTTCTGTGAAACTGCTGGACTCTGGCCCCAACAGTGCAACTCTGTGACTGATATAGACACACGTATACAAAAGTTGAAGGCAACCAACAGATGTTTTTTGTGCACAAACCGGGGTCATGCACAAAAAGATTGCTATCGCAAGGAAAAGTATTCCTGTCCAAAATGTAAGAAGAAACATGATGTCTCGATATGCAAAACTCCTACTCCTGCTCAGTCTGTAAGTACATCAACAAACAAAATTGATATACTCACTTCCAATTTTGTTCATTTACAAACTGCACGAGTGTTCATAACTGGTCCAACTGGGGTTACAAAACTACGTTGTCTATTGGAAGTCAATCTAGTTTCATTTCTTTCGATCTTGTGGACAAATTGCAACTTACAGTCATTTCAACCAGACCTTTGGACCTTCAAAAAGTCTAATCTCCTGCTAGTTTTAGCCAAATGAGAAAACAAGTTCAATTTTAGTTGTCAAGCATCTAAGAAAATTCTAAAGTCAACGTCGTTGCATTTGAAAGCTCCAACAAGTATGCATCACACCCGCCACCATCAACTGATGTATCACGCTTTGCAAAAAACAAACGACTGAAGCTTGCTGATCCAGATGATTCATTATCAAACTTGCCAATTCAGATTTTGATCGGTGCAGATTTCTACTGAAATGTCATGAACTCTGAAGTTCCATTCAAGCTATCAGATTCTCTGGCCTTGGTTCCATCAAGTTTTGGGTGGATACTTAGTGGACCTCGGAGTTTAGTTTGTTATCGGTAAACCACGTATTGCAAATTGGGGGTTACGACCTTAACACGATATTTAAGGAAAGCAAAATAAAATTACTCAGAATGATTTGGTAATGATTTTTAACCAAGGCAGTAGGCACTAATCATTTTAAATAATTAATGTGGTAACAATCAAATGTATTTAAAACCGAATTCTAATAATATTCTAGGGTATTTAATTTTTAATATTAAACACACTTTTTGAAATTGTATTGGAAATAACATACATATAAAAATATAGTAATTGATATAATTTTATGTTAATTATACAAATTACATTGTATGCACTTGAAATAAGAAAAGATTTTTAGACATTTGACAGAAATCGATAATTTGAATAAACATTTACCAACAAACGCCTTTTAATATCCAAACGATAATGCAATTTAGGATCAAATTTGCCGAGTAATTTTTTTACACGGTCCCTAAAATTCGTCTTTTTTTAGTTTTTTTACAATAACTCGGCAAATAATTGTTATTGAATTAAAAAATTCGGGATTTTGGTTCTACTTGATTTACTTTATCGATTTATGTAAAAAAAAATTGGGGTTGCTATTCATGTTTTATTTTTTCTTATTTAAATTTAAATAAAAAATCATTAAAAATGAAAAATTGATGAAAAGACATGTGTGATTTGTTTTTGGAAAATTAAGAAGTATATAATGAAAAAATAAATCTTTGTTTAATTCATTTTATTTGTAAAGGTATGAATAAAAGTTTGTGAAACTTTTTTAACATTATGGGCGTTGAAATTTGAATACTTATATCTCAGCAAATAATGCAGAAGAATCATTCTTTTTTATACATGGGGTATTTTGAAGGTGCTGAACATTTTTATGTAAAAAAAAATTAGGTGTTGCCATTGGAATTTTCAAAGTTGGTACTTATTTTAATATGTAGACGACCCCTATTACAATTTTTGTTGCAAGTTCTCAACTCCTCACGCTATTTCCTGAAAATTGACACCTTACACAAAATCCCTTGATCAATACCATCCGAGAAACGAGAGGTGAATCGTTTTTTCCCCCAGCTGTACTACTCTCTAATGTAATTACTCCACTGTACATAAGTACATCATCCGTATATTAAAAAAAAACAATTTTGTTGCATAATTTTGCGAACAAATTCTACAGGTTTTTTTTTATCATTTGTTTTAAGGTCAAATCATCCATAAAATATAGAATGATGTTTGAAACTATTATTTTTTAAATACAAGTATTTGAAAATAGTAGCCAATATTAGATTAATTGTTGAATTAAAATTATGAAATATTATAAATCATACATAAAATTTTGAGAATATTAAATGCTATCAAATGATATTTTCAAATTTGCTTCACTAATTTTTTTTATGTATAACATTTCATTTAGGATTGAATCTGCTACTAGTACAGAATGAATCGCAAGAAAAGCGAAGTTTGGAACCACTTCGACATTGCACCTGCAAATAAGGAGCATGCAGAATGTGTAAACAGCTTATTTCAGTAAGTTTATACGGATTAATTAAGTGATACTTTAAGAGTTTGTATTATATATAAGAGTAAGATTATTACATATTTATTATTCGAAATACACATAAATTAAGTAAGCGATATAAAGAATAATTACAGTCGAATGTTGTAACTTAGAGACAAGCTTTTCAAGCCAAATAACTTTCTCAATAAATAAAAACTCACTTGCTTTTTTCAGTTATTGGCATCTGCCTTGACCTATGAGTAAAAAAAAATATGCACGAAGAATGTCAGTACTAGGGTTTCAAGCTTGGGCCAAAGTTACCCAATTCGACGATATTGAAAATAAAAGAGAAAAAAAATAAAAGCTAAGTTTAACATATAAATGTATGATATAGAATATAGATTTTTGAACACGTCTGAGGGAAAAAATAGGTGTTGTTATTTGGCTATTCAAATTCATCGAGTGGAGAGACATGTATTTCTTAGGTTTGAACTTAAATCCTCATGCAGCCTTTTTACGATTTCAATTGAAGAGGTTGCCGACCAGTGAGTTAAATTGTCGAGCCAGAGGTACTGCTCTGAAATTTAAAAATTCTTGCCCAAAGAGAGTGAAGGAAAATTATATTTGACATAGAGTTATCAATTTGTATTGATGACCTGTTGTTGGTTGTCCATTTTTCAATTAGTATTTGTAAATAGTGTTGGGGGGGGGGGGGGGGGCTAGACATGAGTTTTGTGTGGAAGCGGTTCTAAGTGACACTTTCTGTTTTCCCAAGATTTTTTTTCCTTGAAACACCAAAGCAGATTTCTTTTAGTGCAACGCTAAATTAACATTTCAATTCCGAATTAGTTAAAACTTTATTTCTATACGTTGATAACTTATTTTTATTAAGATTTACATGTATTTGTATTTTAAATTTTTTGTTGTTTATAATTTAACAATAAATGAATTTCTTTTAAATAATCTATTGAAATTTTTAGGTGAAAGGTGGCTCAACTTGAAACCTTAAAAGACACTTGGGAAAAAACATGTCGGCGTTTCTATGAAGTATTTCAAACCAGGTCGGTCAACCAAGAAAGCAAGGAGCGAACTGCAAGCAACTGCTCGAAGTTCTGCAGCGGTAAGTGTAATGTTTTACTTTATAACCAGAATCAATCTTCTTTTTAAGAAATTGTTACTTCTAACATTTGAATAACCGTTTGAAATAATTTAGTTAATATTTCAATGCATTAAAAATAAGTGGTCCTGTTGGTTGTGTCAAATTTGTATTAAATAATATAGATAGGAAAATGCCACATAAAAATTGTACATATTTTTTGTAAATTAACCCTCAAATGCACACTATTGCTTTATGGCAACAAGTAACATAATACACTTAATTCTATTAAAGTGGAGCTCCCTCTCGACAAATCTGTGTTTTTTCATCTATTACATTCTATTTCGAAGTTTTAGTTACTAATAACCCTCATTGATGACAGTAGTAAAAGTTTATTCGAAATTAAAGAGTGTAGTTATTAACTGTTGCGAAATTACGTCTTGGCAGCATTCAAAATAATAGTATTAGTACTAAATACAAATATTGCTTTAAAAAATAATCATAGTTCAAAAGTGTTATTTTAAAATATTTGGTGTTTTTTTAATTATTCTTATCAAAATTGGAATTTTGTAGTTGGTTTTTACGTGTGTTGGCGTTTGGCAACATCATGCAGTAAGCACAACCTTTGTTTGCTTACTGCATGATGTTGCCGATTTTTGGCCGGAAACTACTTTCACTTAAATGGGTATAAATAACTCTGTTAATTTTATAGATATCAAGACGAAATAAAAAATAAAATTATCAGAATGATGCTATATATAGTTTTTCAGTGCATAGTATTACCAAATTAGTAAGGAAAGGGGAGATAAAAAAATCACAACTGAAAAATGAAAATTCGCTTAAAACGAGAGTTTTGACGCTGAAAATTCGGGTCAAAGGAAAAGAGACACTTTTAAATATTTTTTTCCTGTATAGACAAGTTGTAGAACTACTTGCTGTAGAATTTTACAGCTTGAGAAATTTTTCTTTATTTTTGTACAATTTTTCAAAACCGCTGAAAATCGTATTTTCGCATTTTTAATGTAGAATATCTCAAAGGGAACAAAGCGAAAAAATTTGAAATTAATAATTGTAGTACATCTTTATAGCATAAACATGTGACATAAATTTTGTTTTGTATTTCAAACTGGTCCAGAGATATAGTGCGTTAAAGTTGGGCAAAAACTGCACAACAGATCCCTCAAAATGTAACAGTTTTCAAAGTTAAAATTTCATGATTTGAAAAGGAATATTTTACTGAAATATTAAACGAATTGTTTTAATCATTTAATAAATTTAATTTAAACTTAGAAAAAAAGTTTTTTGTAAATTTGTCGTGCCTAAACTTATTCAGTGAATAAAATATATTCAGTGGTCAATGCATGGTGTTGCCATACGAGAACAATTTTAAACATTGAAATTATTTAAATTCCAATGCAGTTAATTTTTTTCTGGATCTTTTCCACAATGTATATGAGTATTAAAGATAATATATATTTTTGGGGGGATGAAAAAGAAATCATGCATTACAGGGTCAAAAAGCGTATCACAACGAGAACAATTCCTATTTAAACTATGATTATTTTCATGTTATGAAAAAAAAATCCCAGTGTAAACAAACATTTCAAAATATTCTTTTTGCCTTTAACGTATATCAGGGGTATTTATTAAAGGGAGGCGCTGACAATATTGATTAACTTATTAAACTCTCAAATGAGAACTACGAACGCAAAAAAAAATAAGACGTAGCGGACAAATTAAGTTTTGCGAAAAACAAAATTTAAAACATAATGTAACGTTAGGTTAGGTTTACGTTTCCGGCTGTTTATTTCTATCCTCCATAGAGTTTTAACACTGTCAATTTCGCCTCATAATAGGAATTTACGTGTTATGTGTAACAATAGTCCGGAATCTGGAAAATAACTATTATCAATTTAAATCCGAAGAGTTGGTGGGTTGGTTTGTTGAATTAATGTCGCACCAGATCTACTGTTGGCAGATATTTAGAGTTTAAAGGCGAAAGGAAAGTGGTAAAATCAATTGAAATATAAATGTTATTAATTTTTTCAATATAACCTCTATTGTAGAATAATGATGAATCAATGATGGACTGCGATGACCCGCACCCGCCGAGCATCGTGCCACAAGTTTCGGTGAACTCTCCAGGAAATCCAACAACAGGACCAACAACCTCAACTTCTTACAGCCGACTTGTTGACACAACCCCATCAGATGCCTCCATCGCAACTTGCTCTACACAGCGTCTTGCATCTAATACAATGGAGGCTTACCTCGACTTTTACAAACCGGTACCAATCGTAAAATCGAGATCATTAAATGAACAATTATCGCGGTTCATTGTAAAAGGATACCACCCCTTTTCGATCGCAGAGGACAAAGAGTTCGTACAATTGGTACACATGCTGTGCCCTGGCTACAAGATGCCAACAAGAAAAACACTATCCTTCTGAATAGCATCTATAATCACACTGTAGATGTTTGCAGGGGGCAATTGGATAGTGTAGAGCATCTTAGCATCTCAACTGATGGTTGGACGTCTCTCAACAATGAGAGCTAAGTTGCTACAAAAGCGCATTCCGTCAGCAACAACCATGAGTTGAGAAGTCGGCTGTTGGGGTGCAGCTCGTTTCAGGGAAGCCACACCGCTGAACATTTGGCATCTGGGCTTAGTGTTGGTGGCAACACTGTGCTCGAGCCTTCAGCAAAGTTAAAAGGGGCGTCTACTGGATCGACTGTGCCTGTTGACATGATGTCTTATCAAATATGCCAACGATTGACTCTCGTTCGATTAGACTTATTTAAAAAAAACAAGATGTTTAATTTATTTAGTTTGTAAATTACTTTATTTATAAATTAGAAATGATATAAGCTAAATAAAGCTTGAATTAATTTGTTCAAATTGCAATTAATAAAACTAAAAAAGTGTCTTCAATCATTGTGTCTTCAATCTTCATTGCGTAAGTAAATCACGAACTCAACAACCTTCTATCACTTAGGGACATGTTCGCAAAGTGGGATATTGCTGGCATGGTGTGCGCCATTACTACGGACAATGCCTCGAACATTGTTTCTGCCGTAGAAATGACGTCATATCGCCACATTCCCTGATTTGCCCACTGCCTTAACCTTGTTGTTATAGCTGCCATTAACATCAAGGAAGTCCAAGATGTTAAGGGTAGTAAAATACTTCAAAAAGAGTTCTACCGCTTTGGAAAAACTCAAAGAGACCCAAAGGCAGATGGGTCTCCAAGAGCTAAAACTGATATAAGACGTTGAAACGAGATGGAATTCAACATTTGACATGCTAGATCGCTTTAACAAAAACAAAAAACCGATATTAGCAACAGTGGCAGTTTCCGAATCGGCGCCTGAAGTTAATTTCCACAAGGATTATTGGGATTTAATAGATGGCCTTGTAAGCTATTTAGAGATTCCACCACGGAGAAAATTAGCAGTGAAAAGACGGTTTCGATTTCGGAAATGCCTTTCCTTTACAAATTTTTGCAAGATCATGTAAAGGAATGTCTGGTGACTTACGCCTCGAGCAAACCACTTGTAGCAGTTGGCAAAAAACTTTAGGAAAATTTAAAGGAGAGATTCAACTCCATTTGCCATGGTGATTTAGTCGCCCAGGCTGTATTACTTGACCCGCGTTTCAAAACGATGGGGTTCAAAAATGACCCTCGCGTTTTGGAAAACGCGAAGAGGGTAATCAGGGGGCGATTAAAATCTTGCCATGAGCAAAAAAAATGTCAGCCCCCTGCAAATAAATTCAAGTTCGGACACGGTATTGACCAAAAAGAGCTACTGGGCTAGCTTTGATGAAGAGGTCAATAAGTCCGTTTCTTCAACCAGCCCAGAGGCTCAGTCAATAGTGGAACTGGATAAGTACTTGGCGGAGCCTCCCCTAGTTAGATCAGGTAATCCTCTGAAATAGTGGGAGGACGGCAAATTTACTTATATAGGTCTGCATCAACAAATGTTGAGGAGGCTCTGCATCACTGCAACCTCAGTTCCTTGCGAAAGGATTTTTTCAAAGGCAGGCAATGTGTTAACTGAAAAAAGAAATAGATTAAAAGCGTGTAAAGTTGCAAAAAATCTATTTTTAAATCATAATTTGACAGATAAAAGTTATTTTTTTTAAATATCATTCAGAAGTGAAATGCCTTATATTTTCTTAATTTTTTATACATATTTTGGCTAATAAATAAATTAATCTGAAGCAATTCAGGAAAAGTTAATATGTTATAAATCAGTAATAAAAATTAATCTATTTCGTTTATCAGTAAGCGTTTATTTAACATAATTGCGAGTTATTTTCTCTTTCAAATTTTCCTTGCTGTTTTCGCAAGGGTCGCAGACGGCCTCTATGTCCTATAAATAATTTTTTTTAATCTGAAAAACGCCCTAAAATGTCCTACAATTTACAATTGTCCTATATTTCTATTCATTTGTTGACCTTAGGTTAGGTTTGAATTATCGTCGCACTAGAGCTACACAAGGGCTATTGGCGACGGGCGTAGTACTTTAGAACCACAGTCATTTGTTGACCTTAAGTTCATTTAATGAATTCGATTTTAAGATTGGTGCCGGTTGGATAAATATTGACCCATGACATAAACATGATTTTTTTAAATTTCGGTGCTAAAATTGTTTTCCTCATTATATATATTTAGAGAATACATATTAGTAAAATCATCATAATGTAAAAAATGTAATTATAACAGATATTATTTTTAAATTAATTTAACTTACTTTTTAATTACTTTTTTTTTTATTTTACAACTGTGTATTAGTGATAACAAAAACATACGGAGTTATTTTTTAAAAAAATTAGATACTTATTAAATTTTAATTTATATATATATATATATATATATATATATATATATATATATATATATATATATATATATATATATATATATATATATATAACGCTAAGAAAATTTTGCAAAAAAAAATATTTTTAATTTAAAAGGCTTTTTATAAAAAAAACCACGACTACTTATTCCAAAAAAAACCAAGAATGTACGACTACTTATTCCAAAAAAACCCAAGAATGTTTTGGTTCAGTTGAATGTGTTCTCTTATTTATTACAAAAAGAACTTAAACTCCATAAATTAATAAAAAAAGCCTTAAAATAAAGTGAGTGTGAAATAGTTTTAATTGCTATTATTTATATGTTGATTTGACTGGTAATACCAATGCAACAAAAAATAACACTTTTGGGGTGTCATATGTCATGGTTTCAACTATTTGATGCCAATTCCCTAATTCATGACAACCTTAAGTTCCACTACGAAATCACCATGAATTTAATTGATTACTACATTATTACGCAGAAGAAATATTTTTAAAACTAACACAATAATTATTCTGAGTCGATTGATTAATAATAATACATTTTTATATATGTCAGATACACTTGATATTTATAAATTAAAATTAATAAGTGTAATTCCGTTTTATATTAAGTAAAACCTTTAAGTGCCACACAGAAGACAACATTACATCGGCGGTGAGTAACTTTTGGTTTCTACTAACACAATGGCGTCGGCGACGTTCCTCTCGAAGACTCGCAAGGTAGATTTAGTGAAGCTAACAGAAGAATTAAATTAAACTGTACCGGAAGGAGCCAAAATTGCTCAATTAATTAGCATAATTTCTAGCGATAAAGATTCTGCCGAAGAAACGGCTAAAAATTTGTTAGTAAATATTGAAGCTGAACGACTTGAACATTTACAAAAAGAGGCAGAAGAAGCGGAAATTTGAAATTGAAAAATTGCAAGTAAAGTACTGCAATAGGGTTCTGGAAACGCTCAGTATGTCAAATGCGAATCCTGTGTGTATTCCCATGGAGGGGGACAATAGTTCCAGAACCATCAGCAAAGCTTGATGAGAAAGTTCCTTATAGGAAAGCTCTGGGTAGTTTGCTGTACTTATCTATGGTGACAAGACGTGATATTGCGTATGTTGTCGGCGTTCTTTCGCAGTTTCTCGACAATCCCACTAACCATAACTGGAGTTTGGTTAAGAGACTGTTGAAGTATCTGAAAGGAACTTCAGATTGATTTATCGCCTGATCTGTAAAGAATTCCCCAAAGTTGGAAGCTTTCTGCGATGCAGATTATGCCGGAGATACCCTGACCAGGAAGTGAACTTCAGGGATGGTATTCATTTATAGGAATGGAGCTATCACCCGGTCAAGTAAAGAACAAAAGTGTGTCTCTCTTTCAACAACCGAAGCAGAGTTTGTTTCTGCTAGCCAGGCATCAAAACAAGCTGTGTGGTTACACCGACTCTTGTTCGGATGTTGTGTCGTCGCTGAGTGTGCCGACTCTTCAAGTTGATAATGAAAGTGCCATTAGGTTGATGAAGAATCCTGAATTTCACAATCGAACGAAGCACATCGATGTTCGCTACAAGTTTGTTAGGGAGAAGTATCAAAATGTAGAGTTAAAAGTAGTACACTGTTCGAGTGAAAATCAAGCAGCGGACATTTTTACGAAGCCTTTAACAAAAGTTCCTTTTCAGAAACTACGACTTGTGATTGGAATGCGTTGTAAATTGTCCGTCATGTAATTCTCTTTAATAAATGGTTCTTAACTGTTTCATATGGTTAATTAAGTTTAGTTTTAGGGAGAGTGTTACATTATTATGTTAAATAATTAATATAAAACTAACTTACTGATATTCACTGTAACCGAAACTTAACTATGAATCTGGCATTCTAAGTTCTAATAAAAACATTCCCGGCTTTTTCAACTTACTATGTGTTGGTTATTTTACTGTGTGATTTATTTTATATCGATTAGCAACTATTTATTTCTTCAATTGTCATATAAAATCAGTATTCAAGAGTATCAAGCAATTTTATTTCCGAAATATGTACAGCCGATTTGGTAAAAAAAATTGAACGCGAGACAAGGGATTAATGCAAGAGCAGTCTTTGGCATGAACTTCGCTATGGTCGCGTAACAGCCTCGAAGGCGCTTGAGGTTAGCAGATGCACGACTAAAGCGAGATTATTGGTTGCAGCAATCATAGGTGCCAAGTTACTTGATAAGCCTGCGATGAAAAGGGGGAGGATGCTGGAGAATGAGGCAAAGTGTATAGTGGAAGATATTATCAGGAAGACCATTCAACGATGTAGAATTTCAATTTCGATTAAGTGTCCAATCATTGCAGCTTCTCTAGATGGCATATGCAATAATAGAAATCAAATGTCCAATTAGCCAGAAAACATTCACCAACTACGTGAAAGATGGTAAAATAGCCCAAAAATATGCTGCACAAATGCAAGTACAAATGTTTGCTATTTTTATGTAGTAGATTGCAATTTTGAAGACAACAATCTAGTTGACATTACCCTTATAGAGTACGATGAAGATATTTTCTATCAAGCCAACGTCTTGCTAAGAACGAACTTGCAAAGAGTTTAATTATAAACAAATAAAAGAACTAATACTGGTGTTTATCTTTGTAGGAGAGAAAATGATTGATTTATTTACAATAATAATGTTTTCAAGAGATGCCAACTGGCTCATATGAAGGGGGGGGGGGAGTGTCCAAAATTCATTCTTTTTAAACAGTTCATATACAAAACTACAACTGTAACAGACTGATCAGTTCGCCAAAAGCAGCGATCACCGCGCCAATAATGACGGCAGGCGAAAGAACGAGGAACGGGATTTCCCCCTTTTCGCCATTCCAAGAGAGAGACTAAAAACATTGAACCTGTTTGTTGTTCTTTTTCGCGTGACGTTTGAATGTTTTGTTTTAAATGATATTTCGATTTGTAAACATGTGTAAAAAGGTTAACTCGTCCATTAAAAAGTTAAACGTTGACTTGTGAGTTTATTCCTACGATTTGGACAATGAACAGTGCTATATTTGCTACAATTGATCTCACAGGCTCCTGATTCCAAGGAAAGAATTAAAGTTTTTTTGGAACAAAGGATGCCTTCTATTGAGGGCAGATTCTCATGTATAATTGAAAAGGAGTTTGACTGTTACAAAACTTATTACCCTTACATTAATACCTTTCTTGCAAAGCCTAAAAGAAACAACAAATTAGACCTACACGAAGACCCCAAGAAAGTATTATATTAATTTTGTGATCTTAAAGGATGTTAAACAAATTTATTATCTGTTTTCAAAGCAGACATGTTTAGTGCTTCAACACAATTTTCAGACTAAAATCCTATTTATGAATATGTTCTATCAAAATGAGGCTTTAATTTAGTTCCTAAATTACATGTATTCTTTGCATTTCTGATTTGATAATATACTTTTAATCTAATATCAGTTTATAGTACTTTTAAATCAAATAAGATATTATTGACAAATATTTTATTTCCTAAACCGTATTAAAATTAAACGAAAATTTACTTACAATTCATTAAAAAGTCTTATGGTAATATTAATACCAGATTTGGTCTCAACATCTTTTATAATAAAATGCTGTTAATTATGGTCTTAAAAAACTGTTGACGGTTAACTTGAAAGTATATGTTCTTTGTATTTTGATATTAAATATTTGGTATTATTTCACAAATTTAAATGTTTAATACTATATATTTATTCCGCAAATTTTAATGTTTAATATTATATAATTCATGCATAGTTCAAAAAATTTGTACAAAAATATTATCACTAAAAAACTTTGTTTTCAATTAATTTCATAAGCCAAATTGAAGAAAAGTAAATATTGAAAATAGTGTAAAGCTTTTTAACTCAAAGTTTTATTTTTTTAACGATTTTTTTTAGTGTTTTGGGTTTTTGTGACTACTTGACGTACGATTACGTATTACCATGACCTGAACAAACATACCCATATGCACTTGCGCAATACATGTAGCTTAAAGCGTTATTCTTTATACGTACACGCAATTTTAACATTGCATCATTACATACTATTCTTTTGCATTAACTGTAACTAAAAATTCATGGGTTTTACAAACTTGATTGTGTCCTATATCGGCTCAGATGGGTCAAAAACCTATAAAACCGAATTTGTATGTATTTTTGTCAAACAACAAAGAAATAAATGAATTTTGACCGTTTTTCAGCCTTTTCCGACCACTGTGCGCCGTGAAGATTTTCACGAAATACAGTTGGAAGTTCTAGCAGAAAAAGTTGCAGACCATCTTTTTCAGCGTCATGTAGTTTCTACAGCAGGTGGCTAACATTGAGACCTATTTGTGAAAGACTCATCGAACAGTATTCTGCTCTTACAGAGTACTTTTTAAATACTGCACCAAAAAAAATGCGAAAATCAATAATAGATTTATCAAGATGAGAGATTTTTTTAAAAGACCCTAAAAATTTGATATAAAATTTGATATTTACATATATTAATTTTCTAAGTAATATGTTTGTACCTTATTTGACTATTTCAGTGGCAAGATCCATTGATTCACATCTTGTATGTTAAGTTAAATGAATTATTGAAGAATGTTATGTTTCTGTTTTTAAAGCCTGACACTGTTAAATATAAAGAGGGAATAGCATTGGTAAATATTAATTGCAGGGATGCAAACTTGTGGTTGCCACTAAAAAAGATAAATTTAGGTACAGGAGCAAACAAACTAGTAACTTATCCTGGCCATAAAGATATTTTCCTCAATATGGAGGCAAGCTTATATAGAAATGTGAATATTTGCAATCTAAACTACCTATATCAAACCCTTTGTTGCATGATTTGCAATACATTAGTCCCACACATAAAAAAAAGCAATCGAAGCAATTAGCAGACTTGTTGTACAGTTGTTGAAAGTGACTAAAACGGATGTAACTTGTGATCTTATTAAATCTGAATTTTCATGTGGATCACATGTTGCATGTGGAATTCAGTAACCTATGTTCTTTAAATTAAAAATAGTTGGCGTGCATCTTATTTAATAGTTCATGTCAACAGGAATGTTTACACTATTCATGACATTGAATGTGGGGGGGGGGGGGGGAAGCTTAAACATAATTGTATATTACATAACCAACATAATACTACAGCTGTTAAAGCTGGTAAAATCAGTATACCAACTTTTTCACCATTGCGACAGTTTATTGCTGTTGCTACAACCATCGACAGGGTTCTTCTTGATTGTAGATGTTCCAATTACTGAGGTAAAGTAAAAATTTACCATATTCTACTGTATTTCATTGCAGAAATAATGTACTGATTTTTTCTTAAATCCTTGTCCTGAATTTTTTTTTTGCCCACTCCTACCCCTGCAGTCTAAATTGCGTTATAAGCTTAGGATCGAAAAAGCTGCAAAGCTAGGTTTTTTTTTTGTTTAAAATGTTGAATTGTAGTAATCCTTGATGGATAATAAATTGCATCTGAAGAGTTTGGAATAATAACTTCACTATTACTTTAGTTATTTCAATTAAGGTTATAATGATGCGAATGGTTTAATTGACATAAATCACATATTTTAACGCTCTAATAGTAATGTATGACTGTGTGGAAATTGAAATAATTGGAGTATAATTTGCCCCAAAATTAGTTTTTAATTAAATAAAAATCAAATTAAAAGGATATATGGGGATCCTATTAAAAAAGTAAATCTTAAAATAAAGTTTGAAATTTATATAAACATCATTAAAAAATGCAAATACAAAATAGTTAACAGAAAAGTTTTTGAAAAAAAAAACTGGTTTAAACAAAAAAAAACGTTTTTTTTTTAATCTGCCTTTTTTTTCCAACCCTAAAATGGATAATCTTAGTAACTGTAACTTGATGAACATTTTCAAACTGTTCTAGTGTTTAATATAATTTCGAGTTTTAATGGTATCAGCAAGCAGGGCAGTTGCAGCAAGCACTGGAGCCATTGCCGGGACTATTATAACAGACGGATGGGAAAACTCATTACAGGATCATGCGGGGACGCTGGTAAGAAGAGGTCTGTCCTAATGTTGTTCCTGGACAGTGGCCCTTCTCAGAAGGAAGATACATTTTCCAATGTACCTCCTCTAGATGTTTGCTGTTCGGGGACCACCAGCGAAGCCCAGGATCCTGCAAGCGAAGACGAGGACAGCAACGGAATGCTGATTCATTAGGAACCTCCTCCAAAGAAAAACATAAATAAATCATGCAGATGAGCGGTCCGGGTGACATCTACTGAAGGAGCTGGTCCAACAACGGGAACCGGATGATAACAGTGCTGTAGACTTATTTTACCAGAGCGTTGCCACAACTGTTAAAGGTTTGCCACTGAGGGAGCAGATGCTAATTCAAATGGAAATTTCTATGTTGGTTGGAAATGCTGTAATTAGGAACATTGACTGTAAATCAAGCTCTTCGTTGAGTTCAGATACTATGTATGAAATCGAAGATTTACAAGTATTGAATGATTCTGTTAACTTTCATTAGAAATTAGTTTGTTCCTAAAATTAATTAAAATTCAAAATGTGTATTTTACTAAGCTGTAAAAAGTTTCTACTTCTGATGTCTGCAAAAGCCAGGTTATTAGGTAAGCTATTAAAATTTGCAATTAAATGTTGCAATATACCTTTTATGCTAAAATTTGCATGTATTTTAAGAGCATGATTTATTCTTAATCTGATTGAAATGTAAATAAAGCTACAAATTTACAAAATACTTAAGAAGTTTTATTCGTCAAAAATGTCACACAGGAAGCATTTTAGAAACATCGTTCTTCTAGGCGGATGATGTTGCAATGGTAATTGTCAGATGGTGTTGCCAATAGAGAAAGGTTGGATAATTTAAATATTTATTTTACATTTACCCCCTCCTCAGAATTTAGTTACAAAGTACGAAAGATAAGAGGGAGGATGTCTTTGCCTGCGAGGTCGGTCTGTTTCCTGTAGCTGAAGGGTCGATCCGTTATTAGTAGGAGCTATTTTCACTGCTATTACAGCCCAGTAGGTTCAGTCTGACAACTTGTCCTTCAATTTCTTTATTGCATTTCTTGTAAACTGCCTTCTTCCTTTTCTTTTATCAGTTTTTAATTCATCAAAATGAATCCAAATTGCATCTTTCTTTCTGCCAGTTCTAGACATTCTTAGTTTTTATTCTTATATAAAGAAAACATATGTAAAAAATGAAGCAAAAGCATGGGAGAATGGGATTGATTATGACTGCTGATTTTGTGGAGTTGAGTTGTTTTGTCAAAGTGGAAGTTATAAATAACTAATTAACTTTTTTTAATTTTAAATTCAAAAGTGCTTTTAAAAAATTATGAAATAAAAACCACTGGTTTTTTGAAAAATACCATTTGGTTTAAACCATGCCAACCCTGATCCATTTAGAACTAGTTTTGCTTTGAGAAACTCACCAGTGTTAGTAATTTTTTTAATACTAATTATGGACATCTGGCAACAGGAGAATCTCTTCGATCCCTAGCTTTCCAGTTCAGAGTGAGCCACTTCTGGATAAGCACCATTATAAAGGAGGCCGCAACAGCCATCATAAAACGGCTTGCAAACAAGGACCTACCAACTCCACCGACAGAACAGTTACAAAAGACTGCCAAAGACTTCCTGCTGAATTGTAATTTTCTTAACTGTGTGGGCGCCATAGATGAGAGGCACATCTGAATCAAAACCCCAAAGAACAGCGCCTCACTCTTCTATAATTATGAGGAATACTTCTCTATGGTGATCCTCGCTGTTGTGGATGCAGACTGCAGGTTCCTGGCTTTTGATGTAGGATCTTATGGAAAAAGGAGGGAAATGTTGGAATCTTCCTAAAAAGCCCCATAGGTCAGCGCATACAAAGATACGTGTTTGGCATACCTGAACCGACGACCTTGCCAGAAACTGAAACTGTGTTGCCTCATGTGATTGTGGGGGATAAGGTTTTTGCACTTCACGAAAACTTAATGAAGCCTTATCCCCGGCCACAGTCCCTTTATAATGAAACAAAAGCAGTATACAAAAAAAAAAACTGAAGTCAATAATGCCACGACTTATTGAAGCAGTTAGATCAGTCATAAAAAGGAACTCGATTAAAAACTTGGTCGAGGAAACTGAAAACAAGATCCGGGCTGTAGCTCAAGAGCTACAAAATGCTCACTCCACGTGTTTGGAAAACATGAAGTGTGGCAACTTCTGTTTAAAAAAAAGATGATCCACCAGATAGTCTGTACAACACCATAGCCAATACTGGAATGTTAGCTGATAGAAACGAAGCTACAGTGGTGGACATTTATTTATGAACTGACAGTTTTTTAACAGTATTTCTTTATTAAATGCATTTTTCTCGATTTAAATTTTATATAAATTCGTAAACAATTTATTTTGTTGATATTTTAGTTTTTGCATAGGGAAATTGATTTATGAACTTTTATATTCAATCTCAATTAATAATTGGCTAAAACTATTTTTTGTCGCTAATGCTTCCTTGATTTTGTTTTTCATAGACAACACAAAACTTTGGGTCAAGTTTTGGTCAAGCAATTTGCAGTTTTTATAGATTAAGTCCTTTTATTCCATAACTGATGCACACTTCATTAAAACCATACTCCATTTGAGTAAATTATTCAAACCAATTGATCTCAGACATTATTCTTGGGGTTTAAGTCATGGCTATTGGCAGGATGATCTAAATGAACAACCCTTAGTTCATTTAACCAGTCTTCCATTTCGTTTGAAATGTGGATACTTGCATTATCATGTATAAAAATCAAATCAAAAGCATAGTTTTGCCATGCTAAAAGGAATTACAGAATTTTCTAGAACTAATCTGCAATAAAGTGATGTTTGTCAGCCCTTCAGAAACATAACCTTGTTTCTTCAATCATAAGATATCGGGGCCCAAACCATCAAACTTCCACTAACATTTCTGCTGAAGACAAATCTTGGTTATTTCCATAACATTTTAATCCATCACGTCCATCCAAATTGAACTTTTTTTCATCAGCAAAATTCACTTTTTCCCCTTTTCTCTCCCTCCACCCCCACTAATCCATTTTCATGTAGCAACGACTATATTTTAATAGCCTGTTCTTATGGTGAAGAGTAAGCTTTGGACCAGCCTTCCTTTTGGAACATTTCAAGTTCGACGACGATATCAATATTTGTCCTACTCTTCTGGGAGTTACATGAAGTGATTGTTCATAGCAAATTCGCTGTGTAATGCACAAATAGTAACTTTTTGGGATACAAGTCCAATAATCCTGCTTTTGTCCCTCGTCCCACGTGGGTTACACCTTTTTTAATGATGGTTTTTGCCGAAGTCAGAATGATTCTTCAAATATTTATGAATTATATTTATTGATCTTTTAATTAATGTTCTAATTTCTCTTATAGATTTGTTAAAATATTATATAAGGGTCAGTTTTTACCTTTTTGGCTTCAGGCAGTCCCGCAAGCTTTCCTATTTAGTAAAATGGAAATAAAACATAAATTTCAACAAATTTGGCCTTAATCTTATAAATTTGAGTTCATAAATCAATTTCCATCATTTGACATGCTTAAAAACTAAAATTAGATATATTTTTAATTAATATCATTTTTTGAAAAAAAAATATGTGTGAAATTCCTTTATTGTACTCTGAATATCCAACACACAACAATTGAATTGTTAGCACTTATTACAAAGCGATATCTGTTGAAAAGAATGTTAGTTCATAAATCAATTTCCACCACTGTAACGATATTATAGACAAACCATTTTCTTCTGGATTCCGTGGTAATAGCCCTCGTGTAGCTCTAGTGCGACGATAATTCAAAACCAAACCTGGATTCCGTGGTGAATACACGGTCGTTTTAAGTGACGGTGTCTCTCCGATTCCCAGATCCTTTCCGAAACGCCTTAAGGATAATCTCAACCAAAAGATAACAAACCCTAGGAAAATTATTAGCATAAAATTCACTAAACAAAACAATATCCTTTGCAAAACCGAAGACCCTAACACAGCTAAAGAACTGTTAAACATTAAATCTTTGATCTCGATCTCAGTCAAAGCTGACTTACTTTCTGGTCAACATCACGTCCCGGTTCTTTTTGCATGACATTCCCTCTGATATCTCACTAAACGAAGTCGTTGAAGAGCTCGAGGCGGAAAACAACATGAAAGTGATAGAATGCCGAAGGTTTTCTAAAAGAGCCGGCAAAGGTTTCTCCCCTACCAATACCATACTTATTAAAGTTTTGGGTACTCACCTCCCAGAATACATAAAACTTTGGTATGAAATAAAAGGATTAACCTTTTTATTGATAGGCCAAGAATCTGTTTGAACTGTGGTGGTTGGAATCATTCAACTAAAACCTGTACTCGACCTAAAAAAAATGCTTAAAATGTAGTGGGGATCACGACTCAAGTTTATGCAATAACACCCCAAAATGCATTAACTGTGAAGGTATGCATGAGGCTACCAGCGACCTTTGTAAGAAAAAACAAGAAAGGGATTTCCTAGCACTTAAATGCATTAATCGTCTAAGCTTTTCTGAAGCCCGCAGCTCATTTAAAAGCTGCTCACCCCTTTCAAAAGAGGTTCAGTTCCCCCCCCCCCCGCCCCTCCCACATCCAACTGCATCACTAAACATGATTTTGAGAACAAAATCCTTCAGTTACAAACTTCCTTTGAAAATACAATAGTTAATGCCCTAAACGCCCAGGCATCATCTATCATATCCATGTTCCAAAACATGCTCCAACAACTGGCTCCAAACCTCTCTTCTCTCCCACCTCGATCAACAACAGTCCCTATTCCCAACCTCTCTCTAGTTCCCCCTCAGGTTCCAACAGTTCTTATCTCAAACACCCAAGTCGAAACCCCGAATAAAAGAACCTGCACGGATCAGAGCAAAAAAGATCACTCCCTCTCTCCCCAGCATTTCCTCTGATAACAAACCACTGCTCCCTCAAAATTCTTCCTTCTTACGAGACAGTCGTCTTAACATTCCCATTTCACAAGAATCTAACACGGGCCCTCTTGGCACCCCCAGCCTGCTCTCAAAAGATCAAGCAAAAACAGCAGCCGTTAATCTTTTTCTGGCTCTAGCCCTGGAGGTGCTCTGAGCTTTGACGGTGTAAGACAGGACCAGACAGCATTGACAAGGCTCAAATCCGGTCATCTTAGGACTCTTAGGTTCTCCGGGGGAAACAAAATCTTCTCCACTTGTACAAAGTGTAACACAAGCGAGGCCACTGCCGAGCATTTACTTCGATGTATTGCCTTATCTCGGGAGGACCTTCTGCGTAGCCCTCATGTTGTTCTAGATAAACTGAAGGCGGAGGGACTCATGGAACTGATCTGATCCAGATCAGAGGGATAAGAAAGAAGAAGAAGAAGAAGAAGTTAATCTTTTGAATATCAGCCCACATTTAGTCTAATTTCTCTGCTTCCCTCAACTAGGAAAAGTTCTCCCCCTCGCTAGTCAACCTCGTTTTCTTTTTCTTGGTCCTTCCAATGAGCTCTCCAAGCCTAGTTCAATGGAATTGTCGTAGTCTCAAGAACAAACTTTTCCTTTTCAAAAACGGCATCTTTTCCTCCTCCCACATCTTAGCCCTTCAGGAAACCAACGCATGATATGGGGGATGAGTTAAAATCTGATGGACAGATGGATTTAAAATGTAAAAGTCTGCTTAGTGTGAAGTCCGGACAGTCTACTACGATGTGGTAAACACTTAGAGGGACATCACACATGACACACATGGGCTGATCTTCTGCCAGCAGAAGATGCACATGTGTGAGTCTTGTGTGCCCGATCAGGAGGCACGCCAGCACTACCTCCTGCCTCTGCTCGGTGATGGAAAAAATGGCCAGGTTATGGACAGGGTAATGTTATGAAATTTATGTTCGGTTAAAATGTCTCATTCCTTTTGCCAAATTGTATTGATTGAATGTGCGCAAGCCAGCTTGGCATCGGGCAAGTTGAGGGGGGCGCCATTGCTTTGACTAGCAGTCTTCGCAGCGCGGTCCGCCTCCTCATTGCCCGGAATACCAACATGGCTCGGCACCCAGCAAAAACTTATTTTAAAACTATTGTGTTTGAGTTTAAAGAGGAGCTTCACAACTATTGAGATTAAGGGTTGATATTTGTAAGAGGCTTCTTCTCACCGACAACGGGCCACAATCCGATGAGAGAATAGTGATTTTCGCCACTGATGAGCAATTGCAGTTTTTGTGCGAAGCCTTTGAGTGGTATATGGATGGTAGCTTTGCTCTTGCTCCAGAAAATTTCATGGATTTGTGCGATTAGAGCAAGGGACATCATCATTTCGTGCGCCTTTGTTTTGTTAGAAAACAAAACTAACACGTCCTATTCCAATCTACTCAAAACTCTAGTAGAGGAGTGCACGGCCCGACAAATGGACCCAAATCCAGAGGTGGTCTATGTGGACTTTGAAAAGGCAGTTATGGATGCCGTGAAAGAAGTATTTGGGTCATCTGTAAAAGTGAAATGATGCTTCTATCACTTGATCCAAAGTACATTCCGAAAAATTCAAAGGTTAGGACAAGTTAGTCTATACAAAGAAGATGACGATTTTCGTCACTTCTGTGGCATGATAGATGCCTTAGCATTTTTGCCACGATGTGATGTGAAGGCGGGAATGCGATTTCTACAGGCGATGCCCTGAAGAAGGCGAACGTTTGCTGGACTATTTCGATACAACGTACGTCAATGGGCCATTCCGGCCGTCGAGAAGAAATGGCCTTTTTTTACATTTACGGAGAGACAAACCAATGTTCCCTCCGAAGTTGTGGAATGTCCCAAATCAACACTCAAAGGTGAGGACCGTACCAACAATCAAGTGGAGGGATGGAATAATCGGTTCGACAGCATTGTTGGTCACGACCACCCAGACATTTGGGTGTTGATTTTGAAAATGAGGATGGAGCTGTCTGTTAACGAAACAAAACTCGGGCAACTTTATCTTAGCGTTACCCAAGTAAAACGGAAGAGAACGATCTACGTTGCTCTTCAAGGGCGGCTCCAATCCTTGTGCGTACAGTACCGTGATGGACATTTAAGTGTAAGCGACTTCTTAAAAGCCGTAGTAACAATATTCGCTTTTTGTAAATTTAATTAGTTTAGCTTAAATGTAAATAAATCTGTTGTATTTTGTTCTAATTTCAATCTTATGTGTTGTTTATGTTACGTATTTGTAAATTCATAAGGTTATTGTTTAAATGTAAATAAATCTCTTGTATCTTGTTATAATTTGAAATTTCCTTTTAATCTAATTTAATGTTGTACAGCTAGGGAAAAAACGCTCCACCAATCATTACTCGGCCGATATTGGTCAAAGGATATGGTGAATAAGGTGTCATTCTTCAAGAAAAGGCGTAAGAAATCGATTAATGAATCAACAAAAATTGTATAAGGGGTCGTCGACACATTTAAGATGAGTGGCAGCAACTAAGACTGTGGGCACTGATCATGTTAAATAATCAATGTGACTAGAATAAAACGTACTAAAAACCGAACTCCGATCATATTTAAGGTTATTTAATTTTAATATCAAACACACTTTTTGAAATTGTGTTAGAATCACCATACATTAAAAAACATAGTAATCTGTATAAGCTAATGTTTATTACACATACAAAATAAATTCTATGCACTTGAAACAAGAGAAAATTTTAGATATTCGACAGACCTATCTATAATTTGAATAAACGGTTATTAATAAACGCTTTTCAACCACCAAACGATAATGTACGCTATGATCACATTCGCCAAGTAATCTTTTAAAGTTAAACGGTCTCAAAAACTTAAAATAATAAGCACAAATTCGGCAAATAATTGTAGTTGATTTAAAATTGAAAATCGAGAATTTGTTTTATTTGATTAACCGAAACATACATTGCTAGATTATTTAATGGAAAAATTGAACAAAGAAAAATATATGTTTATAAACAAAGTGATTTTTTTTGTGAAGTTCAGAACAAAAATGGGTTGTAGAACACTCGCAACCTTTCCTAAAAAGTTTTGTGCCGTTAGATGGGTACAAAATGCTGATGTTGCCCAACGGGCAATTGACTTGTTACCTACCTTGAAATCTTTTGTAACATAAGTTGAAAAAGATAAATCGATATCTTCCAAAAGTTATGACATAAGTTGTAAAAAGCATAAATGATGCTTTTCTCGGGCCTAAACTTGAATTCTTTAGCCTAAACTTGAATTCTTTAAAGGCCTAGCAAATGTTGTTGAACCTTTTTTGAGAAGTTATCAATCATATGAGCCTTTGGCTCCATTTATGTACAGTGATTTGACATCTATATTAAAAACTCAACTAGAAAGGTTTCTAAAACCTCAAGTTTTAGAGTCTGTAGACAAGATTACAGATTTAAAACTTACAGATTAAGATTGTGTTCTTATTGAAAAAAAGTAGACATTGGGATTGCAACAAAAAAAATGCCTTATCTAAAGCAAACAAAAGTTTTGGGAAAATAAAATATATAATACTTTGAAGTAATAACATAAAACAGCAATCAGCTCATATGCAGGTTTTTATGAAATGACCCCTGTGCTGGGAAAACCTCTCGGAGTGCAAACCATAGAGGTAGGAAGGAGGTGTAGAGAGGTCCTCCAGAGTCCAGTTGAGAGTATTTGAAGCAGGGGCTGTCAGGTTTTTTGAGCTACTGCACACAACATACTGACACCAAGGTATTCTAAGATGCACCACTCTTGTAGAGGAACCCTCCAATTGAGATGATTTGAAGCGGGGTGTCAGGTTTTTCGAGCTACCGCACATAATATGGTAGTAGCCGAAAGTGGCACTTAGGTATCCCGAGAAGCACCACTTTGGCGGTTTTTTGAGCTACTGCACATAACATAGCAGCTGAAACTGGCACCGAGGTATCCCAAGATGCACCGCTCTAGCCTGTTTCTTTTGTGCGTTACTGTGCACATATATGGCCTGCTCTATTCTCTTTCCTAACTCTATGAAACAAACCACCGAAGACCAAAGTTTTTATTTGTTGTGAGTGGGTAGCTGGTTTACTGCTTTGCCAAGCTCGCTTATACCACACCAAAGTAGGCACGTTTACATGAACCATCGAACCCATGGATTGAAGAGCAAACTCAGCATTTTTCCCTCTTGGGGATTTTCTCCCAGACAAAACGGGAATTGCAGGGCTCATTGTGGGGTTTCGCAAACTCTCCAATGAAGGAGGGTTTGATGCTTCATACCATGGATTCGGCCAAGGACTCTCATTTGGGTTAGAAATCCTGCTCGACATCTTTTCCCCAAATGGGGATTTTGGCATTCCATGGATTTGATGGCTCATTTAAACGTGCCTAGTGACATCTTCAATGACGGCATATGTCGATTGCAGTAGGAAGAACAAATCCTATCGGTCAACGGAATTTTTTTCTTTCTAATATATCAGCAAGGTATTTGTTCTTTCTAATAAGCAAGGAAAAGGGAAAACATCTGCCTGTTTATTGTGAAAAGGGAAAATGAACCAGGTTTGTGAAATAAGGAGTTTTAGGGACTTGGGATGTAAAAAAGGACATTTAGGGAAAAAAGGGACCTGTTGGGAGGCCTGACTTTTAGTAGCTAGGAGATGTGTTTTAGATAAAATAACATCCATTGGGGGCATTTCAAATCTACAAATTGATAAAGTACTTATTCTGGCTGCTAGGAATTCATATGCTAACTAGGTGGAGGCTAAGAAGGTCAAAAAGGCCGCAGATGATGAAATAGCCAATCGGGCTCAACTAAAGAGGAAGGCTGATGCTCAAGTAAAGGAACTCTTAAAAAAAGAAAGCCAAACTACTAGAGGGTGCTCAAAAACAGGTAGATCTTCTCATTGAAGAGATAAAAAATTTCAAAAATAGTAAATGATAGGAGTTAAATATTCATTTAGTTCAGGGTTCTTACAATCCTTAAAAACAAAAAATTTCTGAAACAGTCCTTAATATTCATGAAAAATATAAAAATATCCTTAAAAAAATACAATTGAGATCCTATAAATAATACAATTGAGCACTTAAACTTGGGATGGCTGCAAATTGGTTGAAATATGTGACAGGGAGCGGTACAAAATTCAACAACTTTTATTTTTTATTGATTCAACTCTTAACAATACTGTATGAAAGTGAAATTGAGTTGGTACTATCCTCGTCCTATCTATTTCATTAAAATGTTTAATTTTGATTTCTTTTTGGTTTTAAAGATTGGATATTATTTTTATGCCATTATTGGTATAAAGCAATGAAATATGCTGAATGGGTAATTATATCTTTATTTTAACAAGAAAAAGCAAACCACTCTTTCTTCAGATATTGAAGTATTTCACTATTACACCAATTGCAAAAGAAACTTGATTGTTTGGCACATCTTGTTGTTCATGTGGGTCGTTTTAGTTTTAAAGGTTCTCATTTTATTTAAGATTGTTCACACAGAAATCACACAGTAATTTTACACATAATAGTCCACACAGGATTTTACATATGCCATCTTTTATGGCGTCTAATCTCTTTCCACACAGGAGAAGAAGTGATGTGTGCCTCCCCCTAGCGACGAACCTCATCACACACTTTGTGCGTGCGCTACATAGGCGTAGAAAAATAGTTCGCTCGCCAAAAGCAACCACACACCCCTCCTGCGAGCAACAATTTTTTAAACATGAGAAACAATTAAAACATTTTTTCATACACACAATACATTACAACAATTATAACATTAATCTAGAAATTAATTAAACAAAATATTTAAACATTAATTTAAAATTACTAGTAAAATAATTACTGAACACAATCATTTAAATCAAAGAAATGTTGTTTAAAGAATACAACAATTTATCTTCATTTACTGCCTTTGTAAGGAAATCTGCTAGTAACAAGTCAGTTTGTTGGTATTTCAGTTCAATAGTATTGTCCATCAACAAATCCTTCACAAAATGAAATCGCAAATTCATATGTCTAGACTTGTTAGAAGCTCTAGTACCTTTTAGATACTGTATAGCTGCTTGGCTGTCAGAAAGTAAAATTACTTTATCATTTATAAATTGTTTACATATCATTTCAGTTAATAAATTTACAGTCCAAATAATATTCTTACACAGTTCTGAAATAGAAAACAGTTCAGCTTCACATGTAGATAGACTTACACTCTTTTGTTTTTGACATTTCCATGAAATCAATGAATCACCCAATAAAATTACACTCCCACTGAATGACTTGGCATTTTCAGCATTTCCCCATGAAGCGTCAGAAGTGCCAGTAATATAACCCATTTCATCGCTATAAAACAATTTTTTGTCTTTAGTCCCTTGCAAGTATCTTAAGACCCTTTTTGCTAGATTCAGATGTCGCTTTTCTGGTCGTTGATTGAATTGTGACAAATAGGTTGTTACAAATGATATGTCAGGACGTGTCCTGTTAGCTAAATACAAAAGTTCACCAATTAACTCTTGATAAACAGTTTGATCAATTGAATCATCACTAGGTGGAAAAATTTTATCTTCACCCCTTACAATTGGTGTTTTCACAGTTTTACAATTTTCCATATTATGCTTAATTAATAATGATTCAACATACTTAGATTGTGAAATACTTATACCATTTTCATGTTTTTCAATTTCAAGACCTAAAAACTTAGAGCTGTTATTTTCATGCAATTCAAATACACTTTTAAGCTTAGTTATAACACTTTCATACATTTTTTCACAAGTATAAAATATTCCTAAATCGTCAACAAATGAACATAGAATTAAAATATCATCATTATCAGTCATTATAAATACACAATTATCAGAAGCTAATTGTTTTAATCCAATGCGCTGCAATTCACTCTTTAATTTTAAATACCAATTTTTACCACTTACAGATAAACCATATAAACTCTTTTTCAATAAACACACTTTATCTTTACCAAATATTTCGTCACAGCCAGGTGGAATATTTACATAAACGGTTTCCTTTAAATCACTATAAAGATATGCTGTCTTAACATCATAAAATTTTACATTCATATTTAATTTAGCTGAAATTGCAAGCAATAATCTTAAACTTTCCATATTTACAACAGGTGAGTAAGATTCAGCATAATTTTTATTGTTAAAATCGGCTGCTACGAGCCGTGCCTTATAAATCAAAATACCATCACTATTTTCTTTTAAAGTAAAAACCCACTTAGTTTTTATTATTTTGTTGTTTTGTGGAACATCTGTGATTTCGAACACATCATGTTTTTTCAAAGATTCCAATTCATTCTCTATGGCAACTTGCCAATTGTTCCAATCTGCACGACTTTTCGCCTCTTCGATATTTTTTGGAATAAGTTCTGTTTGATTCGCGAATTTTATTGTTTTTTCTTTTAATCGTTCAGACCGCCGTAGTTTCGTTGTCTCGTCAAGGTTATTCGCCTTTGGTTCCTCGCTGTCGGTTAAATCGCTTGGACTCGCATTATTTTTATTTTCTATTACGCTATCGAAATCTTCTATTTCCCATAACTCTGTTTTATTTTTTGATAGTAATGTACTACCTTTTAGATTCTCGTTAAATTTAACTGATCTTTCTTCTATTATTGCGCCAGTAGAGATATCGTAAATTCTATAACCTATACGCTGTCTAGAATAACCAACAAAAATTCCAGTTTTTGCCGGAACATCAAACTTGTTGTTCCTCTTCATCTTGGCAACATAATAGTAACAAACTGATCCGAATTTCTTTAAATAATTAATTTTTGGTTTTTTCCCAGTCCAAATTTCAAGTGGCAATTTTTCCTTACTATTTCTTGGTGTCAAATTAGTTACATGAGTACAGAAATTAATGCATTCCGCCCAAAACTGCATGCCTAATTGACTTTCATGTAATATAGTCTTAGCGCGTTCTAGTAATGTACGATTTGCCCGTTCGCTTTTATTACTTTCGGGATTGTAGGGTATGGTTTTTTCATGAATTATTCCCGATTTTGCAAATAAAGTATCTAACCTTTCATTAACAAATTCACCCCCATTATCACTTCTTACTCTTTTAATTCTTTTCCCAGTTTGATTTTCATATCTAGCTTTAAATTCGGTAAACACATCATACACTTCATCCTTATTTTTAATGAAATAAGTAAAGTACATTCCACTGTAATCATCCACAATTATGAGAAAATATCTACTTTTCCCTAATGATTCTGTTTGCATTGGACCACAAAGGTCAACGTATAGTAACTCTAAAATATCTGAACTTTGTTCGTGATTAACAGTCGGATGATGTTTTCTAGTAACTTTAATTGTGATGCATGTGATATAGGTAAAGTTTTTTACATCATTTGTATTAACATCAATATCAATATAATCTTTCATTTTAAACATGTATTTATAATTTAAATGACATAATCTACTGTGCCACAATTTATAGTTGTTATATGTTTCATTAGACAAATAACATTCCAAATTATCCAATGGATTTAAATATACTTCTAGTCTATTTTCATTTAAATGAGCTTTAAACAGGAATTTATCATCTTTATCAAATACTAAAATACCATTCCTATTGGATTTAATTCTACAACCTTTTTTCATAAGACAGGGTACCGATATTAAATTATTTCTTAAGTTTGGTACATAATTTACATCAGCTATGGTTAAATCAATAGGACATTTACTTACAGTTTTAGCTCGAACAGTACCTTTTCCTTCAGTACTTATTTGGGTGTCCTTACCAGCCAGGTTTATCTCACTAGTATCCGGATGGATATCTTTGAACCAAAATGTATCCTTTGCTAGATGATTTGTTGCACCACTGTCTAAAATCCAAATATTGTCATACACAGTTTCTTGTTTCGTAACTTGTAGTGCGGTCCCGTTCGTGGCACTACCATCATCGCCGGTAGTTTCCGTGCTGTAGATATGGTTTGGGTTTCTGGTTCTGGTTCCAGATCCGCCGCCACGTCCCCGGTTGTTGTTCCAGTTTTGATGCTTATTCTTGTAAAAACAATCCTTCGCTACATGGCCAATTTTTCTACAATTGTAGCATACTCGGTCGTCTTTTCCATTTTTGTTCTTTTTCTTGGAGAAGAACACCTCGGAACTGCCTCCCTCGGAATGACGATTTCGGGAACTCGTCAGCTCCTCCTCACGTAGTATTTCCAGCACCTCATCCATAGACTTGTCCCTCTGAGTTTTCAAGATGTCTCGGACTCTTGCAAATCGGCCACGCAGTCCCCGGACAGTGTGGTAGACAAGCTCACGTTCGGAAACCTCCAGGCCCAGTGCTCGACATTTTGTCGCTAGTCCTCGTGCTCTGGCAATGTAGTCGTTTGCACTTTCATTTTGAAGAATTTCTAAATTTTTCAACTCGTTCGCAACGTCGATTTTTCGATCTTCTTGCTGACCCGTGAAATTCGATTTTATTTTGTCCCACAATGTCTTTGCATTGTTTTCTGTTGCGTATTGGAGGGCTTGCTGATCGGACAATGATAATTTAATGTAGGCAACAGCATCAATGTTTTTTTGATCCCAATTGCTGGATTCATCACTTTTCAAATCGTTGGGTTTTTCTTCTAATATTTGTCTGTCTAGTCTTTTTAGCGTTAACGCGGCCTGAATTTTCAATGCCCATATAAAATAGTTCTTGCCATCCAGTTCAGGAACATTTAGTTTCTCCATTATTCTAGTATAACACACAGTAAAGTCGTCAGGATCACACAGACATCACGAAAATAGTTTACGTTTCAAATTCACTTCACGTACATTGAACCACGTGCTAAATAACTTTCGGTTTGTCCGTAAAACGCTAACTAGTAACTAGCTGAAATAAACCACGCTCTGCTACCATTTGTTGTTCATGTGGATCGTTTTAGTTTTAAAGGTTCTCATTTTATTTAAGATTGTTCACACAGAAATCACACAGTAATTTTACACATAATAGTCCACACAGGATTTTACATATGCCATCTTTTATGGCGTCTAATCTCTTTCCACACAGGAGAAGAAGTGATGTGTGCCTCCCCCTAGCGACGAACCTCATCACACACTTTGTGCGTGCGCTACATAGGCGTAGAAAAATAGTTCGCTCGCCAAAAGCAACCACACACACATCTTAATAGTGAGTTAATTCGATCAAAAAGAGTTTCAATATTTATAAGGTCTGGTAGATGGATGGTAATATTTAAAAAAATACTTGTGCAGTTATTTTTTCAAAATATGTATTAAAAAAAATAAAAAATATCCGATTAAAAGTTATTTAACTTTTTTTAGCAGAGATATTTAAAATTCCTCAGTTTAAATCAAAGCGCTATTAATGGGGAAGAAATAATAAAACAAAACATGTTGATATCTTTTATAGTGCCTGAGAAAAATATTCCTGACTATTGGAAAACGTTATATTGGGTATAGGTAAGAACTGATATTACGAGTTAATGAAAAATGCTTGACAAGAAAACTACTAAACAGAAATTGATAATCTTGGCCTTAAATTAAAACTATAAGAATGCATATTAAAAATAATAGAAAAACAGAAAATCTACATAGTTGACGCAAACACCCATCCAACTTCCCTTAAAACATTTAACCCATACTTAGCAGTCTATTTTTTTTCATTTGAAAATTTAAAAAAAGTGTAGAGCATTCTTTTAATTGCTACCAAGTATGTTAGTGTAAAGCAGCGAAATTTGAAATGTATTATTGTAATATTTTAATTACAGGTTGGAGACCCACCAATAACAAATTGTGGGGAGCTACAGGCCCCTCATATTGCTATTTATGTAAATGAAAGTGGATCATTCAATGTCATCACTGTTTTAGCCCAAGGAGACATTATTTTAAAATTAAAAGGCCCATCAATATTCCAAGTTCTGGAAATTCTTTTAGGTTATTATGTATTTGATTATTCGTATCCAAAAGCTTACATTGTTTTTTTAAGTTTTTTGCAAATTGTTTTGGTAAACCAAAAGCTCAGCAAAAGTTGCCATAGTGCAAGATTAATAAAATTTTGTCGAGCTTATGAACAATTGTAAGCCATTTCCAGCCATTACAATAAAAATTTCCAGCCATGTGTTATAGTTTGTCTCAGGCAGGCATAGATATTTAGTAAGTAATATTTCACCGTAAATGTGGCTATATTGGCTGTTGGGTATAAAATTTAACCATGTGTTACCAAATCTTCTAAATTTACCATATATCATGCCTTTAATTTATCATTGTAAAAATACAGTTCAAGCAATAAAAATGCAAAATTAGGCTATTGTGCATTAAATTGATTTTCTCAGTATTTTTGAGACAGTTTTTTTTTGGTAATTTTAATTAAAATATAAATATCTATTATTGTTTTATTGGTGATTCACGATATGTTTGTTTATACCTTCCTTGTCTTTACTACCACCACTTTTGTCATAAAAACTTTTCAGAGGAATTTTGCCACTCAAAATGTTTTTCGACTAAACTTTTACAATATATAATTTGAAAAGTCAATTTCAGGGCTCCTAAGTTTGCCTAGATGTTTTTAAATGTTGTCACTTTTTTGGTCATGTATTTTTTCTAATGTCACTATTTTCACTTTTTTATAATTTTTTCTTGGTGGAACCCTTGCAATTTCTTTTTTTTTTTAAAGTGCAAGAAATGTTTCCTTGATTTGTTTTCTTGTTATAATTAAATGTATTTTTTTGTTATATTAAACTAACCATAAATTGTAAAACAAAAGTTTGCATATATGTTACCTTTTCTAACTATATAAATATCATAACTAATAAACATTGAAAATAAAGTTTTTAAAAAAATTATGTAATGATATATTGAGGATAAATGTTTCTTTTACTCTTATACCGGCGTTACATACGTCTAGCAATTTGCTCTAGCGGTTACCTTGAGAATCTCAAGGTAACCGCTTTATACGTATTTATTCGAAAGATCACTGAAGTTGGATCTCAAGGCCACCAACCCAACTTTTGTCGGTTTTTTTGGCCAAGATCAAAGGAAAGGTTGCCATAAGGAAAATAGCAAACATATTGGCGTGTTATCTCTTTTTTAAGTGATCCTTCGAAAATGTAAAACATCGAATTGAATTGTATTGAGTTTTTCTTAATTTTTTTTATTTAAAGCAGGACGCATTCAATATTTTGATAAAATAAAATTCAATCACATAAATGAATGAAATTCAAAGTTTGACACTGTAAAATATGTAGATGATAAAATGCTTTCTATGTTAATAAAAGTATTGAAACTCTTATTTATATCTTACCCGTAATCAATACAATTAATTTTTAAACAAGATTTTGTATTAAAATACTGAAACCTGGTTGGAGTTAATAGCTTAATCAGTTATTTTAATACACATAATTTCTAAATTTTTGGCAGACAATACTGAAAACACTTTTTTATTTGACCTGATTTTAATCAGTAATACTCCGGCATTAAAAGTTTTAAATATAAGTACGGAAAAGGACAGTCATCAAAAAAACAATCCAGAAAAAAATGCACTTTCCTATACACTTTTAAACCAAAAAAATTCCCCGTAAAATATTAGTAATGGGCAGGGACCGGCAGCAAAGATACCAGTCATGCCCCGTTAAAAAACAGTCATGTCCCGTTTTTTTTGTTTTTGTTTTTTCAAACAGTCATGTCCCTTAAAGATGGTATAAACAGTTAAAAACTGTAAAAATACGGAGATTTGAGATAAGGCCCTTTATTTAGTGGGTCAAACCGTTTTCCACCAAATACGGCTGTTGCACTTAAAAATTAAAAGGAAAGTAAATTTACAGGGTTTTTTTTTGCAGCACAGGGTATATCTTATTCTAGTAGAGGGATTTGAACGCACAAATACTGGTACCAGTCTAGAACGCTGTGGCTTTTTAGCCTTTCTCCCCAACGAAATTTGACGTGTCGGGGAGCGAAATTTACGGGGGCGGGGGCTTTCAAAAGAATATGGAGTGGTGAATAACCTCCTCTGTTTATAAACAATCCGAGACATGGGGGGTGATCCCACAACGATCATGTAGCTTTCATTTGACTCTTGGTTTCCAAATGGCTTGGAGCAATAAAGCTTGTGTTCGATTTTCTGGATTTGTATGAAGCCGAAAATCTGATTTGGAATCCCAGCCATATTCATCATAAAAAAAAAACGATCTTCGACGACGTTTTTTATATTTTTTTCTAATTACCTCTAGATAATTATCTAAGCTCTCTAAATGTAAAACACAAGCAGCAATCAAAATTTCGTCATGCATAATCTAGTTGATTTTAAACAATGAATAAAATCGCCGCGCTACAATCTCACTCGCCAAATTCTCGCCAACCAAAGGTCGAATCGCTAGAGGTCAAACCGCTTCCAGCGTTTACGTTCAGCGGCCGCTAGACGTATGAAACGGCGGTGTTATAGTTCAGATAAATAATAACTGATTTTAATTTACTTTGAATAAATATTTAATAACATTGTTTACTCTTTGCCAAAATTTTATTACTTTTTTACGCATATATTTAATTCTTTTCATGTAACGTGTTTAACAAATGATTCCTCAAAATACCTTTTTTTAAATTGAAACAAAACATTAAAAATGAATAAGATTTTTTTTTTATAATATAATCATATGTTGAAGTTATATGTTTATTTTACTTGTATTATTCATATAAATAATAACTGGTTTTTCATTTATTTTGACTAAATATTTGATAAAAATTTGCACTGAGTATTTTAATCTTTAGAAATAAATGAATAAAAATGTAGTAAATCCTGCAATCATTTTTGACATTGCATTCTTGACAGTGCTCCATTAACTTTTCCCACTGATTTTTAATATAATTACAAAAAAGTTTTATGTGACTGATGCGATGCTTAAAAATAAAAATACTTTAAACTGTTTGTCATAAATGAACTTTAATAGCAATATATTTTAACTAATTCTCTTGTTTTAATTACGATTTTTGTATTAATTTTATTTCATGACAAAAGTCATTTTGTTTCTGTTTCATGTTATTAGTTGATTCTTATTTTCATAAAAATATTAACTAACTTTTGAAATAAAGGTCTTTGCTTTTATTACTGTGAAAATTGGTTGTATAATAAAGAACTTTTATGAAAGGTTATGAATTTCTCTTATTAAAAATCTAGCTCAACTTTTTATTCCCACCATTCTGTGTTTTGCAATTTCATGTATGAAGTGGTTTTCTAAATATTGCTATCTGAACTATCCAAGTATTGCCAGTTGTTTACAAAACCCGCCAAAAATTGGTTTTTGGCAGGCAATTGAGACTGGAATATGAAAGAAAGTTATTTTTAATTTAAATTTACTACAAAACACACAGAATATATATTATTAAGAGGATTTCTAATCAAATACAATTTTAGTTATAAAAATAAATACATAAATTTGTATAACTAAAATTGTATTTGATTAGAAATCCTTTAAAGAATACCTATTCAGTGTGTTTTGTTGTAAATTTAAATTGAAACTAACTTTCTTTCATGTTCAAGTCTCAATTGTCAGCCAACAACCGATTTTGGCGGTTTCGTAAACAATTGCGATAGTTGGATAGTTCAGACTTCAGAAGTGTCTGAAAAGAAACTCCATATCAGTTACAACAAGTGTCTGAAACGTAGCTATTTTGGACATCGCCAAGTGTCTTAAACTTTCAGACGCGATTTAGGGTCTGGATATTGTGCCATTCGTTTAAGACATTTTTAAGTCTGAATTTAATACGTTTTGATTTGCTGTGTAGGGCGAGCACGTATCTCAACTTAACTCAATCAATCAATTATTTTACACCTAGGAAGAACGGAAAGATTGAAGAGCAAGTATTCGGGTTTTATTCTTCATCGATGAAACAGTGAGTAATATTTTTATATCTTATTAAGTAGAACTTGGATTATTTGAAATTTGGTTGGTCGGAGAATTGGAAATTCCGAACAATAAGCTGCCAACCTATTAACGGCTCGTGCAGCCAAAAATGTCCGACGGATAATACCCCATGTAAGGGAGTGCACGTTAAATATCCTTCAAAGTCCTAACGCTGCTTACGATGTCGCCCTTAACGGTTGCGTAGGGTGCCTTTCAGGTGTTGGCTCGTCACCTGACTGTGGTTCTAAAATACGACGACCTTCGCCAATAGCCCTCGTGTAGCTCTAGCGCGAGGATAATTAAAACCTAACCTAACCAGCAAATGACTTAAGTTGTTTATTTGGAGAAATGTTTCCAGATAGTACAATTGCTTCTAAATTTTCGATGGGTCACTCAAAATTATCGTACATGATTACAGAGGCAACTGGACCACACTTCCGTGAGATGTTGTTTAATGTTAAAAACTCTAAATCCCCATTTACTCTCGAATATGATGAGCTGAGTAACAAAGAATTAAAGAAACAACTTGATATATAAAAAAAAAGATACTGGCCAAACAGCACAAATCAAGTTAGAGTGCATCATTTAGATACATTCCTCATGGGTTAAGCGAAGTCGCACAATATTGTTGAAAAGATAATGAAATAATGGTAAACGATGCCAAATTACTTTTATCGCATCTAATTACTTTAAGTAGTGATGGTCCCAATTTGAACAAAGCAGTTTTTCAAAATATTTCAGAAATAAAAGAAATCTCAGGAATTTCCAGCACTTTTAAATGTTTTTGTAATCTGCACACAGTGCACAATGCCTTCAGAAAAGCAGTAAATGAATTTGGAGACGAAATTGTGGATTTCATTTTAGACTTGCACTACTTTTTCAAACTGTCCCCCGTCAGAGTTGAGGAATTGAAAGATTTGCAAGATGAATTGGGATTCCAGAATTTTTAAAAATGTTAAAGCATGTTGAAAGTAGATGGCTGAATTTAGAACCTGCTTTGGGGCTGGGGAGCCCAGTCAGTTAAGCACTCGCTTAGCATGCGAAAGGTCCCAGGTTCGGGTCCGGGCATCGCCAAAATAGCTGCCGACCTATAAACGGCATGTGCAGCCAAAAATGTCCGCCGAATAATACCTCGTGTAAGGGAGTGCACGTTAAATATCCTTCAAAATCCTAACGCTGCGTACGATGTCGCCCTTAACCGTTGTGTTGAGTGCCTATTCAGGTGTTGGCTCATCACCTGACTGTGGTTCTAAAAGTACGACGCCCGTCGCCAATAGCCCCCGTGTAGCTCTAGTGCGACGATAATTCAAACATAACCTAGGTCCTGCTTTAGACAGACTTGTCAACCAATGGCCAGTGATCGTTGTATATTTTCTGAAGAGGTTGCCAAAGCAGGAGCCAAAAGTATCTGAAAATGCTCGCTATTTGAGGATTTCGAAGTGCCTGAAAACTCCCAATAAAACTTTGGTAAAGGTGCACTTCCTGCTCTCCTTGGCAAACATTCTGCAACCTTTCTTGGCCTTTTTCCAGGGAGAAGAACCCTTGATTCATTTTCTATATGAAAGGATGACTTCTCTTGTAAGAAAATTGTATGGGCGTTTTATGAAGACAAGTAAAATAAAAGAAATGAGTTTGGAAGAACTAAAAAAGATTGAATTTCCAGCAATGAAACTGCAACTAAATGATGCAGTTCTCCAGATTGGTGTTGAATCCCGAAATATTTAATGAAGTTGAAAGAAAGTCGTGGAAAAGATTTAATAGCATTAATGAGAAGATGCCTAAGAAACTTGTCCCAAGGAATGCAGGAAAATATCCTTTCTCTTAGCATCATGACAAAAGAAGCAGGGTGCCTGAAGCCAGAAAATTTGTGCAAATCGTGGTCTTTACAATCTGTTAAAAATCTTGCATCTAATGTTCAGGTCATCCCTCCATTGAATATAGATTCAATTGGGGACGAGTGGAGAGTTCTACAATGCGAAAACATTCCAAAAGATTGGTATATCTATGAAATTGATGATGAGGTTTTTCTTAGTAGGATTGATTCCTGCTATCATCTCATCTTCTCCCTAAAAAATGATCTGGGCCATGAAAAATTTCCTGAAATGACAAGATCGCTCAAGGCTGTCCTTGTACTTCCACATGGAAATGCAGATATAGAACGAGGGATTTCAAATACAACAAATTTCTTAACAAAAACCAGAACATGTAATAGCCCTCGTGTAGCTCTAGTGCGACGATAATCCAAACCAAACCAAACCAGAACATGTCTTTCCCAAGCATCAATAAATGCTCTGCAAACTGCAAAAGAGGGATTGAAGCAGTACGTTAATAGCAGCAGTTAAATAGAAATATAAAGCATATAGGTCATTTTAGCATTTAAATCAATATTTATTAGACTTTATTCAATGTTAAATAAAATTTATAATATACATTGACTTCAATACAATGAAACAAATCAAAGAATACACTAAATATTTGCATGAAATTTAAATTGACCGCTGTTGTTTACAACTACTGGTGCAGAATTTTTTTTAACTATTTCTTTCTTATTATACAAAATGCAGTCGTGTGACTCTGGCTATTTATAGGAGGTCCGAGTTTCATGCATGACTGAAACTTCAATGTTATCTTTGCTAATAACATTGGTTACTTCTCCTGGGTATTTTTTGGTATCGAACATAACAACCCAGTCCCCTTTGGAAAGTTCCAAGCATTCTTCATCAGCTTGGTCTTCAATCAAAAGGGCTTCTTCATCAGCATTATTTACGCAAACAACTTATCCTTCTCCCACCAGATCATGTGAAAGGATTTTATTTTAGGAATTCTTGAAACATTCTCCCAAAGGCTTGTTTTCCTCAATATTTTTTTTAATGTTTTCTTCAGACAGGAAAAGTATTTTGTTTTTCTTACTAATGTAGATGCTTCTGTAGCAAAGTCCTTTGCCGATTGTACCACTATGTCATTTTGCGACATCATTTACTGTCTCACAAAGCGCTTCACATTTCCACCTACTCCATCAACCACGCCTTTTCCATGGGAGGCCGCAAAATATTTCCATAGAAATTCTTTGTGGTATTTCTCTCCAAGTAAAGACAGAAACTTGATTATAAATCGATTTTCAAATTCCGATGATGGTCCATCGCTCGAAATGATTTCTTTCTAGGGAACAGTGTTTTGATCATCACTCTTAAGGGCCCTCATCTCAAAATTAATACATCAAGTCAAGTTTTAAGAATTATAACATTCGATGCCCAATTTTGAAAATAAGAAAATTTCAAAATTTGGGCTTTGAAATTTAATTTTTAAGAGAGATATAGGGTTCGAAACTTTAAAAACGACGTTTTTTTGTGTCAATAACACATGTCCAAAACCGTTAAATTACTCCAAGTAATTATTTTCATACGCAGAACAAGTTCACTCCACAAAGGACAAAAAAAAACGAAGCAAATTTGATTATTAGATTTTTAATTAAAAATTGTCAAACTTGTCTACACATTTAAATTTTTGGGGGGGTCACAATTTTGAAAATTTCCGTCCGAACACATTGTAATTTCTTCCCATGTAAGTTACGATCTTGATAAAACCTCTCTAAAAATTTGGGAACATAATTTTAATTAGTTTAAGGGCAATTCCATGTGGAAAGGGACATCATGTCCAAAATATTAATTTCAATGTATAGTTACCAATTTTTGTTTTCAGATAGAACAAAATATGTAGTTTTATTATCCCTATTTAGAATTTAGGAAATGGCAACTGTATTTTTAGAAAATCTAGTAGAAAGTTGTAAACATTGTTCCATGTGGATAGAGTAGTTGTAAAGGAGACAAATATTGATTCTTTTTGCATAAAAAAGCTTTTGGTAAGCTGTTAAAATTATTTATTTTATTTATTATACTTATTGGTACGAGGAAAATTGTTTTAAAACAACTTAATTTTAATTAAGATTATAGTAGTACAAATTTAAAAAGTAGGCCTTACTTTAGTGTAACATCAGTCACATTATTGAATATTTATTTGCATTGCTCTTATTATTAACTATAAAGTGAAAAATTTTATATTCTCCTACTTGAAGCCATTGCAATTAATGGTGAATGCTTTAAATTCCATTATAACTTACATTTCATTGCTAAAAATAACTTTTAAATGTGTAACATAGGTCACATGTAATTTATCCTTATTTTCAAAATTTACGATGCCACTTTCGGCAGAAGAAAGACAACAGAGAAGGAGACAAAAATTAAAAGAGGAGGGGAAATATGAAGAATATAAAAAGAAGAAGAATGCAGAATCCAAGAAAAGTCGAGAAAAAAGGGAGAATTACATCTCAAATTTAGCAAAGTCAAGACAAGCAAAAGTAAGAAAAGATATAAGGGAAAATGTTAAAAAATGAGTGGCAAAGTGTCGAGCTTTGAAAAGTGTAAAAGTTTCAGCTGTAAATGATGCATTAACACCTGCTTACAAAACTGCTAGTGCATTAAGAAAAGCTACTGCTCGGGCAAAACGTTCTTTGCCTATGACGCCACGCAGGAAGGGGGCAGTAATTAAAAAGTTGTTCGAAACTGATATTGAAGATTCTGGTGATGTTGTCAAAGATGCAGAAACTCATGCTCCAGAAACCATGCAGAGCCGGTCCTTACCTTCGACAACAGTAGAACTTGCGAAAGACTTTTATGAAAGAGATGACGTTAGCCGGCAAGCACCAGGTAGGAAAGATGTCGTTTCAGTTCCACAAAGCGACGGAACAAAAATAAAATTGCAATCTCGGCATTTATTCTTTTCAATAAAAGAAGCCCATGGAATGTTTTTAGATGATAATCCAGGGGTGAAAATTGGGAAAAGTAAATTTGCCACTCTACGCCCTAAACATGTTTTGCTGAGTTGCAAGCTACCACACAATGCATGTCTCTGCAAGTACCATGAGAACTTTATTTCCGCCATCAATGACTTGCATAAACATCTTACTTTTATGCCAATTTATACAAATAATTTTCCTGAGAAGATACTTTGTGAGGATAAAACAACTAACTGCTGGATAAATAAGTGCAGCAACTGCAGAAATGGTAAAGGATTCAGGAAGTTGTTGAGTCAGTTTCCTGACACTGAATATAATGAAATAGCAGTTTGGCATGTAAGGAGAAAGGTGGAAAATGAACGTCTTTGTAAAGTTGTTGAAGAAGGTACTGTTGAAGACTTGATTCAAAACATTAATAGCCTTATTCAGTAATTCTTGGAACATTGCTTTGTAAAGAGACACCCAGAAAACGAATATCGTCAGCAGCGTGAAGAGGCCACTAATGAACATGCTTTTTAAAAAAAATGTCTGCCATATCCAAATTGATTTTTCTGAAAATCTGCAATAGATGCCAATAGAGGACTTCTGCAATTCCGAGTATGTAATCGAAATGTGCCCTAAAGAAACGCCATCCTATTTGGATGGACGTCGAATAGAGGATGTGCTTCACGTGTTTGAACAATTTCAAATGATGGCCGCACACTCAAACATTTGCACTTTGGACAAGTTCTTCAAAGAAAGAAGAAATGGTCTGTTTTCAGAATTTGTTTAAGTGCGACAACTGCGAGAATGCTGCCACGGTGAGCTCTGATCCACATCATTCAGATGAAATCAATGACTCTATGGTGTGGGGCATTCGCAGGCGGAAGAGTTGCTGGCTGTAATGATCATACCCATAATGGCTCAAACAATGATTAGAAAACGTAAGGAGAAAATAGGCGAGGTAAGGGAACAAATTTTCATTTGTAAAATAATAAGCCAACTATTCAAAAAATCTAAATATCTCTATTCTAAAAATTCATGATTTTAATTAAATTATAAATTTTAGCAACTGCTTTCAAATACTTGTTTGAAACTATAATTTTTAAATATAACTTTCCTTCAAACATGATTTGATATTAAAACCAACCCCTAGTAATCTCTTGTTTAAAAATGCAATGTGCAAATATGTACTTAAGGTAATTTTAGTTAATAATAATTTAACTAATTAACTATTTTTATACTGGAGATGGGGACTCAAGCACCATGAAAGAAATTCGCACACGAGTTTCATGTGGCAGACATGTCAGGAAACTGGAACGCGCCACAATCATGTAGTGAAGAAGGTAAAAAAAATGATAAAATTGACAAGTGACACCAAGTTCCCAGTGGAGGCACGTAAGCTCCTGACAGCAAGGAGAACATCCATCGTGGAAAGAATGGCCATTGGCATCAGATGTGCCACAAAGGATTCTGCAAAGAAGAATGGCACGGCAGATGAATTACGGGCAACGTTGAAAAATGTTCCATACTACTGTTTTGGGCGCCATAACAGCTGTGGAGATTGTTGTTAAAGAGAGACAAAAGGGGAACCGGACATAGTTGATATTATTGACAAAAGGTACGTTTTATCTAAATTCATTATAGTAAGAGCTTTTTGCTGTTGTCTCCTTTCGAAAGTATTGATTCTTTATAGATATATATATATCAGCAAATATGTTGACGGAAGTAATTTCCATCGTTAACCACGTCGTAGGATTAGCCGCCAACGTCACAACAAGACCTAGCTGAGAGGCAAGAAGAAAAAAACTGTTATAAACAACCTCAAAAATCAACATCCGGGTATGAAATAAGAATTTATTTTTGTTTTAGCTACATGAATGTTGTGGCGAAATTCAATGGGAGAAAAAGGGTTAACAACTCGCTCCGTGGCAGCTATAAGGCAAGGTGTACAGGAGCAGGGCTTCAGAAGTTTTCTGGACAAAGGTGGCATCTCGGCCCACTAAAGGCCTTGACAGGACATAGCCCGAGCCTAACAGTGAAGAAGGCAGTGGAGCAGCGGCATAGGAGAAATCTGAAGCCCAGAAAACTCAAATATCGTATAAAGAACAGATCTACTGCCGACAAATTTTACGGCCCAGAAGCTGCTGTTGAAGTGGAGCCCGACATACCGAAGGAAGACCTCGCACGAAATATGAAGCAAATTGTGGAGGATCTCCCGAAAAAACTGCTCACAGCGAAACAAATTCTAGAAATAGAAAGTAAAGCTGTTAGGCAGAGTGAAAATCCGGCATGGAAAGAAGAAAAACTACTGCGGCTAACAGCCTCAGAGTTTGGTCGGGTAGTCCGAATGTAGAAAACAACAAAATGCCACAATGCTGTAAAGGACATCCTGTTCCCTTCGGAGATAACAACACCGTCTATCCTATACGGAAGAAACAATGAATCACAAGTCAAAAACGAGTGTTCGCGCCTCGTGGGAAAACCAGTGACAGATTGCGGGTTGTTTGTGCTTCAAGAACTGCCTTTCCGTGGAGCAAGTCCGGATGGGATTTGCGAGGATAAAATCCTTGAAATTAAATGTCTGTCTTCCGTACAGAAAGATCTGAAAGAGGCTGCAGCAGAAAAACATTTGTTTTACAAGTGTGCGACGGCAAGCTGATGTTGAGAAGAAACCAGATATTACTATCAAGTTCAAGGGCAACTTAAGGGGTCTAAGGAGTCTTAAAAATGTGCAAAGAAGGAACTACAAAGTATAGTTTGATCTGTCATGTAATTTTTTAACTACTCAATATACAAGTATAATTTTTTTATATGTAATTCTACAAGATTTATTTATTATAAAACAAATTTTAAAATTTATGAAACTTTAGCCAAAACTAAAATAAATGATATTAAACATAAAGCTATTTTAACACATTGTGATTAGGCTTGCGCGGCAAATTTTGAGGGCAAAATTGAAAAAATGACCCAGAAAATGACTTTATATTGTACAAATATGTACAAACTAGGACTTATACCTAAATTCTCAGCTCAATTTTAATTAGAAATTATTTAAAAATGAATTCAAAATTTAAAAAATTTTATTAATTTTTTTAGAAAAAAAGTTCTTAAAATAATTTCTAATTAAAATTGAGCTGAGAATTTAGGTATAAGTCCTAGTTTGTACATATTTGTACAATATAAAGTCATTTTCTTGGTCATTTTTTCAATTTTGACCTCAAAATTTGCCGCGCAAGCCTAATCACAATGTGTTAAAATAGCTTTATGTTTAATATCATTTTTTTAAGTTTTGGCTAAAGTTTCATAAATTTTAAAATTTGTTTTATAATAAATAAATCTTGTAGAATTACATATAAAAAAATTATACTTGTATATTGAGTAGTTAAAAAAATTACATGACAGATCAAACTATACTTTGTAGTTCCTTCTTTGCACATTTTTAAGACTCCTTAGACCCCTTAACATCAGCGGCTACAATAAGTATGTGCGATTTCATTGTATCAACTGAAACCGGGGAACTGTTTGTTGAAGAAATCGCAAAAGACACTATCTTTTGGCAAAACATCATGGTTCCAAAACTTAGCTCTTTCCGGCAGAATACATTTAAATAAAAGTCTAACAGCAGAATAAGAAGGGGTTTGATGTGCCGCGAGCCAACAGAAGTGAAAGGAATTGATTTCTAGCAATGCTTTTTATAAAAAGCAATGCTAAAATGGTGCAATGCTGATACAAAATAGGGATGCAACAATATTTGATATAATTTTATGTTTTTGTATCCATATTATGAATATTTACTATTTATCATTATAATTTAATTGTTTTTTGGGGGTGTAGGGAGAGGGGAGGGATGAAACACTCGAAGGAAGCGTCCGATATCCTTCACAACGCCTGATAATTGTTTGTTGAAGGCTCTGTCACGCGTGTTTCGGTTAGGTTAGGTTAGGTTTGAATTATCGTCGCACTAGAGCTGCACGAGGGCTATTGGCGACGGGCGTCGTATTTTAGAACCACAGTCACACGCGTGTTTCGGTAACAGGGTGTCAAAACCTTGGCTAATGTCCTTCAGAAAATTAAAATATCTGCTATTTTTTTATATTCCATATTTTTATAAGTGTGTGAATAACGATTTTTTTTTTTCCAGATATGTCCAAAACCGAAGACAGTTTACTATCGACGAATAACAGCAAATAAAGAACTTCTAATTACTATCAAAAGTGACGCTTTTCTATCAGATTTTTTTTTGTTGAAAAAATGAAGAATTTTATATAGAATGTCATGATTCATTATGCTAAGTGATATCTGTTAATTATTATGCCACAGTTATATATGGATGCCAGAAACAAACTCATTTTTGCACTATAAGCTTCCTATTATCATTATTAGAAACAACAATTAGAAGCCAACTTTCTGGAAGCTGTATTTTTCTTTCAACTCCCCCCCCCCCCTTTTTTTTTTCATATAAGAACCCATAATATTGTAAAAGTTTATTATTGTTCAAAATATCTAAGAACGCAAGTAAAATGGCAAAAATAAGCGAATTTGGTTGTTTGAATGCCATTGTGCTATAGAGCTGTATAATAAGAGTGTTAGTAGCTATATTTCCTTTCTCGCCAAATTCTTATCAAAAATGCGCCCGTGTGGAGAACTGGTATTTATTCGCTAGTGCTATACTATAAAGAAAACTGAAGAATTAAACATAATTAACAAGAACATAAATGATTGATTTATCTATTTTCTTATTTTTGGTGATAAATGTAAAGTTATTTCTGAAGGGGGAGGGGGTGGAATTCATGGGAAAGACATGTAACCAAGAACGCTGTTGGCATTACACCACTTACTCTAGCTGTAAAGCTAAAACAAATCGACAAAATTCGGATCATTCTGGATCTCCCTGAATTGGAGTTGAATGATTGTGCCTTTCATGCGGTCGCCAGTGGAAACATCAATTTTGCCACTGATGTTCTTAACATCATCAAGTAGGTGACTTAGAGTATTGAGATATAAACAATTTTTAATGCTACATAAAATGTTCTAATCTATAATTTTGTTAAGACTGTTTTTTATTAAGTGTATTATGACTTCCCTTTCAAGGGACAAGAATGCTGAGTTTGAGAAACAGGGAGTAAGACATTCTCGTCTGACATAACGCCCTTGAAACTGGCGGCACAACAAAGCAACTTACCCATGGTCACCATGCTACTTAATCGGGGACACGTGTTGACCAAACCCCATCCTCCTGACTATAAGTTGAGTTTCCATGTATCTAAACTGCTCAAAACAATTAGGGCATGGCTTAAACCATTTCACCCCCAATGATTCCATTTGGTACCATCAGCTTCCGATTTCCTTTCTCACTAAGTTGAACTCGTACTTATTTATCGTTACATGAAATAATCAAGTCTTTTGAAGAATTAAAAAAAATGTTTGTTTTAAGACACCGAACCTACAATAAATAAATTTAATAACATTTTTAGAGATTTGAATATAGAAGCCTCTGAATCAACTTCCGAGCTTTTGGATTGGATGTTTGGGTTTTATGGCGCAAGGGCATCTAAGGCCATACTGCGCCAAACACTAGGTTTTACTTTTAAAACAAGTTTAAAAAAAAAAAACATAATACATTTAAACGTCCAAAATCAAACGCAAGGTTTTTAAAACAAAAAGTTTTCAATGATTATTAAAAGCAGCACATAACATTTAAGAACAGTGACACATTTAAATCAAAGAATAAAAGCCAATATCAACCAAAAAAGAAAACAAGGCATGATATGGGGGATGAGTTAAAATCTGATGGATAGATGGGTTTAAGATGTTAAAATATTTAAGTCTGCTCAGTGTAAAAGCCGGACAGTCTACTAAGATGTGGTGAACACTTAGCGGGACATCACACATGACACACATGGGCTGATCTTCTGCCAGCAAAAGATGCACATGTGCGAGTCTTGTATGCCCTATCAGGAGGCGCGCCAGCACTACCTCCTGCCTTCTGCTCGTTGATGGAAAAAATGGCCAGGTTATTGATGGGGTAATGTTATGAAATTTACTTTCGGTTAAAATGTCCCATTCTTTTTGCCAAACTGTATTGATTGAATGTGCGCAAGCCAGCTTGGCATCGGGCAAGTTGAGGGGGGCGCCACTGCTTTGACTAGCAGTCTTCGCAGCGCGGTCCGCCTCCTCATTGCCCGGAATACCAACATGGCTCGGCACCCAGCAAAAACTTATTTTAAAACTATTGTGTTTGAGTTTAAAGAGGAGCTTTACAACTATTGAGATTAGGGGATGAGATTTATATGAGAAATTATTTAGGGCATCTAGTACACTTTTAGAATCGGAGTAGATAATCTATGATTTATAATTTTCATCTGCTATGTGATGGAGGGCAAGATAGATTGAATATATTTCTGAGGTAAAAACCGAGCATGAAGGATGAAGTGTTTCTGCTATGGTGATGTCACTAAAAACTGCAGCTGAGCCAACATGTGAAAAGGACTTGGAACCATCAGTGAATACGGGTTTATGAGAGAAATTAAAAAAGCGATGCTCATTAAAAATTTGTACAACAGCTGAGTCAGTTAATGATGACTTTTTAAAATTAAAGATACTGTGATTTTGTACAGGTGATTCTTCCCAAGGTGAAAAATTATCGTTAAAATTAAAAACTCTAAAATCATCAAGATCAAGGTCATCTAAGAGCTCTTTAATACGGAGAGAGAAGGTCGGAATGAATGATTTTTTGTTTAAAAAGAACTGCTGGAATTTTGGGTTTAAAATTTGTGAATATAAAGGGTGTTTATTATTACTTTTTATATTAAAATATGCAGCTAATGATAGTTTTTCCCGACGATGTTGCAGAGATGGCTCCTGGCACAGAACGTAAAGGCTTTGTACAGGAGATGTACGGAAAGCTCCAGAAGCCAATCTCAGACCCTGGTGATGAATGGTGTCTAAATACTTGAGGGCCGATTTTCTGGCAGAACCATAGGCAGCTACACCGTAATCAAGCTTGGATCGAACTAAAGCACGGTAAATCCTCAGCATAGATGTTGTATCAGCACCATAGGTAGTGTTACATAAAACTTTCAGTATGTTCAGCGACTTATTGCATTTCTGCCGTAGATGTTCCGAGCTTTTGGATGCTGGGTCACCAGTAGATGAATATAATTCATGTAAGCAAAGTGAAACATCTCCGGAGCCAGTGGAAGGCGAGTCCTTACTATTTAAGCATTCGAATATAGAAGCCTCTGAATCAAATACAGAGTAAGTTTTTGGATGATGTGACACCAGTAGATGAAAATAATTCTGGTAAGCAAAATGAAACATCTCCGGAGCCAGTGGAAGGTGAGTCCTTCCTATTTGAACATTCAGACACTATTCCAGAAAAAAAAATTCCACCAAGCAGAGTTATTTGTGATGTAGAGTTTGTGTTGAATCAAATACGGCTGCTTGAACGTCATTATTTTCATTGCAATTTTAGTTAAGGAAACGATATTCAACAGAGTTACTCGTTTAGGCCTGGTACATACTTAACATTTCATTTGTAACCAAAAGCTATGTGGGCATAAGGAGCAAATATTAACAGACAGGGGGAAAAAAATCTTTGAATCAACTAGTTGTATTAGGGGCAATGTCTGTTGGCAATGGCTTTTCAAAAGAACAGGTATTTAGCACAATGAATGTCATACATGAGCAAAAACACATTCCAGTTGTGAAAAAATTGCTGGCAACGTTATTGCCGCTCATTCTAAAGAAAAGAAGTAACGTGGACAAGGATGGTTTTTCAAATATATGTGCAATCCTTGATGGGGGTTGGGTAAAGAGATCTTATGGGCATGGTTATAATTCATCTAGTGTAAAGCAATTGGAGGGAAAAGAATCGATTTTGCTAAAGGTGGTTCTGTTGAAAGACGAGCTAACATTTCTGCATTAGCTTTTCAGAGCCCTGGTCAAAAGTGGCAGCATGGTACTTATAAAGCATTGACTGGAAGGAGCCCAGGAACACCTCTTGCTAAATTTATCAAGCGAAGACGGAATATTTATTTAAAACGAATTCAACGGCGTCGATTGTTAAAAAGAAAAAGAATAATGAAGCACGTACCTCGTGGGGGTGGTGAAAATTATGGCGATGAACCTATTGTTCCAGATTTGACCCCTGAAATCATGGCCTTAAAGACAGTTGACCATTTGGCATCTATCGCTGTACAGACAAATGATGAATTGGAAGAAAAAACACGTGAGCATTCCAATAGTGAAAACTGGCTTTATGAAAAAAGCAAAAGAATATCTTCTACATTGTTCAAAAGTGTTGCGGAAATTAGGGTGAAAACACTCAGTGCAAATCTTGTGAAAAGAATTGTTTATAGGGACAAAATATCTACCAAAGCTATTGAATATGGCCGACCCAATGAATCAATAGCCATTAAAGCCTATGAAGAATTAAAATGTGTGACTGTTCAACGCTGTAGATTGTTTGTTAATCCTGAAAATCCATTTCTATGCACAAGTCCTGATGGCCTTATTGGCACAGAGGGATTGGTTGAAATTAAATGCCCTTATTCAGCAAAAGATTCTACCAGCCTTCTTGATGTTTGCTAATCTCACAACATTGGACTTAGAGTAAATGATGATGGCTCTTTATTTACAAAGTTCCCACAAATACTTTTATCAAATTCAAGGTCAACTAGCGATTTCTAATAGAAGTTGAGGTGATTTGTTTGTTTGGTCAACAAATAATTTCGATTGCATTCGTATTAATCAAGATCATACATTCTGGGCTCGGATAGTGCCAAAGATGAAACAATTCTACATGGATTGCCGTCTGCCACATATTTTAGATTCAAGATTTCGAAGAAAACTACAGTGGTGGAAATTGATTTATGAACTGACAGTTTTTTAACAGTATTTCTTTATTAAATGCATTTTTATCGATTTAAATTTTATATACTATACAGGCTTTGCATTATAAACTATACACGTAAATAAAATTTTATATAAATTCGTAAACAATCTATTTTGTTGACATTTTAGTTTTAGCATAGGGAAATTGATTTATGAACTTTTGCATTCAATCTCAATTAATAATTGCTAAAACTATTTTTTGTCGCTAATGCTTCCTTGATTTTGTTTTTCATAGACAACACAAAACTTTGGATCAAGTTTTGGTCAAGCGATTTGCAGTTTTTAATGATTAAGTCCTTCTATTCCATAACTGATGCACACTTCTTTAAAACCATACTCCATTTGAGTAAATTATTCAAACCAATTGATCTCAGACATTATTCTTGGGGTTTAAGTCATGGCTATTGGCAGGATGATCTAAATGAACAACACTTAGTTCATTAAAGTCTTTAATTTCGTTTGAAATGTGGATACTTGCATTATCATGCATAAAAATCTAATCAAAAGCATAGTTTTGCAACGCAAAAAGGAATTAAAGAATTTTCTAGAACTAATCTGCAATAAAGTGATGTTTGTCAGCAATTCAGAAACATAACATTGTTTCTTCAATCATCAGATATCGGGGCCCAAATCATCAAACTTCCACCACTGACATTTCTGCTGAGGACAGATCTTGGTTATTTCCGAAGATCCTTTCAATAACATTTTAAACCATCACGTCTATCCAAATTAAACTTTTTTTCATCAGCAAATGTCACTTTTTTCCCATTTCTCTCCCTCCACCCCCACCCAATCAATTTTCATGTAGTTACGACTATATTTTAATAGCCTGTTCTTATGGTGAAGAGTAAGCTTTGGACCAGCCTTCATTTTGGAACACTTCAAGTTCGACGACGATATCAATATTTGTCCTACTCTTCTTGGAGAGACAGGAAGTGATTGTTCAAACAAATTCGCCCTGTAATGCACAAATGCTGACACAAATGGTAACTTTTTGGGATACCAGTCCAATAATCCTGCTTTCGTCCCTCGTCCCACGAGGGTTACACCTTTTTTAATGATGGTTTTTGCCGAAGTCAGAATGATTCTTCAAATATTTATGAATTATCTTTTAATTAATATGCTAATTTCTCTTACAGCTTTGTTACAATATTATATAAGGATCATTTTTTGCCTTTTATGTTTCAGGCAGTCCCTCAAGCTTTCCTATTTAGTAAAATGGGAATAAAACAGAAATTTCAACAAATTTGGCCTTAATCTTATTTATAAACACTGATAGTAAGCTTCCCTGAAGTTCAAATGAAGAACTAGTTAAAATATTTGGTACCTGGGTTCAAAATAAATTTGAGTTCATAAATCAATTTCCATCATTTGACATGCTTAAAAACTAAAATTAGATATATTTTTATTTAATATCATTTTTTGAAAAAAATTATGTGTGAGATTCATTTATTGTGCTCTGAATATCCAACACACAAAATTTGAATTGTTAGCACTTAATACAAAGCGATATCTGGTGAAAAGAATGTTAGTTCATAAATCAATTTCCACCACTGTACCACTACGTGAGCCCGAATATATTCTAATGGCTATACAGAAAAGAGATGAAAAGAAGGCAACAAAAATTGAATGCAAGCGAAAAAAGACATGACGTTCAGGAACAATCCACAGATTCTCACAGTGAAGAACAGACTACTGAAATGGAGACATCTCTCTCAGTTCCTGTGGAAATCAGAAATGAATATGTCCCGAAAAGGTCCAGAAGAGAACATAAACCAAAGAAAGTATTTGACTTATAAGTAGTATGAAAGTATAGACAGAGCTACGATAAATCATTGTTCATGCCATGTTTACCCTAAAAGTTTGTTATTTTCTACTTTAGGATAAATAAATTTTTTGAAATAAGCATTGTCTGTACTTTTCTTCACTATCAAATTGTTATTTGTGTATGTATATGATGAACACTTTAATTGTCATTCCTTTACAGCGGTATGTTATAATTCTGGCATTAGTTTTGAATTTCTTAATTATTTTAAGAAAATTTCTAAGAAATCTTTCGAATTGACTTTTGTACCTTTTTAACAGTCATCTATAATATAGATTGAGAATTATTTACATATGACATTGTTTAACATTTAGTATATTTAATACTTGTTTTCATTTATTGATTATATTATGCACTGCACATTGCATTCCTAATTTGTAATTCCGTTAAAGCTCCTAGTTTCCTAGATAAATGGATAAGCGTTCTAAAAACTTTACTCCTTTGGAGGAGGATATTTTGCTGAATAGTGTAGGGGCGTATACAGAAAAGATTGAATGCAAGGAAACCAACGCATTAACTTTAGATGAAAAACTCAGCCTGGTTGGCGGTGACGGAGCTTTACAATTCACAAAGCTCTGTCACCAAACGAACCATGAATCAGCTCAAATTGAAGTATAAAAACTTGAAAGCTGCAAGCCGAAAGAGATTAGCTAATGAGAAGGTTGGAAGTTTTTGTAACCGAAGGTGGGAGTAAAAAAAATTTCGCGAAGGACGCAGATGCACTGCTCGTGGCGAATGGGGCTGTTCTACGTCCTCTAGTGAACAGTTGGGACAGCGATGCCCCCTACGAAGCAGTAACATCAGGGGAGTAAATTTTTCCTTAATTCTAATAACCTGCACAGCATTATTATAAATGCAGTATGAAAGTCTGTGGTTATTTTGTCTTTTAGTATTCAGCAACTACGTTGGAACTACATAGGGTTACCAGGTCAAAAAAGTAAAAACAGGACACTTACTTTTGAAAAGCAGGGCACATTTAAAATTGAGACAAAACCTTATTATTAGCACATTATTTTAGTACAAGTCAATTATTTTAGTAGTTTTTACAAGTCCAGATTTGTTTTCCTAAAATTTAGTTATTTTTAGGCAGAAGTTAAAATTATAGTATACCTACTTCAAGATTTTGGATATGCAAATGTGGTTGAAACTTCTAATTATTAAGTTAACTCTCTAATTAACGTTAAATGATTGTACTACTCATTATTATGATTTAAGTTAAATTTTCTGCAAATAAATTAAGCATTGCTTGGAAAGGCTTAGTTTTTAATATTAACACAGCCTTATAATGATAATTTACAACAATAAAATTTGAAACCGCGTAGTCAGAGGATTTGTATGTCATGTTTATATATAAATGCACCAATTCCTTAGACTTCCCAATGACTGTATTTGGTGAATTTTAGAATTTAGATAAGAAGTTTCCATGAAAATATAATGTATAAATTAAATATTATTTCTACTAAATCTGTTTCATCTCCAGATGTCTACAAAAAAGCACTGCATAATACAGATTGCCTTCCTGTAAAGAAGGATAGAATGCGTCCCTCTACAAAAGCTAATATAGCAGACACTCATGGAGGCTTTGCCCCCTATTACTTAGGCTGATAGAAGTCCAGCAAGAATTGTTGCCAATTGAGTCTGGATACTACCTACTACACCATTGCGAACTATTTCTAAACTTATAAACACTTAATTCAAAATTTGTAAATACTTAATTGTCTATCAAACTTAATTAATTGTAAATTTGTCCATATGCATCTTGTTTTTAAATGAAGTCCCATTATTACTAATTCCTTTCTGCTGAAAAAAATATTCTAATAATATTTAGAAAAGTTAAATTGATATGCCATATATATACATATGTGCCTGAAGTTAATTGATGTGTATAATTTGTAACTTAAAAAAACTATTTTTCAAATGTAGAATTTGGAATTGTACATTAAAGCTTTAAAATTGTATTTCAATGTGTTGTGGCAATTTCTGTTTACATATTTACTTACATTTTATAAATTTAAAAAAAAACTATCACACCTAAAAATATTATAACAATAGTTAACATATTATATTTCAGTAAATACATAAGTAATATATTCACTGTTTAAATTAAATAGGCAGGGCAAGTTTCACGTGGGATCTGGCAACAGCTCCACAGACTGGTTTACATTTTTCTCGGATTACTTTTGCTTTGGTATTCCAAATTGAGTTTTCTAAGAATATTTTAGTTGTTATATTTTTAAAATTCCAACTTCTTTCGATGCAAGAAATAGCATAAATCTCACAAATAGAAAATAAGCTAATTTTTAATGGGTACATAATTTTAGTTTAGTAAAATAATACCAAGCATAAACTATTACATTATTAGTTTATAAATTTTTCTATTAGACCATCTGATTTAATCAAAGGAGGGCACCGAATCGCCAGATAATCGAAGGATTTCTTGTATTCTATGATTCTTTGACAATGAAAGATGTAAGGCATATGCCTAAAATTATTGGGGACGGAAGAAATATAGAAGACCAAAACTTAAATAACACTGTGTGTTCTTTTTAATTGTTTAAAAAACATGTTTTAAACAAAAACATGTTTAAACAAAAAACTTTTTTTTCAACCCTGGCTCCCTGTGGTGTGTTAATGGTCATTTCATAAAGTAAATGAGCAAAGACATACATATACATCAAAAGAAAGGTCTTGGCCTCTAAAAACACAAGACCTTGAGAAAATAGTAAACTTGACCAGTAAAGCTTTAAGATCCCGGGAAAAAAAAGCAACGTATTTTTTTTTTCAACAGCTGGTGCGGAGTGTTGACGCCCTTATTTGTTGCCCTAAAATTTGCCTCTATTTTTCAATTTATTTTTCAACCAAATATAATATCTTGGTAATATTTTTCCTTTTTAACATATACAACTAATTTGTGAATTTGTTTGCTTCTATCCTTCTAACCATGTCGTCTACGTCTTGTCAAGCGTGCAAAGAAGATATCAACACTACGGAGGTGGACTATATACAATGTTCTTCTGTAAACTGTCTGTGCTCTTTCCATTTTTCGTGTGCTGGGTTTACATTGAGAAACTTCACTGCTGGAAGAGGTTCAGCATGAAGAGAAGTCTGACGACTCACCTCCGTTTGCAATCGGGAGAGAAGCCCTTCTCATGCAAGGTGTGCGGCATAGCTTTCAACCGGTTGTACAACTTGACCAGACACGAGAGGACATCTCGAATTCTAATTGTCTCAAGAGACATGTAAAGAGAAAGCACACCCTGCCGACGCCTGACAAGATTGTTTGATTCAGTTGCAGTTATTAAAACTAGTTCTTTTTAAATGTCACTATCAACTTTTTAAAATGTATTCCAAAGATTTTGCTGAAAATCATCTAAAGTTGCAATTTCCATCATTATACAGAATTTTGAAAAAATTTCATAATGTGATCCTTAAATCGCAAAACTCTTGCGATACACAATGGGATGCTCCGTTCATAAAATCTAGAAACTCTGGCGATCGTTATTTGTGATGAGCGGTGAAAGTTTTACAGTCCCCCTTGATGAGGGTTTCACAGTTAACATCATCACCGTTAAAAGAGCTCAGTTATCACTATTCGGGAGGATGCAGTTGGATTATGTTGTGCCACGACAATTCTCTTTGGAAAAGACATTCACGAAAATGATAAAGATTTGTTTACTTTAAAGAGAAAAGGACTGCCAGCTTCTCTTGAGGAGAGCCATAAAACTACACACAGATATTGGAGTGGAGGAAGGACCTTGCGGATATGATTAAATAGGGGTTTCCGAATGCTTTTGGATATCCAGATCATAGTTATAAGTAGCAGAGAATTGCAAAAGGTAATGAAAATACATATTTTAGTGTGACTGATGTTAGGTTAGGTTTTTAAATTATCGTGGCACTAGAGCTTCACGATGGCTATTATGACTGTTATGTCAATCATATTTATTGGATATGTGTAATGAATGATTTTTTATTTGACAATAGGTATCTTACAAGGGTGCTGAAATGCAACGCAAAGTGTATGTCTGGCTGCACGAGAGTCATTTTGACTTGATTACTTCTCCAAAAGGATTCTACGGCAGCAATTTTTATTGCAAAGCCTGTAATGTACCATTCAAAAGTTTGCTGGGACATATGTGTGATTCGTTATGTTTCATTTGTCGCTCGGCCAGCTGTCATAGAGTGTCCCCTGTAAGATGTCGCTGCGGTGAGGTGAAATCCCGGGGCTGTAAGAAATTTGCAAAAGCAGATCATCTTTGTTTTATTGAAAAGAAAGCTCCCAAGAAACCGATTAACCATTTGATCTTTTTCGATCTGGAGACAGATCAACGTAGCAACATCCATAAGGTCAACTTTGCTGTTACTCAATATTCGGACGGCGACCAGCGTGTTTTAAAAGGCAAGAATGCCTTACACGATTTATGCACGCTTTTCTTTAAATCAGGGCATAAAGGTTTTACGTGTATTGTTAATAACATGAAAGGGTTCGATGGCCAGTTCATATTGAGCTGGCTATTAGAAAATGGATATCAACCGAAAGTTATCCCACAAGGCAGCAAATGGATGTGTATTGAAGTCACTGCACTTCAAATGTGATTCAGACTCGTTCAACTTTCTTCCAATGGGACTTGGGAAAACAGAGTCTGCCAAGGGGTACTTTCCTTGTTCAACATAGAAGAAAACCAGTCATATGTTGGTGAGCTACCTGATCCCGTCTTCTACTCCCCTGACAGCATGTCGATAGAAGCAAGTTTTATGCATGGTACGAGGAAAGGAAATCAGAACCCTATAACTCCCAAGAAGATATATTATTGTATTGGAGGTAATATTACAAATTAGCCTATACCTTAATTGTATGATTCAATCGATTACAATTTGGCCATTAATATCCGTTTCTTTTTTACAGTTCAGACGCGTCAATATTACGGGAATGTTGTCTAAATTTCCAGAAGGAATTTTCAGACGGAGCAGGAGTAGATCCTTTCAGGTAATTAATAAGACTGCACAATTTTTTTGTTTCAAACATTTTCTTTAAGGTAAAAAACAGGTTCATGATGAAACAAGACTATTATTTCTTTTCATATATGTGACGATAGCATCGGCTTGTATGGCTTCATACAGAGCACATCATATTTCCGAAACCAAGATAGCCCTGATGCCGCAGCATGGTTACGTAAATAATTGCAAAAACAGTGCTGATTCCAACAGATGGTTAGATTACGTGGCCCATTGCGACAGAATTTCGATACATTTTCGAAATGGTACTGGGGAAGTTAAAATAGACGGCGTGTCTATTGATGTATTTTGCGAAGCCACAACACCGTCTATCAGTACCATGTAAGAAATTTGGTATTTTTCATTGAAAACAGTAGATAAATACACTTTGTTTTTTTTTTATTATTATTTTAGGTCTGTTATTGGCATGGGTGTATGATATGCTTCAATCCCGACACAGAAAATCACGTTTCTTAAGTATCCAATGCGCACTCTGGCCAACATTTTTTTCTAAATAACATTTAATTCTAGCTATGTATTTGCAGTTGAAAATATTACAGGTAGTCCTTGAAGTATCAGGGGTACTTCCATAAATTTTTTCGATCGTCGATTTATCGTAAATCTTTAACTGTCAAGCTACTAATTATTAATATTCAAGATTTTATAAATTACCCTTCTTTAAGGTTTCGCAATTTGCCGATGTATAATGTTTCACGATTCTCCGATGTCTATGGCTCCGATCTTCAAATTTTCATAACTATCCAAAACCTTTTTTTTTTTTCATTACCTTTAACAATTACCTTAGAGCTGTTTGTATTTAATTCATTTGGGAGAGATTTGATTGATATTTTACTGTTAATAGAAATTTCAGCAATGCTATTTATTATTTTGTTGCAGGTTGCTATCGTAGGCTATGAAACTAAGAAAGTTTTACAACTAGGAGTGCAAAATAAATACTGCTCAACATGTCAGATGTCACAAAGGAAGGGAATAGAAGTAAAACAGCATGAGTGCTTCAAAAACTGGAATGCGACTTTAAGCAGCATGGAGGCTGACATCATTGTTGATGGATTTCTGCAGAGCTCTTCTGTGCATAAAGTAAACTACACAAGAATGATTGCAGACGACGACAGCAATGTATATATGAAGGTATTGGCAAGTCGACCTTACCACAATACGACAACCCAGAAAATAGAATGCCGCAACCATCTGATTAGAAATTTATTCAATAAGTTAAGCGATGTGGTAAAAGACGGCAAAAAGGGATACAATATAAAATGCTGTAAAACATAAGGTAGTTCTCTACCAAGGCTTAGAGCTTCAATAGACAAAGCCACTTAACACTGGAACCAACAAAAAGTGAGCAATAAAGAGAAAATTTCCAACTTGAGGCAAAATATCAAAAACGCTCTATACCACATCTTCGGCCGGAACAAAAAATTGCCATGATTATTTTTATGACAATGTAGGAAACGAAGAAGATAGCATGGTAAAAAATCTGAAAGAGGATAGTTTTTTTAATAAAATTAAGGAGTGTATGCAAACTGTTGAAGACCATGCTGATAGTATATTGTACTGTTTAAACAATAATGCCGTTAAATATTTTAATTCGCAAATAAGTAAAAAGATTGGGGGGAGGGGGTAAATTTCTGTCTAAGAAGGTCCTACCAGGCAAGATGCCGTGCAGCAGTAGTTTTTTACACAAAATCATGCTGAACCGTAGTCCAGGCCACTTCACGCAAACAAAAAAAGCGATGCAGAATTAGAAAGTTCGAAAAGGAAAGGCACAAAAAAAAAAGTCCGAAAAAAGAAGTTTTTTCATCCCCAACAAAGTTGTTTAAAAAAAAAATTCTCTGGCGTATTGTGCCAAAGGTCGGACCTCAGCCCAGATCATCAAAAGGCATAAACTGAAAAGTTCCTGAAACATCTGGATTTATCCGAAGAGCAGAGACTAGAATTCCTGAGGAAAACGTCCTCCTAATCTAAAAGCTTTTTACGGTTAGAAGAAAGCGTTTTACAGTGTCAAATTTCGGATCAATTTGCAAAATGCTTCCAACAACAAACTGCCAAGTCTTCTTTACAGCACCCTTGACAATTCAGCAACAAGATATGGAAAAGCAAATGAATCAAAGACGGTAAAAGCCCTAGAAATGCAGATGAATATAAAAATCGAAACGTGCGCCTATTTATTGGTACTGAATTTCCATTCCTAGGATCCAGATGGCAATTTCCATTCCTACCCAAATGGCATAGTTTCAAATTGTATTGGGTATTGTTGAGATAAAGTGCTCTCTAACGAGCCAAGATATACATCTAATACAATATCTACGCAACGGTCGGCATTTACTGATACCCCATAAAGATGAGGAATCAATCATATCGATTAATCGGAAGCACGATCACTTTTATCAAATTAAGGGTCAATTGCATATCGCCCACAAAGATTACCGTCTTTTTGTTGTGTGGTCCCCTATAGGCATTGAAATTGAAAAAATTGTAAAAGACGATGCATTTTGGAAGGAGCAAATGGACCTTGTAAAATTCTACGCAAACTGAATCCTTCCAGAACTTATTGATCCGCGACACCCCAGATGCCGGAGTCCCAATATATACTGGATGCACAAAATTTAAAACTACAGAAAAAATATATATGCCCCTCTGACAACCGCCTACACCTCAAAATGAGTTTTTCTCTCCAACACTCACTGAAATATTAGCTTTTACTAATAATCTTATATTTAAAAATTCCCCTGACAAGTACTTAATTTCAATATATGCTTAAATGGGGTGTTGTTTAAGGGTCACAATGGGGTTGTTTCACAGAGAAAAAAAAACTATTTTCCTCTCTTTTTCAGGATGCCTGTCCACATTCCTGTCGCGAGAGACAAAGTTTTGGAAGTGCTGCAAACCAGCCGGCAGCTGGGGATTTACTTGCAAGAAATTGAAGAAAAGTTGCAAAGTGCCGAAAGAAGGGACCAGAACCGGCAAGTAGCCAGTGAGTGGATACAAGTTTATGAAATAGCTTTTTAATTGTAAAAAAAGATACATTTGATTAATTCCATGTCATTGTAGCATAAGTCAACACTACAGAGCTACACGAGGGCTATTGGCGACGGGCGTTGTATTTTAGAACCACAGTCAGGTGACGAGCCAACACCTGGATAGGCACCCAACGCAACCGTTACGGGCGACATCGTACGCGGCGTTAGGACTTTGAAGGATATTTAACGTGCACTCCCTTACACGGGGTATTATTCGTGGGACATTTTTGGCTGTACGGGCCGTTTATAGGTCGGCAGCTATTTTGGCGATGCCCGGACCCGAACCTGGGACCTTCCGATGCTAATCGAGTGCTTAACCGACTGGGCTCCCCAGTCCCGAAGGAGCTTTGGAAGCATAAGTGTCCCTTAGTGGACGGCAACAAAGCGAGTAGTTGCGGCTGGAAGAAACCTGATACCTGCACCCGACTACATTGCAGACAATGTAAAGAAACTTTCGAGTTCCATGCGTGAAGATAAAATCACGAACATTATTAAAAGTGACTGCTTGATATGCGAGTTCATGCGTCGCATGTTCTTCAAAAAAGGTGGCTACCAAAACCACAGAAAAAACGAAATAAGGAATAACGCACGGGAAGTTGTGTGGTTGCTCCAGACACTGAGGAGGCCGCAATAGTAAAAACAAAGTTTAGTAATTGGAAAGAAGCCGTTGGAAGATTTCAACAAACATCAAAATAATGAATACCATAGATTGAAGAAAATAGAAAAAGCACCTTGCTCATTACAGAAACAATCATCATGTGTGGTCGCCAAGGCTTGGCGTTAAGAGATTATCGAGACTACGGACCCGTTGCTGTATCCACAGAAGAACCAAAGGAGAGCGACGGTAATTTCCGCACTTTGTTGTGTTTCCGTGCAAGTCTGGTGATAATGTCTTAAAAGATCATTTTTTAAATAGTAGCCTAAAATATCAATACACCAGTCCTCATACACAAAACGAAATTATTGGTGCATGCAATGAATTAATTTTAAAAGAAATTGTATCCCGCATAAATAGTTCAAGTGTTTTATAGTTATGGCCGATGAAACGTCTGATATTGCAGGGATAGAACAAATCTCTCTGTGCGTTCGCTACGTGGACACGATGACAAAAAAACCCGAGAGTACTTTTTACAGCTCGTGACAGTAACATACACAAAAGGAAGGGGATTGGCCAAAAAATCTTTAGAAACTTTAGAGGCAATCAGCATTGATTTGGAAAATCTAAGAGTGATAGGATATGATGAGGCAAATGCGATGAGCGGGCAGTTTAACGGTGTACATGCAGCTTTCAAAAAAAAGTTCCCTTTGGCTCTATGCATGCACTGTAGCTCGCATGTCTTGTCCAAAGCGATTAGCCACGTTAAAGGAATCAATAACATCTAAGATTACCGAGACCGAAAAAAACCAGGCTAAAATCTCTGTGTCAAAGTAGATGGGTTGAGCAACATGACGCGGTCAGTTTTTTTTTTTTTTTTTGGAACTCTTTAATGCTGTCGTCGATGCCCTTGAGGTCATCAACCCCAGTGGGAAGATCGAGACACATCTTCCAATGCGCATCAGCTTCTGTGCTCCGTACAAAGCTCAGAGTTTCTAATTAAATTTCTATTAAAGTTTTGAATAAAATATTCACTTTGAGAAAACTATTGAGCAAGTTTTTCCAAGAAGAAAATATCGATATTGTCAATGTCTCATTGACTCACTACCACCGCATTAGAAACGGCGTTAACTGTTCGAAGCGAAAATGCTGATACGGAATTTAAAAAGCTTTTTGCTCAAATTAGGAAATGGCTAGCAAATTAGAAGTCCACATCGCAACTCCAAGGTACACTAAACGACAAACACAACGATACAACGTTCCCGCATCCAATCCAGAAGAATTCTACCGCATAGCTGTGCATAATCCTTCCATTGATATTTTTTTTTTATCTCAAGGGGCTCATAAAGTCATTGGGGTTGAGCCTAGTTGGGAGACTGAAATAGAGCCGGGTACCTCTGATTTTGCAGATAGCCCTCCAATACAACTTGTCCCAGGCCAGCGGAAGAGAATGACCAGAACTGCAACCCGATCCCAGGACCGTCTCAATTTGTTGAAATCAATGGGGGACAACATGAAGCTCCCACAAATGACCAACTTATGTCGGCCATGGCCAAAATAATGTCAACTTCGCCCAACTTCAGCAATGCGCCACCAAATCAGCAATTTGGTGCACAAAGCCCTGATTGTGTGAGTATTTGTCGAATTCAAATATATAAGTTAAACTGTATAAAAAAAAGTTACAAAATAAAAATTATTATTTTTGTACTTTACATTTTTTATTCATTAAATATAGTACATGTATTTAGAAAAAAAAAGGTTTGCTGATAACACTAACTTTTAAAAAAGAAAATAACTTGATTAGCTGAAACTGATGAAATCAATTGGTGATGTTTTCGGAATGTGGTGTGATGCTGGATATAAATTTGAAGAAGCTCTTTGCACTTTGTAACTTAGTAATAAACTGTTCGCAACATGGTGTGACAGCTATTAAAAGGCATACTTCAAAGCGAAGAAATTAGCAATTTTCCTTCATATATAACAGAAAAGGCTAGAATTCCCAATCCCGAATCGGATGCTGATGATCGTGATGAACATTCACAAGAAAATTTACAGCATTCAGATTCCACAAAATATGTTCATTTGGATGATTAATGGTTCCAGATTTTTGAAAAGAAAGATGGTTCCGGAAATATAAATACACTGACTGAGCAAAACACATGTAACTCAAGGTATACGGAACAACTGGGTCAATCAAAGAAACCATAATATTTGTATGCATTACCCTGTTTACAAGACAACTGCAGAGTATCCACAAAAGGATATTTAAACAACATCTAAAAAAGATTCTTCTGATCAAAAACAGCTGCAGGAAGTTCCCTTGAAGTCAGCCTCGTTTCATATTTTGAGGTGGCTTCGTGAAATAGATAATAACAGCTTTGTAAAGTATAGCTAATCCTTAACGTACAAAGCTTTTCATCCAACTAGCCTGGAGAAGCAAAATGTCAAACTTGCGTTGCAAGTATTCAATGAATACTTGCCATCTGCTTTAAGGGAAATTGGGAAAATACATTCTTTACCACAGTATGAAGAAATTGCAGAAGATATTCAGCTGATATTTCAGTGGTGGTGAGTATTCAACGTCAAAACCCCAAATAAGCTAATAATTCTGAAAATTAAGTTTATGCACATATCGACACCTTTGAAAATGATGAAAATATGATTTTTTTTTAAACTTTTGTTTTGGTTGGATGTGTGGAATAACTGGTATTTCTCATGGTATCCTGACCAATGAAACCCATTTGGCCATAACACAGTCAACTCGGGTTTGGTTTGAATTGTCGTCGCACTAGAGCTACACTAGGGCTATTGGCGACGGGCGTCGTATTTTAGAACCACAGTCAGGTGACGACCCGACACCTGAATAGGCACCCAACGCAACCGTTAAGGGCGACATCGTACGCAGCGTTAAGACTTACGACTGGCTTGAAAATGAACAATATAAGGATTGGCTACTCAGTGTCTCCGAATCCTGACACAAAGCACGTTAAATTAACTTGAAAAGCTTCTTTCCCACAAAGGACTGAGCTGTTAAATCTTCCAGCCAAATAACCACATCGCATTCAGTTCTCCCTATATCTGTCGCCCACTTGGATAAGTTAATGTGAATAACTCGAGCATAAAAGGCGAAATCCATCATATTGCCGGTGCTGAAAGGTTCGGCCCTGAAACCTGTGAATTTAGCAAATGCTGATTTACTGCTGCTGCTTTAATTGTATACCGAATCAGCAAATAAAAGATTAATGCCATATGAAAAAAGAAGCTATTGTATTTTAGCCAGCTTGCATCCAAAGTATAAAAAAAGAAGCTTCAAAACGGAGTATGATGCAGAAGGTGCTATAAGGTACAGCTGTGGAAAGAAATAAAAAAAGTACCACTAGTGATTATTTGAGCCGTTAGTCACCCAATATAATCGGACCTTTTTGATATTGTGAAAAATCAATATTCTGGGTTAATTGCATGACACAAAATTTGCATAAGGGGCCATCTTCATATTAAAAATGTTACTAACTTTAAAATTTCCAATAGCAACACCCCTTTTTGAGTCCATATTTCAAATCTATGACATTTTAATACGAAATGCCAAATGTTGTTAGTTTTTAAGCATTATTAGGGGAGTTAGAGACGTGCAAAGTTTAATTCCCATAATGTTAAATGAGTTGTACATAATTATTTATAGATTGGGATAATTTTTTAAGATAATAAAATGAATTTTTTTATCCCTTTTCCGAAGTCTACTTTCCCATGTGAGGAAAATACCTGAGCATGAAAAATTAAATTTAGGGCTCATGTTCAAGAAGTTGTTGCGCTGCATGCATACGGACAGCAGCCTACTCTTTTGTATGATATTAATGTTAGGTTATGTTTGAATTATCGTCGCACTAGAGCTACACGACATTAATGTAGATGGATAAGTTGTGTGTATTAAAGGTACTTCCGTTTGTTAATTTTTGCTTTTATTTGTTAGTTTTAAGCCTTAAAAAAAGTTTTTGGAGTAGTGTCCCCCACTCTTTAAAATCAACTTAATCTTTTCATCGGCACATTTTTAATTGTGATAAAATTAATTTGTTTCATTAATTTTGCACTAATCAAATATAGGGATCTAATCATAAGGAAGGCTCGGCCCATATTTTAATTTTAGTGCTTAAAAATATTTTAGCATTTCCACAATGGATGGTACCCAAAGCTACTGTTCTCAGCAGACAGTCACCTTAATATCTAATTGCAGCTTAGTTTCTTTCAACTTGCTAGATGAAAGTTTTTTTTACTTAAATTACATATTAAGTTTATGCAATGAAGTGGACTTTAAATCATTATGTGTCATTCTTCACAAAATAGCCTTTTGACAACTCTTATCAAAAGTTCAGATATTTTGCTGTTTTCACGGACCAGGAAAGTATTTTCTGAAGCAGAAGTCTCAATTTACTATGAAGTAAAAGCCATCTCTCTTCATCATGCACTATACATATCACTTAAAAAATGTTAGTATAGAACTAGTTCATCATTTATTATTTTTTTATTTAGAATTTTTAATGTTATTTTAGGATGAAAGTTTTGATAGTTTGGCGACACTGCGAAGAAAGTTCATTTAGAAGAGAACGTAAGCATTGAAGTATGCATAAACACAATAAGTAAAATGTTTAATATAAATGCAGAGAGAGTAAAATTACAAATAGTCGATGCTGAATTTGGTGCTTTTTGCTATTTGGAGGAAGCCATATAAATAAAAAATTTTATTCGTATTTAAGTTATCGACAAAACTGCTACTTTTGAAGATCAAAGCATTGCAATGGAAGAAACGCCCATACTAATTGCAGAGAATAACAAAAATTTAAAATTGGAAGAAAAAAAATTGGAACGCTTCCAACTTATCCATTTCTATAGAGTCATTTTCTTTAGCAATTCGAGAAGAGATGGTTAATGCAGACAGTAATTATACACCTTGTGAGAGATTGCATAAATCATCTAAGCTAAAGAGAGAGATCATTGATATTCTTTCAAAGGAACTCTATTCCCTCTACCAAGCAACGGCATGTTTAAAATTGTTGCAGAGAAACTAATTGAAGCCTTAACGGTTGCGTTGGGTGCGTATTCAAGTGTCGGCTCGTCACTTGACTGTAGTTCTAAAATACGATAATTTTAAATATAATTGATAACTTATATTTAAGCTTATATTAATGAAAAATGACAGTGTTACTAAATTTTTATAAAACAATTGTTTAATTTTGATGCTTAAAAGTGTAATATAGATCCATAAGTTGTATTTGGCACACACAGGAATTTGGTGTGGAAGTACTTATATGTGGCATTTTCTGTTTACAAATCTACTTTTTTTTGTAGCCCTAGCATTATTTTTTTTTAACCTTTAGAGTGAACACCAGCAGGGCCGTCTCGAACGAGTTCGCATGCGCTCACTTGTGTCTTCCTGTCTTGTTGCCCCTAAACTTTCAACTAAAACATTATATCCTAATTCAATAGAAAAACAAAATGTAAGTGATGTAATGTAAGTGACAAATGTAACTGTTTTAGTGATTGATGAATTTCGAGAAGGAATCCCAGTAGCATGGCTACTTAATAACCGGGAAACGTATACAGCCCTTTCTTTGTTTTTGAGCCTACTACGACATCAAGTAGCCCCACTTAACAAATTGGTTATAATGACTGATAAAGCCCCTCAGTATCATTCAGCCTTTGTTGATGTTTTTCAACCAAATTGCTAAAAAAAAATTACTCTGCAACTGGCACGTACAAAAAGATTGGCATCAGAACTTATCTAAACTAAGTAACAGAGAAATGTCTAGTATGGTGTACAAGCAATTATGTGTTATTTTGGATGAACCTGATGAGCACTCCTTCAATTCCCAGTTGGAGTGTTTCATTAGGAAACTCTACGAAAAAGTTGAAAATAGTTTCGCTCACTACTTTGAAGAAGAGTGGGTTCCAGCAGGGCCGTCTCGAACGAGTTCGCATGCGCTCACTAGTGTGTCTACCTGTCTTTCTACTATCTTCGTTATCCGATCAAATTATGACAACCAAACATCTTGAACCACAGTCTTCTATTTACCAAAGGATGAAGAGAGAAAGAAGATTTGGGTCCGTAAGCTAAGCAGAGAGGATTTCACACCAAGTCCCACATCAGTTGTGTGCGTCAAGCATTTTGAAGAGAGATTTATCATCCGTGAGGACAGAGTTCGGCGTGCTGATGGCAGTGAATTGGTGGTACCCCGGAAGAAATTTACATTGACTCCAGATGCATATCCAACTATATTTGAAAATGTAGGTTTTAAAATTTCAAATGTATTGAAACGTAAAAAATGCGTATCTACCTTAATTAAGGATAAGAATTTAGACTTGGATTGCTCACAAAAAGTGTTCAAATATTTGTTGTTGACAGATAGGGGGCAGCTCAAATGGCCCCAAGAGTTGTTAATTTATGTTGTTGTAAATACATATTGGAAAACTGGTGCAAATTCCAAAACATACTAATTGCATCGGTTTTCTGCGAGTTATTTGGTTTGACAACACCAACTTCAAAATACTTGCAACTTATTGGAGTATACTACTTAACAGTTTTAAAGAAAATCAAAATCCTAATTGCAGATATAAGAAACAAAAGAGACAACTTCCAAATTACAAGATAAAACAAGCGAATTCGCGGAATACATCAGAAGCACCCTCATTGAAGGTTTGATATTGAAGTGGAAACTTATCCAAGACCAAAGATGATTTCTAGAAAGAAAACAAATTTTGACGAACTGGCAGAAGATGAAGCTGGAAATATCACAGAGCCAAGGCGCTGTGTTTAAATAGATGTTTATACAATAACATTTTTGACCGTAATATTACAACTACAATCACGATTTGCGTCAAATGAAGTCTTATTTAAAGACATTGAGTGGTTGCACCCTTCAAATTCGAGCAATTAAAATCCCTTGAAGGAGGGCTATCAGATTATGATGACGCCATGAATGTGTTTTCCATTTATGTCAACGTAGATAAAGGCGAATTGCGCGAGACCTTATTTAATTATCTCGCCACTTTGAGGATTACTATTTCAACAAACCATTGAAATATTTACAAACTACGAGCATAAATGTTGTTGACTCCCACTCCTCTGATGAATTTGAAGACTATGAATAAAGTCAAAGTTTAAAATGCAAACAATGCAAAAGATGCTTAGTTTGTGCCTTCAAACTGTTGCATGAACTTATCTTTATGGGCCGATGTACCCTTCATTGCACAGGGTGTACAAATATATCTTACTCTTTCATGCACAAAAGTTTCATGTAAAAGCTATAATGAATCAATGAGCAAGAACCACCAAAAAATAGCATCAGTACTGGTTAATTACCAAGCAGATGAAAAAAATATTGTAACCAAACACCTTGAATCATTTTCTTTAACAGAAATTACATAACATGGGGAAATTTAATTGTGCAAACATTATTACTTATCAGTCATAAGTTTCAGAAGTTATTAATTTTTATGACATTTTAAATTCTGATCTTTCATTTTTAATAATTCATCTATTATTATATTTCACTGAATAATTCATTTTTATTATATTTCACTGAATAATTCATTAATTACAATTACAAGCTATTCAATATTAACTATTTAAACTTACTTCAACATGCTTTATATTATATTTATTCCTATTATTTCTTGTTTGTTGACAATCACCTATTCTTAAGCCTAATGATTTTTTATCAGTTTTATTGATATTTCTGTCAAATTCAACTTAATGTGATTCTAATTTTATTCCATAATGTGCCTCTAATAGTTCCCCATCTAACCGAAGTGGTCATCTGGAGTTTTAACAAGTTTTTTAGTCGTTTTAGGCCTGTTTTGTATCAAATTTTTCTCCGTTACTTTTGTTGCTAACTATACGACCCCGGTTCGTGGAATTTTGTCTGCATCCGGTGTAAAAACGCGCCAGGTGGATGCGAGCTCCCTGATTGGACACTGAATGTTTGATTTTCGTACTTTCTTGTTTGTAACGCGTGTTCTAGACCAGTAAGCATGCTCCGAAATAGGTTTTATTTGTCCGTTTTGACCTTTTTGGCAACACTGTGTGGGCGGTTTTCGGCGGACTATTTAACGGCTCGCGAGAGGGCATTCTTTCTCTTTTAACTTCGACAACCACTTTGGTCAAGACGTGCGTGATCGCTGGTGGCGAAAGCTGCCGGCCATGCCGGGCCGGCCTACCATAACCACGGCTAGTAATCAACTACGGGCATCAGCATTATGACGGCCCTCCATCTACATCTCCACTGGTTGCCTCAACGGCATCAGCACCATGACGGCCCTCCATCTACATCTCCAATGGTTGCCTCTACGGCATCAGCACCACGACGGCCCTCCATCTACATCTCCACTGGTTGCCTCTACGGCATCAGCACCATGCCGGCCACAATCTACATCACCTCTGGATATGCTGAGTTTCCCGACGATGCCCACTCCTGGTCATCCTATGGATGACCCCTGGACTATCCGCTGGAACTTTTCTACATACCTAGGGATCCCCTCTGGCTAGCCGTTGAGTCGCCGCACAGTGAGCTAAGCTAATTCATTAATATAATTTTTATTTCTTAATGGTTTTCTTTTAATGCATATTACTATAAGGATTAATCTTTCCGTTACAATTTTTTGGTCAAGTATTTATTTAGTTTAAATCCTAACTCCAGGTAGACCACTTTTACTTAGGTTTTCCGTTTTTATCGATGTCAACTTGTTTATTTATGACTTAATTGTAATCATAATTTTAGAACCCAATTGTCCAAACCAGATTCAGATTTACTGTTGTTAAATTTTTATAATTCTTATATTCAATAAACGTTTAGTTTGTTTGGCAAAAAACTTTGTTTCTTATTTGTGTTAATTTTTTTTATATTTCAATAATTATCCTTTCCTTTTATTTTTTAATTCCTTGTGCTGGGTTTTCAAATTTGATCACGGCCGATTAAAAGAATTCTCAGCACATAATGTCGGTGCTATTAGATTCCTGCTATGTGAAGAGGGAAGGAAAGGTGGCTTTGAAACTCAACTTCGTGCTAAATGTCCTCATCGTTTTAGACATTGATGGGGACTCGAGTCACCATGCTCACAACGCTGCTAAACCTTCCTGAAAGCCTTTACAGAAATACTTGGAAAATTTAGAAGTGGATATACACTACAATGATTTGAAATGGTCCAATGAGTCCAGCCCTCAGCTTAATTCGTGAAGCTTTGTCAATAAGCTATTCGCTGGTTGAAGTGAGAAGTGTTGACTAGAGGGCGCAGTTAATCGGAAGTTCGGACTGTAACTCCTGTGTACTTCCGATCGGACTGTTGTTATTATACAGCGTGCTTATCATCGGTTTCGTATAAAAAAATTATTGCTTTTTACTATTTAAAATGAGTAATTTATGCAATTCAAAAAAAGAGAGGAAGCTGTTGCTCTGTTCCACAATGTTCCATGCGATCTGGAATGAATGATTTATCGAAAGTTAGGGTATTTCGGTTTCCAAAGGATATGGTAAAACGAGCTGCATGGTTTCGAGCGATTCGTAGGGAAAACTGGACTCCAACTACAGCAAGTGTAGTTTGTAGTAAACACTTTATAGCAGGTAAACATTATCTTTTTATTGTAATTGGCTAGATTAAATACATAATTATCCATAAATATTATATAGCTGTAATATGCCTGAAGATGTTTTAGAAAAACTGAATGTAGATAGAACACCTTGTCAGCATGCCTTATTTTGTGTGCATTGTACAACAGCTACATGAATCGACCACAACTATGGGCAGCTTGTTACCGCCTCAATGCAGACATAAATACAAATGTCAGCAGAGAGGTGGCATAAAGAGCTTAAATACAATAGTGATTTAAAAGGAAAATGTGGAGGAATGCTTGACAAAGCAATTTATAGTTTAATAAACTCTCTGCGTGTCAAGCTCTTAAACCGTTTATCTTCTCTCCTCAGAGATAAAATGACCAAGAAAATATCTACGACTCGAAAAATGCATAATACGGCAAGACAATGTAGATATAAACATCTTTTTATCGGAAATTCCAAATGACTGGACTACCATCATTTACAGTAATAGGAGAAACCTACAAAGTACGGAAAGAAAGCAGATGGACATAATTGCAATCTGAAATGTGAGGATTGCGGTGCATGCTTGCATCAATATAAATGCACTTGCCCAGAAAATTCAATTAAATACAACTTTTGCAAGCACATGCATTTTAGTATGTATTAAAACAAAAGAATCTCAAATTGAAGAATCAAATTAAATTTGAGAATTAAAAATTGACGAGGAAGCTATATTAATAGAAAATGAAACTAATATAATAGTAGCAGAAGAATTGGGTCGAGGAAAAAGCAAGTCCCCAAATCCTAAAAATGAAACTATAGAATCTATAGAAACGCAAACATGGTGGATGGTTACGAGCTCCCAACAGTGTCACGAAATACAAAAATTTCTATAAGTATTGATTTCAAAAATCTTTTTTTTTCACTCCTCAAATAATGCAAAAATTTATATAAAAAAATTAGAGTGGATCAGGGTGACAAAATTAAATAATCATGAGTTGCTAGACAAAATAGAAAATTTACATTCAAAAGTGATTTTTTTTTTTTTTGTGAATCGAGATATTTAAATAATTATAATGAAGTTATTACTGATAATCCACAAACTCCCTGGCATGACAATCGGAGTATCCACCAGTGCATTTTCAAATAAATTGAACAATTCATTCAGGAAAATTTATCAAAAATAAAAATTGTGTGTTGTTGTCTTCTCTTTGTAACACATAGAATACTGAGTGAAAGCTTCCGTCGCAGTCAGATGTAAATTTAATGACAAATCATTACCTTCAGGTTTGGTTTGGTTTGAATTATCGTCGCACTAGAGCTACACGAGGGCTATTCATTACCTTCAGGAAAAAATAAACAATTTTAAAAAATCAAAATTAATTCAAAACATAAAAAAAGATATCATACAAAGATTGCAGTTTATTAGAAGATAATCATTTAACGGGACTCGAAGAAGTAGCTTTAGACCTGAAAAACGCCATTTTAAAAATGGACTAATTAAAATTACCTTCAAAAATCAAGCCAAGTGATTTAATCAAAGGTGAATGTACCTATTCCAGAAAATTTTGATCGATTTTTCAAAGTATTGATTGGAGGCAGACATTCCTCACAGAAATGGTGTAAACAGATCGATTAAGCAACTCAATCGCCTCTGATAATATTTTTGTGTGACTAATGGTACTATTAAACCATCGAAACAAATACGACGAAAAACAAGACGACAATGAAAATGACAGCAGTGATGAAGATCATAATTATAAAGAAGCCCCCGTTTTTGTGATACAATTATGGATTAAAAATTTTAATTTCTAAATAGGCAGATATTCAATAATTTTATTTGTCTAGTTTAATCTTAAATTCATAAGGTTTTTTTTTTTTTCAAATTCATTTGTATATTTTATTCATTTGACATTCATAAAGTATCTCATCATTTGCAAATTGCATAAAATTTTTACTGTAAGTGGAGCTTTTATGTTTTCACATTAACATAAGTCTACCAACCACACTACAGATGAACGTAAAGCAAAGTGTGCTCCATGAATGAATAAATTTAACCCCTTCTCTGCAACAAGAAAAAATTTCCAATGTCCTCAAGTGACTCACATAACTATAAAAAGGAGGGAATTCTTCGAAATGCTTAACAAATGGCCCCCAAAATCGTCCTTCGATAGTAAAGTACAATTATTGGAACTTGAAATTAAAAAAAATTACTCATTTATCTTTGGAAAAAAATGCACGATAAAATTGTATAACCTTTACAATGAAATGGAATGCTGTACATCGAGTGAAACAAAACTTTATTTTTAAAATAAGAAGTGGTTTGATGAGGGAATTATCGTGGCATTTTTTGCGAACAGAAGATTAGGACGGCCATCATCCGAATTCCTAAAAAGTAGCGAACAATCAAAACGAAGGAAAACGGAACATTTATGTTCAAAATCGACTGCAGAAGCCTTAGCTTATGCAGCTCAAATGACTTTTAGAGCTACTGGTAAGCTAGATGCTTCGAAACTCATAAAAGATGCGGCATTCAGTTCCCCGGACAGAGCATCAAATACCTTGTGTCTTTTTCTGAAAAAGAAAAGCAATGTGCGGTAATCTCGGAAAGAGTGTCAGCTGATGGAGCCATGTCTTTGCTGATAGATGCTCAGTTATCGCGGCACTAATATGACGTTATTAGAAGTCATTTGAAAAGTACATTTCCTTCGTACAAAATCATATAAGAAGCTAAGAAAAACTGCTATCCTGAAATTAGCTCCGAAAGGTAGAAGTGAATGTTCAAGCTCTTTTAGACAATACAGCTCAAAGAAAAATAGACTGATCATTGAATGATTTGAGCAACTATTCCTATGAGAAATAAAAATGTTTGAAATTTACTTAACTTTAAAATAGGGATATTATGGCAGCTCAAGTCAAAGCCAATAAAAACAAAAACTAAAATCCATTAATTCTTCAGATTCGAATAGATTTTTTATTTCAATTGTACCACTGAACTGTATTTTAAAAAAAAATGATGTACAAAATATAATCTGCAAGAATCCTAGACCAGTATCACCTCGATTATATCATCCAATACTTATACAGGTTATAGAAGAATCAGCAGAATTTGCAAAACACCATGGTAGAGTGCACCCGAAAATTATTACTGTCTCATTCCAACAATAGTAACATTTAAAAAAAAACAGTCTATTAATTGATCATATTATATTTACTATGGTGGATGGTAAAATTTGTAATGCAGTTACATCTACCACGTCTTCGTAGAGGTGTTATTAGTTTTAACAGCCATGTTCTTTCAACCCAACATGCTGTATTCTACACATACGACGAGTCTGTAGCAAAAAAAAGGAGCTGATGATGTATGCTCGATGTTGTATCATTTTGTCTGTAACGGCTAAGGAACTAAAGATATTTTGCGATTCGTGCTCAGGGCAAAAGAATTTTTTTACAGTTACCCAATTTTTGCACTATTTATCAACGCAAAAAAGAAATTGGAAACTATCAAGGTTATTCTCCCGATTCGAGGTCACTCTTACATGGAGTGCGACCGTGATATGAGCCTTATCAAACAAATTTCATACACTGGAACTCCTGAGGACTTGAGATAAGATTCATTAATACCCGTGTAAAACAGACTCCTTTTCAAGTGGTAGATAGTAGCCAGGACCTCAATATTTTCAAAAATTGGACTGAAAATCTGTCGTCCACTTATCCTAAAAAAGGTTTCAAAGTATTGATACGAGGCAGATATTCGTCGCAGAAATAGTTTAAACTGTGATCGATTGAGCAACTTAATCGCATCTGATACTATTTTTTGTGTGACTAATGGTACTATGAAACCATCAAAACAAATACGACGACCAATGTTTTCCCGACGTTGCTAGCCCTCGTACAAATAGCGATGGTTTACTAGCGGCGAGTTGATCGTAACCGAAATCTATCGTAGCGACCGTCACGACTGCTATGCCCACGCAGGATTTTTTTACCAGATTTTATCGACGCTACTTTCGTGATTAGCTTCAGCAGGGATGATATAACTTTTTGGACCCTTGAAAAAGAAGAAATTTTAATAGTTTTAGTTAAACAACATGACTGCTTATATAATTCGAAGAATAAAAATTACAGACAATCGCAGCTGAAAATAGTTTTGTGGGAGGAAATTGGGACAATTTTGAAAACTGACAGTACGTATAAAAGTTATTTTTTTTTAAATAACCATATTTCCTTTTTTTGGATCAGTTTTGTTTTAGAGAAGTTTTTCATATTATAAATCTTGTTTATCATGTTCATGTTTTATCTCTTGCACAAACCCAACCCCTCTTGACACCAATTCGCACTACTGATGAGATGATTCTGCACTCTCCACTCTCGAATGTTAGAGCTAAGCGCTTTTTGTGTGCATATTATCCAACTCAATTTAATTTGATTAAATGTACTTTAAATTATATTTTCTTTTTTAGGTTACTTCTTTAACTTGTGTGACACTAGTTCGCACGACTGACGCAATGATGCTGCATTCTCAAATTGAACTCTGCTGAATTTTCAAATGTAGGCGCTGAGCGCTTTTTGTGTGCACATTTTCTTTATAATTTCTTTTCTAGGTTACTCCACAAGCTCTCACGAGACCTGCTTGCACTACTAATGCTACGATTCCAACTTCTTCAATTTCAAGTGTAAGTGGCGTTATGGAACGCTTTTTGTGTGTATATTTTCAAGCTCAATTTGTTTGATTAAGTGCGCTTAAATATACATATATTTTCATTCATGATTTCTTTTTAGGTTACTTCACAAACTTGTGTGACACCTTTTCGCACTATTGATGAAATGGTCCTGCACTCGCCATTTCTAATGAGCGCTTTGTGTGTACATATTATCCAACTGTTGTAAAAATGTACTTCAAATTATATGTTATTTTTATACATCATTTTCTGATTTAGGATACTTCTGGAACTGTCGTGATACCAGCTTGCACTGCCGATGTTATGTTTCCACTTTATTTAAATATGTGTCGTGTTTAACAAGGTTTTTCCCAGTTTATTTTCTGCTTTAACCATCACTGAATTATGATAAAAAAAATTATTCGGGATATGCAATTTTGAGTTATTTTTTTAAAGGAAAATGTGGAGGATGGCTTGGCAAAGCAATTTACAGCTTAATAAACTCCCTGCATGTCAAGCTCTTAGACCGGTTATCTTCTCTCCACAGAGATAAAATGACCAGGAAAATATCTACGATTCGAAAAATGCATAATACCGCAAGACAATGTAGATATAAACATCTTTTCATCGGAAATTTCAAATGACTGGACTGCCATCATTTACAGTAATAGGAGAAACCTACAAAGTACGGGGAAAAAGCAGATGGGCATAATTGCAATCTGAAATGTGAGGATTGCGGTGCGTGCTTGCATCAATATAAATGCACTTGCCCAGAAAATTCAATTAAATACAACTTTTGCAAGCACATGCATTTAGTATGTATTAAAACAAAAGAATCTCAAATTGAAGAATCAAATGAAATTTGAGAATTAAAAATTGATGAGGAAGCTATATTAATAAAAAATGAAACTAATATAATAGTAGCAGAAGAATTGGGTCGAGGAAAAAGCAAGTCCTCAAATCCAAAAAAAGAAACCATAGAATTGGCGGTGGGGTTCGCAAACATGGTGGATGGTTACGAGCTCCCAATAGTGTCACGAAATACAAAAATTTCTATAGGTGTTGATTTCAAAAATCAGGCACTAGCAGATCGATAACAACAAATCGTTACCAACTAGTACTAGCAGTTTGCCAGCATCCCACAACAAGAACGTAACCCACAGCGAAAATTTTAAGACAGAAAGGCAAAAAAAAACCTGATTAAACAAATTTCAAATAAACAATTGCTGGATTTCTTGTACAAGAAGTAAAGGTTAATTGATAATTATGCAAAATAAAGTGCTAGAAAAAAGCAAAAGCAGGCAACAAAGAACTTTAGGCAAAGGTGACTCCCCCTTTTCCATCTTGAATGGATAATAGAAAGCAATTAATGTCTATACTTTTAAGTACTTTGATTGCTTTCAGAGACCTGCATTTCACGATAAAATATCGTTAAATTAAGAACTTAAAAAAGTAAGAAGATTTTAGTTTGTACTATTTACTAGAGGTACTCCCAACTACTATTATTAGAGCTATTAATTACTTACTATTAATCAGTATTATTAATTTATACTATTAACTACTATTATTAGAGCTGTAAAACTGCTGTAATTATTGTTACATCAGTTTTACAGCTCTAATGACAAAATATCGCAATTTATCTGAAATTAATATTTATCGTCACCAGTAGATCTTCTCAGCACATCTAGTTCAGCTTCGTTATCAAATACTGCAGTTAAGGTTAAGTCACGAGGTCTATTCTCGACGGGCGTCATATTCTAAAACCTCAGTCATGTGATGAGCCGACACCTGAATAGGCACCCAACGCAACCGTAAATACTGCAGTGGATGTTAGCAAAACCCTGCCAGATAATACGTCTCAGAATTCACATGCTGAAGTTAATATCCTAGAAAGTGACCATTATAGCGGAAAGGATGACTAACGGAAAGGATTATTATAGCATAAAACCATTACTTGAGGATTTAAGAAACAAATATCAACAGGGATATGCAACAAGTGTTAGATTAATTAAGATTGGCGAAGTTCATATCAGCCTTGAATATGGAACTACAGACCGACGTCCTCAAAAAAAAATCCAACAACATTTGAGGAAGCAGTAAAAATAGTGCTCGCACGTTTTCCCATAGCCAGATTCCTTCACACCAATGCAGTAATCATATTTTCTTTCACAGATCTCTAGGGTTAAAGGATCGCCGAAAGCTCTCCCAGCTACTAGAGAGTTTGAAGTAATCTTTTTCTCTTGGGTCAACCCTAAATTTTCATGGGACTATTTGAAATTTGTCATTTTTTAAAAATTACAGCGCTAGAGCTACAAGAGTGACTATCCAGTAAATTGTTTAGTTTCGTTTTAATTAACGTCGCACTAGAGCTGCACGATTGCCAAACCAGTTTAGTTTGAATTAACGTCATACCAGAGCTACAAAGTGGCATCCAGTATGCACTTGTTTGGGCCCATATCTGAGTGCCACCGGTTCAGAGGTAGAAATCTTCCCTACACCGCACTCAGCTCGTTGGTCGTGAACAGTGAGGCCATGCATCTCAGTTTCATTGCTGAGAATTCCTTACCATTCTCCACATCTAATTGACCATGTGAAAAGCTTATCTCAAGACAAGAGAGCATTGGGTGCTATGAAAATCAGTCGTACAGCAGCATCTTATAAACTTCAATTTGGACTGGAAAGAACTTTCAGAAAACATGATTTCTGATATTCAGAAAACTTACTTTTCGCTAAATATAGATGAAAGTACGAGTTCAAATAACCTGAAAATTGTCACAATGCTTGTGAATTATGTTGATGAAAACAAAATTGTTTTAACTAAACAGCTCTCCTCTGTTAATCTTATGAGCGAGGACTCGCTGCTCACAGTCGTAAGTATTAACTAGCTGTGCTCTCATCATTGGAGTAACCTGTCAGTTTTGCTCGACCCATTTAATGTTATAAGGGGTAAGAAGGCTAGATTAGAAGTTAAAATTTAAACTAAGTCCCTGCATATTCTTTGCACTGATTGGGACTCTTTGTCATCATACACATAACGCAGGAAAGAAATTTTGCCAACCATTCAGAATGCATGTGGAACAAATGTGGCATTTTTATTCGCTATAAAATGAAAAATGAAGATTATGTAAAAGAAAAATATGTTGGAGTTTTTACAAGTGCTATTAAAAAATAAGCTTTGCAAAACATGTTGACCTTTCAAAGTGTTTATACCTTGCTCTTGATGGCACAAATGTGATGAGCGGTGAACACACTGGAGTTCAGCGCCGAATGAGGCAACATTCCCCTCATTGCATCTACAGACAGAAAGCCTGATGAAGCAGACAAAGAATGGCTCCTTGATTCCTTGAAGGATCACAGCAACACAGGAGTACATTTCCTGCTCTCTCCTGAGCCTGTATCAAGCAATGTCTGTGACGTTCTGGCCTTCAATGACCTTCTGGCTCTTGTGCCAGATGGCAGTGTAGCTGAGCGTGTCGAGTTTGTTTTACAAAATCTCAAATTGAATGACACTGATATTAGTTCGGTCTATGCCCAAACAGTTGGATAGAAAAAAAATTACCAGTGGGGTGTATACAGGAAAGGAAGGCTGACTTCAAGCAATTTTAGTCTTGCTTTGAGGGCCATAAGGAAGGGGTCAGTGCCTCCCAGCACCTTAAAGGCGCCGAAAGGGGAATACAAAATCAACAATGAAAAAACAGTGCAATGGAGTGTAGTACATGAAGATACAGCATTGCAGTTGTATGAGGAAATTCTTAATGTTAAGGTTGACAGGGTAGGACGCCTCCTGCATCCCTCGGGTAAACTTGGGTGTTCCCCTGGGGTTGTGGGGGACATTGTAATTGAGATCAAATGTCCAGAAACAAAAATTGAAGAAGATATCTAGAGAAATTGCCACGGGGAAATGGTATGTAAAATTTAATACTACCCACTTGTACCCAGAGTTGTTTACTGATGGAGATACAAGTGTCTATGTGTTTCCAAATGATGATATTTGTTTAAATGTTAAGCATCCGCAAGGACAAGCTTATTACCATCAAGTGCGCAAGGTGTGATGCATCTTTCTGGGAAAAAGCGATGTGATTTCATTGTTTGGACTCCCAAGACAACTGTAATATTCCCTGTGTTTTGGGATGAGTTTTGGAAGGAAAATATTGATAAACTGATTGCATTTTATGATTCAATCTTTATATATTCCTTCATTAACTGCCATAACAGGGTTGTTAAAAATCCGGGTTTTTTTTTCATGAAACCCCAACCAACCCACTTTGGTTTAAAAAGAGAATTTTTAATTATTTTTCTATTACAGACCTCGGAAGTAGTCTCTTGTCGATTTTATTTTAAGTGTCTCAAAAAGTATATTTTTTCAGGTCAAAGTCTCTAAAGTAGCTTTTGTTTACCAGAGCGGCTAACTTCCGCCGAGATTTCACAAGAACATTGCTGCCAAATTAAGAACTTTTTCTTTCATGCAAATACATATTTTTTGATTTTCTAGCGGTGATGCTACGACTCGAAGGTGCAAGATTGTTTTGTTTTGTATTTTTTAACGGTGCTCATTATGACATGTGTCCAGCCATCGGGTAAAATCAGAAAAGTCAGAATTTTATATTTTAACTTTCAGTGAAAAAAAATTAGCATTACAATAATTTTTAAAACAAAACTTTTTAAATGTTTGGAAATTCGTATCTGCAAAATTTAAACGAAAATAATTTTTAAAATGTACAACTAAACTAAGTTTTGTTAACTTACTATTTAAAATAATATTTGTGCTCATCGTTATGCATTAACTATTTATAGCTTAGGGGTTTTTTTTTAATAGTTTCACATGACGTGAATAGAAGGGTGTACTTCATTTTTTTCCTTTTATTAACAAAAATATTCGAAAATATTATTTAAATATACTGTATTATTGGTTTTTCAACCAATTATACAGTTGGTCCTAAAATGTAAATAATCAAAAACAACCTTTTTATCTCTGAACAGACCTCCTCAACCACACGTTTTTTTTTCCGAAGACATATATTGAATCCCTTGATACACAATTTTTTACTGTCAATGAGGACTCAGAATGGCCTACCGTCAGAAACGTTCTGGCAGCCATCCGAAGACTCTTCCCTGATTTTCTTTAGCAGTTGTTGGTGGGATTTTCGCTGGGCATACTGACAGCCTTCCTTTTTATGGGCTTCCTCCTCAGATTAATCAGGTAAGTGGGATTGATTCTTTGTGAATAGATAATGTATAACATAAGTTATCTCTGAAATTCTTATTTACCGGATTTTAATTTAATTCTGCCCAGGTCAAAATTTGTGTCTGGACAAACAAAAACAAACTGAAGACGCCAAGAAAGATATTCAAGCAAAAGAATTAGACCTGAAGAAAAAAATAAAAGACCATGAGTCTTCGAAAGAAACCGTAGATACTTTATTTAAAGAAGATACAGAGTGTTTTAAAAAGGCTATTAAAAATGGTGACATGAAGGAAGTGAAATTGGCCCATACCATGTTAGAGGGGTTTCAAAAATGAAAGAGATTGAGGAGATGAAATGCAAAGAAGTGAAATCTCTTACTCAAACGATTCGAAAAAAAATCTGTTATTTCATCATTCATGTATAAAAAAACCTAAATTACAAAATAAATTAATGGCTTATGCATAGTTTTAGAAATTTTAGTTTCTTTTTTTTTACTTGAACTAAACAATTATATAATTTGAGTGTTTAAGAAACACATGAATTAACTCAAGCCTTATTTTCTGGTTAATTTTGTAAGTGTATTACTCTTGTCTACTTTTAATAATTTTTTTTATCCGAAAGTCTCTTGTCTACTTTTTTTTAGATCCTTTCTAGCTCTGAGGACTGTTCAGAGAAAACACTATTAAAGCATATGTGAAGTGTGCTAAAGTACTTCAAACAAAGATGCCATTGTGCAATCCATTTTTGCAAGCAGGAGTGACAACTTAACTGTAACAAAATATGAAAGTCACCAGGTAAATGTATCTGGAAGGATTAGTCAAAAGCAGAAGGATAACGAAACTAATATCATTGAAGAGCCTATTCGGCAAAAAGGAACCAAGAAAGTTTTGCAAGGCCAAGCTAGCAGTGGTAGCGTGAATTAGAACATTTTCCATCTATTCTATTTGCAAACAGAGTTCTAGGCTCATCAGAATAATTACCACTTTTTTAAAAACCTTGATTTTAAAATCTTTTAGATATAGATATATATACGTAATTTTAGTCTTACTTCAGCGTTCAATCGTACGAGTTAGATTCTGGTTATTTTGGTAACAATAACCAATATATCGCATTTACTATGTCTTTTAAGAATATTAAATGTGCTGGGTGTAATAAATGAATTCATACAGTGCCTGGGAATAACAGTTCCTGGGAATGGGATTACAGATGTTGATAGGAAGTGATTTTCTTCTCTAAAAATGTCGAAAATTAATTGAACATCAATGACATCATTTGCGGAAATTGTCGAGTAAGTGCTTATAAATGAAGACAAATCAATCGTTCTTTGGATCAAGATTTTGTTCCTGACTCAATGGATATATCCACACCGACGGATGAAACAAGCGATTCTGAACAATCGGATATCACATTTTCTATTGTTTAGAGTGAAGATTCGAATTATATTAATGAAGTTGAGTATGTAGTTGCCGATTCTGAGGACTGTTTCAACTCAAATATTGCAGTCTTATATAAAACGTAAGATTTATATTCCTACTGGCACTTAAATCGATTGCAAGTCTTCTCAAATTATTCCTTGATGACAACTAATGAAAAACAAAAGACACTTAATAGCGTGACAACAGAATGTACCACTACTGTTTTGGATAAGTGTGAAAATCAAAGGCTCGTGTCTAGTATAAAGTATTACCACCTAGAAGACTTCAGTCCTACCCTTTAGAAGAAACAGAAAACTGTTGTTTCCACTCTGCCGTTCTTGTTGCACTTTCGGACAAGAATCATGTAACCACGATGATGAAAAAAGATCAATTACCAGTACATGGGTGACTGAAGAAGTGAAGATGGCTGTTAAAATACATGGACGTTTAGGTTTAATGGCTCAAGGGCATCTGCGACAAACACTACGTTTTACATAAAAAGTTTTAAATAAAAGGGTTGAAGGTAATGGATGGATGTTTGGGTATTGTGGCGCAAGGGTATCAAAGGCCATACTGCGCACACTATCAGGATGCTCCCGATACGATTGAGGAAATGGCGACCTCAAAGGCTAATGCCTTACCATTAACAAAGGGACTTCACTCATTCCGTAGAGAACAATTGGTCATTTTGTTTTTGGGCGGCGTACCCGTGAAAGAGATTTCCTTCATAACTCTTGCTGGGCTCCATCGCGCTCAGTGGATGGCAAAAGCCATTATGCATTAAAAATTTGGATGTTCAGAGGTCAGTTTAAGCTAACAAACGAAAAGGGATTGTTGAAAATCTGCATTTTCACTGTTCGACTGTATACTACTGCTTGGTACCAAGCTTCAGGAGCCACACTTGCACCAGGACTTGATCTGCAGCTTCTAAAGGATATTGATGCCTACAATCCCAAAATGCAAGTTAATCTGAAGAAATTAATGGGTCATTTCTGGTATTTATTAGAACTTGCTGCCCTAGCCTTCTTTGATGATAAAGTGTTTACTGATACAAAGCCTAAGATGGCGTGTGCCATAAATAATGCGACCCATCAGCTTCCAATTAAATGGGATATTGTGGATGTCGCAGTAATACGAACGAAAAAACTAGATCCTCGAATCCATATGTCTGCCCTCTGCACAGGAGGGCCTTAATAAAGCTCCGAAGAAACATTTGTGTGCAGGTGTCCGGCAGCAAGCTGATGTTGAGAAGAAACCAAAAATATCAATATCAAATTCAAGGGCAACTCAACATCAGTGGCTACAATAAGTGCGATTCCATAGTATCAAACAGAACTGAAATATTTGTAAAACAAATCGACAAAGACAGTATCTTTTGGGAAAAATATTAGGATCACGAAACTTAAGAAGTTTACTTGAAATCTATTGTCGTGGGGCGCTGTGCTTGTTTCGTGCCGGGGCTGCTTCAGGTTGCATCCCGTGGCTTTGGTGGCGATCATTGTTTTGCGCTGGAGCTGCGTGATGCTCTGGAGCAGTCCCAAGGAAACTAGCTAATTTTGATACGATTGGCATCGTTATTGAATTTCCGGGCACGCATTGTAAAAGCGGCCGAAGCCAATACATTTTCATTTTTTCTTTCGTCTCGTGCACTCTCCCCCGCAGGGAGGGATTAGGGAAGTAGAGGTCCTCCGCAATTACCATCTGCCACAAAAAGTGGACTAGTTACGAAGATTCCTCGCTAGGATATGCTTAAAAATGCAGCTGAAACCCAAGCACCGCTTTATGATTTGTACAAGGGTAAGGCAAAAAGAGATTGCTCTGCTATAGCTTGGACAGCCAAAACAAAAGCAGCATTTGAAGCTTGTAAAGAGTCTACTGCCAACGCCGCGGAATTGGCTTATCCGGTTGAGCAGGCAGAGCTGTCCCTTTTTGTTGACGCGGTCGGTGCAGTTTTGCAACAATGCTGCGATGGTGTGCTACAGCCACTTCAATTTTTTTCGCGTTAAGTTACAACGGCTGAGCAAAAGTATAGAACGTACGACCGGGAGTTAGTGGCTATGCATTCGACTGTAACACATTTTCGTTTCATGTTAGAGGATGCGGATTTCACTATTTACACTGACCACAAACCTTTTTCTTTTTCTAAAATTTCTGATAAGTTGTCCCCAAGACAACATCGTCATCTTGAGTTTATTTCCCAGTTCACAACCAAAATAAAACACGTTTCTGGTCGCGAAAACTCGGTTGCAGACGCGTTGTCGAGGATTTCCGTGATCCAAATCTTGGGGAATTATTATCAGGCCATGGCTAGCGCACAGTCGTCTGACGAGAAGTTGCGGAGGCAATTGCAGGATGAGAGAATCAGGAATCAAATCACATTTGTCCTCATGTGATCACATTAAGCGCCGTCTACTGTATTTATAAATTTGTATTTGATTATTTAACTTTTTAGTTATAAAACTGAGGCAGAAGGCTTTCCTTCCCAACACATATATATCTTCTAATGTTGAAGAAAGTAAGTCTCTTGAAGAAAGGTATAACATTTATGTTTTTAATCCTTTTTCAGTCTCAAGTGATCTTAGTAAAGAATTTAATAATCCTAACAACAGTGCTCTAACACAACTAACTGGTAGGAAACTGATAGAACCCTATTTCAAGAAGACTTCTAAAGTTGTTAAGAGGAAGATTAAGATGGTGCAAGTCTTTCAGAATTCCATATCTCCAAGTTCGATCATAAGCCTTCTCCATGTCAAAAAATATGGAGACAAGGTGCTGATTTCTAACAAAGGCTTCACGAATGGAGGTTTCTAGGAGCAAGATATTATCAACCGTGCTTTTATGGTGTCTGAAACCACTCTGAAACAGAGAGAAGGCCCCTTTCTCCTCCAAGCAATAGAGCAGGTGCATTTGCCTCGCTGCAGTGAAGAACGTTGCAACTCTTGTGTCGTTCCGGCAAGTCACCGTAGCTATTTAAATGTAATAAAACCAAAAGATCCATCAACCAACTTGTTATTCTTCGATTTTGAAATGGATCAAAGTTCTGGTGAACACGTAGTAAATTTTGCTGTTGGTCAGTACTATGATGGTCAAGAGTTCGAATTTTCCGGTTTGGACACTATAGGTAATTTTTGGACCGACCTTGGAATAAAGACTATTGCGATCGCTCACAACATGAAAGGTTTCGACGAAATGTGGAAAAAATCAAATTCTGTACCTGGCCAGTATATGTACAGGAAAAGCCAGAAGCATTAAAAATGAATGCATGGACTACCTGGATACAGTAGACCGTGTGTTAATTTCATTCTTTCGACAAGTTTTTATTGAAACGTGCTCTTAAAACATAATTTTGGTGAGCTGCTGATATTTTGAAAAATGTTGTTCAGTAGCATATTTGGAAATTCGTGTTACCTTCCAGAGTTGCCGGTTCAATACCTAATTTTCTGGTTTTCTCCATTACTCCATATTTCTTTTCTTGCCTGTGCCCGGTCAAGGTGTTCCATCTACTTCGCGTCTCGGATTATTTCGCCCCACGTGTTCCAGGCAATATTTGTGTGAGTTGCAATGGCAAAGCAACCCTCTTTCCGCCAAATTATCTGCCGCTGCAAAGGGTAAGTGGACGTATTCAAAAATTTCTGAGCGATTGGCTAGTAAAAGGAATGTTGATTTATGGTATTATGAGAATGAATGTAACTTACGAATGATATATCGTATGGATGAGGATGAATGCATGAGATTTTGTTTGGATGCTGGTTTGTTGAGTGAATGGTATGAATGTCCTGAATGTGGTAAGCAAATGAGTATGAAATGTATCAAAACGAAAGAGGGGAATGAATGGTTTTTTAGGTGTAGATCTGAAGCGAAAGGACCAGTGCATGATATTAAAAGGAGTGTAAGGCGGGGTACATGGATGGATAAATCTAAGCTTTCCTATCAATCAATTCTTCAGTTAACGTACTGTTTTGCCGATAAATTTCCTTCTTCTATTCCTATTAACGAAATTCCTGTATCTAATAAAATTGTGTGTGACTGGTATAATTTTGCGAGAGAGGTATGTTTGACTGATTTGTGTGATAGATCTCAGATGATTGGAGGTGTGGGTGTTGAGGTTGAAATAGATGAAAGTAAGTTTGGCAAAAGAAAATTTAATAGGGGGAAACGTGTTGATGGTCATTGGGTGTTTGGAGGATATGAAAGGACGAGTGGAAGGGTTTTTATGCTTGTAGTGGCAGATCATGGAGCGGAAACGCTGTTGCAGTGCATTAAAGATAATGTGTTGCCGGGTACCACGATCATTTCGGACTGTTGGTCTGCCTACAGTCGCTTGGAACTAGAGTGTTTTGAGCATCTGCGGGTGAATCACAGTCTGCATTTCAAGGACCTGGAAACCGGCGCTCGCACGAATGCCATTGAGGGCACGCGGGGTGCAGCCAAAAAAGGTATGCCGCGGCACAAGGCGAAGGTGTCCGGGTCGAAAGAAAGGGCCCTTGGCATGCACCTTGCCCATTATATTTTTGGAAAATCTCAAAAAGCTCGCTTCGTCAAGAATGCATTCCTCGACTTCCTGGATGCCGTGATCCGCCTGTATTCCCCCCCCCCCCCCCCCACACACACACACACGAGACATGCCCGACTACAATGAAAAGCCTGCCGGCGGATCACCGGAGGAGAGCCCCGATGATGATTTGTTATAAAGCGCTGCAGGAGGCTACGTGTGCCGCAGGGGGGGGGGGGATGTGAGCGGCGGGTAGGAGAAGAAGGGTGTTGGCGTCATTTCGACTTGGCGCCCTCTCGAGAAACCCCGAGTGTTGGCGTCATTTCGGCTTGGTGACGATTTTTGGAAAGTCGCCAAACCCGGGCGCTATTGTTCACATAAACCAAATGCTATAATGTGCACAAGCAGAAAACCGTCAAACCAGTTATTCTGACCATTTAAAACAATTTAGAGACTGCTGTTAAGTTATAAAACGCCGCAAGTGACACATCCATTTGCCTCACTGCAGTGAAGTAGGTTAGAAACCGTGCAACTCTTGCGTCGTTCGGGCAAATCACTGTAGCTATTTAAATGTAATAAAACCAAAAATCCATCAACCAACTTGTTATTCTTCAATTTTGAAATGGATCAAAGTTCTGTTAAACACATAGTGAATTTTCCTGTTTGTCAGTACTATGATGGTCAAGAGTTCGTATTTTCGAGTTAGGACACAAGAGATAATTTTTGTTCTTTTTTGGTCCGACCTCAGAATAAAGACTTATGCGATCGCTCACAACATGAAAGGCTTCGACAAAAGGTGAAAACTCCAATTCTGTACCTAGCCGAGTATATGTAAAGGAAAAGACAGAAGCACTAAAAATGAATTCAAAGACTACCTGGAAGTAGCCTGTTTTTTATATTTCCTATTTTTTATGGCAGCTGTCTGGATAGATGTTTGGGTTTTATGACGCAGCAGCATCTAAGGCCATACAGCACCAAACACATAGGTTTTGAAAAGGCATCTCTGAAGAACATGCATCATCGAGCAATGCCACAAAATTCACAGTCCTGTCCATCAAAACAGGAATTATACCGTTCACAGCAACTTCATTGAAGGTGCCCAATATTAACTGCAATAGGAAAGACCCTGAACAAAAAAAAACAAGGTCTTTGGAAACTAAAAAAAGTGAAGAGGATGACTACAATATTAGAAGTATGGTTGAAGTAAGTTACAACCCCCGGCAATAAAGTTGCCAAATTGGCAACCCCGCCAGATTCCATTTTACGGCAACCCTTGGCGATAATTTTCGGAAAATCGCCAAAAATTATCACCAATTGGTATCTTTAAACCATTCCGATTTTCGTCGCCAAGGGTTGCCGTATTTCAAGGGAGGTAAGTACACCATTGTCGCTCCGTCTTTTTCTTTTCCACTTCATCGTGTGCGGAGAACGATTCTGAGCTACGCTCTTTTTCTTTTTTGTTCCACGTGTTCTTGAGGATTTGTGTGTTCCAGCATGGCTTGCAGCAAACCAAAGAGTCTATCGGCGCAACTGGCCTCCAATAAGCGTAAGTCCTATTCTCGTGTGTCTGAGCGATTGGGTGAGCGTATGAATGTGGATCCTTTCTATTACGAAATGAATGTACGTTGCGAATGTTGTTTAGGATGAGTGAGGAAGAGTGCGTTAAATTTGCTATGAATGCGGGTTGCTGTCTGAATCGTATGAATGTACTGTGTGTAAGAAGAATATGTCCTTAAAATGGATGAAAAGAGATGGCGAATATATGTTATGTGTAGGTCCGAGGCGAAAGGTAGAGCGCATGATGTTACAAGGAGTGTAAGGCGGGGTACGTGGTTTGACCATTCTAAACTTTCTTTCCAATCTATTCTTCTTGTTACGTACTGGTTCTCTACCAAACTATCTTCTTTATCTGCTGTCCGTGAAATTCCTCACTCTAAAATGGCTGTGTGTGACTGGTTTAATTTTGCGCGAGAGGTTTGCATGAAAGATTTGTGTGATGAGGATATTCAGATTGGAGGTGTGAATGTTGAAGTAGAGATTGATGAGAGCAAGTATGGCAAGCGAAAGTATAACAGGGGTAAACGTGTGGAAGGTGATTGGGTTTCTGGGGTGTATGAAAGGGGGACTGGAAGGGTTTTTGTGTGTCGTGGAGAATCGTTCCGCCGATACGCTTTTGGGCTGCATCCAACGGCACATGTTGCCGGGCTCTACAATAATTTCAGACTGTTGGGCCGCCTATAATTGCTTGGAATCGGAGGGTTTCAAGCATATAACGGTGAACCACAGTGTGACGTTTAAGAACCCGGAAACAGGTGCCCACACAAACGCCATCGAGGGCACGTGGAGTGCTTGCAAATGCGGCCTTTCCAGGCGAAAAGTGAAAAATTCCCTCATCCTATACTTATCGGAATATAGCTTCCGCAAAAGCCAAGGGCTGTGAAGAATTCATTTATGGACTTTCTAGACGCGGTAATCCGCGTGTACCCCCCCCCCCCCCATACACGCGACGAGCCCGGATACCGGGAGAATCTGCCGGTGGCGTCGGGACCCGAGGAATTGGATTCCTCGATGGAGGAAAGCGACGGCGAATAGAATCGCCAGCCGGGGGGGGGAGCTGCCTCTTTGTGCCGTGGAGGAACGCCGCAGTGAAAAGCAAGGTATGGAATTTTAAATCCTTTTTAATCTGCTTCTTTGCTTGTGCAATTTCAGTTTTTAAGCATTGCAGTAACGTATTCCGGAAAGTATTTTTAATTCATTTTTTTGATGATTTTTTATTCAAACGTGCTCTTAAAGTGCATAAAACGTGTTTTTTTTGGTCATTTAGAGTTGCTGATCTTTTGAAATTATGTTGTTCACTAGCATATTTCGATTATTGTTTAAAACAGCTATTTTGACGAATTTTGGTGCAAACATGCTCTTAAAATGTAATATTTTGGTCATTTACAGCTCTTGATATTGAAATCATGTGATTTACAGCGTATTCCGATTTTAACTCAAGCCCAGTAGTTTCACGATTTATTTGGTTCAAACGTGCTCTTAAAATGTTATATTTTGGTCATTCAAGTTGTTATTTTGTTTATTTTGTTGTTTTTTGGATGTTGGCCGTCTCGGCAAACCACGGGTGTTGACGTCATTTAGACTTGGCGCAGTCCCGGCAAACACCGGGTGTTGGTGTCATTTCAACTTGGCGACGATTTTGAAAAATCGCCAAATCCGGGGGCTGTAACTTACTTTAACCAGAAGTATAATCTTTTCACTATAGGAGGTGCTTAGGTCAAACTTATCCGCTAGATGTCTCTGCTCTACCGGTGTGGATAATCTATTTCCGGTTTAGTCGACTGCTAACTTTTTGTATTGACATTTTGTCAGGCTTAAAAAAAGGGGGTTTTTTTTTAATTAAATGTTTCAAGTGATAATTTTTTTTGTAAATATGACTTTTGAGAAGTCAGTTCCATATTTAAAGCAGGAATTAAAAGCACTAGATGCTAAAACTACTGGAAATTACAGTTCAAGGTTATGTAGTCTATGTACTGTACATTTCTCAAAAAACCCGTATACTCTTTACGATATTTCTTGGATACTTATTTAATTTTAATTGAATAGTTAATAAAAACAAAGTTTTGTTAATTTATTGGTGTAATAAACCTTATAATATACAATTTTGTGTGCATAATATATTTCTTAATTCTTTTGTGGTGATTGTTTGAGTAATGAACTGTAGGTGCATAACTTTTGTTTTAAAATCCAAAAGTTTTATTTTTTATGCTCAGTTTATATTTCTGAACAATTATTGAGTATTTTATAAACAAATACCTTTCTCGTGTCTTTTAAAATAAATAGATCGCTATAAATTTTTAAACAAAAAGTATTCCATAACATTTTCATTTGTACAAATAACAAGAAGTTCTTAAAGAACTAAAATAGCCTACTTTCCTGTTACTTAAATACTTACTAAAATTCTTATCTTGAAAAAACTAGGTTCGTAACACTAAGTGACATCAACAACCGTTTTTCCACATTAAATTTAAAATAAATTTCACTAGTTGCAGCATCTAATTAAACACAGCATCTTTCAATAAACATAGCACTAAACACAGCTTTATTTGCAGTTATAAATAAATATTTAATTTTTCGTAGAACAAAAACCAAAAAAAAAAAAAAAAAAACTACTCCTCAATAAACATTTACTTGCTAAATTCGGCTAGTTTTATTTATTTTATTTCGAAAATTAAATAATTATAACTTAAATCGTTTGCAAAAATTTATATTTCAAAGAATAAATATGTAAAATTCCTCGCTTTTAAATACAATGAAAACAATTTATATCAACATACAAAGATGAAATATATATTTGACGTTATCTTAAATTGATCTATGTCTCAAAAATAAATTTATTTTAATTTATTGTCTAAGAATTAAAGTTTCTCAAGCAATTGTTGCGATGGCAATGGTGATTTAATTCTAATAAAAATGGCTTCCTATGTTTTTTAAATGAGCATTAAATTTTGAAGTTTTTTTAAATAATTGAAGTACTTCGAATTCGAATTCCTTTCTGAAATTTTCAATGTATTCTAATTTCGATGCGCTGAATTTTGCACCTAAATTCTTAGGAAATCCAAAGAAACTTAAACCTTTGGACTTTTGTTTATTAGAAAAACATTGTGGAACACTAATCCACCGGCATTTTCATTAAATATTTCAAAAAACAGATCACACATTTGTAAACAACAGCACTGAATTCGCATAGAGAATACTAAAATTAGAGGTATGAGCAATGGGCATATTACACCTAAATTCTTGGCAAATCCAAAGAAACTGAAACCTTTGGACTTTTGTTTATTAGAAAAACATCGTGGAACACTGTAATGCACCGGCATTTTTATGAAATAATTCAAAAAACAGATCACACATTTGTAAACAACAGCGCAATCCTCACTGAATTCACGCAGAGAAAACCGGAAGTAGGGACCGGAAGGAGTTTATCCACACGCTTCGCAAGGTATGCTGGGTACGCGACATCTCCTATAGCTCAAAAAGTCACTAGAGAGGGTACAAGAACACTCAAACCAATATGTTACTATACTAATCCGATCAGGAAAGGTAAACATAAAAATTTCACTTCATAGCTCCGACAGAAAGAGTTAAAGCAAATATTTTATTCTGAATGTCGAGTAAAAAGTAGCTCAATAAAAAGAAACCATAATGGCATGCAAAATGAAGCTTCACTCACAAGGAATGACATTGGATCACCATTCTTTTGCCACAGTGAAACCACAATCCATTTCTCTAAATCGAATAGGGGTGACGGGGAATAGATATTTAACGAAAACAAAAATCAATATACCACGAAATCAGAAGCCTAGTCGATTGTAAAGATCCATCATGAAAACTACGCTGATTAACATCAACAGGGTGAGACTGCTATAGAGAAAGGAACATATTCACAAAAAACCTATAAAATTAGTAATTTGCAGTATATTTTACTTATAGAACTATAATCGAAAACACAACACTCGAAAATATAAGTTAACGTGCATAACACAACACGCGGTTTCCCGAATCCCGGTTTTCGCCGATCGTGTGCTGCCAGATGCAAATTATTACTAAAATTATAAAGTACGAAAATATATGTGTATTTGGATACGTTTTAGCCCAAGCAGGGCCCGATCACCGATTAGTCCGGGGAAGCCTGGGCTTCCTCGTCCTCCTTAAAGTTTGAAGGGGTCCTCGAATCACCTTTTTTTAACACTAACATTTTCAAAAACTTATGTTTCTAAAACGTTTTTTATTTTAAGTTTGGGATATGGGATGTCCGCGGAACAACAAAATAAAATTCCCCGTCTTGTAAACTTTTTATAATGTTCTTTATAAAACTTTAAGACACTTTTGGGCCAACAGTTACATGGCCACGGATAATGTAACCTTTTACTTACTAAAAGAGGTTGTATTGCGTATGTTGGCCCATTACTTGAGTTGCGTATTTGAATCGGGGGCCCCCAAATCAAAGGCAGGCCTTGCACAAAAGTCTTGATCGGGCCCTGAGCCCAAGTGCCTCTAATTTAGTCGTGACGACCACTTCACAACCCTTGCTTTTGAATAGGTATTTTAGTAAGATATTCGTTGATTTTAAATACAGTACAGTAAAATAAAACTTAATGGTTACATATGGTATAGAACTGTACCAAAAATCTGAATTCTATCACCAACTCTCTGAAGGAGAAAGGAGGCTCGCTAAAGTACGCTAAAGGAAAGAGTACTTCTAAGGTACGATTACAGGCGCGTTTACATGAGCCCTCGAATCCATGGATTGAAGAGCAAACTCAGCAATTTTCCTTTTTAGGGATTTTCTCCCAGACAGAACCGAAACCGTTTTTTTTTAAGGTGTCTCAGCTGGATTTTGTATTGAAGCAAGTGAATAAAATTTTACAGTTTAAACCCCCCCCCCCCCCTTTTGCAACATAAATCTGTTATTGCCAGAAATTTTTATTGTTGTTTAAGCTGTGCCATTACGTTGCTAGCTCTCGTACTATTCGGAGTGGTCTGTAGCTTGAATGAATAATCCAAATGCATCAAAAATTGAGACACTTACTAATCAAGAAGGGGGGAAAATTATGGAATCATAAAAAAAAGATAGAATCCTAAAAAATAATCATAAAAAAGAATTATCATAAAAAAACAAACTCTTCTCTTGAAAAGGGTTCTTAATTACGAGGCATATCGTTAATTATGGCCAATTGCGGCCACAGCTAATTAAGACTCGTAATGGTTGGAACCTGTTGGAACCCTGGTCAAGAGACAAGTTTCTTTTTTTCGAAAAAGAATGGAATCATAAAATAGAAACTTGTCTCTTGGCCAAGGTTCTAAATTACGAGGCACAGCCAATTATGGCTTATTACGGCCAACACATCCAATTATGCCTCGTAATTTAGAACCCTGGTGACGAGTTTGCTTTCTATGATTCCATTCTTTTCCCCCCTTCTTGATTAGTATGTGTCTCAAAGTTTTTTGCATTTGGATTATTCATTAAAGCTACAGACCACTCCGAATAGCGAGCGTTATTTTATAACCACCCTGTGCTTTCCGCGGGAAAGGTTGTTTCAATTTTTGACCAATCAAGAATTGCGTTTTGTGTCAGAATTTTAGTTTTATTGGTATGATAAATTAATTATTATTTTTTTTATCTTGACGATAATTTAAAAATTTGGGGTCTGTTGCTTTTAATTGGTTTGTTATTTAATTTTATTGTTAAGAAATTATCAACTCTGGGAATCTTTATTCCTCACTCACTTTTATTAAGCGTTTTCCCCAGTAGTCCAGTTTGTAAATCATGATTCTAAATTTAGTATATTTACTAGGGTTATTCCATGCCGTCAGGAGTTTGTATAGTTCTCTTCTGAAGTTAAAGCCCCCCCCCCCCCCCACCCTGAAAAAATCCTGGCCCCCGCATGGCTGCAATCAAACCTACTAAAGCCCATTTCACACCTTGTCACAACTACTTGCAACTCCCATAGGACACCGTGCATTAAAAAAGTTGCACTCAAGTCGTGAGATTTTTTCATGCAAGCACGAAAAAATCTCAGTTGCATGTACCCTTAGCCAATCAGCACTCAGTATTTCCTTGGCTGCATTGTGGCGAACTAGACTTCGCCAACTGGTTGTTTGTTTACTTTTTACGACGCCAACTTTCCTTGCTTGCAAAAATCTGCGCTATTAAAAATGGGTAGTAAATGGATGGCAAAAATGGAAATTGATCTAATTAAGGAAGTTCGGAAACATGAATTTCTGTTTTATGCAAACGATGCCTATAGTTTGAATAAAGTTTGATTTCAAAAAGATGAAACTTGCCAAATTGTGAGATAAATAATTTTTTGTGGAACCCGAAAAACCAGGTTACCACAAATTGCGAGTTGCAGTTGCAAGTAGTTGTGCAGGTGTGAAATGGGCTTAAGCCCACCCCCGGGTCCCAATTAAAATATCCAACACCAATAACCATCATGTAGCTCTAGTGTTGCGTTAATTCTACCTATTGAAAGAGGATCTCAGGATTCAAACCCATACATATGTCATATTGTGTCATATGTTGCACACGACATATAAAGCAATTGTTTTACTTTTCTTCCAATATTTCATACTATTAAGTAATGCCAAAACGTTGTTAAAGTAACGAATTAATTGAAAACTTTATTGATATAACCGAACAAAAAAATAGGCCAATTACCTTTTTTTAAAAAAATTATTTGTTGATTGACTGGGTTACTTTGTCCTTATTATAGCCTATTTCTTATGCATCAAGTGAATTTTGTACAAAAAAAATGATTATTATATATTTTTAAACCTCTTAAAACCAGTGTGCCTCTTTAAAAAAAAGTGAGAATCTACTTTTTTTGCGCATTTTTAGTTTAACGCTCTTCAGATAAATCAGTAAACTGTAAATAATAAATGTAGAAATCTTAAAAAATGAACTATTCTTTTTTTCATATAAAATTCTTCACCAAACCTTTTTATTTGCCTTTTTGCAATTATTTCAACAGAAAATTGTTCTAAAGTTTCGTTTAAAAACCAACAAGTTTCAAGTCTCCCATTTTGGATGGGATTGATTAATATTTTAAGAGGGACTGTCAGTCCTATACACGTAATGCTTTATTTTTCGAATCACAGTTTCTTGTAAAGTATTTTTTAAACGTATGATCTGTTTGCACCAGATACGCAAATAGGGATGAAAGACAATTTAAGAAAGATTTGAAGGAAGAATATCAATCAGTTTTTTAATTATTAATTTTTTTTAAAAGCTTCATTTTGAGAATCGTGGCGACATCTGTAGGACAACTTGGCTTAATTGATTTAAAAGATTTTTTATTAATGTAAATAATTCACTCATGCATTATCTTTGTATGTTAATACATAATTTAAATGATGCTTTTACATTTCAAGTACTTTTTATGACAAAAACGTTCATAACAAACGAGAATCTATGATTTTAAAATTTGATGACACACAAAAATAAATGTCGCCAAATCATAGAATGAAAAAAAAACGCCAATATCTAAATAGTTCAAACTGTAAACCTAAACCACATGGAAAAGTGGGCGGAGCTCGTTATAAATCCAGTCAAAGAATTTCGCGCGCGACTTTTAAACTAGATTACTTTAGTTGTAGTGTAGGTTGGATACTATAAGCGATTTTGATAGGTACAGCTGTGGAAAAAGTACCCACTAGTGATTATTTCGAACGCTAGTCATCCTATAGTATCGGACCTTTTTGACCTTGTGTTTATATAACATCATGAGTTAATTGCAGGACAAAAAAAATGCATAAAGGGCCGTCTTCATATTAAAAATGCTATTAACTTTCAAATTTCCAATGGCAGCACCCAATTTTAATAATTTAGAAATATTAAGAATCCTCATAAACCCTTAAATCTTAGTTTTTGTTACATTTGGCTGAATATTTGACGAGTTATTCAATCGAATCACTTGGTGACCTTTGGTTTACCATTTCTAAAATGGCGGCCGTAGTCTGTGGGTTTATTGAAGGGAGAAAAATAAATGTTTATTTAAAGATCTTTAGGGAGGGATCCTGGGATGTATAGTCAATGAGGATGAAGCCCTGAAGTTATTTTTAGAATATTTTATAATCTTTTTTTAAATTCGAAACATTTTTTTTAATAGAAAAGAAGGTATTGACATGGTAGTCTTCCCAAAGTGTCTCGTCCTGTCCTTACTTCGGTGACGAAATCTGTTCTATCGATCAGATCTTAAGAATCATTTTCGTCATCGAAAGGTAGGACAGCAGGGACCTAACTTTCATACTTTTTGTTCTTCTGTTTGTACGTCCATACGGACATCTGTCATCGTGTCACGTCGACGAACGACCCATTAAAGTAGCATTGGAATTTAATTTTTAGTTATTTAAATTACTATTGCCTCATCAGCAATATCACAAAAAACCTTAATTGAAATGTTAAGGATTATTAATTTTTTCTTTGCAAATCGATTTGGAATGGCGTTATAAAAAATATACCGCAATGTGATTTTTTTTAATGTTTATTATATTTGTTTACTAAGAAAGTGATTCAGAGTGTTACTTTATTTTTTGCTTAAAGAGCTAATTGGTATATTAATTTACAATTACATTCCTTTAATTATCAGTGCAATTTGGAGTTGTTTCATGATTATCATCGCTAAATGTTCTGGAAATATCAGGTTTTTCAAATATTATAGTTATTGATTGTTATTTAATTATAAGAATCTCGTGTAATTTAAGGTGAGATTTTCAAAGCATTGCCAAAGATCACGGAAAGGATGCTACAGGATTTGACTCATTCAATTTTACTTAATTATTCTTCAAACTGCAAATAAATTTAGCAAACTATAAAGATTATTTATTTAATTTGCTAAAGGAAAATAGTAGTTATAGTAGCTAATTTTTAGAGTTGAAGATTCAAATTGTAACTGAATGCTGGGTTAGTCTATATTTGTTCTAAAGTTATAAATCTTATGCGGAAGTGGTTATAAGTGGCAGTTAATGTTATTATAATACCCTTGCCTTTCGACGAGAATTTCATTCTAGTATTTAAGTAACTGCACATGTAGGCTTTTTAATTCTTTTAGAACTTCTCGTGCAATATTCAAGAACATGTGTCGTTTGGTGGCAGAGTACTGAAAGTTTAATGTGCCAATCACGCAGTCCGACGCTATTTTAGAGGAATTGAAAAGTTTGCAAAAAACACGTCAAGATTTCCCGGCTCCAAAGGTGTGCAATGTAGAAAGCTTCTTTCAGAACGAATGTACAGATTAGTGGCGGGAGTAAGGCTTGTAATAAAGAGACTCAGTGTCTAATTTACAAGAGCAACCGAATGAACAAATTGACAAACTGTCACTAGCAATACAAAAGGTTCCTGCACATGTTTTTGGATACCATAAATCCGCGTTTGTTTGCATCTTGCTGACCTTTTTATTGCCTTTAAAACTGCTAATACGACAGATTCATTATACATTGGGGTTTCTACTTTTGCATTAGTATGCCATTAGTCTTAACAAACATAAAGATTGCTACGCCAAAAATTAAAGTACGGAACTAGATTTAAGGGGTCATAAGAGTCTTAAAAATGTGGAAAGAAGGTACTACAAAGCATAGTTTGATCTTTCATGTAATTTTTTAACTACTCAATATAAAAGTATAATTTTTTTATATGCAATTCAGATTTACTTATTATAAAACAAATTTAAAAATTTAAGAAACTTCAGCCAAAACTAAAATAAATGATAACAAACATAAAACTATTGGAACACATTGGGATTAGGCTTGCACGCGAAATTTTGAGGTCAAATTTGAAGAAATGACCAAGAAAATGACTTTATATTGTACAAATATGTACAAACTAGGACTTATACCTAAATTCTCGGCTCAATTTTAATTAGAAATTATTTTAAGAACTTTTTTTCTAAAAAAATTAATAAAATTTTTTAAATTTTGATTTTGAATTCATTTTTAAATAATTTCTAATTAAAATTGAGCTGAGAATTTAGGTATAAGTCCTAGTTTGTACATATTTGTACAATATAAAGTCATTTTCTGGGTCATTTTTTCAATTTTGCCCTCAAAATTTGCCGCTCAAGCCTAATCACAATGTGTTAAAATAGCTTTATGTTTAATATCATTTTTTTAAGTTTCGGCTAAAGTTTCATAAATTTTAAAATTTGTTTTATAATAAATAAATCTTGTAGAATTACATTTAAAAAAATTATACTTGTACTTCGGGGGTTGGCGAGTGGTAGCGAGCAGGGGGCTTTACCCCCTACTTTAAAAATAAAATTTGAAAGAAAAAAGAAAACATCATCCGGGCCCGGGTGGGTTTGATCGCAGCCTACACTAACAGTCTGCTAATTGTACCGGGTGGGGATTCGATTTCCGCCTTCGCCCTGGGTGTACTTTCTCTCTGTGTGTCAGTTAAAATTCTGTCTGCTGTGTCAATGATAACAAACATAAAACTATTGGAACACATTGGGATTAGGCTTGCACGCGAAATTTTGAGGTCAAATTTGAAGAAATGACAAAGAAAATGACTTTATATTGTACAAATTTGTACTATCAAAGACTTACACCTAATTTTAAGCTCAATTTTCATTAGAAATTATTTTAAGAGCTTTTTTTCTAAAACGTTTATAATTTTTTAAGACAAAAAGCTCTTAAAATAATTTCTAATTAAAATTGAGCTCAGAATTTAGGTATAAGTCTTTGATAGTACAAATTTGTACAATATAAAGTCATTTTCTTTGTCATTTCTTCAATTTTGACCTCAAAATTTGGCGCGCAAGCCTAATCCCAATGTGTTCAAATAGTTTTATGTTTGTTATCATTTATTTTAGATTTGGCTAAAGTTTCATAAATTTTAAAATTTGTTTTATAATAAGTAAATTTTATAGAATTTCATATAAAAAATTTACCTATATGTTGAGTAGATAAAAAGTTACATAAATGATCAAACTATGCTTTGTAGTACCCTCTTTGCACATTTTTAAGGCTCCTATGACCCCTTAAAAACAAAACTGTTTATGTGCCGAAGCTAAGTTAGTATTCCGAAGTTTACAGGAATGACTTTAGAGTATTCGCAGCGGTATCACATCTCGATAATTTTAAATAGAAAGATAATATATTAGTACGGTGCAAACCAGAAAAGAAATTGTTTCCTGAAAGATCGTAAGATTTACAAAATAAATATAATTTATTAAACAAATAAAAAAATTAAATGAAAGAGAAATAACCAAGCAACACAAATAATAAATTTCCAGAAAATCGTTCCGGCTATCAAAAGTGTACGTGTACCGGAACCAGTATTCGTTAGTCAACCCTTGATTACAATCGAATCCTCTTTATCTTGTGATGAAATCTTGCCGCGTGCACCACACCCCAGAAAGAGAAACGTATCCCCTTTTTTAAAGCGCCAGACGTATCATTTGGCGAAAGTTTGTAATGCCACCTGGTGAGTCAGAATCAAAATAAATTTGGCTGATAAATTCTCTTAATATAAAACAATGGCTTTGTTTCTCATTGAATATTTAAGATCCTTACTAAAACTAGGAAAATTTTTGGAAGAGATTTTAGAATAAATTATTTTTGTAACATATACGAATTATATATTTCCTTGTACTATATTTTGTTTAAAATATTGAAACATAACATTATGCAACCACAAATATTTTTCGATATAGATGATTCAAGAATACTCATTTCCCCCACATCCTCTGCCTAAAAAAATTAAGATTAGGTTAGGTTAATATAAAATCACTAATAAAGGTCAGCACATGAAAATACAAGTTAAATAGATTCCGAAAGTGCAAAAAAACCCCCGAAAAATGAAAATTTTGAAGTTACTGCAGTTTACCATGGCAGAGTAGGGCTGAAAGTTATCCTTCTTTACCGAACTTTTATCGTTTCATTGATAACGTTCTTGAATCTGGCAACAATTGCTATGTTTTTTTCCTATTTTCTAATTTCTTTTCTTACCTCCTGGCTTCGATCTTCTGTTCGAAATTTCAGCATGTTGGTTTTATAAAACTGCAATGTATTGTGCATTATTATTTTATTATTGTCATGTAAATAATGCTTTCTATGAAGCAATCGAACCTGGTCGATTTTTTGTCAAAGTTCTCTTCCTGATGGCAATTTTTTCGCGGTTTCCCGACTACCTAGGCTTAGGACTCTAATTTTCAACGCACTGACTTATCACCCGCCAGGAAGTGGAAGTTAGCCTCTTCGACGCATGCGCATCAGCCTTCAATACTCGGCACCGAAGTTGGCGACTTCAAAGTAGTTGGCGATGGCGATTTATTTTTCGCAACAACCCATGTCGGCCGCCTTGAAGCTCGTTACGTTATATTTTTTTGTTGAGTTTTTCGAATTCGAACGTATTATGCAGATTTAGTGCAACAATTAATAAAAATATTAATAATTATTATATGTTTATATTTTAAGGAGTCTAAGGTATGTGCTTACTTTTATTAGTTTGAAAAATTGAATCTTCTACCTGTATGCACGTGGTGAGTAATGAATGAAATTTGTGTAACTTCTTTTGCTTAACTATGTTTTACGATTAAATTAATTGCCGTAGAAATTAATGCTGTTCACCATTAATCTTGAACGCGTGTTTTGCTAGTCAAAAGAAATGTCTAAAATTCCTCAGCTACAACTAACGCTGGTCTGAAGTATTGTGTGAAAATATGTAAATAACAATTTCAAAATATGCCGATGTAATATAGATTTCGCTAACTGTATATTGTATATTGAAATTGTATTAAATTATTCCATAGCATGCGTTGCAAGTTTAATAATTCACTAAAGTGCAAGTTAAATAACATTCTCTTTTTGTAGGATGCCGCTCAAATCGGTTTTATATCAAATATGGGCAGTAGTAATGAAAATATAAGTAAATACAGTCATTTAAATTTTTTTTCTTTGTGATTCTGTATTGTCTGATGCGAAATTTTTCTAAATTAAATGCTGAAATCTCTCAACTAAAAATAAAATGTTTTTATTTGATAAAAATAACTTTCTTGAAGAAAAACCCATGCCTAGAGTAGAGAACTGCATGAAGGATTTGCAAAAACTTTTAAATTCTTAATTCTTCTTCCCCCCATTCTTTGTATGATGAATTTTGGGATGTTAGTTCTTGTATTTATTGATATAAAATGACCTTAACAATGACGTATGTAAGTAAAAAAAGCCGCACTGTCTTAACAGACGAAAGAATGTAGCTTAAATTGGAAGTGTCGTCATCGATGCATGTGCAATCAGCCTACCATGAAGAGCACAAGGTCAGTATATTCTTCTTTTAGATTTCTAATTATTAAGTGTTCTGAAAACTGTGAATAAATCTTCTGATAGTATGCACATGGTGAGTAATACATGCATTTTGATGGTTTAAAGAATAATAGCATAATTTCCACAGGTTACCACTAAGCTGGATTATTACGTCAAATTGAAAGTGCAAGTAAAAGAGTTACAAAATACAGCTATTATATGTTCATGTGGGTTTTCTATGATTAATAATGGATATATCCTAATGACCATCCTCTTTGATTTGTCCCAAATTAAAAGATAGTGGCATCTCATTGCAGTTTGGTTTTTCGGAATCCATTGTGGTGAGTAAGTAACACACTAAGCGTGTATTATTGATAATGGAAAAATCATGATAATAAAGTATCTGTGTATAAATTTGAGAGGTAGATTCGTCATGTTGTCTTCGATGCATGTGCAATCAGCCTACCATGAAGAGCACAAGGTCAGTATATTCTTCTTTTAGATTTCTAATTATTAAGTGTTCTGAAAACTGCGAATAAATCTTCTGATAGTTTGTTAATGGTGAGTAAAACATGCATTTTGATGGTTTAAAGAGTAATAGCATAATTTCCACAGGTTACCACTAAGCTGGATTATTACGTCAAATTGAAAGTGTAAGTAAAAGAGTTACAAAATACAGCTATTATATTAAAGCTCTAGATTAACGGTCGCCAGCCGCCAACTGGAGACTATTACACCAAAAGTGGCTACCTAAAAATCGAACCCCAGTCGCCAAAAGTGGCTATCATATTTTTTAATTTTTGTTCAACAAATAATGAATGCTGAAGCTGCATTTCTAAAATAAATAATAAAACGCTCAGATTCGATTCTGTCGGAAAGAAAGACTTGATGACAGTTGTTACTTGTCGGGGAAATTTTCCCCTCATCATTGGCCGGTGTTTTGTGTGGATGTCACTGAGTCGGCCTCCGTGTGACGTAAATGGAGCTGGGCGACGAAGATCTTAAATGCAAATTTGATTTTCAAATCTTGCTTTACGATAGCGGCAATTTACAAGTGATTGATTTACAGCTCATTAAGATCTCAACTATTCCTTTAAACAATTCTGATATGAGAAAATTTCATGAAGTATTATGGCGATTCGAATTCTCCGAAACTAATAGTATATAGTAAGTACATAAATTAATTTTCTTCTTTTAACAATGGCCAATCACATAATACATATTTGGTATGATCCTTTTTTTACTGTCAATCTTTTTTATCAAAAATGTCTTTAAATTAATAAAATTGTGTTTTGTGGAAAATCGCAGTTTATTTTTGCCTTATATACTTAAATTTGAAACTGGCTACTATAAATCCAAATGTGGCTATCATTTTTTGTCATTCTGGTAGCTACTGGCTACTATTAAAAATTCCCAGTCTGCAGCATTATATTATATGTTCATGTGGGTTTTCTATGATTAGTAATGGATATATCCTAATGACCATTCTCTTTGATTTGTCCCAAATTAAAAGATAGTGGCATCTCATTGCAGTTTGGTTTTTCGGAATCCATTGTGGTGAGTAAGTAACACACTAAGCATGCATTATTGATAAAGGAAAAATCAAGATAATAAAATATCTGTGTATAAATTTGAGAGGTAGATTCGAGCAAATTTGCTTGACACTAAAGCTGCTGTTTTTTGCATTGCAAATTATAAGTTGCGAGTAGAAAAGATGTCATTTATAGATTTAATAGTCTTGTCCCAATTTTTTTTTTATCGCACTCTCTTATCCACCAGGAAGCGGAAATTGGCCTTCCAGGATGCGGTTGTTAAATTAAATAGTTCAGATTGTAGAACAAAAAATATAATCCATTTATTAGTATTCATGGTTATTAAAAGAATAAATTTGAAATATTCTTCATTTTAAGCTTATATTATTTTTTAAGTGACAAGTAAAAAAGTCGGCAATCAAATTCCCAAGAATATGCAAGATAGTATGCAATTATTGCCTTAACAAATATTAAACTTTTGTACATTAATGCAATGCGTCTAAATTTTCGAGATATTTGATGGCAGTATTATTACTTGTACTTGTTCTCTTTAAATTAACAGGAATTTTTCCTCGGTTTTAAAAGTTTTGACAGTAGAATATTATTTAAACAATGTATTTACATCATTATTATTTGTATTAAAACACAACTGCTACTTCATTAATATTGAGTTCAATATTGTTAAGTCTAGGAATTATTCAGTTAAAAGTTTTTTAATGTATAATTCTGCTTAGCTAGTTTCTATAAAATTGCAGCTGTTTTGTTCATATTATGTGTAATATATAAATAAATATTTGTTTGCATAATAAAGTGAAATTTTTAAAATGTTTTTTCTTATCTGTGTGAACAAAATACAATTTTTTTTATTGTAAACTTTGATGAAAAATAAAGTCAAGCTAATATAAAATTTTATATTTGTCAGTTCATTACCATTAGGAAGAATGTATTTTATGCATTCAAATTTATTAATGGATTTTTTTTTTAATCTTAACTTGATTTTAATAATATCTTACAAATGATTTAACTTAACTGTCAAATGGTAATAAATTGAAACAAAATTTCTCGATAATTTGAAAGAAATTGATTTCCATTGTACTTTTTAATTAGCCAGGTTCAGTGGTGCCTATAAGTACTGGTTGAGGGGGTTAAAAAAATAAAACATTTTTTCGTGCTAATTGATAGTAGATAGTCATCTTTGTAATCAGTGGATTAAGAAGCTGCTATCATACCCTGTTTTCTTAATACTTCATATGTTTCATTCCTGAATTATCGCAGAAAGGTATAAAGAAATTATTACAAAACACAATATGAGCTTGGAATAAAGATTAAAATTAGTGTTTTCCCAAGTAGAACATTGTCCTTTTTTCTCTTATCATCACTAGCTGTATTTGTATTTCTGCTAATCTTCAATTGATGAATTAAGGAGATTTTGAAAAATTATGGCAATTCAATAATTTTTTGTCAACAAAATGCATGAATGAAATACGAAAATGATATTTTAAGTTTTTATTGCTTGTTGGAGTATGTCAGCTTATGCTGTGCTGGATATGAAACCTTAAATATTAGTTCAGTATTGCTAATAAATGAATTATAACAAAAGAGATCTTTCAATAAAGTAGTTGCTTTTCCCTTATATTCTAAGATTTTAACTTATCAGAATATAAATTGTTAATGTTTATAATTATCTTTAAAATCTTGTGCCTAAAGCTAATGTGACCAAATTTCTGAATCAAAACATTATATTTCCTATAACTCTCATAATAAACAACAAATAATTGAGAAATAATCGTAATTATTATCTTTATGGTAATAAAGGTATAAAAACTATTTAGTATTTTAGTGTCATTTTAATATTTAAAAAAAAATTATATAGCAAAATTTTTGTCAAATCAACCTGTATAATTTGTAAATCGGATTTATAAAAACAAAATCTTCATATACATGGTGAAGATGCATTTTGTGAACCTCATTTATTCAAAAACAAAAAAGTTCACTTTGCAACAGATAGATACGTTAGAACGTCGCAACATGATGAAGCAATAAATGATAAGGAATGCATTACATAATTTACTTAGAGGGGGCAAAGAATTATACAGGGGGGATGATCATGTTTGAATTTTTCTTTTTCGGCAAAGGTATTGGGTTTGAAATAAACTGCAATAAATAAAATTAACCAAAGGTAAAATAAAATTAACTCTAAAGGCCTTATCACACGAGAGCTCGTTCGCTCAGCGACGTCCCTACACCGTTCAAAAACAGGTTTTTCGAGCAGCTTTTGCTGGCTGAGTTTTTTCGAGTCGACGTGAAAAAGTCCACCACTTTTTCGCTGAGTTCGCTGAGCGAACGGCTGCTCCAATCAAAAACGAAGTTCAGTCGTGACGTCGTGACCGATCCTCCTCCTTGTACCTCCTCCTCCAATAACGCGATAATACTGCTTTTAAGTTTGTGATGTCACGCATGACGTAGGCATTGTCGTGTGTGACGTTTTGCTGAGTGAACAAAAAGTTGTTCGACCAGTGACCAGCGACTTTTCTACCGTCTGATAAGGGCTTAAGACAGTTTTAGAAAGTAAATTGACCCTAAATTTTTTAGGGTCAATTTAGGGTGTTCTTGCATTTTTTAGATGTTTAAAAATAGATTTCAACTTCTTTTTTAACAAATAAAGTTTAGAAAAGATAGCTGTTCTAATTTAGAAGTTTTTTCTCCTGTTTTTTACTATTTCTTTCCGGATGTATTATGAACCTAATTTCACAAATTCTAGATTTTTAGAATGAAAATGAAAAAGTTGGGAGTGAAGTAAAAGTTGGAAGTAAAACGTGCTCGCTAATTGCGTTGATCAGTGTATATTAATTAATGCTAAGGAGGGGTTTTTCACGTTCAAGATTTACCCACACAAAAGGTAACCTAGTTTGTAACAGACTTTTCATACTTGAGTACCTGTACCACCAGATAATTTTACTACGCCCAGATGTAAGGAATATATAATTTAATATAAGTAGTGAGACTAAGCGAATCCGTTACATATAAAAAAAGAACCAAAAGCATAGAAAATATGTTAAGTTTTTTTTTATAGGAAGTTCTTTGGTTTGTACAGCGATACCTTGATCCTAACCTATAGCAAGCAATCTACTAAATTTATTAAATAAATTAATTAAATCAAATGTTATTTGTTGAAGGGAACATCAGTTTTCAAGAAACACCAAAAACGTATTAAAAAAACTAATTATTCATGATTATTTTTAATTTGCATAAAAAATTAATATAATTTTGCATAAAAAAACTAATTGTTTATCAACAAATGTTTAAATTTGCATAAAAACTTATTTATAATTCGGATAAAAATTAAAACATATTTATGTATTCAGAAAATAACAGTACAACACTGCAACCGCTTGGAAATTTCCAATTTCGTAAACATTGTAGAAATTAATACATTAATACAAGTGGCGATATAATGCCAAATCTGGTTTCCATCTGGACACCAGTTTCTAAAGCTACGACAGTCGGACGAGGTTCCGACTGTCGTATACGGCAGGCGGAACCGATATGATTGGTTGCTATTTGACTTCCTGGCGGCCGTGTAGCAACGGCCAATTTTCAAATACTTTAACTTACGTTTGTGTATTTTATGTGTTTTAAAATGCATTATTCTTTTGTATTTTGCTAGAATTTTCTGTTGTAAAACTTTACATTTATAGTGTGAGGTCTATTATTCAGCTAATAGTAATACAAATGTGCTATAAGCAGTCCATTTGTTTCTGAGAATATATAAGGTTTGTAAAATAAAATCTTTTTGCAGAAACCCCGTTTAAAATTAAGTCTGCTTTCAATTCAATGAAGATAATTCAATTTATTTACCCTATCAGTTTACACTTTCATAAGTAACACCTTCAGGCTTTCCAAGTTAGCACATTTGTGTTTTTGCAGTTATATCCTTTTCCTGGAGGTTTTGAATGAAGGCTGCCTTGCATGCTGCTGGATGCATTTTATATCGAAAATATATATTTATTTTCTTCTATCGAGCTTAGGTAGGCGACAGTCAATTTATTGAGAACTTTTAGTAGTCCCAAAAACAATAATTGAAGTTGAAACTAGAAACTTCAATTTAAATGATCCTACTTTTTAAAAAGGTTTAAATTCTGAGTAAGTATGATGAAAATTCAAAATTAAAAAAAAAAAAAACCTTTAGATCAAATGAAACAGAAGCAGGACAAAACAATTAAATTTGGCATGTTTCTTGATGAATGAATACAAACAACTCTTTTCCCTAGTTTTGTTGTAAATACCTTCTGCCCGAAGCATAATAATAGGAATTAATGTCGGGTGTTCCTTAGTAGTATCGTCAACGATGTAGTCATTAAGTGGAATGAAAGTATCTGCCCTCCTCAATTTCTCTTTTCATGTCTAACAATAGCATTTTTGTGCTGGCCTCTCAATATTGGACTTTTCCTTGTCTTTGTATTCTTCAAGGCTGGTTTCCTTCGAACTTGAAGTCATGCCTGCCAATTGATTTGCAAAGGACTGTAGGTCTTCTGTAAGCCAAAGTTTGTTTAATTGGCAAATTTTTTCTAAGGCGTAATTTGATATGCTGGCTTTTGTTTCTTTAAAATAATTTCTAATCAAAACAAGATAAGTCCGGAAGCAAATCTTATTTCAAATAGGAAAATCTTGTTGTTATGCTGGTATTTATTTTGTCCAAGACAGTTAAATGCTATAGATATTTTTTTTTTAAGCATTTAAGAATTCATCCTGCAAGATTTCGTTTTTTCCAGTATTTGATTTTCTTATCAAGTATTAGTAAAGATGTCTAATAATTTCCACAAATTTCTCTTCAGTCTCAATTAATTGGTCATATTTTTCTTGCTGCATCCAATTGTTTTTGTAATCTTACAATTAGAATCAACGATTGACTACACATTTTTTAATTCAAATCTTAGGTTGTAAATAGTTACTTTCAAGGTGCCTATTGTATAAGTTTACCCTATAAAAGAATCAAAACGTTTGAGATTTTTGATCCTTTTTCTTAACGGTAGTTTCAAGTAATAAATATCTTGATATAATTATACATTGATCATATCCACACTAAATAATCTTCACACATGGAATAATTTTTTTTTTAAAAAGTAAAAACAATTGGAGAAATGATGTTTATAACGGAAAATTGTATATTTTATGAACCATAAGGCAGATTTCATTTAGTTTATTCAAATGAATATTGCATGTAAAAAAAGTTTTTTTTGTTTAAACTAATTTTGACATAGCTGTGTGTAATAAAAGTATTACCTTTTGTAGAAATACATATGAAAGCACACCTGTGTACAGAACACTAAACTATAAATATTTTATATGAATTTACTTCTTTTACAAATATTTGCATCTAAATAGCTTAATATGTAATACAAATAGAAAATATAAATCTATTGATACCTGTCGTCGATTTCCTTTTCCTTTGCTTAGGCATTAAGTGTTCTATTCCTGTTGAGGATGTGTTGGTTCGTCTAAATGTTTCAGGGTTAATCCGGTAAGGACTGGTCCAGGATAAACTTTCCTGATGTCTTCCATTGGGAGGCCAATTTGAGTACCAAAATCAAACTTTTGTAACCTTGTTCTCTAGGGGGGGGTGGGGGAAAATGAGGGTAAAATCGAGCTTTTTCAAAATCATCTCATTAAACACCTACTTTTTAACTAATTTTCATAGATTTTGTTTGTATATAACATACATTTGAACTGTTTAGATTTCGAATATATAATTTTTTTCCACCACATGCTTCAATATCTGGCAATTTAGGGAACTTAGTTTTATACCCTCATTTTCCCCCAGGGTGGGGGAAAATGGGGGTAGCCCAAATTTAACGATATGATTAAATCAAAAATCATTAATAAAAATAACTAATTGAAGCAAACTCATTCCTAATATTCCCCTACACTTTTTTTTCAGAAAAGCTTACTTAGAGATAATAATCGTAGAATAATAGAATATTTAAGCAAGAGAGTATTGTCCTCTACTATTAAATTGAGGCTCTGTAAAACTTTACATATTGCACCGAACATAACAACATAATCTGCATCGTATATTTCTCGACATTATATTAGTTTCCATCTTTGATTTGGTTTGGTATTTTACATTGTAGTTTTTTTCATTTAGTTAATTAATTGCGAAGAACTAATAGCAAATTATTGCTACTTGCTTCTGGGCATATTCCTAAAGATGCATTGATAAACTTAATATATTAAGTTAAATTTTAACAAATATCATAAAATAAGTTGTATAATAATGCTGTATATTTTGATAACACTAAAATGGTTTTTAAAAAATATCCTCCAATATAATACAATTTAAGTTCATTCCACGACCCAAAACTCCATTATATCTTGCATGCATAGCTAAGCCTAACGATACCACCACTTTACCCCACGACATTAAAAAAATTATAAAAAATTAAAAAATTCGAATTTTTGTTAGCTAATTTTACAGAAATACTCTTCGAAAATGTGGCTATTGCATGCCACAATTCTTAAGAGCACAACATGTTTTATAAAATATATACAACGAAGTTTTTAAGAGTGAATTTTAACAGCTGAAACAAAATTATCTTAAGAACAAGAATTTCAATGAATTAATGGTGTTGCCAGATTCTAAAAACCTAGTAAAAGTAATTAGAGATCATCTAAAAATAATATTTCAAGGAAAAAGTCTAAAAAAATTTAAATGTACAGTTGAAATATTTATATTTTTTAACATACCCTCATTTTCCCCCCTACCACCATTTTCCCCCACCTCCCCCTACTAAAAAAGTTACTGTATAATGTTTTACTTCAAATTTTATCAGTCAGTCAATTTAATTTATACAAATTTGGCAAATATAAAAATATTTTTTTCATACATGAAAATTTAAGCAAGCTATTTAAAGACTTCTTTTAAAAATTTATGTTAAAAAATCACTTATTTATCTGTAAAAAACATTCAATATTAAAAAACCTACCTGTAGTAATACAAGGCCATGTATTGAGTTTTAAGTTTCTTAGATTTCCTGCTCAGAATAGTGGCTTTTAAAATCCTATTTTGATTTTCAATTGAATTTATGTGATTGCTTTTGTCGTCCTTTTGCACATATTCTCCTTTGGAATGGTTAACTTTTTTTATATGCTTGGCTTCCTCAAATAGCTTCTCAACTCCAATGTAAGATTTGGCAGAATCCATTCAAATGAATGGTGGGCAATGCTCTACCACCCTCGGCCACAAATCAATCTTTTTTTTTGGAGTTGACGATGAAAAATAGCCCTTCTTTGGGAAGGATTTTAGATTGGGAAGGTCCGACCAATCGCCACAATCCTACAAGGACAACAATTAAAACTAACTTATTACGGGTCCTTTTAAAATCCCCCCCCCCCCTGTCGATCCCAGATCAGTGGTCGATCCCCACAGCCCCTTCAAAGGGCAACAAGTCCCCCCCCCCAATTCTCTCCCCAACAAACCACGCGTTTGAAACATGTGCGGCACCGAAAACCGATTGAAATAACCAAAAACTTGTATTTTTAGCTATTTTTGACATTTTAAGGGTGGAATATTTTCAGCCCTGTTAAAGCGGAGATGGGGTTAAACGGAGGCCGGTTAAAAGGGAGTCTACTGTACCATGGTTTTTTTTTCATTTAATGAAAACAAACATTTAATTCTTCCAAAGACGGTCTTCAAAGACTTAGAATTTATAACATTAACTTTTCCACTTCATTTCCAGAAAAGAAGATGTATAGGTATATTATAATAACCGGCAATGCATCCTGAAAACTACAAGGTCATTGCCGTTGTTGCCGTCCCCCACTTGTACTTTCGGGTGTTTAGAAAAGTTTCGTCCAGTTCAATAGTTTTTCCTAAATCAGAAACCATATTGTATTTCTAATTTGCCTTAATTTCTTATGTTATTTGCCTTAAATATTTAAAAAAAGCCTTTAAATAAATTAATATCGTAATTATAGCATATGTCATGGAATGGAAAACAAAGTTTTAAAATATTATTCCGTAACTATACTACAGTTTACTTTAACTGTAAACTACTATTGAATTATAGTTTTAACAAATGCTTCCTCAAATAGCTTCTCAACTCCAACGTAAGATATGGCAGAATCCATACAAATGAATGGTGTCTGGGTGGCAATGCTCTACCCCTCTCGGCCACAAATCAATCCTTTTTTTTTAGTTGACGATGAAAAATAGCCCTTCTTGAAGCTATTTGACAAATCTATGCAGTAATAATACCATCCGCTATTCACTATTTGGCTTTGGAAGAAATCTCTGTGAAGTTTAAATATATTTTACAAAAGTTACTATAAAAAATTAGTTTAACAATATTATAGATGGAGGTTGATTTACCTGGTCCTCCAAGCAATTTGCTGTTGTGCGAGGAGAACACCTCAGCCACTTCTCTTAAGTAGCTGTAGTAGTCCACAACTGTTTCTGGCGAAACAGTTTTCTGATTATCAGATTTTCTCAGGCTGTTCAGATGTTTCATGAGTTCACTAACTCTCATTTTGAAAACAAATGCCACAATAATGGTGAGTACGTCTTTTATAGGTATCTTGGTACCTTCAAAGATTTCTTCTTCAAAGATTCTTTCGCCTTTAAAATCTAAAGATCTGCCAACAGTAGATCTGGTGACATTGATTCAACATTAATTCATTTTTGTTAGGCAGCAGCAATATCTCGTAAAAAACACTTCTACCCGTCGCCAAATGACCACACAGCGAGCATGACTTGCATAGTGACAGCACACTTCATCACCAAAAATCACCTTTCAAAAGGGAAGGTGCAAAACTTCAAGCCCTTAAGTTTTATTTTCCTTTCTATCTCTGCCAACTTCCCCTTGTCCTAGAGTTTTAAAAGTTCAAATTTCTCCCATCAAAATCCGAGTGTCCGGCTGGACCTCTAAATTTTTGATGCGACCTTATTTCTATACCAATTTCCCAGATTGGATAATTTTACAAAAACCCTTGTCAAATCTCCAGCTGCATCGCAAAATTAAAGTGCACAAATTCCACATACAAGGACAAAGTAGAGTAGCCTCTAAAAACTTAGCTGGAAAAGGAGTTTCTTAGGGACTATGGAGATCCAGTTAGTCCATGAGCCAATAGGGTTAAGGGATACACCAATTCTATTGATGGTTCGTTGAAGCATGCTTCGAATGTCTGGCATTGTATTAGGGTATTTGCTCAGCGACGTAGCTTGTCTTTGGTACATTTCTTTTCCGTTAAAAATTTTATAGTTATTGCTTGGAACTCTACTGTAATAAGCCCCGACTGGCATGTTGAGACTGCTGGGAAAGTTTCTTGCTAAGTGTCCACACGAGTAGTATTCTCCAATTTCCATTTGAGTTTTGGAGAATTTAGGGCAAACTGTTAATTTATAATTGGAAAAATAATTGAATTTTAATTGCTGATGTTGCCAGCAAGCTTGTGCTTATTAGTCTCGTCAGTGGCCCGCATCATGTGGAGGTTACAAGTGATAGGTAAGGCGTGCTCTTTGGATTTCTTCAAACGAGTAACTGGATCAGCTGCTGTTTTGCATCTTAGGCTTGTTTCGAAGAAGTCACACGTCGTAAATAGGCTGTCGAAAATGAAGGCCTTTGTGTATGATACATTGGCCTGAATTTCACCTACTTCTCCCTGTTTCGGAATATTTTTAACAGATGTTGGCATTAAATATTGCTTCGTTTGGGTTGCCCACTCTTTGAACAAATGTTTTGGTGAGGTGTACCTGTGGTTGACTAAAGGCCCCAGTATCTTGATTTTGTTACCAGAGGGTGTTATAGTTAAATCTCTTACTGTAACCTGAGTGACTGGTTGGCAACATGTTATAGGGACATGTGATAGGAACAGGTGTAACCAGTTATTTTTGAAACTTCATAAGACTCTAAAAGGTCTGGGACATACCACACTTGGTTAAAGTTGCAGGAGCTTCTGGTGTACAAGAAACAACCTACCCCAATCCTCCCCGGGACTGCAACTACTGCGTCGGGTGTATTTTCTGCTTGCAGGGTCACTTAAATGTGGTTCTAAAATACGACGCCTGTCGCCAATAGTCCTTGTGTAGCTCTAGTGCGACAATAATTCAAACCTAACCAAATATGCTTGCAGGTGTCTTGCCTTCGAATCTTAAGCCATCAAATTCTAGTTTGGACATTTCGAAGTGCTAAGAAGGTAGGTTGTGTGATGAAAATCTCGCCTCTTTGTGCTCGAGTAGTTTCCTCTTTTGATGTATCTGGCTTTTTTAAGGTTATTTGTGCAGGATTTTTGAGAGTGTTTCTGTAAGGTGGAGAATAAAGGCCTTCTCGTGTGTAAGACTGCTGCGACTTTTTTTGGTAGCCAAGACTTGGCGACCCCACGCGATGACGCGGGATTTTCCGAGACGACATTCCAAAATACGAAGTAAACAACCGTCCATCACGTGACCGTGAGTCACATGAAAGTACGAACCGAAATTTTCTTGACGGAACCTTCTAGAAGCTTGGAATGACGTCTGGAAAATCTGTGGAGGTCATTACATCAGCATTACAAAATAATGGTCATTGCATCGGCCTTACAAAATGCGATGTTTAACCATAGCCGATAAAAAGTACATGCAAATATACTGTTGTAAATTACTGTTACTGTGTGTACTGTTATTTCCATCAATTAAATGCAGTTTTAATTTGTATTTGAATTTCATTGAAGCATTTTAGTTTATAACATAAGAATGTTACAATTAAGAACAAAAATATCTGCTCCCTTTTCAAACGTTGTTGAACCTAACTATCAACACGTATCTTTTTTTACATATCTAGGAAAATTACAACAAGTTGGTTTGTAACAGTAACAATCACCTGACACCGCCTTCACACACGAGCTATATAAATGTTTTAACACATTTAATCGAATTAAAAATTTCCAGATAATTTATCCAACTCCCACTGTCATTAAAACTTTTTTTTAATACAGTATACATAATAATTTCTAGCCTCCGTGGACCTTTAACAGTACCAGTTAACCTGGAATTATCTCTTCTTTTTTTAAAATGTGCGTTTTTTTTTGTTTTGCAAATTTTAAATATAATTTTAACTCTATTTTTTTTAATGATATTTGGTTTAATTTCATTATTGATTTAATTCATTTAGTTTCTGAAAAACAAAATTAAGTTATTTAAATTATCTAATGAGTTAAATGTTCTATAAAAAACATTTGTAATTGATTTTTTCCCTATTTATTGCACTTAATTTTTATTTTAAAAATAGAACATTAATTGTCTATTAAATAAAGCAAACATTAGTAATGTAAAAGAAAAACTAATTAATGTTCATAATTAGTAATAATAAATTAGCAGCAAAAAAACTATTTACATTTAAAGTTATATAATTTTTTTAAAATTAAAAACGATTTTAATTAAAAATGAATTTTAGTTAAAATAATATTAATTAAGAATATATGAATATAATTTATGACAACAGCTTTTTTAGTTGTGCCCCACGTAATGGTAGGACATATAGCATTTTAAAAAGCTTCCAATTTTAACGTTATTAACATACTGTGAGAGCTGCAATAAATTTTTTGGTGTAATTTTTTCATGGTACTATGAAAACAAGGTATTATGCAACATTCGTGTGCACTAATATTTTCCAGAATTTACATAACTTTAATGTGTTCGACGCGATAAAAAAACATTATGAAGAGTGACATTCGCAAAACACAGCGGCCGCCTATCTCTGGCTTTCTCAGTTGCGTCGTGTGTCGTCACGCGGGGAAGGAAGGCCAGAGGCAGCGTTTTCGAGGGGCGGGGTTTAGCGCAAACTTTGAAAATTAATTAAAAATAAACTAATGGTCGGATTGAGGTAAAATTTATGTCGATGTTCTTAGAATCGTATGGACTTTCATTCACAAATGGTATTTCGCTGTTTCCCGACCCATGCAAGTTCCCCATTGAGTTGGTATGGCAACCAGTGACGGGGTCTTTGAAGGTCTTGCTATGGTTGACCGTCCAATGGACATAACTGAGCGAACCCAAGCAATCGTATGACTTTCATAACATATTTTTGAAGGGCCGATACAAGGGAAGCTGATGTACGGTCAGGTACAACGACCATGAAACATTTATTCGTCTCATGCTTGATCCCTCCAAAAACCCATTCTCCTTCAACACGTTTGCATTGGTTGTATTTCCATTTTCCGAACTTGGATTCGTCGATTTCGACCAAAACGTCCGGTCCACTGATGACTTGGGGGTTCCTCATGATCCAGGAAGCAGACCTCTCGGCAGAAGGAGAACCAGTCGGTGACTGTCTGCTTCGCCAGGCCGAGATCATCGACGCCCGGGCAGGTACCTTCCGGATCCATTCATAGTTCAGACGGAGGATAGTGATTGTTCTCTGTAAATGACTCCCCTCCACCCAGGTATCCTTCCTGATTGACCGCTTGCACGTATGATCAGCGGCACCTCACATCCAATGGAATCCATCACCATTCCCCTTGTTGTTGAACGGCTTCAGGTCCATATGTCGGTCGCACTTTTCGCATTTCGGTGCGACATCGGAAAAATGCCGATAAGAAGCAAAAAGTCCAATATTGCTTTTCGCCCGTCCCAGGATTTCTTCAACAGATACTCCGTGTTCCACTCGAACGTATCCATCGCAATAATCCGAATCAATCAAAAGCTCGAGAAGAGAAAAAAACAATTCGCTTGCAACAATGGCTGACGAAATAGTGACATAATCATAATTGACACAAGGAACTGAGTCATCCCACCCACCCCCTAGTGTTCCCCCATTTTTTGCGGTTTTAGGGTTGCCAGAAGGAGACAAAGTGTTGCGGGATGCGAGAAAAAGTAGAAGAGCATGGTTGCCAGATTGGAAAATTGGTTTCAGTTTTCTTCGGACTATAATTTGTTCAACATAGTTTGAGCCTACTGATTGTTTAATTTGTATTGCATGCATTGAAATATAGTCTTTGATAAAATAGTCTGGTTCGGTGGGTGAGAGATTGTTTTAGATTTGAATTTCTCCATTAACTGTACTAATCGGGAGTCTAGAGTCTCGTTTGTGTTTATTCGCTATTTCTGGAACTGTGTGTAATTGGTTTAATATTTTGTTGATTTCGTAAAAATCCCTACTAAATGTGTGTCGGCAACATAGTTCTCGGATCCCGGAATTTTTTTCCAATTCTGGTTTTGGTTGTTGATGGAAGAATGTTTTTTCGAAGGCGATTTGTGCTTCAGGTTGTGCTTAATAGATTGTCATTTTTTCATTATGGGTAAACTAATTTCCGAATAATGATGTATATAAGGACAATAAGAACAGCATCCAAAAAACCCAAGACCTTGTTTCTGGCTCTTTGGCCTAGCAAAGTCTTGAATTTTCCTATTTTTGTGAATATGCTGAGTACCATTTTTATCTACTTTGTGACCTAAGCATGTTACTGATGGTATTAAAAATGTGCCATTTTATTGTTCACTAAAAGTGTTCGTAATTTAAATAACATTGAATTGAAGCTAGAACTAGATACAGCAAAATCGTCTATGCAATTAGATATTTTAAATCTTTAATTAGAGAAAACAATTTGTCGGTTAATACTTGTGGCGTGTTTGTCATTCTGTAGTAGTCTGAAAGAATTCTGAAACTGACTTTGTTATCAGCAGTTGGTTTTTTCTTAAGACGAATTACTGGGTGATTAATGTGCAAGTGTGTTGGTTGAATGAAATCGGCTTGAAAAAGTTCAAGTTGAGATTTTAGTTCAGGTGTTGGCTCGCCACCTGACGCCGTCACCAATTGCCCTTGTGTAGCTCTAGTGCAACTATAATTCAAACCTAACCCAACGGCGGTAACGTAAATTAACTAGTAGAAAATAGGTTCAAAGGATTAATTTTATTGAAAAAAATAATCATTTAAAAAAAATGCAATAACCAATTTTTCCAAAAAATAAATACAAATTATCAATGCAAGAGGGTCTTGGCCTTATTTTTCCCTTTTTAGAATTTTTTTTTCGCAGCTTGTTTTAAATGAGATTGAGGTGCTGGTTAGTTACTGGTTTTAATAAATATTGCATTAAAATTCCGCTAATTTCTTGTTCACAATTGTTACGTTTAGATTGTGGCTTTATAAGTCTTGTAGCTATTTTAAAAATGTGCTAGGGCCGGGAGCCCAGTTGGTTAGGCACTCGCCTGGCATGCGAAAGGTCCCAGGTTTGTGTCCGGGCATCGCCAAAATATCTGCCGACCTATAAACGGCCCTTGATAAAAATGTCCGACGAATAATAGCCCGTGTAAGGGAGTGCACGTTAAATATCCTTCAAAGTCCTAACGCTGCGTATGATGTCGCCCGTAACGGTTGCGTTGGGTGCCTATTCAGGTGCCGATTGGTCACTTGACTGTGGTTCTAAAATACGACGCCCATCGCCAATAGTTCTCGTGTAGCTCTAGTGCGACGATAATTCAAACCAAAGCCATTTCCTTACGTTGGGCAGGATTTGTTGGATCCTCACGAGAAGTGGTCACAGTTGACAAATATTGAGGCTGATCCGGAAATACACTTGGAACGGCTTCAGGAGAAAGCCTATTAACAATGAGCATGATGATAACTGATATGCCCAGAACTCGGAGGAGTATCAAAGACGACCAGTTAATACTATGATAAGAACAAGCCAAAAACTTCAAGTTGGGTTATGTGTTCCTGGTTCCCCCTACTATTTAAAAGAATACAATAAAAGGAACTTGCTTTGTTCCTTAAAGTGGTATATTTCGTGAATTTTAACTAGAACATAACCCATTTCTACGGCTTTAAAAGGTAATACAGGATGAAACAAATCATTAGGAGGGTTTATTGTACATGATACAAGTCCAAAATAATCCGTAATGGATCCAAACTTTTGTTATAATTTGGGGGTGTCCTACTTATGAGGCATATTTGTTTACATAGGGGTATAGGGACGTATAATCAACATATTTAATTTTCTCTAAGGGATTGACTTTACGGTACCTTTTAGAGACGCTTGTACGGCCACCACAGAATGCATCTCTAGGAATTAATCGAAGTACACACTGTAAATAAATTAATCAACAAATAAAAAATACAAATTTACATAAAATTATTTCACTAACATTCTTTAAAACAAAATTATGGTAAGGTTTAAAAGAAATTTTTGAGAAGTGGATGATTTCATAGATTCAAAGTCATGTTCCCACATCTCAATCACCTTATATCCCCCCGCTTTCAACTGTTGTTTTTGCACTTGGGAGTCCTTCTTTAAAGACCACATTGGTTTATGACGAAGGGGGTGGATCGTATTTGAACTGAAGCACTTTTTGCAACTATGATAGAAGCAGTCCATGAACTGGTCTTGGTTTCCTCGCAGTAGCCATCAATGAATCGTCCCTCCACATTGACTTAACCTTGGCCGTTAGGATATTGATGAATATAGCAATCTAAAACTATATAAATAAATAAGTGAAAACAATTTTCTATTTTATCCTACTCTGAAAACTAATAAATTACCTTCAGTCGTCTCTAGATATTTCAACCATTCTATACTATCCCTTCTAGTATTGTACAGGAACAACTGCTAAACTGTCAGGAAGCAAATGATTGGTTCAGAAGACATGCACTGGCGATGGTGATGTATTGGAAGGGGTCCACTCCTGTGACATATAAAAACTCCTGTCTAAAGTTGATGCAGCATCGCCTCACTAAGTCCACATCCAATCTAATAAATAAAATATGGTTTTCGTTGTCTGTATTAACAATTTTTTTTGTTGGTATTGGCTTTTATTCTTTGATTTAAGTGTCGTGTCTTATCACTTTAGTTGCTTTTTGGTTGCAGAGTCTCATGGACTCTTCCAAAAGTGTGAAAGTGACTCTTAGTGGAGTTGTGGTTGTTCTCAATATTCAGTTTTGAAAACCCATTCAGGCTTTCCTCGTACCCCTCATTGAACTGTATTACAGCATTGTAAGCACCCAAGCACAAAGTACTCAAACCTACACGAGGGCTATTGGCGACAGGCGTTGTATTTTAAAACCACGGTCAAGTGACGAGCTGACACCTGAAAGGACACCAGTTAAGGGCGACATCGTACGCAGCGTTAGGACTTTGAGGGATATCTAAAATGCACTCCATTGCACGGGGTATTATTTGTTGGACATTTTTTGGCTACACAGGCCGTTTATAGGTTGGCAGTTATTTTGGCGATGCCCGGACCCGAACTTGAGACCTTTTGCATGCTAGGCGAGTGCCTAACCGAATGGGCTCCTCCCTCACTCAGGGAACCAGCGACTGAGGAAAACTCGACTGATAGGGCTTGCCAAATATTGCTGTTGAATACCTTCACTAAATGCACAGCCACTAATGCACACTGCCTTCAATACATTATCAGGAAGGCCTCGAAATTTCGATCAGGACCATTGGCAGCTGCTCGTTGATAACAGTCCCAGCTGTCTGGGCCTGGTGGACATTGTCCGTGCATTGGCTTGCTCTCAGATGACGCACAGTTAAAGAGCGCAGCAATGACTGTTTGCTGCATCTTTGGCAAATCCCCCACATTACTTCCTCTAGCTTATACCATAGTAGTTCTGTAGGCGATCGATAAAAGAGTCAGTGTTTGCCTCGGCCAAAAAGACTAACTTTTTTTAAACTTTTGCAGCCGCCCACCAAGTCCCCATTGGATTTATAGACCGTCTTTTTTCATTTTGCATCGTCGTTTGCTGGTAGGGCGATGAGAGGACATAACCTCAATGTCGAGCACTTTTCCCTTTATCGACGGATGTAGCGGTAAACCATTCAATGATGTGTATCCTCTACGCTGCCATGATCAGTCAACTGACCCACCACACTCTGCCACTATTGATCTCGGCTGCTGCCTTATATTCTTGGGCAACTTCAGTCACATCACTTAAGATTTTTTTTTCCTGTGAGAGGTGTGCACTCTTGGATGGAGGTGGAGGCAAGTTCAATGTTGCACAGAGTTTATTTGCAGCCGAGTGACCTTCCCCAGTTGTCGCATGGCATACACCAACCTGGTGTTTATTTCAGGTGCCTTTCCAGATTTGTTTGTAGTTCAGCAATTTTTCACTAAATCACTGCACTGGCACTGCAAGACAAGCTGAGAACAGAGGACATATTTGGTTTTCTCAGACAAAACTAATACTTTACTTGAGCAACTTGGGCATAATAGCTCTGAAAATATGTTTGATAAAGTTTCTAAACATAGAATTATCTTTCTTGTTGGTAGAGCTTTGATTTTACAATTATCATTCAAACAGTTGTCAGTAATAAATAACACTTTTTTTTTGGTTCGGTCTACACGTTTTCAGTGTTGATTACCTTGGAACTTGGGTTTTTTACAAACTAAGATTGAAGAAGAGATAATATTATAAATAAAGTAACGTTGAAAAGCTAAAAATTCCAGAAGAAAAAAATAGTTACAAATGACAAAATAACACGGAACAATTGAAAATAACATGTTAAACTATTCAGTTAACAAAGTTTTGTTGCCAAATTGCAGAATTATTTCTTTTGTCTCTCATAGCAAATTCAAACTGATCATATGTTAAACATTCACAACCTTGAACACTAACAAATTCTTTATAAAAAAAAGCATCACTTATTGTATCATACAAACAACCTTTCCTGAAAATATTTGATGCCGATTGTATAAATAGTACACTTCTTTTGAAGTAATGGAATCATCTTAATATTGTAACATATACAAAGCTATTTCCATACCATTTACCTTAAAATACATAGTTTTTACACTGAAATTTAAATTGAAGCAAAATGTCTTCAATGACAACAGGTTGTAAAGTAGGATCAAAAACATTTGTTAGTGAACCCCACGAAGTTTCATAGATATACTTCCGATATTTGAAAATATTAAATGCCAAACATATATCGTAGTTATGGATAATTTAATGAGTAGCACATGTACTCCACAACTGATGCTATCTTGCTGTAAACAATGCAAAGGACAATTTACCTGGAAGTCTATTTTGAATTTCGAATTATCGATGTTAATTTTGCTTTGCAATCATTCTTTTGTGGATCATAAACATCAGTGCTTCTCTATTTTTATCAACCTTAACTGAAATCCCATGCAAATGACCAACACAAATAGGAATGAGTTAGGTTAGGTTTGAATTATCGTCGCACTAGAGCTATGAGGAATCAGTAAATTTGAATATTCATAAGAGTCTACTGGTGAAACACAAGTTGACCTTGTCTGCGCAACTGTGGAGCGTGTAGCTTGAATGCTACCTGATTTCACATAGAATCTGGTAGAAAGCATTGACAATTTGCCATACTACCAACCTTGGGCAAAGTCGTTAAATAACCATTTATACTCTTCCCCCCCCCCCCCTCTTCATCACTTATAGATGTATCAAGTGATTTCAATTCCTCGAAAGCTAAAAAGTGACCACCAATAGAGTTGGAACGGAAGCAGAATTTAAATCGAATGTGAAGAAATCGTCACAAGAACATACTTCTTTTCGACGCTTGTTTTAAGTAAGATTGAAGTGCTTGTTTTTGATTTGGACGAACTTTGGAATAGGGTATAACGGATTTTAAGTAATCAGCATTAACGATACCCTCAGAAACTGAAACTAACGTATTCAAAGAAGTAAAAAAATAAATCCCATCGTTTAACAGCTTGTCACATATTTTCTCGCAGGCAGCAACTCTCATTTAAGAGCTTGTCATACATATTGTGAGTATTAACAGAGTAATTGTCAACTTTATTATCGAAAGACACATTTAAATCTAAATAATCAGTCACAAAGTTCTTCTCTACAAGTAAATTTTGTCTATCGTTGAAGGGCATGTACTTTGTGTATATGTTTACATAGATTTACATATTCTGCATCTGGACAAGTGCACCGGTAAAAATGACTACATAATGAGGTACAGCACCAACACTTAATAGCAATTTTGGCACTTAGGCTGGAACCTAATATTTTAAACATTTACTGAATTATTATGTTTTTAGCAATAAAAAAACGGTTACCAAATTATCTTCCTCACAAACAGAAATTCTTACTGGGCACTTAATATTGGGATGGTACCTTTTCAATTTTTTCCAGCAAGTTTTTCTTGTAGTTTTGAAGATCCTTCCACAACATAAAATTGGCACAAGAAATAATATATCTCGGTTACCTGTTTTATACCAAGTTAACTAAAAAGATGTAAAAATAGATGCCCCCTTATACTCAAGCCACCTTTGAAAAGATATCATTGAATAAAAATGTAATTTTTTTTTCATCCTGCTTATACACAGTTTTGACTAATTGCACTTCATTCTGGCCTTTCCGCCGCCAATAGCCCCCTTGTGTCTCTAGTGTGACAATTCAAACCAAACCAATCTTGGCCTTTATTTAACTTAATATTGGGAACTGCAACTCGGCATTTGCTCGATTTAATTTGCTAGAAGAGTCATTAACATCAATGGAATTGAAAGGGAAAACTACTTTTGATTCACTCGCTACCGTATTTTTACAGTTTTGTGATGCTTTGAAAAATAATTCTTGGATCGAAATGATTTAAAATATATCAAACATTTTTTTTAACAAGAGGTTTGAGGTGTCACTTAAATTTTTTTATGTGGTTGCTAAAAGAGGAACGTGAAGAGTGTTTCCTTTCATATGTTGCACCTTCTTGGATATTGTACTGCCTTGCTACCACCTCCTGCAACCTGCTTCGATAAGCTGTCGGCATTAATAATAAGCAAGGCAAATCCATTCGATGATTTAATATTGTAAGTCAATGGAAAATAATCTATGTTGCCTTTCCTTGAAATTTTGTTTAGTACCTCATATGGGGGCTTGGGAGCAGAAGGGGCATTTGCCATTACAGTAGAAGCAATGGTGGGATAAACATGCAGATTAAAAGGTAACTTTGGAGAAGAAGGGCTCTTGTCGAGCACAGAGGACACTTAGTGGGAGACATGTGAATATTAGACGGCGGCTTGGGAACGGGAGGGGCCTTTGGAAGCATGGGAACATAGCTGAAAGGTGGCTTGGGTTCAGAAGAGGCCTTATTAAGCATCTTCTTTATGAGGTATAACAGCCGATACAACAACCTTTACCTGAGGATTGAGCCAGAATATTCCATCGAATAAACACTTATACTTGGGCAGGATATTCGAAAAAAAACATTGATTAGTATTGTTTGTTCCGACATGTACAACAACACAGTCGTATAATTTCTTCATTGAAGAAACCTCCCTTGTCAATCCTTTGATCTTACTGCCATTAATCCACACTGAGGTTGCAGTAATACAGATCCTTCTCAACACTTGTTGATGCAGACCTGGATACGTAAATTTGCAGTCCTCCCATTTCAGAAGGGTGCCTGATCTAGGTAGTGGAGGCTCCACGAAGTACCTATCCAGTTTCACTATTGACCATAGTTCTTTTTGGCCAAATCCAAATATAATTTGTTTCCGGTGGCAGATACTTTTTGCTAATGGCAAGATTTTAATCGCCCCTTGAATACCCTCGTGTTTTCCAAAACGCAGGGGTCATTTCAAACCCCATCTTTTGAAACACGGGTTAAGGAACGCAGCCTGGGTGACTAAATCACTATGACAAATCGAGTTGAATCTCTCCTTTAAAATCTCTAAGTTTTTTGCCAACTGCTAGAAGAGGTCTGCTCTAGGTTTACGTCGCCAGACATTCAATCTTGCAAAAACTTGTAAAGGAAAGGCAGTTTCGAAATCTTCGCTTCCCTGTTAGTTTCCAATGTGATGGAATGGAGTCATTCTTGATTTGATAGTATATAAGGCCATCTGTTAAATCCCAATCATCCTTGTGGAAATTAACTTCAGGCGCCTATTTGGAAACTGCCACCGTTGCTAATATCGGGTTTTTGTTAAAACGATCTAGCATGTCAAATGTTGAATTCCATCTCGTTTCAGCGTCTTGTATCAGTTTTAGCTCTTGGAGCCCCATCTGCCTTTGTCTCTGAGTTTTTCCAAAGCGGTAGAACTCTTTTTAAAGTATTTAACCACCCTTTTAACTTTCCAAATGACATCTTGGGCTTCCTTGTTGTTAAGGGCAGCTTTAACAATAAGGTTAAGGCAGTGGGCAAAGCAGGGAATGTGGCGATATGTCGTCATTTCCACGGCAGAAACAATGTCGGCTGTAGTAATGGTGCATGCATTGCCAGCGAAACACCACTTCGCGAACATTTCCTTAAGCCCAGATGCCAAGTGTTCAGCAGTATGGCTTCCCTGAAACAAGCTGCACCCAAGAGCAGGCTTCTCAACTGATCGTTGTTATTGATAAAATGAGCCGTTGTAGCAACGTTGCTCTCATTGTTGAGCGATGTCCAACGATCAGTTGGGATGCTGAGGTGCTATTCAGAAGGCCATTGGATAGTGTTTTTCTTGTTGGCATCTTGTAGCCAGAGCACAGCATATGTACAAATGGTATAAACTCTGTATCCTCTACAATCGAAAAGGGGTGGTACCCTTTGACTATAAACTACAATTGTTCATTTAATGATCTCGATCTTACGATTGGTACTGGTTTGTAAATGTCAAGTTAAGCTTCCAAGGTGTTCTTAGATGGAAGACCCTGTGCTGAACAAGTTGCGGTGGAGGCATCTGTGGTTGCGTCAACAGGTCGGCTGTAATTAAAAGAAGTTGAGGTTGTTGGTGCAGTGGTTGGATTTCCTGGAGAAATTGAGCACACCAAAACTTGTGGCACAATGTCGTCATTGCAGTCCATTGATTCATCATTATTCTATAATAGAGATTACATTGAAAAATTAATAAAAGTACCAACTCTTCGAATATAAATTGATAATGATCCAGTAGAGTCAAGGGATGGTGTACATGTATAGTTAGTGTTTAGATTCACTAACTCTATTGATGGTTCGTCGAAGCATGCCTCGAAAGTCTGACATTGTATTAGCGTGTTTGCTCTGAGACATAGCTTGTCTTTAATGCATTTCTTTTCCGCTAGAAATTTTATAGTTAGGCCCTACGTCTGTCAGCGGAAGAAAAGACTGTGTACCTGGGTCTCCTGGAACTCTACTGTTACGAGCCCTGACTGGCACGTTGAGACTGCTGGGAAAGAGAAGAAACATGCGTTTTCTTTTCAAACACATTCTTCCTTGAAGCAATCAATGCCTTTTTTTCACGTTGACTTCTTTGATACTTTCTTTTTTAAAGTCGGGAACAAGATTTTCTTTTTTGCAAGAACATCCATATTTTCTTTTTATAAGCATACGATTTGAACAGATTCAAAGCATAAATAAACCAATCAAACTAGCACTCTGAAAATTTTAATAAAATTTAGTTGCATTTCTGCTTCTGCAATCGTTGTGTGGCTCAAATATAGAGTGCATAAAAAAAACAATAAGAAATTATTATATCCTTTTATAAGTGCTAATTGCTTAAAAAGGGGTATTAAGGAGCTGTTACCACTGATCTTGAGCTTGCACCTTATTCGTTCCTTAAAAATGTGCTTAGTCCTTCTCCAGATGAACCAAATTTATAGTGCAATCAATTAATCTTGGTCATTACTTTCAAAAAGATTTTTCCTGGTAGGCTCAATTGTGATATGTATTAGTCTTGGCGCTTTGAAATGCAGGGGGCAAAACATTCATACTTTCTTGGCTTGAAGTTGAAGCAATGGAATTGTTGAAAGAAAAATATGAAAAAAAGAAACGTCTGGTACTCTGTCGCCTAATGCCACGCATGCAATTTCATATTTATCTTCAGCTAGAATAAGGGGTTCAGTTTGTAGGGCCTCCTCACTGGTGGAAAATACAGCGTATTGGTGCTTGCACAGTTTTCCCATGCAAGCCTACAGGGCAGAAACAGCATGTACTTTGCATATTAACTTCCCATTCTTTGACACAGTATTGTTCATTACCGAGTGGAAAGATCTCATTGGTTTAATGTCAAGATTTTTTTCATGGACATCAAGTAAAGACGTTTTTTGGCTTAGCGGTTGTTTGCAAATTCTGTCAATTTCTTTACATTGAACTGTCTGTGCACAGTCGAACAAAAGTCTAACAAAGTGAGGACGTTATAAGCTTTTACTCGTCCTAGGAAATTGTCCTTGAAGACACGGACACTCACTTCAGAAAAGTTATCAGTGTGATGGCCACGCACATGCTCATCACGATCGCCAGCTTTCCTTGGAGTCCTACACACCGATGATGTACTCAGACCAATTAGAATATGTGGGCAAATAAGACCCTCCTAGGGCATGAGGGGCTGGGGAGTCCAGTCGGTTAAGCACTCGCTTAGCATGCGGAAGGTCCCAGGTTCGGGTCCGGGCATCGCCAAAATAGCTGCCGACCTATAAACAGCCCGTGCAGCCAAAAATGTCCGACGAATAATACCCCGTGTAAGGGAGTGCACGTTAAATATCCTTCAAAGTCCTAACGTTGTGTACGATGTCGCCCCTAACGGTTGCGTTGGGTGCCTATTCAGGTGTGGCTCGTCACCTGACTGTGGTTCTAAAATACGACGCCCGTCGCCAATAGCCCTCGTGTAGCTCTAGTGCGACGATAATTCAAACCACACCAATCCAAGGGCATGACATATCCATGGGCATTTGAATAATTCTTGGTTGGCAGCCGACATGCTCCTTGGCTATGTTGTGTTTTCCCATCTCCAAACTTGCTGACCTACATGGAAAATGCAGAATAAACATTGACACCCTGCCAAATAGCTTGCAAAGCATTGATTTCAGGCGATGAGCTATCGGTCATTAATATTGTGAGAGCACCATTTCTGTTGAAGGGATTTTGTAGGCTTGCCTTTAAAATTGAAAATTCAAGTGTGTATGACTGCTGACTCTGTCATGTAGTGATGAAGATTCCAAGTGGGACAGCTTTAGGAGCACATGGACACAAGAAAAAGGCGATGACAAAATTTTCGGCATCACACGAGCTTGTTGAATTCACAGAAACAGAAAGGCTGGGGAGCCCAGTCGGTTAAGCACTCGCTTAGCATGTGGAAGGTCCCGGGTCCGGGCATCGCCAAAATAGCTGCCGACCTCTAAACGGCCCGTGCAGCCAAAAATGTCTCATCTACACTCTTTAAATATATATCTGTCAGTTCACAACAAGTCATCCCAAGCGAAATTGCAAGCAAGACTTTTGGACATTTGATAATTATAATGAGTTAAAATTATTAATATTCATTGTCTGGTTGAAATAAAATTAGTTATAACTAATAGCATTCATAAATTTGCATAACTAGTACTAATAAATTGAAATTATTAATTATAACTTATTAATTTAAGATTAAATTATTTATTAAAAAAATAATTTTATCATAAGAAGTCACATTTCTTCATTAATGACAAACTTAAACATATGGTAACTATCAATAAACACGCTTAAACACTTATATCGGATTAAAGTTACTGATGTATTATAAAGTTAATGAAGATTAAAGTTACTGATCTAAATAAGTTAACAAAAAATTTCACATTTGGGGCAAAAAAAATCTAAGGCTGTATTTAAAAAAAAATGGTAACTATCAAACAAGCTTTGCATAATATAGCTACTACAAATGACATGCATCGCCAATAGCCCTCGTGTAGCTCTAGTGCGACAATAATTCAAACCTAGCCTAACAAATGACATGCAAAAATAATAATTAAAAAATACAGATAATGAATAATTGCATAAACTATAATAAATTGTCACTTAGCTCTATATCATGAGCTCTATATCATTTTGGACATTTTGGTTACATTAATTAATTGTTGAACCAAAATATCATTTATTTTATAAAAAAGTATAGGTGAAATACTTCAAACTATTGAAGTTTTCTAGGGCTTTTAAAGTTCAACAATCGTGCACCCGCGCTTTCTAGAGTAACAGATGTTACCTGTTAAAGTAACTAAGTTACAGTTACTGGCTGGAAAATGCAACGGCATAACTAGGCATTACCTAAAAAAAGTAACTGTTACTAGTAACGCGTTATTACAATCCCTGTAAAATTGCAATTTTTACTTACTTCCAGAGGCAACTCTCAGGGGGCCCACTTCGGTGGGTACGAGTGTGGCAATCCTAAGGTCCCTAGCCTCTCAGGGAGCTCACTTCTTGTGAGCACGGGAGGGGCGACCCCGAGGTTCCTTAGCTGGGCCTTTGCATTCTTCTTTCTTTCCTCCAAAATGTCAAACGAAATGAAAACAAGCCAAAAAAGTCCGACGAATAACACCCCGTGTGAGGGAGTGCACGTTAAATATGCTTCAAAGTCCCAACGCTGCGTACGATGTCGCCCTGAACGGTTGCGTTGGGTGCCTATTGAGGTGTTGGCTCGTCACCTGACTGTGGTTCTAAAATACGACGCCCGTCGCCAATAGCCCTCGTGTAGCTCTAGTGCGACGTTAATTCAAACCAAACCAAAGGTTATATACTTACCAATATGAATAATGGAATTCTTAAAAACCAAACCGCAATGATAAGCCGCTATTTTATAGATAAAGGTCAAACCACTGAAGTAGGGTCATTGGGATATATCCCATTTTTATTCCAATGGAATTAAATTCTTAATAAGCATTACAGAATTACTAGTAACAATTAAGAAAACTAAAGATTTTTTTTTATCATCTATAATATAATTAATTTAACAAAACTTTAATTATCACAACAGATTGTTTTACACAATAGCTGTAACACCAAAATATACCTTTTGTTCTCCAAAGATACTTGAATAAGTGTTCCTGTTTTATCATCATATGCTTCTCTCGTAGTCAGGACATACACATTTGCATACATTTTCTTCATCTTCTTATTTTGAAAAAATAGTTCTTGAAGTGTACATTCATTATCTTTCAAAGCAGATACTGAGTACCCATGAACATTTTCAAGTGTACTTAGAATCTGAAAAGATAGTTTATAACATTCAGGTTAGGTTTGTTTTTAATCATTAGCGCACTAGAGCTACACGAGGGCAATTGGTAACGGGCGTCATAATTTAGAAACACACCCGAGTAGCACCCAATGCAACTGTTAAGGGCGACATAGTACTTAGCGATGGGACTTTGGGGCCCTAACTTGTACTTTTGCACTATAAAGTTCCCCACTAAATTAAAGGTTTTACAATTTCAGGAGTGGTATATTTTAAATAAAAAAGCAAAGCTTGTCCTTGCAGTTCATGGGAAGACCATCGTCCCCAAAATTGAATGAGAGATCTGCAAAATAAAAAATAGGCTATGCTAGAGCAGAACCGTTCAACTTCAGCATTAACTTCATTTATAAGCATATTTAAGTGGTAAAGCTTACTTCTAAGCGCTGCTCTCACTCTTGGATCGGTTAGGAAGCTGTTCATGATACGACGCAAATATTGATGAAACCGCAATATTTGCTCCAGGACTTAGGGTCAGGATTGCCTGAAAAAGAATATTATAACTCTTTAATATAGCTTTTACATTGCCTCCTTCAATGTTGTTTGTTCCCACGTGAACCAAAACATAATCAAATGCTGCCTTTGGCAACTCCGCTGTCACTCCTTCAATCTTGTAGCCTGGAAAAGCCATAAAAGTAACAAGAACATTAGTCGAGAATCCTAATTCTATATAAGGTAACATGCTCCTAATGATAGAATCTCCTATAACAAGGACCTTCATCATTAAAACTTTACTAAATATACAATAAAGAACAAATATGGTCAATAATCGATAGAGATTAACAAGTATAAGTAATGATAGCAGTACAAGAAATTAACAGTCAATCTGTCTGGTGGATAATCTTTTTTTTTACAGTAGTCGCCACACTTTTTCTGCTTTCCAAAGACATGGAATATGGCATTTTGTAGTTCTTGACCTAGAGCAACGGATCTTGTTTTCAGTGTATAATCTCATCATTTGAATCTATTGCTTCGTGATCAATATTATTTTGGTTTGAATGAATCGTTTCTTGTAAGTTAATTTTCGGGGAAACAATACATTTCTACTCAATGACTGCTTTTTTGCACTCATTTGTAGAAGTTAAGGGATTGTATGTGATATCATACAATAATTCTTTGTTTTGGGGACTTTTCCTCATTGCTATGTTACATACCATTAGTCTAGTATCATAGGAATTGAAATATAAAGGAACTTCTACAGGAAATTTTCCAATGACTGCTAATGTGTTTACAGGCTGTTCGGAAATGTTCGTGATTCACTGTACACAGTTCAGGGCTGTAAACTCCTTTGGGCCACCAGGAACGCCGCCAACGCGGCCACCGGGAACTCCGCCACCGCGGCCACCAGGAACGCGGCCACCGGGAACTCCGCCACCGGGAACTCCGCCACCGCGGCCACCGGGAACTCTGCCACCGCGGACTTGATGATCACCAGCTCGGGCGTAAGGATGATAGCATTGGATCCTCCTCTGTCCCTGTCCTCCCCCTCCTCAGCGGGGGGTTCGCCGATATCGCGGCCACCAACGTTGTTGCCAGCAAGATCTCCTGCAGCGTACCCAGGAGGAAATCGGCCAACCCCTCCGGCAAGAACGCCAGCAGCGTGGCCGGCAAGAACGCCAGCGGCGTGGGCGGCGCCACCATGAAGACGGCCAGGACGATTTTGGCCGGTCTGGCCAGTACGAAGACGGCCAGGACGATCGCCACCATGAAGACGGCCAGGTGGATCTCGGCCGGCCTGGCCAGGATGATTGCCACCGGCGGTGCTACCATGAGGACGGCCAGGAGGCTCTTGGCCGGCCTGGCCAGTACGAAGAGGGCCAGGATGATCGCCACCGGCGGTGCTACCATGAGGACGGCCAGGAGGCTCTCGGCCGGCCTGGCCAGTACGAAGAGGGCCAGGATGATCGCCACCGGAGGTGCTACCATGAGGACGGCCAGGAGGCTCTCGGCCGGCCTGGCCAGTACGAAGAGGGCCAGGATGATCGCCACCGGCGGTGCTACCATGAGGACGGCCAGGAGGCTCTCGGCCGGCCTGGCCAGTACGATCGCCACCGGCGTGCCCGCGGGGACCTCGGCCGCCGCGGACTCGGCCACCGCGTCGTTGCTGATGATTTGCATACGGATGGAAACGCTGCATCCTTCTATGACCTCTATTTCCCGAATAGTAATTGGGCGGAGGCCTTGGCTGCCTTAGATCTCTACGCTGAACTGGAAAGTAAAATTAATTTAATATTAAAATCGGCTCTCTGAGTTAAAATAAAAGGCTAAAAACGTTCAAAATGAACAAAAGCGTGACATTTTTAAAAACAATCGGAGAATGACACACTTTATCAATGTGCTTATTAAATAGATATGGTAATAAATGGTAAAAAACTTCTATTATTTAGTTTAGATAATAAACAAATAATAATTACATTACAGCATTATTACTCAAAATAAAAGCAAAAAAATAATAATGATTTTCTCAAATAGGGGAGAGTGTTGTACCTTGGGACAATTTTTACATTTTAATTTTTTTTCTTCGATAATTATAGTCAAAATAAAAATTTAAAAGCAGCATTTCAAGACACCAATATATTCCTCTATTATATATTTTTTTAAATTCTGGCAGCTTGAAATTAAAATATTGCCACTCATTTAAAGTAGAGAGGATAAACTGTCCCAAGGTATAATATGATGTTGTACCATGGGACATACTTTATAATTCAGTCAATGGTCATACACCTGAACTAATTTGTGCTAGGAAACAAACTTTATTGTTTTTTTTTCCAAGGAAATACACAAATAAAACTTCATAATTCAAGAATAATTTAAATTATACAGCAAAAATTGCAAGTCCAAATTATTTAACATTATATGATGATACAATATGCTTTGCTGTCCCAAGGTACAACACACTACATGGCTTAAACAAAAGCAAGATAGTGGCCAATCCAAATGCATTATTTTTTCTCATAACCAAAATATTTTAAAATCTTCTCTTTTATGAAGAAAATAAAATGCAGTTGACTTTTTGTAAAAGTAGTAAAAAATTATATTAGAACGAGAAAAGTCACTTAAATTTTTTTATGTGGTTGCTAAAAGAGGAACGTGAAGAGTGTTTCCTTTCATATGTTGCACCTTCTTGGATATTGTACTGCCTTGCTACCACCTCCTGCAACCTGCTTCGATAAGCTGTCGGCATTAATAATAAGCAAGGCAAATCCATTCGATGATTTAATATTGTAAGTCAATGGGAAATAATCTATGTTGCCTTTCCTTGAAATTTTCTTTAGTACCTCATAAGGGGCATTTGCCATTACAGTAGAAGCAATAGTGGGATAAACATGCAGATTAAAAGGTAACTTTGGAGAAGAAGGGCTCTTATCGAGCACAGAGGACACTTAGTGGGAGACATGTGAATATTAGACAGCGGCTTGGGAACAGGAGGGGCCTTTGGAAGCATGGGAACATAGCTGAAAGGTGGCTTGGGTTCAGAAGAGGCCTTATTAAGCATCTTCTTTATGAGGTATAACAGCCGATACAACAACCTTTACCTGAGGATTGAGCCAGAATATTCCATCAAATAAACACTTATACTTGGGCAGGATCTTCCAAAAGCAAAATCTTGATTAGTATTGTTTGTTCCGACATGTACAACAACACAGTCATACAATTTCTTCATTGAAGAAACCTCCCTTGTCAATCCTTTGATCTTACTGCCATTAATCCACACTGATGTTGCAGTAATACAGATCCTCCTCAACATTTGTTGATGCAGACCTATATATGTAAATTTGCAGTCTTCCCACCATTTCAGAGAGGTGCTTGATCTAGCTAGTGGAGGCTCCACGAAGTACTTATCCAGTTCCACTATTGACCATAGTTCTTTTTTTTTTGGCCAAATCCAAATTTTAATTTGTTTGCGGGGGCAGATATTTTTGCTCATGGCAAGATTTTAATTGCCCCTTGATTACCCTCCTTGTGTTTTCCAAAACGCTGGTGTCATGTTTAAACCCCATCGTTTTGAAACGCAGGTCAAGGAACACAGCCTGTGTGCCTAAATCACTATGACAAATTGTGTTGAAACTCTCCTTCAAAATTCTCCAAGTTTTTGGTGTATGGCAGAAGAGGTTTTCTCTAGGTTGAAGTCGCCAGACATTCCATCGTACAAAAATTTGTAACGGAAGGGCAGTTTCAAAATTGAAACGGTTGTTTTAGGGCTAATTTCCAACGTGATAGAATTGAGTCTTTCTAGATAGCATATAAGGCCATCTATTAAATCCCAATCATCCTAATTAAAAATTAACATCAGGCACTGATTCGGAAATTGACACGTATGCTAACACCGTGTTTTGTTAAAGCGATTTAGAATGTTAAATGTTGAATTCAACCTTTTCAACGTCTTGCATCAGTTTTAGCTCTTGGAGACCCATTTGCTTTTGAGTCTCAAGTTTTTTTCCGAAGCCGTAGAACCCCTCTTAAGCGATCTTCTTTGTTACGGACAGCTTTAACAACAAGGTTGAGGCTGTGCAAAGCATTGAATGTGGCTATTTGTCATTATTTCTATGACAGAAACAATGTTAGCTGCATTGTCCATAGTAATGGTGCATACCTTGCCAGAAATACCCCACTTTGTGAACATCTCTGTGAGCCTAGATGGCAAGTGTTCAGCGGTGTGACTTCCCTAAAACAAGCTGCACTTCGACAGCAGGCTTCCCAACTCAGGGTTGTTCCTACGAAATGTGCCTTTGTAGCAACGTAGCTCTCATTGTTGAGAGACGTCCAACCATCCGTTGAGATGCCAAGATGCTTTACACTATCCAAATGCCCCATGCAAACAACTACAGTGTGATTATAGATGCTATTCAGAAGGCCATTGGATAGTGTTCTTCTTGTTGGCATCTTGTAGCCAGGGTACAACATATGTACAAATTATATGATTTCTTTATCCTCTACAATCGAAAAGGTATGGTACCCTTTCACAATGAACTGCATAATTGTTCATTTAATGATCTCGATTTTACGATTGTTACCGGTTTGTAAATGTTGAGGTGCTTCAATCGTATTCTTAGATGGAAGATGCTGTGCTAAACAAGTTGCGGTGGAGGCATCTGCGGTTGTGTCAACAGGTTGGCTGGAATTAACAGAAGTTGAGGTTGTTGCTGCACTTATTGGATTTCCTGGAGAAATTGAGCACACCAAAACTTCTGGCACAATGCTTGGCGGGTCATCACAGTTCAATGATTCATCATTATTCTACAATAGATATTAAATTGAAAAAACTAATAAAAGTTATATTTCAAATGCTTAATAAGCAAACATTTTACAACTTTCCTTTGAAATGCAGAGGGCAAAACTTCCATACTTTCTTGGCTTGAAGTAGAAGCAATGGAATTGTTGAAAGAAAAAGATATTGATACAAAGAAACATCTGGTACTTTGTTGCTCAATGCCACGCATGCTATTTCATATTTCTCTTCAGCTAGAATAAGAGGTTCATTTTGTAGAGCCTCCTCACTGGTGGAAAATACAGCGTATTGGTGCTTGCACAGTTTTCCGTGCAAGCCTACAGGTCAGAAACAGCATGCGCTCTGCATATTAACTTCCCATTCTTTGACGGTATGGATCATTACCAAGTGGAAAGATCTGATCCGTTTAATGACGATTTTTTTTCAAGGACATCAAGTAAAGATGTTTTTTGGCATAGCGGTTGTTAGCAAATGCTGTCAATTTCTTTACATTGAACTGTTTGTGCACAGTCAAACAAAAGTCTAACAAAGTGATGACGTTATAAGCTTTTACTCGTCCTAGGAAATTGTCCTTGAAGACAGACACTCACTTCAGAAAAGTTATTAGTGTGATAGCCACGCACATGCTCATCGCGATATGCTAGGCTCCAGCTTTCCTTGGAGTCCCACACACCGTTGATGTACTCAGACCAATTAGGGTATGTGGGCAAATAAGACCCTTCATATCCAAGGGCATTTGAATAATTCTTGGTTGGCAGCCGACATACTCTTTGCATAAAGTATTTCTTCAAAGAACTTCATAAGAATTGAGCAATGCTCTTTCTCAATATTGTGTTTTCCCATCCCAAAACCATCTCCAAACTTGTGGATCTACATGGAAAATGTGGAGTAAACATTCAAACCCTCCCCAAACAGCTTGCAAAGCATTGATTTCAGCTGATGAGTTATCAGAAAAGAATAAGCATGAGATGTAGTATTAGTTCTGTTAACCCTGCGTGCTAAAATTTTGAGTACCGGTGATTGATCTTTTTTCATCATCGTGTACAACATGAAAGGCAGAGTGGAAACATCAATTTTCCATCGCTTCTAAAGGGTAGGACTGGATGGTAAAGTCCTAGGTGGTAATACTTTACACTTCCAAATCCTCAAAATCTTCAGTTACTACCTGAGGGTGTCCAACTGACTACCTAAAAATAAAATATTGATAATCCAATAGCCTGCGACTAAAAAAATTGAAAATTAAATTTTCAAGATTTATTAAACTAACCTTTCATAGTTGTTACATCAGGAATACAAACTTGTGAAGTCTATAAACCTGGCATTGTCTTTGTATATTAGGCAAACGGTAATGGTCCTTCTACCAAAAAAAGTGTCCCGAGGATAGAGCCGGTCTTTGACTTCATGGGACTCCAAAAGTTTTATGAGCTCCTCATTCGAATTCTTTTAATTGAGAAATTCAGGGAGCTCCCATTTTTCAATTGCCCTGTACCCCAGTTGACAAAGTTTTAATGTTGTGTCACTGGTCTTTTGGGCATAGGTCCTTCCGTAGTTCATATTCCACATTCTCTTTAGCGCTGGCTGTCGTCTCTGGGTGCTGTCTCGTTCCCGGTCATGAAAATGTATAGTCCCCGTTCCATCAATAACACCTTGGCATCATCCTTCCACCTCGAACAATATAGGCCAATGACGCTAAATAGAAGTTTCAGACATCGCGGCTGCGTATGGTGTTGCACTAATAGTTGAGTGACTGCTTAATAATACGAAACGCATCGCCGGATTCTCACTATCGTACTCGCTGGGGGTGCAGCCCCCATCCAATCCCTACTGCGCAGGCTGAGCCCATAACCATTGTCAGAGTGGTAAGGGCGCGCAGTAAGGACACAAAGTTCAAAAGTTCTTTAATTTATTGAAGAAAAACTGGTGAGAATAGCTATATATACCTTGTTTGTAGAAATGAATTCGTCGCAATGTATAAACAAAACAATCATGTTGACAGCAGACTTGGAACATTATACGAGGCAGAGCAAGCCGATAGCCGCACCATCTGGAAAGTGGAATGAAGCGGCTTCCCCAAGCACCTACTTAAATATGGCACCCAGGAACGCCCTCTCATTTGTTGCGTTACTTCCAGCCATGCCCCGAGGCGATCATGAGAAGTCATGGCGGCGCCGCAGCGGGAGGAGGGCAGAAATGACAACACAACATGATAACAGGTTGCCAAAAATAGTTTTGCATGAAAAATTCTAAAATAGAAATACAAAAGGCCAACATTTGGTTTGTATCCTTTGGTCAAAGCTGGTAGATTTTTCTTCCATTCTTCTATTGTAGCTTCGTCTACACTTGATGATTCAACCCAAAGTGATCTATACACAATTTCATGTCTTTTTCATTTTGTCAATCCACCCATTTGAAGCTGTGAAGTCTGTCAAAACCACCAAGCATTTCGGTAGTTTCTAGAGCTTTTTCTCTTTGTACCTATAAATGGCGCAATACTTTCGCAGATCGAGCTTCTTTAAACCACTCTACTAAGATATCTTCCAGCTCATTGTACAGCGAGTTTTTACAACTCTCCGTTTCTTGGAATTTTTCACCCACTTTCTTTTTTTTTTCAATGCATTATTTTTTCTGCAGTATGGATTGCAGGTTTGTCACAGGAAATCCTTGTGATTGAGCGAACGCTACCTTGGTTCCGTGGAATTCACAGAATTGTTTAACACTATCGGATTTCACATTTTTTGCTCGTCATATTTTGGCACAAAAAGGTTAGAAATGTGACCACTGCTCGCTAAACAGCAACCTACAATGTTGTCCATTCTTATATCTCAAAATGTGTAAAAGGGTAGAAAGAAAAGGAGCCACCCCTTCCAATTGGTCTTTCTGCTGTCCATGTCATTCCTACCTTCCCGCCCTGTCAATACGCCTTAAATTGTTTAGTGGGTCATCCTAGAATTGCGCAGGGCTGGGGAGCCCAGTCGGTTAAGCACTCGTTTAGCATGCGGAAGGTCCCAGGTTCGGGTCCGGGCATCGCCAAAATAGCTGCCGACCTATAAACGGCCCGTGCAGCCAAAAATGTCAGAATAATACCCCGTGTAAGGGAGTGCACGTTAAATATCCTTCAAAGTCCTAACGCTGCGTACGATGTCGCCCTTAACGGTCGCGTTGGGTGCCTATTCAGGTGTTGGCTCGTCACCTGACTGTGGTTCTAAAATACGACGCCCGTCGCCAATAGCCCTCGTGTAGCTCTAGTGCGACGATAATTCAAACCAAACCAAACTTTTACACAAATTACACATATAATACACTTTCACACATATAAATTAATAACACTTTTACACGTATAAATAAGAATTTTGCTTGCAGAAATATCTGATAGTATTTAGTTTTGTTTACATAACAGATGGTTCTATCTTTCCCATGTTAATTTACCAAACTTATCTTGTACCAAACATATAGAGATCTTTGATTTGAATTGCCGATATTTCAAAGTATAAAAAAATATTTTGACAATGATTTTTGAAAAATTAATACCTATTAAAAAAAAAACCAGGTTTAAAGTTATATTGTATAATTATTTTTAACAGAGATATTTAAAAGTCCTCAGTTTGAATCGAAAGAGCTGTTAATGGAGAAGAAATAATAACAATAAAAAAATATGTTGATATCTTTTATACTTCCTGAACCAGGCTAAACCCATGCAATGGCAGGTATCTTAATCTAGTTTATGTATAAAATAATTTAATTTTTTAAGGTGAATATTTTTAAGGAAAAATCTTCTATGTGGTCCAAGCAACTTGCTGAAAATCATGTGATTTCCAAAAGTCTATGGATACTTTATCGGCAAACCTAAAAAACTAGTTATTTAGCTTTCTTTCTTAGGCTGGCTCGTCACTTGACTGGGGTTCTAAAATACGACGCCGTCGCCAATAGCCCTTGTGTAGCTCTAGTGCGACGATAATTAAAAAATCAAATGTGCACTTTCTTTATTAATGTAGTTTCTTTTTTAGGTTTGTCAGTTAAATTATTACTCTTTAAAAAACATTTAACTTGTCGGTTCGACTTTTAAACAGATAGTGCATTCAATGTCGTGACTACATAGGCCAATTCTTCCCAAATAAGTCAAGAAGGACAAACTAATCGATTTTCTTATTGTTTCAAATGTATGTAAACAACATATATTTGAAACAATGCTATAAACAGCTTCATAAAAACTTATAAGTTATTGCAATAATTCCTCATGGGCCTCCAAAAAAGCTACTAAAAAGTAATGGTAAAAAAGTTACATGTTATATAAAGCTTAATTTAAAATTAATCTTCTATTATATTGTAAAAAATGTTTTTTAAATTCTTTCTGTCTTATAATTTCCAATTGCTTTCTGTCAAATAATTTCGAATTTTTTACACCATTGTATATTATTTAGAATAACTTATTGAATTTATAGATACTTGGATATTTTACATTGCCATAAGAGTATACACTAATATATGGATAATCAAGTAGTTTTTTATTTTATAAACATTAACAAAAAGATAAGACAGTTATTAAATTAAACTTTAAAAATTATATTTGTACTGCCACTCTACTTCTCCCTCTGTCGAAACAAAATACTCTTTAAATTCTTCCACGAGGCATTCTCAATATTACGAGTCACACTGTCCTCTTGCTCAACAACATCCGCGAAATGGGAAGTTCTTAGTAAGTAGTTGTGCAAAATGCAGATGGCACTCGCAACTGTTGTCCTGGCTTTAGGCTGAAGGTTGAAAGGCCTCCTCAAAACCCTGGATCTGTTGGCCGTAATGCCAAACGCATTTTCCACCACCCTACGGGCTCGTGATAACCGATAGTTAAAACCCCGATAGAACGCAGGCTGATCTTTGTGTGGATAGGGTTTCATCATGTACGTCTTCAAGGCAAATGCATCATCTGGAAGTGGTGAGGCTGCTGGCAAGCTCATAGTTCCAGCTTCCAACGATGATGCCATGGAGGAGTTGCCAAAAACTCCACCATCTGCAACACGTCCGTCGCAATACAGCAATCTGTATTCTGCATCTGCTACAGCCATCAGAAAAATACTGTGCGAGCCTTTATAATTAAAATAAAGGCAACCACAGTTCTTGGGTGCTTGCATCACAACATGCTTTTCGTCCAGGGCACCCAAACAATGAGGGAAATTTCAAGTATCTTCAAACTGTTTTGCAACGGTTTTCCCACTCTTCTTCAGAGTAAGGAGTCTAAAAATTTTTTCTTTCAGACAGTGATATTTTGAAACTTCACGGGGACTCCTGGGGAAAGTTTTAAAACTATAATTTATTAGCTATTGGTGTTTATTATCTGCACAAGACTAAAGTAATAATGTGTATAGGGATCTGAAAGTAAGTCAAGGTTTGCCTATCCAAAATGTTACTACCATTTACATCAGTTGAAACTTCAAAGATACCACAGTGTACTATCGAATAAATATCATTTTAGGATAAATAGAAGCTGTTTATCGATGTAAAATAAAAAAAATACATTACTTACCTTAAGAAATTCATCCTTTCCTCTCTCTCGTACAGGGCTGCACAATCTATGGAATGGCAGACTGTTATCCTGAATGCATACATTAAGGAGTGGTATGAATCGCCTAAATAATAATAATAAAAAATTTAGAACATAAAAATTTGTATAATAATAAAAAGTTGTATACCCATGAAACCATGTGCATCGATCAATATTGTTGCTGCCTATTCAAGCAGTAACGAATTTTTGTTTTCTCTATCAATATTTTAAACTAATGACAATTTAAAAGTTACCACTGATTATATCAGTTACCACACTGTAGACGGCTTGCTATAAGGACAACTACATGTATAGAGGGAGAAAAGTAACTAGTTGAAATGGAGAGAACCCTAGAATTGTTGTTACTAGTTGCCTCCTCGATATTCAAAGAAAACTTGCAAATTCTTAAATTAGCTACAGTTTCATTTAAGAATGTCTTAGCAAGTCCAAACCTCATTTTGTACGAGGCACAGTTTCTTTAAAAAGAAAGATGGTTTAAAGCTTTCTTGTCTAAAGCTAGTGTTTTGCTAACTTCAATGAGGACTGGAGCCATAGATAGAGGCAAACTGTGTTCAGCAATCACTCCTAAAATTAGAGCCTCAGAATTTGAAACAACACATAAACATCTAAAATACGACACCCGTCGCCAATAGCCCTCGTGTAGCTTAGGGGATTTCCTGTTGAGATTTTTAAGGGCGAGGATGTTAGACTTGCTGTCAGAGAAAATTATGGATTTTCCATTGGGACATATGAAATATTTTAAAGCGATGAGAATAGCAAGGCCTTCGCTTGTAAAGATGGAATTTATGTGTGGCACACGTCCCGATATGGCTATGTTGTCCTGTAGGGAGACAGCAGCGATGGTAGTAGCTTCGTCGGTTTTGGATGCGTCTGTGGAGATAATGAGGGCGTCTTCCCAGTTAAGGGATTTGTGAGCTGCAAAAAGGCGACGAATAGCACACAGGGGTAAGCCAGGCTCTGAAAATCTAGCTCATCAGTAAAAACTGAAACATTCGGTGGGAATTTCGAAGGATCGGTGTTCAGCAGATTAGCCGTAATAATGTTCCTGGCATCAATGTTAAGTTCTGTGAGGATTGAGTTAAGAGACGACCAATGATAGGTCCGCTTTGGTCCAGAGACGGGGAATTAGCCACGTTCTTAAAAATGATGTGCAGAGGGGAGGGACCCAAGAGCAAAATTACGGATGCAAACGATGTCCGTCAGTAAGTTGTGGCGGTCAAAGAGAGTTGTTCCAGCGAGAGCGAGGAGGATGGGGATCGGTGTCCAACGAGGAAGTCCCGTGGCGACCCGATGATACGATTCTTCCAATGATTTTCTATCCGTAAGGCTTGTGTGAACCCAAGTCTTACAGCCGTATTCCAGGATGATCTTGATTGTGCAGTTTGCGATTTTTATTAGATGGTGGGACCTAGTCCCCCAGTTTTTCCCAGAAATTGCTTTGAGAATGTTTGTCCTCTGAAAGGCTTTCTTCTTTTGGATTTAAAAGTGGGCTTTGAAAGAAAGGTTTTTGGCAAAAATGATGCCAAGGACTTTGAGGGATTTGACCCAGGGAATTATGCAGGAATCGATTGGGAGTTGGAAATGAGGCTGAGTGCGCCTAACACACACTCATAACTTCAAAAGAACAAGTGTCTTCCTAGTCCAAATGATAACGCAATTACTTAGTTATTTTCGATTAGTCCAATTAGGCGAGAAAAAATTATCATTAATTTTCTTTTTAAAAATTAAATACAATATTGTCTATTATGTCTAAAAATAAATTCTTCCATCTGTAGTGTAGAATATCTGAATTTTATTTTAACGGAATATTCTTGAAAGAACAAACGGTTATCAAGACGAGAATTTTCTTCAAAGAGCAAACTATTGTATCATTTTCCAATAATATGCTGTAGGTGGCCATGCAGATTTGATTTGTTCAGCATTCTGGACTAAAGATTTCAATGTTAAGGCAGCATAGAAAAGATTTTTGATATTCTCTGTTACTGATAGTCTTGAATAAGTAGGAAAGTTTTCGCCAAACTCATCTTCCCTCTCGGCAGATTCTACACCAACATCCATCAACAATGCACATTCAGGCTCGTCCGTGGCCGAGTGGTTAAGGTATCTGCCTCAGGATTCAGCCTTCTCAGGAGTGCGGAGGTTCGAATCCCACCTACTGCCGGTCATCCTATAAATCGGACATCTGTACTGGGAAAGAGTAGAAAAATTCAACTCGTGACGGATGGGCCTGAGTACACTGGGACAGACGTGCTCATTAAATCTGGAGTCCAAAACCCGACGGCGTCAGCGTACGATGCCGCTCGAAGTTCTGCTGGGTGCCCGCTCAGGTGCCGACCTCGTCACTTGACCAGGGTTCTAAATTACGAGGCGTCGTTGGCTGTGTTAAAGCCTCTAATGGAGGCTAGATATAGGCAGTCGGAAACGATTACACTACACTAATGCACATTCAGCAGTATTGCACAACACAATCTCGCAAACATTCTGTCGGGATTGTTTAAAGAGTGATAATTGTGGATAGGACTGGAGCAGTTTCCACTTCAGGTTGCCATTAGTAATATGGTAACCAGTGTGTGACAAGTAGAGCTCTTTCAGTTTATTCATTCGGAATATTTCTTTATTGTTAATCAATCTATTTTGAATAACTTCTGAGCAGGAACTTAAATATCCAGCTGAATCATCTTTTTTCTGAGTTTGACAAGGGCTTACTCAGAAATCTGGTATAAGTCTTGTAACATGATGCATGGTAACGAAGTTCGATTGCAACAAGGCCCTTGCCCCGAAAATGAAGCAAAAGATCTTCATCAGCTTTCTTTTCAGCAGCAAGAATTAACAGGTTCTGCTGAGTTTGGCATTACACTAGTCTCTCTTGAATTCTTTTATGTGCACTGTCTTTGACAAATTTGTTACCCTTTCATATTAGGCACATTCGTGGCAACACATTGATCTTGTAGACAATAGAGCTATAGCTCCTTAAGCATCTTTTTTTCACTTCAGAATCACCAAGAGTGATATCAGGAACAGAATCTTGAGGGCAGTTGAAGCGCTCAATTGAAGCTTCCAATTCTCACTTTATCCGTGAAACGCTGATAACATTTCTGATGATAATTAAAGGCAGTTTTGGAACTATTTATTCTGATAGGTTTTTTTCTTCCACAGCATCTGAAGGAAGCCATCGCTTAGTGCAAATGGGAAACTTTCTTGAATCCACAATCAGTCATGACCTCCATGTTGGGTAGAAGGTGGTCCAAAAAACCTGACTGTACAATGACAACAGTATCTGTCGTCCTTCCACCATATCCTTTCGAAACAAAGGCCACAATGCCATCAAGGGTACATGAAACGAGGTACTTCAAAGTATTTTCCTTTTTGTACTCCGACCATGTTAAGCGTCGCCAATAGCCCTCATGTAGCTCTAGTGCAACGATAATTCAAACCAAACCAAACCGACCATGTTAAGGCCTGATGCTGTGCATTAGAAGGCTTCTCAATTTTGATTTCAAAGCAATCGATGATGCACTGTACGTTACCATAGCGGGTAACGAAGACTGTATGGTTTGGGCATCTGGCCAAACAATTAAATTTTGCAGGACAGAGGCAAGGGAAAACAAGTTCTTGAGGAAAATTCTTGCCACATTGCTGGTGGACATGCCAAAAAGCATGGCAAGGTAGGCATGCGACTCATTTTGCCTTATCTTTTTGAGGGTTATGATGACATGGATGACAGGGGACTTTGATTTTTCAGCTAAAAAATCAATGGTGTAGCTGATTTTTTGGGGAATCTCGAAGCACATCAAGGTATCCTTCATTGCAGCTCGTAGCATGCGTGCTCTCAAGACCTTTTCCTCGTCTTCTTCCGGCTCATAATCCAATCAAGGCTCATCTTCAGGCACATAATCTGAATCCCCATCAGACAAACAAGAATCAGATTCGGAAGGCGGCACCAAGGAAGCGTCTGGTGAGGAAGCAACTTTGTGTGAGAGCGGCTGGTGAGGACGCAACCGGTGCAAGAGCTACAGGTGTCGGAGCATCCGCGAAAGATGCCTGACACCCCACCTCAAATGTTTCCAAATTGATGGAACAGCTGATTGCTTTTAAACGGAAAGGCTTCTTAATGTCAGCTTGAGTTGACTTATCGAAAGAAAGGGGAAAATCCGATGGTTTAACAACATCTGGGTTTTCAACAACATCTTGGAAAGATGCATCAGGAATGGTGCTGACATCCGAGGAGGTAGAGGGCTGGTGCAGCAAGTCGTTTAGCAAGTTAACTCGCTGCCTTTTTGCAGATCTTTCAGTAGATGCTGCAACTTTTAGAGGTAGACTGGCACTCGAATATATGAGGCAGGACAACTTTCCTCAGTGGTATTCTCACTCTTGCAGTTTTAACCCTCAAGAAGTTTTCTACATCCTTCTCCATCTAATAAAAATAATACAAATAATGAGGATTGGGTTGGATATCAACAAATAATAATAATACAAAAATTAAAAAGATACAAAACAAAAAGGAACACATCTTACTTATCATTAAATTTTCATTTTAAGTTAAATTTATTTATATTTTCATTGATATGAATTCTCAAACCAGAAACCTGAATTTGCGTTTTACTTAGAAAAAGAATAAAACAAAGGTATGGAGAATCGAATTGTTACCATAAAGTACCTACATTACAATAAGAGTGCTAACGCAATTAGAAGGGGTATTAATTATAACAAGGAAATAATAAAAAGTAGAATAAAAATACTAGTACTTGCGTCAAAATGGTCTTCACAAACGTGTTGCACGGATTGTTCTGACAAAGTCGAATATTTCTTGTCATCGCGATTCTTTGCAACGCATCATCGTCGTCTATCCGATTTGTTTCTCGGAACGTCGATAGACACTTTATTCGGTGTGGAGGATGTTGTACTGCTACATTTAGGAACAATGCAATATTTTTAACGATCCGACATCATGAAATTTAGCAAAATTTATTTATGTACTGAAACTGCTAAATTGGATTTTCAACCAATTCACCGGTGCTTTGTTTACGTTTCAGGACATTAAGTACGTCACTGGCCAGAATATCAAGTGACTTCCTTTTTGAGATTGATATCGAAACTAGCTATTTTTAAATTTGAATAAAAAATTAATTACGTTTTAGAGAAATATAAAATTGAGGGCTTTTTGTTTACAATTTAAGACCATATGCAATCAATTTAAAACAAGAAAAAAAATGCTGTAATTCCCCATTGTAGCCACATTCAAATGGGAAAAGAATACAACCATCGGCCATCTCTGATATTCTTGCTGTTGAATAAGCTACAGCCATTTCACCCACGTCATCATCTGCACCTTCGGTCAGATTGTAGAAAGTCATAATCTTAGGTTTGCTTGTTTCTCTTGAACTTTCACGTCACTTGACTGGGGTTTTAAAATACGACGCCCGTCGCCAATAGCGCTTGTGTAGCTCTAGTGCGACGATAATTCAAACATACCTACCTCTTGAACTTTCATCAATGGCATCATCATTATGCATCGTCTACAAAAGTACAACACATTTATTTTTCTTCGGTACATATGAAACTAATAGCCTCTTTCTAACATGTGGCTCCTTATATGGCAGTGGATGAAGAATAACTTAAATATATAATTGACAGATTAACCGTTGAGTAAAACTTTAATTAAAAATCTTCTTAAAATATACTGCAGACAAATAAAAAGTAGAAATAAACAAAACAGTCTTACTTAATTTGAAGAAATAAAATAATGAAGAACGTTTAGAGATTGAGCGAGTTTAAATAAATAATAAAGTTCATTATGAACTTTCAAATACACCGGGGTCGGCAAGAGCAGAGAGAGAGACTGAGAGTTGAAACTCCCACAAGCCACGAAGTCAAAACAACGTGGTCACGTGACCCGGCATCTGCGGAGCTGTTGTTAACTCTGAGACTGCCCGTGACGTCACGGCTTAAACGCCGATCCTAATATTGGACGTCACATATCGTCACCGGCGGCACAAATTGCGTGATAACTTAACAGAAACAGTTGTAGTTTGTTTTTAAAACCCAAATTGCCAAGCACAGGGTCCGGCTAAAGTAACGCAGCAAAAGTTTTTTGCGGTTGCTGCGCAACGCGTGTAGTTATAATATCAGTGATAGTTGCTCTAGAAAGTATGGAATATGCAAATTAGTTTCCGGTAAAAAAAAAAGGAAGAATCAAATGAACGGCTTCCAATTCCTTATCAAATTAAACAATGATCAGCATTCTGGGTATTTTTCTGTTTCATATATTCCGTAAGTAGCCTGCAATTCAGTAAGTAGCCTGTGATATTCAATTATTGTTAAAAAAAGTTCAGATTCTGAGCTGTCGATTGATATTAATTTTGACGAAACAGAAGGCGTTTTAGGTAGTTTAATTGTGTTTCGAACAATCGCAGAATCGGACTGAAATTTGAAAAAATGACTGCTACGCTTTTAAACTTGCAGCAGCGGTATTTATTGTGATGAATTTTGTGATAGATCACCATTGAGGCTTTCTAATTTTATGAAAATACCTTTGGGAGGCGAAAACCTCCCCATAGGAACACGATAAATCCACTTATATCAAAATTTAAGGATACTGGAAGTGTTATATTTAGATGTTTGGCCCGCCCACTTGAAATTTCCATCCTAAATTGTTGAATCTTTATTACTTAGCTTTGTGTCTCTTTCTGGCGATATTCCTTTTGAATTTGCAAGACGTCCTCGTGTGGATTAAACGTGATTAGAAGGTGGAAAGCTACAAAATTCCGTCAAGCTCTTTTGTACACTGGACATATAGTTTTTAGAATTTTAAAAACTGATACATAAAATTTTGGTACACATAAATGTAATAACTAATAATAAATGAAACATATTGATAACAAAATAAAAAATATCAGTTAATAATAAACTAACTAAATGAATCACAAATGTAAATATCTTATTTTGCAAGTTAAGTATAAATTGCCCTCTTCCAAAAATCATAGGCCCTGCTCATCAGATTCATGCAATAGTCTTCATCAAACGACAGCCACATATCTTTTATGTCTTTATTGTCCTCAAAGTTAGGATTGGCCACTCAAAAACAGCCTTTAGTTATTTTTTTACCATTTGCATCTGTGCAAAATGTTTTGAGACAGGAGCACTCTCATCAGCAGTAAAATAGCCTTTTTCTGTTTGGCTGCTGATGGGACACTTTATTTCTACAATAAATTCTTCCGAAACCCCATCTGGAGATACACCAAACACCGGAAATTCCTGGTCCAAAAGTAATCCGGAGTCCATGATCTTGCAGTCCAATTTCTTAGACAGTGCCATTTTTACTGCCTTCTCTAAACGAGTGCCTCTCTTCATGGCCTCCGTCTTTGACTCTGGCTCCCTAAGGCCTCCTCTGGCTCAACTAAGGAACCACCAAAGGTGTGGCAGTGTGCAGCAGCATGCAGTTTAGAGGCTGTAATCCGTCCGTATCTCAGCTCATGCCACAGAGGAGTATCTGCCTGCAAGCAAGTTGCCTTCTCCGCTTTCTGGCAGATACTGGGTTAGAGCTGGGTCTTGGCAAATTCATTGAACCCACTTGGAGAAATGACAACCTGCAAAAGAAAGTACTTTTTATTACGATGGCTTACAAAATTTAAACTTAGCTTTAAAAAAAGTATGTTTGTACCAAACATAGTGTGGAAGCTAAAATACCTACCATAAATATCAAGACAAAATATACATTAGAAATTTGTCATTTCTAGACCCTACATAATGTCCAGAGCAAAATCTGTGTAAAAGTTCTCTCAAACAAAAAATACCCAAATTTAAAGGGGGAAAACATCTTTAAAGATGCAACAGTTACATACTGTGAAAAAATACTGGAACGTTCTCCACATTTTGTACATTTTGATCATCATGAAATTCAGAAGTCTAGTCAAGATCCACCTGTGTAATAAAAAAAAGTTTCAAATAATGCTATATTACAATTGAGCAATTTTTTTATGTTATAATAAAGAAAGTTTATATCAATAAATTTTTTTAAAAAAAAAATACATACCTCTAAGATGAAACCTTCATTGGCTGTATCTTCCCAACTCATGATTTTGTCAATTGCGATTGTTTCATCATCTATCCACTCAAAGTTCTCTACTGGCAGATATTGTGACAGTGCTTTTATCCCTTTTACAGGTTGGGCTAAGTATTTTTTCAAGCAAAATATCAGAAATATATATATTTTAAATATAACTTCTATAAATTTACCATATAGATTATTCGCATCAAGGTATTGAATATGCTTTTCATCCGTGTTCGCATCATAGCCATCCATCCCTGGTATATTAGCCTTTGTGTATCGATTCGATATCATCGAAACACCTCCTCGGACACCTCTCTCGAAAAATAAATACATTTCAGGATCTGTGAATAAATTCAGCCCAACTCCTGTCATTTTTAACGCTGCCTGCCCTGCCAAACCTGGTGCCGTTAACATGTGGGCAGCGTTCAGTTGGTAGAAATATTCAGTCAATTTCCGGAAGTTTTGGAAAACATCTGTTAAGAGATGGACGTCGGTTTTTACATATAGGTCATGATACTGACCTAGATCTTCAATTTCAAATGCTTTCCAGACGTCATGAGCATGTTGGTAGTCTTCAACGGAAATCTTCTAATTAGTCAAGCTGCTGAAAAAAGCTTCTATAGGATATTATATATTCGTATGGGTATACACCTTTTCTTTAACCGAATATCAATATGTTCTGAGGTGATGCAACGTCTCAGGATTTTAAATTTATCTTTATCAAGGTTGTCTACCAATTTTTGAAGAGACGTGTTGAGAAAGGCAAGGCTATCTATGAATTGTAGAGTAATGGGTATTTTACCCTCCTTCTTCGTTAGGGAAAAGGTTATATATTTCTCCATATTGTTAAGGGATGACACTAATTTCATGATCTTCTATTTTACTCAGACCTTGCATAATAATAGGAGAGTCGTAGGATTTTAGGTTGTGAAAACAGACTTGAATCATCTTACTGAGGCGAAATGCTAAATTACATTGATTATGTAACACTTGCCCAAACTCTCCGGTGTGATGATTATGATCTAGGACGCGGTCTGCTTCCAACTCCTCCTGCATATCTCACAGTGCGTGGCATTGTTGATGAGGATTTGATCATAAGGTGTAATCTTTACAGGAACGATGCGAGTTAACTTGGGGATTAGGACTTCCTCTTCAGCCAGAATGTCTGAGAGGAAGTGGGACACCACATCTTCATCACCTCGATAGACAGTAGGCTCTTTGACAGGCTCGCCATCCGGACCGATTACCACTTAAGAATATCCACATGCTTTGTGCTCGGCTGTCTAAATGCTCTTGCTGGTAACAGTAGTGTCATTCATAACAACTGATTCCTCAAAATCTGCGTATATGATCTATGGTACCGTCTGTATGAACTTATGCTGAATAAACTTTAATTTGGCATTCTCACCCCTTGGCATCTTGTGGGGCATGTTCACTACAGTATGGTTGGTGGTTGATAAACAACTCTTCTCTAGAGAAGCGGTGTAGACACCGCTCACATTAGAAGGCGGCTCCATCGTGGTTGGTGAGATGGAAAAGCAGTCGGCTCATATCACGAATTAAACAGTAGTGTTGCTTCTCCTCACTACTGTATAATAGGAGATTGATGGTGTTGGAAAGGACCTTCTCGGATAGATATAAAGGGAAAATTTCTTTTTCATCATACCCAAACACATTAATGCGGAGATCAGGATTCATCTTCTCGACAGCAGCTACTTTGGAGGTGGGTACCGGGAACTGGATTCCCTCCATGTGGATCTCCGACTCATAAGGCTGATAATGGGAGACTCTATTGGCATGAACACCGTGGGGGATGGGATGAATGGCGGCGACGATGGACCATAGGAAGCACTTCTCATCCTGATTTTGTATGTTGAGGAGTGATTTTTTATTCTTCAACTTCTTCGGGAGTGGTATATAGCTGCTACCTGCGAGGAGACGGTAAATGGCAGTCTTCACGTCTAGATGAATAACTTTATCTAGAACCCAGCTTGACCCTCGCTGAAGAAATTCTTCGAAAGAGGATATATATGATAAGAGGATATAAAAGATACTAGAGTGGTATCCAGATCGATAACTACTTTGCTCTTAAAGTAGGGGAATGCATATTCTGTCTCGCCTTTGTTCATAACTCTGCTCAACAGAAGCTTGTTCACTTAATACCATTTGACGGCACCTTTTATGTGCAGCTCCTCTTCGATGTTTGAGGTGATCTGTGGTCGAGCTTCCTCTAAAAACTTCAGAAGATCCGTCGTAGAATCTTCAGAGGGTAAATAGTATGCACAGCGAAGACATCGCCCACTTTCTCTACCCTCCGGCGCTTGGTAGCAGAGGTAGGGGACAGGGGACTTGATTGAGGACACTTGACCTAAAAAATAATTCGTCACATACATTTTAAACGTATAACAGTTATCTCCCGAGCTACAAAATGAAACTTACTTACACTACCCACTGGTTTGTTATGGGTTGACAGGTGACGGGTCAACATATGTGAGCACAGGAGTAGCGACCCCGGGGTTCCCAAGTGGGCCTTTGCATTCTTTCTTTCCTCTCTACAAAGGTCCGGTTTAGTGTTGTTTCTGGTTTTCGTTACTGTTTTAAGAATCTTAGATACAGACCTTATCCTTGTCATATTTTTCTCACTCGCATATCAAGCGGCCACCTTTAATGTCCGTGAGTTTGTATTCACGCATGGAACTCAAAAGTTCCTTGACATTGTCTGCAATGTCGGGTGCAGGTATCAAGTATCCCCCAGCCGCAACTACTCACTTTGTTGCTTTGTCGCCGTTCCCTAAGGGGCACTTATGCTTCCAAAGCTTCTTCTTGGAATGGTACCCGTAGCCATGGGACGTAATTCGCTCCTGCTACGGGTTTGTCGGCTCGATTAACAACGAATAATTTTTTTTAACACGCTACAATTGTGACCGTGGTTGTGTAAGTTATGTAATTGGCACAAAATTTGATTTTTTTTCTTTTGGCTTTGACTTATCATTTCGAATTGCTAAAAATTCGGCCACTTCTGACTCGTTGGCATGCGCTTTTTCTAGATGCCGGGAAACTTTGAAAAGGATTTGTTGCAATACAGACTGAAGTATTGCTTGTCGTATTGTTTGTTGCAATTACTTCAATTTCGTTAGCAGATTTTTGTAACTGCAAATTATCTGCACCGGGCATTTCTTGGTCTTCGTCTGTGTCTCCGAAAGATTCGTCTTTTATTTTGCTCGCATTTTCTGATGGATGACATTCACCACCAGATGTGGATAGCACGCCTTCACTATTAGATAACGAAACCTGGCTGTCTTTTGCGGTGGTTTTTCCTTCTTGAGTTGTTTCAAATACGTCTTATTGAATTTCGTCAAAGGTATAATTATGGTCGATGTTGAGTATTAAATTCGTCATAGTTATATATGTTTTGGTTTCTTCATTTTTTACATTCTGCAAATTTGTAAGGGTCACTGCCTTCCTTCTCAGTTTCGCTGTTTGATTTTAAAAAAAAAGCTGGCAGTGTGTTGTCAAATGCTGGCATCTGTGTTTTCCTTGTAAATTAGTTAATTTGAAATAATTAATAAAAATCATCTATCCGCTAAGCCTTTTGATTTTTAAGTATTTGATTTTTAAAACGAAAAAATGACAAGTAAGCAAATCGATTTTAGTACTAGCACCGCAAAACATTGAGAAAATACAATGCCTTTCTTATTCTTATGATAACGCAGCTATAAGATAATGTCCATAGATTACACGATCTGATAAATAAACAAGACTCACAATCCCGTGAAAGCTGTAATATAGGCGATAAGACTCGATGCAGCAAATACTCTATAAAATCCACCATAGAGATTTTTAATTAATACACTTTAATTTATAAAAATGTAGAATTTCTAAGGATTTACTTTTATAATAATTACAAGAGTTAGTTTATATTAACCAAACTTCGGGGTTTTACATTTTTTTGTTGATGTAAACCAAGTCTGAGTTTAACTTTGACTATTTTTTTTTAAATTGTAAGACTACCTTTTTAAATTCTAACTCTCACTCAATCATATATCTTAAGACTTATAAAAAAAATACTAACAAAAACTTAGTTTCAAAACAATTTTCATAAGAATAATTATTTTTCTCTCTAAGCAACACAAACATTAATGTAAGTATAAATTTAAAATTAAAATGGTTACCATAAAAGATGATAAAATTTTTATCAAATAATACTGTGGAATGAACCTAAGTTTAAAATCCATTAATTAAATAAATTTAAGTAAAATCGAGTTACTCGAAAGTAGTTTGTTTTATATTTGGCTACATTATCACTAGTTATATGTAATGTTTAACTAATACTCAAAATATTCAGGAATACCTCAGGTTTAATGTAAAAATAATACACCAACGCGTAGACTAAAGGCTTATATGTATAAATTTTGGTTGGAGTTCAACAGCAACTTTGCAAGAAATTGAGTAGTTTTATCTAATATTTTTGATTGAAACTCTAAACAAATTTGATATATTCTTTGAAATAATAAAATAGTAGTATGGAAGCGTGTAAAACTCTATTTTATCGTCTTTTGGTATAACATTAATGGTATGAATATATCTGAAATACATAATGAATTGTGTAGTTATATATTAGCTGAACCCATATGTTTAATTATATATGACTAAGTCTCGAGTTTTAAAAATATATAGTGGATGATTGAATAGAAATTGCGATATGGCGATTAAATGGATGATTGAATAGAAATTGCTGCTTAGATTTGGTTAAATCTCTACAAATTCCGTCTGAGGATCATGACTTAAAAGGACAATTCGAGTTTCAACAAGGATTGAAGGAAATTAATTTTCCTAAAAGTTTTATTAAAAATAAATCACTGAAAGAAGAACGTCGAATTAAAGTCGAAGAAATTCAAGATAGTTTACAGACTACAAAGGGAAAAATTCATGATAAAGCAACACCGAACAAATGGATCTCATTAAGAAACACAAGAAAAAGAAAAGTTTTGTATCAGAAATAGAAAATAAATTTATGTTATGAAATCTATTCAAGTTTCATTGCTTTTTAAGGCTCTCATGATAAGTTTTAGTTATTTAGGTGTATTTAGAATATCTCGTAGTATAATTAATTTAAAATTAAAGTAAAAATTTCACATTAATATAAATTAAGAAATAGAATAATAAATAGTTCAATTTTAAAAACATTTTTAATTAATTAATTTAAAAGAACTGAACATTTCAAGTAAACATTTATATACACTTTACAACTTCATGCAAATGATATATACTAAGTTTAAAAATATTCCAAGTCATTCAACACATCATCATTTAATACAAATTTGGCAGTCATAGTTTTAACATAATCTTGTAGTGTTATTTTATCAAAAAACATAACTTTATTTGGATATAATTTACGGGTCTCATTCAATACTTTTAACACGTCTATTTGCAACATATTATCAATCAGTTCATCGGCGTCAGCACACATACAATTTCGTAAATCTTGTTGCAATTCATCAATAAATATACTTTTAAAGGTTTTATTTAGTTCTTTCACAGTCTTATGATTTTCACGAATGAGATCTTCGGTACCAGGTTCAATACATTGAGTGTTTATCTTGATTCTTGGTAGAAAGAATGTGCTCGATGAACCAGCCTGTTATAGGCATACATTTAAATGCAAGAGTTTCACTTTGGTTACAAGTGAGGGCAATTTCATTAGAAATAACTTTACCTGCATTCATGATAACTTTCTTTGAAATTAGTAAAGAAAAAGTACCTGGACTCTCCGTGTGCACATTCACAGTGATTCCATCCTTGGACGTCGGTAAATCCTTCAAATAGTCAAAATTCACACAGGGCGACTTATGATTTCTGTAGACAGCTTTCAGCACGCCACTCTTGGAATGATAGAGCAACTCCTTTTTTCGATGGATAAAGTTCTGCACGTCCATAATTCGTATATTGACGTATGTGAATCCTGGATACTAATTTGAAATTACTTAAAACCGTATATACATTATCACCCAAATCTTGACAGTTTTTTGGTAAATCATAGATGTACATAATTCCACGGTTGTCAGAGCTTGCCATTGCAGTGCAAGTAGTCGATATTTCAATAAACAGCGTTTCTGCAGCTTTGACACTTGTAACAATCGCTCTGCTTATATCGTTCTACTTTTATCTCTCTCTACACGTCACAAACTCAATGATTGCAAATGAAAGTAGCAATAGTCATGTGAATGTGCCCTAATCATTGTCGCATGTTTTACCTAAACCTTTAAGGTAGTAAATTGTGATGAGATAATCTCCAAATATTTTGATAATAATCACACCATACCGACGTAAACAGCAATACCCCCCATGATTGTACTAATCCCTATCATGTGTTTTCGCCTAACTTCTTAGAAAGTTGATTGTAATCTGAAGTCCGTAAGAAAAAAAATCTTAGTTTCAGCATTAAATATAAGAAACATTAAACAAAACTATTACTATTGTCTTGATGATAATCTTTTAACTTTTTCAAGTTAAATTATTTTAAGTGTTATTAAAAAAAAAGAAACTTAAAACTAAAATACAGTAAATTAATTTTTTAAATTTTTTTTCTAAAAAAGTTTTTTTTTTTTAAATTCAAGTTAAAAAATATTTTTCTTATTACTTTGTATAAATAATCAATAAAAGATTTTTTAAAATGTATTATAATTTAAATATCCCAAAATCATGGATAACTAATAAACAACTAATTGAAAAGAATGCTTTGAATGACGTCGTGACACTAATGAAGAAACATGTAATAAAGAAAAGTCGCGCATTGACATGGGAAAATTATTGAATAAATCTGTTTTCCTCACATAAAAGTTGTATTATTATTTCATATTATGAAGAAAAATATCATAATGAATAGAAATTATATTTTTGATCAGCTTTGAGTCGAAGTATTATTCTAATTTTATTACAAAACGAAATTTTTTGAAAAATGAAGAGTACACGGGAAGAAGCGATTGATTTATTAGGCGGACGCCCGCAACTGTCTACTTGGCGGCATAAAACCGGTTTCTCTCTTCCTTCTTCGCTTGGTCCAAGCGTCGGGATCAGAGACATAACATAGAGTGGACTGCGCATTGGCAAACCTAAAGTGTCCTAATCATCTAACTTACACAGTCACATGACTGTGTCGCATTTGGCTCGCATGTATGGCGAGTTAACCATTTGGCGAGTTTTTCCACAAAGACTTGAACACATGAGGCAGACAATCTAACAGTATGATAAAGTAGCTCGGAAAGGAACAAAGATGAATCACTATTTAAATTCATTCGCTGTTCAATTTAACAATTGTTCGACTTTTTAAATATATCAATAACTCAAAAACTACGATACCAAAAACAAGATTATTTTTTTGGCCAAAATGTTAAAAAAAATTGTCTGCAAAAACATTAAAAATACACCAAGCGGCTGTGATTGGTAGAAACCCACGTGACTTGGATATTGATGGTAGTCTCCACTTCGGTTTGCTAGCTGATATTCAGGTCTGGCGACAATTTAGACAATTGGCGACAATTTCGTAACGAAACGGTAGCTTTAAGTTGCCATGTGTAGCAATCTTTCCCCTCTTGGCGATTTGTGATGTTTAGGACATAATGCTAATCTGCAAGGGATGACGGTTTTTTAGAAAAAACCGGTTTGCCATTTTCCATCGGTTTTTCCCTAAGAAACCGGTTTTCGGTTCCAAAGGGCCTCATACAAAAAAACTGGTTTTCAGTCAAAACTGGGACCACCGGTTTTTTGAAAACCGGTTTTGGTTTTTCATCCCTAAGCTGCTTTACTATGAATGCGCAGTCCACTCTATGTTATGTCTCTGGTCGGGATCACCAATCGCCTGAACTTGGTAGCTAGGAACCACAGAGATATTAGTTAAAGTACTACATTGGTATATCACGTGACCTACAACACTGACTTCATTGCTTGCGCGTCCTGTCGTTAGCATTGGAGGTCACGTGATCTGCCACAATAAAACTTTAACTATGATATCAATGGTAGGAACTGGTTTCCTTTCACAAGTTTAGGCGATCACTCGCTATCATCGCCAAAGTGGCCTGCTAAGGAAACTTCTCTGAAAAATCAATCGGTTTTTCCCGTGTACTCTTCAAATATAAATACAATATATAAAAATCATGAAAATATAAATTTATTTAATAGTTCCATACTACTGCAAAGTATTAAAGAAATATTAACATCTGGAAAAATATATTATTGTAAATCATGGTATTATTCTCCGCATTTGGTATAATTACCAAAAGATTGAACGAGTGATTGATAACTTCAAATAATTTTATATATAACACAGTATAAAATATAGAAAATTATCTATTTTTCCTTTCACTATTCATATTTATACTTTAATAATTTTTTACTTTATTTTTTTCTCATGCATCATTAACATTTATTCATCAAATTTATAATTTTTCTACCATACTTTATGACTTTTAATGTTACAATTTCTATTTGCATAGATGTTTGAATGGTTTCACTTAAGGGTTGATGTCAAGAATCTTATATAATTTAAAAAAAAAAAATGAAATAAAGTATTAAACAAAGAAAGTGAAATATATATTTTCCCTAAAAATATAGAAATATACAAGAAATATTTTTAAGACTACATTTTTTAATTTGGACAGTCACTCTTTCCACGTGAATTCGAACGTTTGATACTCTGGCACACTGCAGAACCTCAAATTTGGACAGTTGTGTTTTTTCCTCTTGTAAATGTCGGCACAACAAGTTTCGCTACACGTGCAAACAGATCTTCCATCGTAAATCCACGATCTGCCAGTACCAAATCACCTGGGTTAATTTTATCTAGAATTCCACTGGCAGCTGTTACTTCGCGGTCAGATGATCTGCCTCCCCAGGCATCTGAAACAAAGCAAACTTCTCCAGACGGTGTAGTAGCTGTTTCACCGTCTGGTGGTGTTTATAATTGGACTAGGTTTGAGATTTTGAACTGTGGCGACCTTTGAATAAACACTTCTGTACAATCAATAGTGCACACACAATTCCTTATAGCTAGACACTTAAAAAATGCTTTTAAAGTTCTTTTGGAGCTGGCCACCGAATCAAACTTTCCAGCCTTCCTTCTAAAGAAGGAATCCATTCATCCCAAATTCTTTGAACGAATCTGGAAACTTTTTGAATCGGTATGCCAGATCCGTATTTACGATTCAACTTTAACTTGATGAGAACAATAAAAAGTTGATTCTTAGCACTAAGTTTACAATTTTCACCACAATTAACAATACCAGACATTTTCTCAAGAATTACTTGGAATAACTCAGAAGAAGGTAAACCAGTGTAATGGATACTTTTTCCGGACTACTTAGCATATGTACACCAAGATCCTCTTCATTTTTAAAGAGTTTAACCTATTGTTTCAGATCCTTAACTTCACCCTTAAATAATCAATTTCTCGATATAATTTCTCTATCAACTCCTTATCGAATAAGGGTAGCTCGGAAAATAAAAACACACAGCAAATGGAAATTAAATCTACGTTGTAAAACTGTTGTAAGTGGGGATAGCGACTAAAAAACAGTGATTCTCTGACAATAGGCTTCACTAATTGAAAATGTCCCGAAACCAAAACCGAGATAAGGTGCATTCTTGAAGGAATTGTCAATGAGTGATAATGAGTTGGTGTTGTATACACACGTTATAGAAAGACACTCACGAAATTATTTTTTATTGTAAGTGACATGCAACAACTTGTGTGAAAGATGCATATAAAGTTATCAATATTTGCTAATTTAGTCTTTTTTTGTGTGATCCAGGGGTATTGCTGAACGCAGGTAAGTTTTTATTATTACTGACAGCTTTTAGTTTTTCAACCCCACCCTTCCGACAGAAAAATATTTAAAAAAATTTCTTTGCCTCCCCCTTCCGACAGAAAATATTGTTAAATTTTTCTATAGGTCCCCTTGGCGCAGTATGGCCCTAGATGCCCTTGCGCCATGAAACCCAAACATCCATCCTATAGGTCCCCCCCCCATTATGACTCGACTTTGGCTTCAGGATTTTTCAGTGGTGGGCAGTTTCAGCCCTGATCTATAAATCGGATCTTGCAGCCTGCCTGAATTTAAAAGACACAAGTTTAATTAGTTCTTATGTTTAATATTTATTAGAAAATGACTCATTTAAAGTTTAAATTTATAAGTAAATTTTTAACTACATTTTCTGATAAATTGTCAATTATTGAGATTAGGTTAGGTTTGGATTATCGTCGCACTAGAGCAACACGAGGGCTATTGGCGACGGGCGTCGTATTTTAGAACCACAGTCAGGTGACGTCAATTATTGAGAAAATTCAATCTTCCACCGTCTTTGTGATGTTATCAATAACTTTTGATGTCTTGTAAATTTTGAGTCTGTTTCTTGAAGAAAATCTAGTGAAATGATACTTTCCATAATGAAAATGTCTGTTTAAGGATGATTTTAATAATTCTGTAGCTTTATGCACTGAAGGTCCATTACATGATATAAAAACTTGTAAAGAGTTCCTATTTTAAGGTTCTGTTATAAATGTGATTTCCAATTACAGAGCCAACAGATTCACAAACACACTCGCGAGGGCTGGGGAGCCCAGTCGGTTAAGCACTCGCTTAGCATGCGGAAGGTCCCAGGAAGTCCCAACGCTGCGTACGATGTCGCCCTTAACGGTTGCGTTGGGTGCCTGTTCAGGTGTGGCTCGTCACCTGACTGTGGTTCTAAAATACGACGCCCGCCGCCAATAGCCCTCGTGTAGCTCTAGTGCGACGATAATTCAAACCAAACACACTCGCTACAAATTTTCAAGCTGTTTTCGAGGAGGCAAATCAGTTCTGGTATATCTGTGTATACATCAGGATTGGTAAACGCTTCTTTTATTACACCACAGTCTTGATCTAGAAGAGATGGTTTAGTTTCAGAATTCGTTATGTTTTTACGAAATTCAGTTCTTATGTCGTTTTTCAATGTTGTCCATTGATTAAAGAGGCATTTCTCATCATTTAAGTTGTTAAACTCTTCTCTACTTTTTCACCCATTCAGTGAGAGCTTTCAGTGAGTCTTCCACCATTGCCAGTCTAGGTAATTCATTTTCAAAAGCTAAGGTAGGGCTTAACAGGAGTTTGAAGCTGAAGCATTGCCTCATGTAGTGAACGATTTCCGGTTCACTTATTCTTTGTTTAAGCTGTTTAATAATAACTGAGCAGAGGTCTAATTTTTTCTTGGGTGTTTAAAAATTCTCACTTTCTATGTTTTCTGGCGCTTGGGAATGGCTTTTTGTTTTCTGAGACAATCATTAGCAATTAATAAACAGTCTTGATAGTAGTTGTTTTCCAAGCCCTTGATTTTCTCAAAGAGTAAAGGAAAGTTTTTTTTCTGATTTCCTATTTTCCATTTCTGTTTCCATTTCACTTAAAGTGGCTATGGAAATTTTAAAATAGTCAAAAATTTTCCAAATGCATGCATTTACATTTTGGACACTGCAGCTGAATTTTGTCACCACTTGCAGAATATCCATTGTTGCTAACAATTGGTACAAGAAATCAGGATCTGTGAACAATTGTAATTCCAGTGAAACAGCCTTAGCTTCAGAATTATTCCCTTCAGAAATATAATCCATGCGTTTTTTTGCAGGTCAGTGAAAAACAGTTTAAAGTCTCTTTTAAAAGCCTTATAAGGGTCATTCTCAAAAAATGTTACAATTCCAACTTCCTATGTTAAAAAAAATAAAGTTGGATTTTACTTAAAATAATTGTTACTATTACATTAAGAATTCACATATCTAATGAAATTACATAAAATATGTATATTTTTTTAAATAATTTATGCTTTAATTCAAACTTTTTACTTACCGCAATACTATTATACCGAGAGTTTTGAAACAGACGTGATAAAATATACGTATAGACACCACATTGAATTGCTTTCAACAATAAATTTTCTACAGTAAAAACATTTTCAAAGATAGCAGCGCTCCTGATTTCTTAGTTTGAACTACTTTTAACGACTGTGATTCTTATTGGCTGGTTCTTTGCAAGATGAAATTAATTGGTTTAGTTTTTAAAACGAATGTAGTTGGAGTAGTTTAGGTTGTGGTCGAAATTTGCATATGAAATATTAACGTAATTTCATGTTTGTGTTTCTCATTCGATGATAAAGAAAATGCGGCAGTGACAATGGGTAATCGCAAACGATTTTTTCCCTTTTTTTTATACAAAAGGAATCGCTTCATTGAAACCTGTGTTAATAACTATATTCTTATAAAATTAATAATATAGATTTTTTTAAATGAAATTGTTTTTATTTTTAGTGTTTCCAAAAAATAATTTTATAGCTTTACTTTTTTAAAATTTGATTATTTCTTTTGATAGTACTAAATATTTCAGCTACTTTTTAAAAAGTTCTTAATTGGCAGACTATTTTTTCTCATTTTTCAATTTCATATTTTTCGCAGGCTTTCCTAACCATAAAAGAAATAAAAAACATCAATGTCTTGCATATCAATACTTCGCTGTATATAGTGACTAAAAGCATCAATAACTTAAGATTCAATAATATGATGTATATTGCGTGTAACGCGGCGATAAAAACCGATGCAGCATAAGAGTTTTAAAACAAAGATCAATTAAACCGAACAGCAAATACGATCAGCTAAAAACAAGTTTTAATTCGTTTCATACTACGAAAAAGAAAAAAAATTGTCTTTGTTGTGTGATTACGTGTCTTAGAAATTATGATTAAGAGCAGTGATCGTAATAATTGTAGACTCCGACAATGTATTAAAAAAATGCGTTATGTGATTAAAATGTGATTTGTATATGTGTATTGTATATTAAATGTATATGTGATTAAAATTCCTCGGTTTAATTAAATGTTCAATAATATGCGACCCGCAATTGTTGATAGATGACATGGCTACTTATTCGTAATAGTCAGGTCGCCAAACCCCGATTTTTGGCCGAACCTCGCACTGAGATGTTAAGTTTTTTTTATTGATGATTCTTATAGATTCGAGGGTGTAGATTACGAATATGGAAGGTACTTTTTTGGTACCCTTGAGCATTTTTAGTTATTCAAGATGGCGTCTCCGCCATCTTGATTTTTGTTTTTTTAATATTTGACGATCTATCCCGCAAAAATGAATAGTTTTTTTATTAATAGATGCATTAAGTAATAAAGAATCAATATTCCCAAGAAAATTTCAAAAATAAAAAATTCAAGATGGCGGAATCCGCCATATTGGATTTTTTCACTTTTTATACATTTGATCTATATTTAAACCGCAAAAATACTTATAGTTTAGGTATATTTTTATATATTTTGTTACTATAGAACAATTATTTGAAAAAAATAAAAAAAATCAAGATGGCGCTATCCGCCATATTGGATTTTTTCACCTTTAATATAAGGCTATAGATTTGTCCAAAATTAAAAACTATTTTTATTTTAGTTCTATCTTTACTTTGATTTCTATTTTAGTTTCAATGTATAGATTATAAGTTTAGAAGATATTTTTTAGCAAAAATTTAGTATTTTTTAAAATTTTAAGATGGCGTCTTCCGCCATATTGGTTTTTACTCTTCGATTCATTTCTAGCGTTCTTTTTGGCCAAAATCGATAATTCTTTCTTTTCTAGGTGTATTTTGAGATAAAGAATTACTTAAACATTTAAAACAATCGAAATTCAAGATGGCGGCTTCCGCCATCTTGGATTATTCAACCTGTAATAGTACGTGATCCATCGGCCCGAAAATTAAAATTCTTTCTACTGTAGATGTATTTTTTGATAAAGAATGGCTTAAACTACAAAAACGTGGAATACAATTGAAATTTTTTGGATTTATTATAATTCAAAATGGCGTTTCGCCTAATTTAATTTTTTACTGTTAGTATAAGGCGATGTATTGGCCGAAATTAAAAATTATTTCTATTTCACTTGTATGTTTTGCCTAAAAATATTTTTTTAATAATGCACTTTTACGAAAACAAAACTTAATTTGACGTTTTTTTGCCATATTGGACTTAGCCATTTAAATATTTTGCTATTCACCAATTCAAATTTATATAAAAAAAAATTAACCTTTCTCTTATAATATACTTCCTCTTTTCTAACAAGATTACTATTACACAACGAACCACAAGGTTGCTTACGCATGCATCCTTAAGTACCCCTCACCCTCACATTAGGGGGTAAAGAAGTTTTCCCCCGAACCCATAAATCCACGTAATGGCTTGGAAGTCAGGTGATGACAATATGATAAGGTTGGACTGAAACTTGTCTTTCAATGCATCTAATAGATTCTTTTTACGATTGAAACGAAAGCCACAATTTTCTGTGTATAGTTCAAATAGTTCGATTGAATTCCATATTCTTGTTTCATCAGATTTTAAAAGATCAACAACTACTGAAAAGGCTTTGTCCTCATAATCGGTGTTGTCATCAGTTAATTGTTTAGAAACGGTTGATGATGCTCGATGAAATTTGTTGCGGCACTCCAAGTGATATCTTCCTTCGGCAGCATTTAAGTCACTAACTGCTCCTTCCACTCTTACTCTTACACTCGCTGACCAGCTATCGTTATGCTGTTTACAAACTTCCAGTATACGTTGCTTTATTGTTTTCCTATCATCAATTCGTTTTTCTCTAATCAGGTAGGCTGGTCGCCAACGGTTAGGATTTTTCTTGTCCTTTACTACAACACAGTTAGTGCCGCAATAAATGCAATGTTGCTTAAAGTCAAATACTGGTAAACTAGATCTTAGGACCTTTACGGGTTGTTCCCCAACGCTGTCTTCAGTATCTCGCTTGCGTTTTTCAAATGCATTTACTTTATTTTTATCGGTGTACATCGAAAAAGTCCAATATGGCAAAAAAACGTCAAATTAAGTTTTGTTTTCGTAAAAGTGCATTATTAAAAAATATTTTTAGGCAAAATATACAAGTGAAATAGAAATAATTTTTAATTTCGGCCAATACATCGCCTAATACTAACAGTAAAAAATTAAATTAGGCGAAAGACGCCATTTTGAATTATAATAAATCCAAAAATTTTCAATTTTATTCCACGTTTATGTAGTTTAGACCATTCTTTATCAAAAAATACGTCTACAGTAGAAAGAATTTTAATTTTCGGGCCGATGGTTCACGTACTATTACAGGTTGAATAATCCAAGATGGCGGAAGCCGCCATCTTGAATTTCGATTGTTTTAAATGTTTAAGTAATTCTTTATATCAAAATACACCTAGAAAAGAAAGAATTATCGACTTTGGCCAAAAAGAACGCTAGAAATGAATCGAAGAGTAAAAACCAATATGGCGGAAGACGCCATCTTAAAATTTTAAAAAATACTAAATTTTTGCTAAAAAATATCTTCTAAACTTATAATCTATACATTGAAACTAAAATAGAAATCAAAGTAAAGATAGAACTAAAATAAAAATAATTTTTAATTTTGGACAAATCTATAGCCTTATATTAAAGGTGAAAAAATCCAATATGGCGGATAGCGCCATCTTGATTTTTTTATTTTTTTCAAATAATTGTTCTATAGTAACAAAATATATAAAAATATACCTAAACTATAAGTATTTTTGTGGTTTAAATATAGATCAAATGTATAAAAAGTGAAAAAATCCAATATGGCGGATTCCGCCATCTTGAATTTTTTATTTTTGAAATTTTCTTGGGAATATTGATTCTTTATTACTTAATGCATCTATTAATAAAAAAACTATTCATTTTTGCCGGATAAATCGTCAAATATTTAAAAAAAAACAAAAATCAAGATGGCGGAGACGCCATCTTGAATAACTAAAAATGCTCAAGGGTACCAAAAAAGTACCTTCCAGATTCGTAATCTACACCCTCGAATCTATAAGAATCATCAATAAAAAAAAACTTAACATCTCAGTGCAGGGTTCCCCCCCCTGGCGACCTGACTATAACTAAAATTCTGCATGTGTCCAAGCAACAATCAAAACTTTTATGTCATTAGTTCGTAGTTAAGAATTGGGGGCACTGCGCTCATCCGGGCCTGGGCAAATAAGAGTTACATTGTCTTTAATATTTCAAAAATATCTAAAGTTTTTAAAATATATATATTTTCTTTTTCAAAACTTGCCAAAAATCTCAGAACATTAACACATTTTCTACTGCTGTAGACTAATTTTTAAACAGTGGCATGAAAATGAATCATCAGTAGTTTAAGAAGCAAGGTTTTATTTAACAGCTTAAGAAACTTGGCTACAAAGAAATTTACGCAGATGAATTTTGTAATTGAGATTTTTGTAATGAGATTAAGCATTAAATAGTCAAACATTATGTAATAACAATAATATTTAAAATGAAATTGTACTTAAATCAAGCTCACAAAGCATATGCTACCTTCCCATATCATCACCTCTCCCTGCGTTGCAATTCGAGTTAAATGGACCCTTTACAAATTTTTGTTATTTAAGTGTATTGCGTAATGAGGCTTTATAGCCTATACTCTTCCCCTTCAGGGTGCACTCTTTTTTATTTAAGTGCTTAAATAAAAAAAATAATAAGTTTTACTATGGCCAATTGGCAATTTAATTATAGTGGGACAACAGATGGTGAAAGATTACACAAACTACAGCAAACATGTACAATTTTATCAATAGGGGTACTTTCTTCTTCTAAGGATGCAAGTGTCTCAACAGGAATGTGTCCTTTAATAAATAATTAAATTAATCCTTTAATATCAAAATAGTGTACTTACGCTGAATATTACCAATAACTCTTTCGACATGAATCCTTAACGAAGCAAATTTTCTTGTATCCTGAATTTGATACGGTTCCAATCTATCCTTTCCTCTGGTAAAAACAGTTAGATTCAACTGAGCACACTGAAGCCCAACACTCTCTTCCATCCTAAAACCCATGTCTCCTAAAACTCAAACCCAAATTATCCAGAATACCACATTTTTCAGATATGTGTTGGTCACTGGTCCTGCCACCCCATCTATTCGACACAAAAGAGATAACACGTTGCCAAACCTATAACCAAAGTCTTGAAAAAATAGGTAAAGTCTCAATCGCATCAGAAATAAAACAAAATCTTGAAATGAATTTGATGCTTTCTTTTTAGTATTTTGTATGAAAGGTACTGCATTGCGCCATTCGCTTATTTGAATTTTGTTCACCTTTTTCATAGGGTCTCCTGCACACACAGTACACCTGTATCTGGATATCCTGCATTTTGTTTCTTTCCGTGCGTTTAACAGTTTCAGGAAATAGGGTAAAATGTCAATTTTTCGAACATTTCTTTAAATGTGACCTAAAAGATGAAGTATCATAATTTATCTCTGAATAGCAACATCCCCTTGCCAGGGAAACAGCAAATGCTATGGCAAACACTCCACAATCATTACTTCCCTTTCGCTTGCTTCTGCACAGGCATAACTGTAATTTTTAAATATCGGCTTTTGTCATTATGTACAATTGGTGCAATTTGACGCATAATGGAGTTAAACCGAACGAATCATATTTGAATATTTTCGTGGGACTTTATCAGAATTGTAACCCAATGATTAATTGTGCTTTCATGCAAAAGTTGTATTCCATTCCTATGGTGTCAATCTATCCTTTCCTCTGGTAAAAGCAGGTAGAATCAACTGAGCACAATAAAGCCCAACACTCTCTTCCATCCTAAAACCCATGTCTGCCAATACCAGGTCTCCCACTCGTAAATTATCCAGAATACCACATTTTTCAGATATGTGTTGGTCACTGGTCCGGTCACCCCATCTATTCGACACAAAAGAGATGACGCGTTGCCAAACCCATTACCCAAGTCTTGAAAAAATAGGTAAAGTCTCAATCGCATCAGAAATAAAACAAAATCTTGAAATGAATTTAATCCTTTCTTTTTAGTATTTTGTATGAAAGGTGAAAGTTCATTGAAAACTACGCTCAATAAATGCAAAATTTGGGATTCCAGTATAAAATGACACCTTTTCTTCATCATCATCAAACATACCTTCATTAAAAGAAAGATTATCTAATTTTTCTCTTAATGCGTAAATTTCTTCATTTCTCTTTTGCAATTCCATTTCCATCTGCCTTATGACATCCACAGTTAAATCTGTTTGACATTTCATTGAATTAGTAGTTGGATCCTCAGAATTATCAGACATTTCAGCTTCGCAGACAGTATCCTCATCATTTTCGCAGTCATCTTCGGACACGGGTAATGTTAGCTTTGTAACTGCTCGTTTTTGGATTCTAAAACTACTTTAAAAAGTTTATAACCTAAAGCTATTTTTTGGTGCCCAGTCTGGATGTGTTTTCCATCTAGGTTGGAAGGTTTTCCTAATAATAAGAAGGGGAGGAGTATTTAAATTAATTATATGTTACACATGGAGCCTTTTAGTGGAACCCATCATATAGTTGGATTCAATGGCAACTGGAAACATGGTGTATGTCTGAAACCCCGCAAGGAGGCCTGCCCAAAATCGGCATCCTTCAAATGAGCACATGCACGATATGTAAAACAGGGATCATGAATTCAGCTCACATTCTAACCTATAACGGGCTATACAGGGACTCCTAGAAAGTTGGGGACATTGCCAAATTGTATTGGGATGTCAGCAAAGTTAGCATGGTTTAAACCAAATGGTTTTTTTTTTAAAAACCAAAGTGGTTTTTTTCCAGAATTTTTTTAAAGTACTTTTGAATTTAAAATAAAAAAAGTTATTTAGATTTTTTTGTAACTTACACTTAGACAAAACAACTCAACTCCACAAAATCAGCAGTCATAATCATTCCCATCCTCCCTTGCTTTTCCTTCATTTTATCCCAATAAAAAAAATGCTGGCACAGCAGCCAGAAGCTGCTTACTGCCGGCAGTGGACGCTGCCGGTTCGCCGTCGGCATAAGTGCGCTTTTATGGCGAAAAAGTGTCCGCGACAAAAATGATGGACCGGCAGTGCTGGCAACCACCGGGCCGTCACTCGCGCTGCGCCACTTTGCTTTCTCCCGGCAATCAATTTGCAGGTTCCCCAGCTGTAACCAGTGACGGCCCAGCCACATATATGCAATTTAATGCGGCACTTTCCCAGCCGTAACTGATGGGTGTCAGCGGCGGATAATATATTAATTTTCACTTAAATACAAACGTTTATTCATTAAATTGAAGGTAATTTAATGTAGAATTTAGTAATAAAATTGCCAAAAATGAAAATTAATATATTCTACAAGCACACACTGTTGAAAAACATGAAACTCTCAACAAATGTCCACACTTTTGACCACCACTGTATATTAAGGTATTAAACTATAAAAAAAATTTCATTGTTTAATCTGTGGACATTATAACACATTTAGCAATGAAAGTTATACATATACTTAAATTTTTTAATATTTTAATTTAATTGTATTGTCAATTTCAATGTGTCATAATGTCTACATATTAAACAATGAAAATTATGCATTATACTTAGCTTTTTAGTATTTTAATTTAATTGTGATTTCCTAAAACTAAAAATTTAAATAACAAATAAGTACTTTCAGTCATTTATTTACATAAATAAGTTTATTATCAAATATTATTCAGATGGACGACGGCACCTACTGTCTCTTGACTTGCCCTCCAGCTCTGTCAGCAGCTGTCCTAAACCACTTTTTTTTTATAATGGTTACTACATCTAGCTGCTCAGCATTCTTTTGTGTCTGGTGCACAGTAACTGAAATAGAAATTTTAATAACACTAATTACTTCCTCATGTATAGCTATGCTTTTATATGTATTTTGATTTATAGTTTAGTACGGGGGTTAATAACCGGTAGTATGCAGGAAGATTTCAGGTAGTATGCGTCACAAAGCCTTATCCCGCCAACTATCCGGGACCTTATTATTCGGGCGGCTCCAATTGTATTATTTGGGTTTCTATTAGGGGCAGTGTATTCGTGTCTGTAATTAGTGTGAGCTGGGTTGTTATTGGTTTGGTTTGAATTATCGTCGCACTAGAGCTACACGAGGGCTAAGCTGGGTTGTTATAATTGTTACTGGGTTTGTATTTTGGGAACATTCTGCATCCTCGGTATGAAGCGGAGTGAGATCCGTTACAGTTTGCGCATGTTGGAGCTTCTTCGGGAGTTTCCTGGCAGGTTTTTGGTCCGTGGTTTTTGCCACATCGCGGTCTCATGGAGCATTGAGAACTACCGTGGGAGAAACCCTGGCAGCGGAAGCATTGGTTAATGCGGCCCGTTTTTTCATACTTAACGACTACCACAGTAAGGTAGAAGAGTCGTGTGATTGTATAGATTTCGTCTATGTTAGGAGTTTGGGTAAGGGTTATCATGAAAATCGGGAGTGGGGTTTTATTCCTAAAGCTGTGCAGTTGGGCTACGGATTGGACGTTGCAATTTTTCGCGGTCAGCCTTCCTTAATGGCTTCTATTGAAAAGTTGCGAGGGAGTCCTTTTATGCAGAGCTTAACAGGTCTAGAATTTCTGAGTGAGACTACGAAGCATTCAATGTTGTCTTCTGTCATGAGTTTAGTGACTGATCGGTATTCCGATATGTTGGCAAAAGTCACTTTAAGGTTATCTCCCTGGGTCTTAAATTCAGGTATGATTTGACAATATTTTTCGATGCGCTGACAGAGAGAGACGATGTCGGTTTTTACCGGGATGATGACTGCCGGCACTTTTTCAATTAGTAGTTTTTAGTGAGTGTGCTGGGTTTACTTATTGTCATGATATTCCTGGCTACTTGCTTTTTTGGCGGTGATTTAAAGCCTTCATCGTCGGTTGGACTGTCAGATTGGATATTTTTGCGTTTGGTGGGAGTATTAATAATGCTAGGAGTATTTTTACGTTAAGATGGGGTGTCTAAGATCGACAGATCCGGTTTAGGGTGGTGAATGCTGCAATCCGAGATGGTACAATCGGCAGTGATGATAGTACTTTTAAGGAGGATGTTGGAATTTTCCATGGTTTTTAGCGCGGCTCTATGAACGGCCTTTTGGTCCTCGTTAAGTAGGCCTTCATTATGAGTTAGAAATAGTCTAAAGTTTTCCGTAGCTTTAGTTTCAGCTTCAAGCCGCTTTTGAAACATGTGAATTTGGCGGCAAGTTTCGGTGCTGGAATGTTGCTGCTCCGATGGCGCTGCGGTCGGAGGGGCGGAGCCAACGATATTTTCTCTGACCTGATGTGGAGAGGTGGGTCGTGAAACTATTTTCAGTGGAAATATCGTTATGTAAATTTGGGTCGGTCAGTTCAACAGCCATGTTTTTACGTTTTCATTGATACCAAATAAATAGGGGGGGGGGGGTCGGGGTTGTCGCCTTCATCGTCCGAGTCATCACCAAGGTGAAGCGACATCTCTGTGACTGCCATGTTATACTTCCCACCCCCGGAGTACTGGAATGTAAACCAGGATGTGGGTCACAAAGCGGTTTCCGACTAATGTACCACAATGGGCACTGTAGGCCGTAAACCAACGCGCCTGACGTGCTGACCCGTCACCACTTAAACCTGGTCTTACGTCAAAACTTACCCGTGATGTGAGAAGGGCGACTGAGTGCCGCTTGGCCTATTCAAATTTAATATTCTTTGCCCCATCGGGTGGGGCAAAGACGATTTACAATAACCCTTATTTCTTACGAATTAAACTTTACTTCAAGTAATAAAAACGAGTTTAAAAAGATAGGGTATAATAAAAGTCATAAGTTGTTTTCATATTCATAGTAGTTATTAACCTTTGAACATTAGGTACCCCATCTTGCCCCAGTCTCCCTCACATTTGTATCGGGTATTAAGACTGACGTGGGATGTTTTTTCTGACCAATTTCCGTACTTTATGTAGAAATTGGACAAATGTTATATTTCGGGACCCCCGCATTTCACACAGCTGTTTAAGTTTCCTTTGGAGATTCACCTATCTCCTGTTTCTCCTCCTTTTTGGTGGATCACCGTTGGCAGACTGTTCTTCGCGAAAACTGTCTGCAGCCAATTCACTCCTCGTGGCTTCTATGAACCGCCATATGCTCGGGTGCTTTACTGACACGAGGGTTTTGAACCGATTATTGAAACCTTCGGTTAGGTTGTTCGTACGCTCGCCTCCTCTCAGCGTGGTGTCATACACATTCCACGTTTCGGGAAAAAAAAGTGGCGGCACTTCGCAGGACAAGTCTGTTTCTTCCGTTGGCCGTGTCTCGCCGAAACACCCCATTGACATAAGTACCATCAAAGTAGTCGATGAGATCCACTGCTTCGGCCGTGGCTGCTACTTTCAATGACTGAAGGCCAAGTTTTGAGGCAAATTTAACTGAAACGCCAAGGAACATTTTTTTTTCGTTCGAGATGGGATTTTTCGAATATTTTGCAGTTTATCGTATTTAACTGTAACAAAACGCTCGTATTCGAGTGACGTCAGAGAGCGAGTGGTCTCGGACCATTCGTCTGTTTGAAACGAACGATATTTTTTTAAATGTCGGCTGCTGTTGTTGTGTTAAGGAAAAGAAGAAAATGTAAAATAGAAAGACACCGAGTTGTCAGAGGAAACGCTATGGATTTAGATGAGAGAACCAACATTAACCATTTCGGCAAGTATCGGAATTTCAGATTTCTTTCTTGGCTCTTTTCTTGCTTACTATGCTCTGCCATACAAATATTGAATACATTTTAAGTAATTTATCCTCATTTTACTCTATTATTTTGAATAAAACTGTAAATATCTGTTTGTATTTTACAAAAAATGTATCTGTTCATGAAAAAATAAATTATGCTTTTCCTTTATTCTGCTTTACTTATTTAAAACTTTACACAGTCACAAATTTGCCATTTGCAACATTGCTACTTTTTCCATTCATAAAAAATTGAAATAAAAAGGACTTGTATTACATGTTATACCAATGCTACCAAAACAATTGCAGTAAAGACAAGAAAATACTTATATGGTGAGCACATAACATTATTGTCAAATATTTTTAAATATAACTTTTACAGGTAGGAGGAAACGCTTCTTTTTTAGATGAAACGCCCTTTTTTTCCCTTGTAATTACATTATTGCTTAGAAACTGAAAATAATGTGCAATATATTGTAATCTGAATGCAAATATTGTTAATTATTTTGTAATGGACAAGAATTTTAAATGTTGAACTAGGGAAGATGTATTTAGATAGTTTTTATAAATCACTGAGCTGTGTATTTGATTAAAATATATGGAACTGCTGCACAGTTTATTGTTTATACTGTCCAAATATTTCTTCCACAAAAGAAAAGTCTGATTATTCCTGGTATTAATATATTTTTAAACAGTCCCTTCATTCCGATATATTGCTGACATGGACCATCTAGCTTTTTAATTAACAAAGGCAGACTATATCGCATGCTAATCCTGATTGGTTTTTCAGCTGAATGAACTGTGTGTGTAAAACACCATAAGACTCAATTCCATATATTCCAACATTTAGTTACACAATCATATATGTTTACAAATTGCAACCGTTCCCGTGCAAGTAATCCAGCCAGCAGGCTATTTGTTTTTCTCTGCTCCGTCAGCAGCTCCAGCTGTATATCAACGAGCTGCCGCCGCAGACTATTTGATTCCTTTTTCAGCTCCACTAGTTGGTGTATAGGGTCTTCCTTTTTTTTCCCCTTCAGCTAACCTCATCTTCTTGCGGTATTTTGCCACCCGATCAGAAGAGGTGGCTCTTCCTGTAGGAGTAAAAAGAATAAATGGCTTTGCCATTTAGGTGCAAATGTGTATCATCCACTTAATCATCACTTGGCCATAATCATTACTGTATCCAAAAAACTACTTCCAAAAAAACCTTTTTGCCCCTCTCACAATCCCATTCAACAATTATGGGTTATGTTAAAAAGTGTTTTGGAATTTGAATTTTAAAACTAAACCCTTTAAAAAAAACCATACCCCCCCTCTGGATATGGCCATGTGTCAAGTGGACATGAGTAATGGCATCCTAAAATATGTTAATATTATCCCTGTCTGACCAGATGCCAGTTTCTTTTATTAGTTAATATTAATTTTATTAATTTTTTTTAATGTATGCATATTTTTTTTTATTGAAATGCATTGTTGGAAATTTAAAAACTCAATCAGAAGCAGACTTCTACTTCTAATACCGCTGACATTCCGGAAGGGAAATTGAAGTCTGTTGGGTTTTTTTAAAAATTAAATTTTTGTTAAATTTTTAAAAATTTTCAAATACCTACTCCTTCGATAAAAATGAACAACTTTTTTTTAAAAAGAATATTAGTAGCAATTCTGCCAAAAAGATGCAGGAAAAAAAGGAAAACTTCAACTTTAAGATTTTTTTAAAAAAACTTTGTGATATCAAAAATCCAAATGCATACTTCTGTTTAAAATATATTCATTTTTCTATGTAAGAAAAAAATTATTAATGTATTTATAATATCAAAAAAGCCTTAGCAGCATTTTTAATAATTTTATAATTGAAAAAACGCAAACAGAGATGAGCGTTTAAAGTTTACATTGAGTAGTACAACAATGCTCGAGGGGCAAATATTAATATTTTCTTATAATTATTTATCTACTTTTATTTCACTACCCAACTAAACAATCCACTTCCATAAGCAGGGCCCTCTTTTTTCTTGGCAGCTTCATTCCTGCGAAGCTGAGCCAATTTCACAGCTATGATGCTGAAATTTCATATTCCGATGCTTTTTTGACGTCCTAACTCTAATAACATGTCGTCTTGTACATATTTGCGAGCTCATTTCACCGTTGGATAACATGAAACAATTTTAAAATGCTTTCAAAGCTCTGCTGCTATCCAAGTTGAACTCTGCCACAGCTTCTGAAACCGCCAATTCGACACGCTGCGCTGTTTTGAAGCGTTTACATTCTTTGGTATTTCAAATTTTATTGTGTAAGGACTCAATTGTTGACTATTGGGCAAGGCACTTTGCACAACGTAGAAACAAAGCTTTTAATCGTACAACGAAGAAATGAAACCGAAGCTAAGTGGTTCTCGATGTGACATTTTGAGAGTGTGTCTTATTCAAAAATTAATAATTCAAAAACTAATGAGTATTTTTGAAAGCGGTTTCTTCTAAAATGTTAAAAAAAATATCCAAACATTATTTTAAATATTTTTTTAATGGAATTTTTCGCGATTTTGAGGTATCGGGCCCTCTTAATACATTTTGTTTGAATTAAAATCCTGTACTTTTCTTTTATCTTTTCATTTTGTGTGATGTGTAGCAAATTTAGTATTTAAATTTAAAGCTTACTTGAAGCAGCTTCTCATAAGCAGCCTGCGTCTTGTGCTCCATTAAAGCATAGACAGTTGTTACTGCTATGTCCCCCAAAGGCACTCTAATCACGTACAGCTGCAGGAAATTAAGTGGTGCTACACTAAAAGTCCCATCTAACATGTAGATGCTTGCTTCTGACAGCTTTTGCAGGCCGTTTTCAGGCGCAAATAGAGTAATCCTGGAATCAAATGTCCAATTCGTATCATGCAACATCTTTCCGGTTTTTGTCCACCGGTTGTTGCCCAATTATCTGAAAAACATTAGAATAAGTATAAATAAAAAATGTAACTATGAATATATTGGAATAAACACAGAAGTGCCCATACCCCCCAAGTTATGGTGTGTGAGGCACCATTGGAATGAAAATTGTGTGAACTTCGATACCATTAAAAAAAACTTGAAAAATAAATTTTTCCGAGAAATTTTTTTGAAAAACATTGAACATAAATAATTAATTACTAGCTATTTTAGTTCCAGATTCAGTCAATAGATAAGGCGGCCAGGCAAAGTGAAACTGCAATGGCTGCTGAAGTGTTTAAACCAAGTGAAATTTTATGTTTTTGAGGCCTCCAAGGAAATAATTGTTATTATTGAAAAAGTAAAATTTGACATTTAAGAATAGTGTTACATTTGTATTGTTGTTGATTTTATCATTCCATGTGGGAGCATGTGTGTAAGTCATGAATGGGACAGTCCCGATCACGATTAAAAAGTTTTTTTTTGGGGGGGGGGGGGAAACATTAAATACATTTTGCAAGCATTTATTTTAAACAATTATAAAATTTAAAGAAAACCTGTCAAATAGTGAACAGTCTCATTTATTTTTAATATCCTGATTGTAAATTTAATACATTATAATAAAAGGAAAATTATAGTAGGACCTAATGTAATTTATTCATGAAAGAGTCTATGTAGTTGATCCCAATAAAGTTATTAAAAACTGCTAGTAAAAGAACTATTTACTATATATATGGAAAGTAATAATATTAATTGATAATATTAACATATTTTTAGTATTCTATTATTCATTATGTCTACTTGAAGTATGATGCGTGTTTTGGGGTGATGACTCATTGTACCTACATATTTTCAATGACCAAACCTACGGATAATAGTGGAACTTGCGCATGACTAGCACATTTATTTGACCTTTGATAGTAGTTTTGAAATGTTAGAAAGCAAATTTGGAACTCTAAAATAAATACATTAATTCATATATGTATTCCAAAATGACCTGTTTTATAAAATACATTGCAGTGTAAAGAGAGATAAATGATTAAATTTCCTTTACACTTTACATTTTTATTTAGTTCTAATCATATGACTTATCTTTTTCCATTGTGCCTTGCAATTGAGCCTTGTGTCAACCCGGCCCTGACTTCCTCTTCAAACATGCAACAAAATTTCCTCAAATATTTCACTAATTTTTTTTATTTCCCTCAAAAAATGCTACCCCCTCCCCTGAAAAAAATCCTGATGGCGCAAGTTGTCCTGTGGGCACAACTGATTAAACATAATATAAGAAAAAAAACAATAAAATTATATTAAACAATTATTGTAGTGAAAATACAGTGGTGGAAATTGAATTATGAACTGGCAGTTTTTTAACAGTATTTCTTTATTAAATGCGTTTTTATCGATTTAAATTTCATACACTATACAGGCTTTGTATTATAAATTATATCTGTAAATAAAATTGTATATAATTTCGCAAAAAATTTATTTTGTTGATATTTTAGTTTTAGCATAGGGAAATTGATTTATGAACTTTTACATTCAATATCAATTAATAATTACTAAAACTATTTTTTTTTCGTTATTGCTTCCTTGATTTGTATTTTCATAGACAACACGAAACTTTGGGTGAAGCAATTTCCAGTTTTTAATGATTAAGTCCTTCTATTCCATAACTGATACACACTCCATTGACACCATACTCTATTTGAGTAAATTATTCATACCAATTGATCTCAGACATTATTCTTTGGGTTTAAGTCATGGCTATTGGCAGTATGATCTAAATGAACAACATTTTGTACGTTAAAACAGTCTACCATTTCGTTTGAAATGTGGATACTTGCATTATCATGCATAAAAATATAATCAAAAGTATACTTTTGACACGCAAAAAGGAATCAAAGAATTTTTTTAGAACTAATCTGCCATAAAGTGATGTTTGTCAGCCCTTTAGAAACAAAACCTTGTTTCTTCAATCATAAGATATCGTTGCCCAAACCATCAAACTTCCACCACTAACATTTCCGCCGAAGACAGATCTTGGCTATCTTCGAGGATCCTTTCAATAACAGTTTAAACCATCACGTCCATCCAAATTGAATTTTTTTTCATCAGCAAACTTCTCTTTTTTCCCATTTCTCTCAATACTCCCCCACCCAATCCATTTTCATGAAGTTATGACCATATTTTAATAGCCTGTTTTATGGTGAAGAGGCAGCTTTGGGCCAGCCTTCATTTTGGAACATTTCAAGTTCGACGACGATATCAATATTTGTCCTACTCTTCTGGGAGTTACATGAAGTGATATTTCATAACAAATTCGTCCTGTAATGCACAAATGCAGGCACAAATGGTAACTTTTTGGGATGCAAGTCCAATAATCGTGCTTTTGTGCCTCGTCCCACGAGGGTTACACCTTTTTTATTGATGGTTTTTGCCCCAGTCAGAATGATTATTCAAATATTTATGAATTATATTTATTGATCGTATAATTAATAAGCTGATTTCTCTTATAGATTTGTTACAATATTATATAAGGGTCATTTTTTACCTTTTTGGCTTCAGGCAGTCCCTCAAGCTTTCCTATTTAGTAAAATGGGAATAAAACAGATAAATTTCAACAAAGTTGGCCTTAATCTTATTTATAAGCAATGATAGTAAGCTCCCGTGAAGTTCAAATTAAGAACTAGTTAAAATATTTGGTACCTGGGTTCAAAATAAATTTGAGTTCATAAATCAATTTCCACCATTTGACATGCTTAAAAACTAAAAATAGATATATTTTTATTTAATATCATTTTTTGAAAAAAATTATGTGTGAAAATCCTTTATTATACTCTGAATATACAACACACAAAGTTCTAATTGTGAGCACTTAATACAAAGCGATATCTGGTGAAAAGATTGTTAGTTCATAAATCAATTTCCACCACTGTAGCTATTTATTTAACAAACATAAAGTTACACAAGTAAAGCGCACAAGTAAGTTCTACACAAGTAAGTTTTTATTTTTTCTTACAGTATAAACTTTACTATCTAAATATTAAAACTTTCTTCGCAAGGTTGTTAACTTGGAATAAACTTTTTTTTATTGTGTGTGCAAGTGCATCAATACTTAGTTAAAAATATGCTCAATTCTTAGTTAAAATGTGTTTATTAGCAATTAAAAAGTTAAGCGCGTTGTAAAGAAGTTAGGTATCTAACAAGAAATGTTTAATTATATACACACAAGCACATTTACTGTTGGAATATATAATAAACTCAAATGTTTATTTCCCTTTTGCTGTCATAGATGGCAGCACCAATCTAGTTGTAACTGTAAACATGTAATACTAATTGCCTAATGGCAACAGATCAAATAAAGCTGCCGATGTGAGAAGTCGTGTGTCTTGGAGTGCTTATTTACAAATTATGATTTAACTTAGACTTTTATTCCTGCAAATAGAATTGTTTATATTTTAATTTTCCAACAAAAGATCATGAGACCGATTGAGTTCCTGCTACCTTGATATTGGACTTTTTATTGACTTTTAAACTTCAGTACGAACACTAATCGAAACTGTTGTAGGTTAAAAAAGGGCATTGCAAAAAGTCCTCAATTAACCTTAACTGCAGAGAATTTTATATATAACTTAGATAAACGCAGTGGGAAAAATTGTAAGCATATAATCCAAAATGATCGTGGAGACTTCTTAAAAACCAATCTAAAATTTATTCATAATTAAATTAAAATTAAAACATAACAAACGCCGTACACTACGGCAACAAACTCAGTCTAACTGATCTGAGTAGCAAGCAAGTCAGAAGCAGAGAAAGTAATAGAATCACACAGTATATATACATAAATCAACGGGCGCGGTTACGGTGCCCGGTATGCATGAATACATAGCAAAAACAATAAATTAGCATAAGTCACATTTACTCAACCAACCAGTCAGAAAAATAACCTATAATACGATTGCGTCCGGATTCAACTTACATGATAAAAACGTCATACGAGAGCTACTAGAGATGCACGTTTTTCAAGCCAACCAAAACAAATGCAACTTAATAATAATGTTCACTGAAAGTTTATAGAATGAAGTGAACGCATGCATTGTTTATGGAGGCGGAATTATCCATGCAGGCACTATATGAAAAACATTAGAAGTAATTGCTTAGGTGAAATATTTAAAAAGACCTAATACAAATAAATGCAGTAAGTTAAGCATTTAATTTATTTTTATAAGTGTATTTTTCCTAACAATGGCCCGCCTATTTCTCACTAAGCAGAATAACAGACTAAATTTCTAAGAATTTAACTTTACTAACTACTAAAAATCAATAAAGGTATTTTTCAAACTAATTGTTGAGTGACTTTTATATATAACAAATAATTACATTTCAGCTTACTTAGCAATAGAAAAACACTCTTCAAAATTACAGTCTTAAAAAAGTCTCTGAAAGGGAAAAACACTTTTTCTTAACACAAAACAATATGTGTGTCCAATTGCTTGTTGAATAGTTGGGCATAAAGGAGCTTATTCTTCAAAACTGGGGCTAAAACTTAAAAATAACAACTTGCTCCAAAAAGGCTCCGGTGATGACCACTCCTTCGGAAGATGAAGTCTCCCCGTACTCTGGCATTTACATGGGCACCTTTCCCGAGACGGAACGAAAGGCTGCTCGTACGCTTCGACAGCATCCCCGAAGTTGCAGCAACACCTCGGCGGGATTCATTAAAACCACCAACAAGCAGAAGGTCAGACATGAAAAATTGAAAAAACACATATTAGAACATACATTAATTTACATTACAAAAATCTTATCTACTAACGACTTTAGACCAACTTTAGGTAAAGGTTTGGTGAACAAATCGGCTAAATTAGACTTTGTATTAACATATTTTAATATAAATAGATTTTCTAATACCAAATTTCTTAAAAAATGAAATTTAACATCAATGTGTTTAGTTCGATGATTCTCGATGGAGGATTTCGAGAAATTTATTGCCGCCTGGTTGTCACACAATAATTTGCTTTCAAAATTTACATTCAACAAATTTAAGTCCTTTAATTCATTTAGAATCCTTACAAACCAAATTAACTCTTTAGATGCTTCTGTTAAAGAAACATACTCAGCCTCTAAAGTTGATAAGCTGACACTTTTTTGTTTGAATGTACGCCACATTATTGGCGAATCACCGACAAATAAAATCAGTCCTCCTATCGAAATGCGATAATCGCGATTCGCTGCAAAATCAGAATCACTAAAACAACTTAAATTTATGTTATTTACATTTGAAATATCCATTTTATAATTTCTGGTTAATTGAACATAACCCAGCAGCTTGAGTAAAGTATTCCAATGGACTAACCCTGGGTTTGCCTGAAATTGGGACAAAACATTGACTGCATAGCATATATCAGGACGAGTCCTGTTTGCTAGAAATGCAAGACAACCTAATATGTTCCTGTAGGGGAATTTAGACATTTGAGATACTTCTTCATTAGATTTTGGGGATTGTAATTTTGATAACACAGTCCCAACAGCGATTGGTAAAGATGAAGTTGGGTATTTATACTTTTTATACGTTTCACATATTTTATCTATATAACTAGCTTGATGAATATACAATTTATCTTCACTTTGAATAAATTCAACTCCTAAAAGTTTACGCGTTTCACCTAATATTTTGATATCAAAATTATTACTAATTTTATCAATTATTTCATTAAGCAAAACTTTACTTCGAGCAAAAATTACGATATCATCAACATATAATAATAAAACAACACTGTCATTATAAGTATATATACAATTAGCCCATTCTATTTTATGAAAATTTAAATTAATTAAAACATTATGAACTTCTAGAAACCATTCCCTTCCGGATTGATGTAACCCGTAGATAGCTCTATTTAGTTTACAAACAAACTCTGGCTTGTTTGGGTCTTCAAAACCAGGTGGTTGTGTCATAAAAATGGTTTCACTTAAATTAGCATATAAGTATGCGCATTTTATATCAATTTGGCAGTGAGCCCATTTAAGTTTACACACAAATATACAAAAACACAATCTGATTATTGAAAAGTTCACCACAGGGCTGAAAACCTCATCGTAATGTATGCCTTGAATTTGCCGAAAACCTAAAGCAACAAGACGTGCTTTGTATCGAGCAATTTTGCCTTGGTCATCATGTTTGATAGCAAAAACCCAACGGCAACCAATTACCTTACTGTTAGGGGTTCTTGGAACAAGATCCCAGACATTTCTTTCATACATTACGGAGAGTTCCTCTTTCATGGCTTTATGCCAACAATCAGCCTGTGGCGTTCTTAGAGCATTTTTATAAGTGGTAGGGACAGGGATTTCTAGTCAAATGTCAATTAAATTTACTTCAATATTTACATCACCGAAATCGGTGCTTTGACCTTGAAAATTAAAGTTGTCGCGTTCATACGGAATGTTATTAGCATCACAATACTTCCGCACATCTTCGTGTGATCGGAGTCTAGTCATTTGACCTGGGATACGATAATAAACATCGATTCTCGAGCCGGTCTTTCTTGGAATAGCCTCTCTTACAAATGAAACGCCAGTAGTAATACGAGGTGTTTCCTCACTTTTACTACAACCTGGCTGAGGCTCCAAGTCGGATCTAGGTTTTTCGACAGTTTTAGATGCACTTATTGGGTCAACTTCTGGGTCAGAATCGGAATCGGACAAAGTTTGATCGGGCATTAAAATTAAAGGAAGATTTTGAGGCGATTTTGGGGGGTCCAGTACAGCTCCACTGCACAAATTAGGATTGATATCCTCCTCAAAATTTACATTAATAGATTCCACGATTTTCTTCTCGTTTGGAAGCCAAATTCGGTAACCTCTTGTCCTTTGAGCATAGCCGACCATGATTCCTTTCTTTGCCCGCATGTCGAGTTTGTGTCTTTGCTGCTTGGGAATACCCAAATATGCAGTCGCACCAAAAGACTTTAAATGTTTCACAGATGGCTGCTTGCCACCAAAAAGTTGAAAAGGGGTTACTTTCTGGTTACCATGGCAAGTACGGTTCCATACATACGTGAAACAAAATAGAGCTTCCGCCCAAAACTGGTTTCCAAGACCGCTATCCTTAAGAAGGGTTTTTATACCGTCTACGACCGTATAATTGTAGCGCTCAGAAACGCCGTTCTGTTGGGGGCTATACGTGTTGGTACGTTCCGACTTTATACCGTGCTCCTCAAAAAGTGCATCGAACTGCGAGTTACAAAACTCGAGCCCGTTATCAGTACGAACACATAAAATTTTACTATTTAAAAACCTTTCTACTCTTTTTAAGTAACTAGAAAAACATTGAAAAACGTCACTTTTTTCCTTTACAGGATAAACAGTTACTTTCCGTGAAAAATCATCAGTTATTGTCAAAAAATAACGATAACCTCCTATGGCCGTGGTTTGCATAGGCCCGCACAAATCCATGTGGACAAGCTCTAGAGGTTTGGTAGATCTTATCTGGCCAATTGGCTTAAAAGACTTTGCACGGGACTTGGCAATTTTACACGGGTCACATTTTATGTTGTCACTTTTTAATGGAGGTAAACCTCTTACACTATTATTTTGGCTAGTATTGGCAACATACTTAGGATTAATATGACAAAAACGTCTGTGCCAAACACTAACATTATTTACAGCAGATGTAGACAAATTTAGTGCATTTACTTTAGTATTTTTACAGTTTACAGGAACAACTTTAGACATTTTAGAATTTATACATTTGGGATATCTGGGTTTAACAATATAAAGTCCCTCATGTCTTCGGGCATAGAAAAGTTTACGGCCAGTTTTATGAAATACAGTTAAAGTATTATTTTTACAGATAAAATTATGGCCAGCTTTATCAATTACGCTACCGGAAATTAAATTTTGTCGTAGTTTCGGAGAATACAAAACTTTTAAAAGCAAAATGTCCTCGCACTCACCATCTGTGATGAATTGAAGTGAGACTTCCCCAGTTCCTTCCACAGGGCAGGTGACTCCACCAATGGCGACTGCGACGTTGGTGTCTTTCAGAGGCTTGAAGTTCTTCATCAGGTTCTTGTCACAGCAAAAGTGAGACGTCGCGGCTGTGTCGAACACCCAGTTCCTGGTTTCGGTCCTGGCACTTCCCGATGTGTTGGCCTCAACTATGAGGCTGGTCTCTTGTCGTCTTGATGCATTCTTCGGTCTCCTCTTCTGTGGGGCTGGGGTTCTCTTGTTCCCGATTCTTTGTGGCTTGTTGCCTGACGCTTGGGGAGGAGTGGTACGTTCTCTTCCTACTCTGTAGGCAACAACTTCCTGGTCTTTGCTGCACTGCTTCAGGCGCGCTTCCTCAGCTTGAAGTTCTCGCAGGACTTTGTCAGATTTGAATTGGTCATCGGTCCACCTGTAGATTGCCTGTACGATGCCGTTGAACTCCTGGGGCAGGTACCTGATCAACTGGAAGGCTTGATACCAGTCGTCGATAGGCTTTCCGGCGTCGTTCAGTTGTACGGCTATCCTTTTTAGGCGAGCTGCATAAAGGCCAACTTCTTCATTCGGGTCGATCCGGCAACTGAAGAAGTCATCGGTGAGTCCAATGATTCGAGCCCTGGAGTCTGGCCTGAAGTGAAACTGAAGAATCTTGAAGGCTTCAACTGGGTCATCGGTCTCCGATATCAGCGGTCGAATTTCCTTTTCAAGGCTGAGGTAGATGGTGCTGTAGGCACGGTCTTTCCTCAAATTGTAGTCCTTCAGCTGTTTCTGATAGGCTTTGTCAAAAGCAGGGTCAACTCCAGTGACATCATCAGTTTTGACCGGACTGGGAAGGGGCGGTTCTTCTTTACCAACCACTATCTGCCAAGCACCTCTGTCCATCAACACGGTGTGGCTCGTCATCTGACTGTGGTTCTAAAATACGACGCCCGTCGCCAATAGCCCTCGTGTAGCTCTAGTGCGACGATAATTCAAACCAAACCAAACTGTCCATCAACACAACTTTCACGTCGTCTTTCCATGAATTGTAGTTGTTCGAGTTCAGCTTTTCGATGTGGGAGGTTTCCATCTTGAAAAGGGCGGATGGTAGTTGCGGATGGCCCCGCCGTCTCCTTGATCTTCCAAGTCAAAGTTAGGATATGCTTACTTAAAAAATATCTTCGGCCCATAACCTTGTTGTAGGTTAAAAAAGGGCATTGCAAAAAGTCCTCAATTAACCTTAACTGCAGAGAATTTTATATATAACTTAGATAAACGCAGTGGGAAAAATTGTAAGCATATAATCCAAAATGATCGTGGAGACTTCTTAAAAACCAATCTAAAATTTATTCATAATTAAATTAAAATTAAAACATAACAAACGCCGTACACTACGGCAACAAACTCAGTCTAACTGATCTGAGTAGCAAGCAAGTCAGAAGCAGAGAAAGTAATAGAATCACACAGTATATATACATAAATCAACGGGCGCGGTTACGGTGCCCGGTATGCATGAATACATAGCAAAAACAATAAATTAGCATAAGTCACATTTACTCAACCAACCAGTCAGAAAAATAACCTATAATACGATTGCGTCCGGATTCAACTTACATGATAAAAACGTCATACGAGAGCTACTAGAGATGCACGTTTTTCAAGCCAACCAAAACAAATGCAACTTAATAATAATGTTCACTGAAAGTTTATAGAATGAAGTGAACGCATGCATTGTTTATGGAGGCGGAATTATCCATGCAGGCACTATATGAAAAACATTAGAAGTAATTGCTTAGGTGAAATATTTAAAAAGACCTAATACAAATAAATGCAGTAAGTTAAGCATTTAATTTATTTTTATAAGTGTATTTTTCCTAACAGAAACTTCCAAAAATGGCAACGAATGCGTCTTTGACTGTTGTGAAGCTGAACAACGAAAACTACCAACTATGGAAGTTCAAGATGGAAATGCTGCTTGTAAAAGAAGATTTATGGACAGTCATAAACGATGACACTCCTACACCCTTGACCGACGCTTGGACGAAGAAAGACAATCAAGCCAGAGCGACGATATGCCTGCCAATCGAAGACAACCAAATAGAAAATATTCGAGAACAGAAAACAGCGAAAGAAATCTGGAACAAGCTTAGAAGCATCCACGAACGGGATAATTTAACTAGTAAGCTGTATCTACTTAGAAAATTGTATAGCATAAAATATAAAGAAGGAACTTCGATGCAAGATCATATCACGAAAATCCTGGAAATAGTATCCAAGCTGCGAGCGGTTAAAGAAGAAATTAAAGACACACACATAGGCGCACTTCTACTATGCAGTTTACCAAATCCTTACGAAACCCTGATTACAGCTCTAGAAGCATGGCCGGAGAAAGAATTAAGCCTAGAACTGATCAAGAACAAGGTGCTCGACGAAGCCAACAGACGTTCCGAACGCAAGCGGAACCAGAACGGTGCCTCAGCCATCGCATTCAAGACAAGTAAATACAGAAATAAATACTGCACGTATTGCAAAAGAAACAACCACGAAACGTCTGAATGCAGATTGAAGAAAAGGAACGAATCGAATTTTGAACAGCCTCAATCGTCGAATTACCGAAATCAAAAGCCACCATTCCGAAAGAATTTTACCGCCAAAACAATTTTGAATTTGAAAACAGAAATGACGAAATGCGAACGAATCACCGACGTCACTACGAGGAGGAGAGAGGAGAACCCATACCTTCCCCCCCAGAATGATGACGTGACTGCAGTAAGAGAGAAGACTTGGCACTCCGCCAGCGCTCCGGAGAGAGAACGGAAGGAAGTCTCGCGCATGCGTGATAAGAAGCAAGAAGAGGAGGACGGATCAGTGATGGGAAAACCCGTTCCTTTGAAGGATCCGTTCCCAAGACAAGTGATCCGGTACATGAACACGGACGCTGTGATGGGAAAGCCCATTCCTTTGAAAGATCCGTTCCAAGAAGACGCTGAAGCTGTTGTTGACAAACAAACCTCGCTAAAGGTAAATAAAGTCAGCAAATGCTCTTCAAATCTAGAATTCATAGTGGATTCAGGAGCTTCTTGTCATATTTCAAACAACATAGACTTTTTCACTGAAATCGCAGAAAATGATTCAATAACCACTGCATGTGGAAAGAAGATTTACGCTGAAGGAATTGGAAATGGTTACATTGACTGCTAATCAAAATCGGGTGTAACCAATCGTCTAGAAATTACTGACTGTTTATTTGTGCCTAGCATCGAATCCAATCTTGTATCAGTTCAGAAAATAATCAGCAAAGGATATGAAGTGAATTTCACGGAAAATGACTGTAGAATCACTCAAGGCAAGAATATAGTTGCCATCGCTCAAAAAGATGAAGATGGACTTTATCGAATTTATGATAAACGAGACCATGTTGCAAATCTGGCAACACAGTGCAGAAACAAGAACTGTACGTCATTGTGGCACCAGAGACTTGGTCATCGAGACAATGCAGCAATAATCCAAATGCACAAACATGGACTTGTTCGAGGTCTCGCGTTAGACGACTGTCAACATGAAGACTCATTATGCGAGAGCTGCATTAAGGGCAAGTATCTCAAACCAAATTCCCTAAGAAAGCATCGAATCAATCCAAACAAATCCTGGATTTGATTCATTCTGACATCTGTGGCCCAATTGACACTACAACTCCATCTGGAAAGCGATACTTCATCACCTTCATTGATGACTTTTCAAGATACTGCCATACCTATCTGCTGAACTCAAAAGATGAAGCTGCTGAAAAATTCATGGAATTCGTAGCAATGGTACAGAACAAATTCAACAAGAAACCAAAGATACTGAGAACAGACAACGGTGGAGAATATATCTGTCACGAGCTGGAGAACTATCTGAAGAAGAACGGCATAGAACATCAAACCACAGTCAGGTATACACCAAATCAGAACGGTACAGCAGAAAGAAAGAACAGATACCTGGTGGAGATGACGAAGACAATGCTGAAAGATGCCCAACTCGACAACAAATACTGGGGAGAAACCATCTTGACGGCAACATACCTCCAAAACAGACTGCCAACCAGATCAACGCAGAAAACTCCTTTCGAAAGATGGCATGGATTTTTGCCCTACATTGGTCATCTGAAAGTCTTTGGAGCGAAAGCATTCTCCTACATACCAAAACAACTCAGACAAAAGCTTGATGACAACACAGAAGAAGGTGTGCTGGTGGGATACAGTACAACTACAAAAGGCTATCGAATTCTGAACCCAGCGACAGAGAGGATAACCATCAGCAGATCCGTAAAGTTCAACGAAAGAAGTAAACATTACATAGAATCACCAACGGATACCTCAGATGAAGAAGTCTACATACCTCTCAACTCGCAAACAAGAGACACTGAACCAGAGCCCATCCTGAGGAGATCCCAAAGAATCAGTCGACCACCAAACAGACTCATGTATGCTGCTAGAGTGGTAATATCACAAGCCCCAAACTCCTGGGAAGAAGTCCAGAAACTTGAAAACTCAACCAAGTCAAAATGGATTGCAGCAGCAGATGATGAATTCAAGTCACTCATGGAGAATGAGACGTGGACACTTGTCGACCTACCAAAAGGAAAAAAAGCCATTGGTTCCAAATGGATTTTCAAAGAAAACCCTCTCCCAGATGGCACTGTGACCGAAAAAGCTCGACTGTGTGCCCTAGGATACTCTCAAAGACCTGGAGTGGATTTTGATGAGACTTTTAGTCCAGTCACCAAACACAGTACCATAAGAGCCGCCTTAAAGATTGCCGCTACACAAAAGATGTATGTTAGGCAACTCGACATCAAAACAGCCTTCTTGTATGGTAAACTTGAAGAAGAAATTTACATGAAGCAACCTGAAGGATATGAAGAGCCAGGGCAAGAAGATAAAGTTTGTTTGCTACAACGATCAATTTATGGATTGAAGCAGAGCTCAAGAGTCTGGAACAAGACTGTTGTGAAAACCTTCACCGACTTGGGTTTCAAGCAAGGAGATGGAGATTCTTGTAGTTTTTCAAGGAAGGAAGATGACTGTCTGACCATCATACTTCTCTACGTGGATGATGTTTTACTGCTTAGCTACTCGGAAGATAAAATAGAAGAGGTGAAAGCAAGACTACAGAGCCTGTACACAACTAAAGATCTTGGAAATCCAACTCACTACGTGGGACTCCAAATTGAAAGAACAGAAGATGGCAGTTTCTACGTACACCAAACTTCAAAAATCCAACAACTGATCCAGCAACACTGTGAATATGATCAACGTAAAGAAACCTACACACCGATGTCAACAGAGTTTCTAAAACAAGTAGCCTCCGACAGTGAGATGCTAACACCAGAGAAGAAAACCAAATTTCGAGAAGTGATTGGTGCACTATTATATATCGCAAATTGTACGAGACCAGATATCAGTGAAAGTGTTAGTGTGTTATCACGATGTGTGGAAAACCCTACAAAGTATCATTAGGATAGTGTTTTGAAAGTCATTCTGTATTTGCGTACAACGATTGAGTTAAAGTTGTTTATAAATGCCAATAGTAGTTCGAGTAGTGTTGAGGCATTTTGTGACGCTGATTTTGCGGGTGATTTTATCGACCGGAAAAGTACCAGTGGATTTATAATTTACTTTGGCGACACCCCTATTATGTGGCAAAGTAAAAAGCAGACCTGTACTGCTCTATCTTCCACAGAAAGTGAATTTGTGTCCTTAGCTAATGTTTCAAAAGAAATTTTATATCTAATTAAATTGTTTAATGATTTTGAATTTAAAAATATAACTCCTGTAACAGTTTTCGAAGATAACTTACCCTGTATAAACATGTTAACTAATGAACGTTTAAACTCTAAACTTAAACATGTTGATGTAAAGTATAACTTTGTGAAAGAGATGATTAATGATAATATAATTAATATCCAATATTGCCCAACTAATCTTAATATTGCTGATATGTTTACTAAACCTCTACCCAAAATTCCCTTTATTAATTTAAGATCTAAAATGTTGAAATAACATTATTTAACTATTTTTATTGTGCTTATGAATATATAACCATTTGAATTTATTAAGGGAAAGTGTTGGAATATATAATAAACTCAAATGTTTACTTCCCTTTTGCTGTCATAGATGGCAGCACCAATCTAGTTGTAACTGTAAACATGTAATACTAATTGCCTAATGGCAACAGATCAAATAAAGCTGCCGATGTGAGAAGTCGTGTCTTGGAGTGCTTATTTACAAATTATGATTTAACTTAGACTTTTATTCCTGCAAATAGAATTGTTTATATTTTAATTTTCCAACATTTACAACACAAAAAAAGTTAATTAAAAACAACTTTACTTCCTGATTTAAATATTTAAATTTAAAGTGATGAAGTATTTTAAATTTCTTACCTGCAATGTCAAGTTCATCCAAGGTATCCGGATCTTTCGGATAGTTCTAAGATCTTGTGTACCTTATCTGCCTTTTGCAGGTAGCTTCTGAAGGTAAGCTGCTGTATAAATTAGGATCAGCTTCCTTTAAAACAGTGCTGAACACTGCACTAGGTGAACAGTCACTGGAAATCGCTCTTGATTTAATGTTGTTTCTCAAAATAGCAATTTTAACATAATTTTCATTTGCATTGTGGTTGTGGGTTCTCAATAAAAAAAAATGTACCCCCGTGCGTTTTTGCACTTGCCTTACAACTGTATTCACACAGTTTAGCGCATCGCCAACTAAAACCATTTTTTTATCGTTTATTTCGGTTAAATATATAGCCTTCAAAAGCAAGTTTTTGTTTTCCCCTTGGGGGTTAGTACTGCATATTAAATCTACAAATAAAAAAATCAAGAGACGAAGTAAGGTTGACTGATGAGAGAAGAAACTAATACTGATTTTTATTTTAGTCGTTTGGTCACTCATAAGTTCGGTGTCATTTGTAACTGGTGCAGTTCTTTAGGATAATTTTTTTCTGCAATTTGATTAGATAAAAAATCGCACTTTCTCTGACGGAACAAAGTCATTCTCCAATCATTGAAGATGTATATATTTTCCCACGTGAATGTCATGGGACTGGACGGAGAAGATAAAAAAAACGGTGTCAAATTGTCATTAGTCATCTGTTTTTCTGTTAGCTACTATTAGCTATCTGTTTTTCAACACCTAGGGGCAAATCGAAGGGGACCCCAGTTGGTCACAGCGATTAATCAATAAGTGCCCCCCCCCCTTAGGTGTGTGGCATTTACTGTTACGAAACAAGTGGGTGTTTGTAATAGTAAGTGTTATCAACAAATGTTTCTACACAAGATTTGCACACATTAAAAAAATAAAGTTGCACGCAGTTATCCAGCTATAATTAAAACTTTTAAATGCCAAAATAAACTATTTTCAAACAACGATTTAAATGACTTGAAATTAAACTTCAATGCTAATCCAATAGGGAATTTGTCGACAGACAGTGCAGATGCCCGCCTGAAAGTACAGAAAGGCGGACGAATAGTGTGAAAATTGGTCTCCGATTTGGAATTCACTCACAGACACTAGTTACACAGATGTCCGTCCGAATGTATAGACAGACGGACAAAAGTATGGAAGTTGGGTCGCAGATATCATAACTTTCTGACAGAAAAATAATACATTATTCATATCGATTATTATTTCTCCTCGGGGGAAGTACACAAATTACGTCACGCTAAATTTTGACTTTTTTGTCCCCTCCCCCTATGTCACGCTGCATCACGTTTGGTCTAACCCCTTGTCGCAAAAGTTGATTTTAATATTTCCCTTTGTGCTTCTGAATGTTGAAAAAAATGCATAAATCGATGCTTTTGAAATAATTAACTTGGAAAGAAAAAAGTAAAAGTTGTCTTAGTAGGAATAGGACTTAGTAGGAAAACTGCAAAACAGCTTTACTGCTACCATAATAGTATGCCTATGTATATTATTAAGAGTACATCGTTTTGAGAATTTTATTCTTACCTCCACTAATTTCACTTTATTCTTGTTTACGTCCGATGGATATACATCCATGGCGGTGGTTAAAACCGTCTTTTGCTTCGATTTACTTCTCCATGCAGTCCACCTTGAACATCCAGCAGAATCAGTTGCACATAAATCCAAATCTTCAGGGTTCGGCCTTTTTAAAGGTCAATTTTTATTCGATGATAATTCCTCCTACATGGTAGGAAAATAACCTTCGCTAACGAAAATGAATCCAAATATTTATATTTTATTCAAACTATCGATATCGCGAACGACGAACTATTAACGATGTCTATGGATATATTGCAATAATGTTATTGTGCTTATATATTAGTGGCTAAGGTAAGAACGCTTCCAGCTGCCTATTTCTAGTATCCCAGGGAGCTTTAACGGCCAATATTAGCTCGTAATGTAGAGTCTTGGTCAAGTAACGAGGTCGGTAGCTGAGCAGGCACCCATCAGTACTATCGGGTGACAATAGCCCTCGTGTAGCTCTAGTGCAACGATAATTCAAACCTAACCTATCGGGTGACAGGAACTTGACTTGGACTCAAATTTTTAAAACAGGGAGACTAAGTATGCTATTCCAAACTTGATTGGATTGGATGTTTGGGTTTTATGGCGCAAGGGCATCTAAGGCCATTCTGCGCCAAACACTAGGTATATTTTTAAAACAAGTTGAAATAATCCATAAAAGTGACACAGAACATTTAAAAAAACGATTCAACATCCAAAATCAAACACAAGGATTTTCAAATAAAAGGTTTAAAAAGGCTATTAAAAGCAGTACACAACATTTAAAAACAGTGACACATTTAAATCAAAGAATAAAAGCCAATATCAAATAAAAAGGAAAACAAGGCATGATATGGGGGACTAGATAAAATGTCATGGATGGATGGATATAATAAGTTAAAATGTTTAAGCCTGCTCAGTGTAAAAGATGGACATTCCACTAAAATATGGTAGACACTTAAAGGGACATCACACATGACACACATGGGCTGATCTTCTGCCAGCAGAAGATGCACATGTGTGAGTCTTGTATGCCCGATCAGGAGACGTGCCAGCACAACCTCCTGCTTTCTGCTCGGTAATGGTAGAAATGGCCAGGTTATGGAAGGTGATATGCGATGAAACTTATTTTCTGTTTGGAGGGCCCATTCATGTTGCCATACTATTTTAATTGAATGTGCACAAGCCAGCTTGGCATCTGGCAGATTGAGGGGGGCGCCGCTGCTTTGACTAGCAGTCTTTGCAGCGCGGTCCGCCTCCTCATTGCCCGGAATACCAACATGACTTGGCACCCAGCAGAATATAATTTTAAAACTATTGTTTTTGAGCTTTTGGAGAAGCTTGACAACTATTGATATTAAGGGATGGGATTTATATGAGAAATTACTTAGGGCATCTAGCACACTTTTTGAATCTGAATATATAATCCATGTTTTAAAATTTTGATCTGCTATGTGATGAAGTGCGAGATAAATAGAATATAATTCTGAAGTAAAAACCGAGCATGAAGGGTGGAGTGATTCTGCTATGGTGATGTCACTAAAAACTGCAGCTGAGCCAACATGTGAAAAGGACTTGGAACCATCAGTGAATACAGGTTTAAAGGAGAAATTAAAAAAGCGATGCTCATTAAAGATTTGAACAATAGCCGAGTCAGGCAAGGATGACTTTTTAAAATTAATGATATTATGAATATGTACAGGTGATTCTTCCCAAGGTGAGAAATTATCGTTAAAATTAAAAACTCTGAAATCATCAAGATCAAGGTTATCTAAGAGCTCTTTAATACGGAGAGAGAAGGTCGGAATGAATGATTTTTTATTTAAAAAGAACTGCTGGAATCTTGGATTTAAAATTTGAGAATATAAAGGGTGTTTATTATTACTTTTTAAATTAAAATATGCAGCTAATGATAGTTTTTCCCGACGATGCTGTAGAGATGGCTCCTGGCACAGAACGTATAGGCTTTGTACAGGAGATGTACGGAAAGCCCCAGAAGCCAATCTCAGACCCTGGTGATGAATGGTGTCTAAATACTTGAGGGCTGATTTTCTGGCAGAACCATAAGCAGCGACACCATAGTCTAGCTTGGACCGTATCAAAGCACGGTAAATCCTCAGCATAGATGTTGTATCAGCACCATATGTTGTGTTGCATAAAACTTTCAATATGTTTAACGACTGATTGCACTTCTGCCGTATATGTTGAATATGTGGCAAGAAGGTGAGCTTTGTATCAAATATAACACCGAGAAATTTAGCCTCTGATCTAACAGGCAAAGCCACACCGTTTAAAATGATTTCTGGGTCAGGATGGAGCCCACGCTTCCGGCAGAAGTGCATGCAGATTGTTTTCTGGTTAGAAATAACGAAACCATTGGTATTGGTCGAATCCGTGATCTTGCGGATTGCAATCTGCAGCTGTCTCTCTACTGTGCTCATGTTAGCTGAGGCACAGGAGATTTGAAAGTCGTCCACGAACAAAGTGCCATTGACAGCTGGTGGAAGCTGCTCGACTATTCCATTGATCTTTAATATAAACAACACTATGCTGAGGACGCTGCCTTGAGGTACACCTTCTTGTTGGTAAAAGTCTCGAGACAGAGTGGATCCGACACGAACTTGGAAAACACGGGTCTTAAGAAAATTCTGAATAAAGACCGGTAAATTGCCACGAAAACCAAGATGGTATAGGTCTTTCAAAATTCCGTACCTCCATGTTCGATCATAAGCCTTCTCCATGTCAAAAAATATGGAGACAAGGTGCTGATTTCGAACAAAGGCTTCACGAATGGAGGTTTCCAGAAGCAAGATGTTATCTACAGTGCTTCTATGGTGTCGGAAACCACTCTGGAACGGAGATAAGGCTCCTTTTTCCTCCAAGCAATAGACAAGGCGGGCATTGACCATCCGTTCCAATAATTTGCACAGGCAGCTGGTCAGGGCAATGGGACGGTAGTTGCTAGCATCTTGAGGGTCTTTTCCTGGCTTGGCAATAGGGATAACAATTGCTCTTTGCCAGGAAGTCGGGAAAACCTTTTCATTCCATATTCTATTGTAAAGTTTTAGAAGGGTTTGTAGGCTATTGTTATTTAGGTGTTTCAACATTTCATTGTGAATTTTGTCATGACCGGGGGCTGATGGCTGGCATTTTTTTAAGGCACACTGTAGTTCTCTAAGGGTGAAATTGCAGTTGTAACTATTATTTCGAGAAGATGCAAAATTCAATTTTAAAAGCTCTTCTTGACGTTTAAACTTTAAAAAATCAGCATTGTAGTTGGTACCATTGGAGACAGCTGAAAAGGCTGCTCCAAGCTGATCTGCAATATCTTCTTGGGAAGTAATTAAAACACCATTATTTTTTAGAAAAGATAGCGGCTGTGAGTCAACGTAACGACCCGAAATTCTTTTAACTTTCTTCCATACTGTTTTTGATGTTACGTGACCACGGATAGTATTGAGGTATTGCTGCCAAGATGACCTTTGGCTTTCGCGTCGTATCCTACCGGCTTGGGACCGAGCCCTTTTAAATTCTATAAGATTTGCCTCCGTAGGATAGCGACGGAAAATACCCCAAGCACGCTTCTTTAGTTTTTCAGCCTGTGAGCAGTCGTGGTTCCACCAAGGCTTAGGAGATTTCGGAAGTCTGCCTTGTGTCATAGGTATAGATACAACAGCAGCATTCATAATAGTTTCTGTAATGACACTAACAGCCGAGTCAATGTCACCTGTCTCAACCATGTCATCCGTCAACTCAGCATGGGTTGTGAAAATAACCCAATTAGCTTTATTAAATTTAAATTTTTTTGGTCTTTCGCATTGAGGTGATGGGCTCCTCGATGTTATAATGATTGGAAAGTGATCACTGTCATACAGGTCACTTCCAACCCCGAAAGACCAGTCTAAAGAGAGTGACGGCGAGCAAATGGCGAGGTCGACAGCATGGAATGTCCTTGAAGGCGAGTGGAACAGAGTAGGACTTCCGTCATTCAAAAGAAACAGATTTTGCCCGTGTATCAGCTGTTCAACTATTGATCCTCGGCTGTTATGTTCACTACTGCCCCACATTGGGTGATGGCCATTAAAGTCACCCATGAGAAAGAATGGGGCAGGAAGCTGCTGAACTACATTTTCCAAATCTCCTATATTAACAACATGGTTGGGTGGTAAATATATGCAACAGATGGTAACGAGGTGGGAAAGTTGAACCTGTATTGCAATGGCTTGGAGGTTAGTATTGATGTTCAAAATACTGGTGGGCAATCGGTTAGAATACACGATTGCAACTCCACCACAAGCCCTTCCACCGTCTGAGTAGTCTTTTCTTAAAATTTCACAAGATGTTAATTTTGTGATGTCGCCTGCTTTTAAGAATGTTTCCTGCAGGCAGACTACATCAGGTGCATATTTATCCATTATTGCCTTGATACCGTCCTTATTGTGTCGGAAACCACGACAATTCCACGAGACTATTCGGGTCATTTAGGGAAGTCGATTGGAGGGTGTTTCATCCCCAATTTGTCTCGAGGCATCAGATGTTGTGGTGCCTCGAGTCCCTCCTCAACATCCATTTCTGGAGAATCGGAGGAGTCAGAGCTAAGATTTTGTGTATTTAGGGACCTGCTTCTAGTTTTGGTTTTTTGTTTTTTATGAGACCTTTCTAAGCGTTTGACTGTCACTGGAGATTTACTATGCCTTGGGGGTTTCTGTGTGCCTGATTTTACTAAAGTATTTTGAGTTTGAGAGCTGGAGGATGATGTGTTTTTTGTAATAGAAGTAGTCGCTATTGTATTGGAAGATTTAGCATCTTGCAGGTATTTTTCTATAATCATATTGCACTGGATGGCTATTGAGGCTGTTGTAACTTTGGTGGCAGATGCGTATGATAAGTTAGGTTTAGGCAGGGTTATTTTTACTTGGTTGCGAGCTTCTTGATAAGATACATTTTTAGTTACTTTGATGTATTGAATGTCTTTCTCTTCTTTCCACCTAGGACAACCTCTAAAGTTGGCAGTGTGGTCGCCTTCGCAGTTTAAACACTTTGGTGGAAGCTGGCAAGAAGAGAAAGAATGGCCTTTGGCAGAACAATTTGAACAATACTCATCTGGTGACCTGCATGTGGCTTTGGTGTGACCATATTTTTGGCAATGAAAGCAGCGCAAAGGATTTGGGATATAGGGACGGACAGGACAATTCAGATAACCAGCTGTTATGTTTTTTGGTAAAGTGGGTGTGCTGAAAGTCAAAATTACATGCTGGGTGTTAACTATGTCATTTCCTTTTTTTATTGATATTCGTTTTACTTGTACTACATTTTGTTCTTTTAAACCTTCAAGTATTTCTGATTCAGAGACATTAAGAAGATCTTTTTCTGAGATAACGCCACGGCAAGAGTTAAGAGTGTTGTGAGGTGTTACAGTTATAGGGATATTGCATAGAAGTTTTGAATTTAAGAATGATCTTGACTGAATATGGGTATTAGTTTCTATCAATAGGTCTCCAGATTTTAATTTTTTAACGGTTTTAGGATTTCCTCCGATACCATGTAGTCCCTTTTGAATAGCAAATGGCGATACTTGAGCAAGTTGTTGTGCTGTCGAACTGATGACTAGAAATTTAGGGTACTTTATGTTGAGGTCTGTAAAGATTTTTGCTTTGTCATATTCAGGTGTTATTTTTGGCGGACTTGACCCCTCGCCTGGGCTTTGATTTTGAGCCATGATTAATAAAGAGGGGGTTCATCCCCGTAGTCCACAGGTAGCTCCGGTTACCCTTTCTCACCCACCTACTGCAACTACGCCGGAGTGGCCGGGATACGGCAGGGGCTTACCAGCTCTGGGCAACTTAAAATAATAAGGGTGCGAACTGTCGCAAATAAAAAAACATAAGCCCAGCCTTTGGCAGGGTCCCTAGGCGGTACTACGGGGACATAGCGTTACGGGTTCGGGGTGTGGATCCGCACTGGGCACCCCTAGCCGCAAAACTAACCCTTTTCCGGAGCGAAAATCCAAATGGCAGTGGTGACCGGCAGCTCAAACGCCGGACAGCAGTGCCATTAGGCGAGCCGATTGCCAGGGGCGGGCTCCCCCCTGGCACCCGTCAACCAGTGAAGCATGGACCAAAGGGCACGCAACAGTGGCCTCAGGAAACTAACACCTGTCCTATGGGAGGCCACTGCAGGAACCCCAGGACTCCACTTTCCCCCGGTTCAGTCGGTCGCAGCACACGGCAAACGTGCTGGTCGGAAATGTCCGACAACAATGAAATAATAAAAAATAAATATTTCAAAAGGTCCAAATTAAAGCTGTTCACTTGGTATCTAAAATATATAAATTAAGTTAGAATTATAAAATAAGCAAAAGAGAGTAAAAAACTAAACTTGGCCAAAATAGACAACGCACGAAAAATAGGTTAGGGATAAAGTCTGCACCTAAAATATTCTTCTGTAACTAAGATTAAAACAGGAAAGAAAACCAGAATTAACACAAAACCGGACCTTTGCAGGGAGGAAAGCAAGAAGAATGCAAAGGCCCAGCTAGGGAACCTCGGGGTCGCCACTCCCGTGCTCACAAGAAGTGAGCTCCCTGAGAGGCTAGGGACCTCGGGGTTGCCACACCCGTACCCACCGAAGTAGGCCCCCTGAGGGGTATTCCAAACTTGATTTTAACGTATTTAAATTGATAAAAGTATTTAACGTGCACTATCAGTCACCCTTATAACGTACACGAGGTATTATTCGGCGGGATTATTTTTGATTACATACATTCCATTTTACTGGAAAGTAGCAAAACGTCGACCTCTGGAAAATTTAGTGATTATAAGAAGGGGGACAGAGGGAGTACCTCGAAACTTATTACCCATTACTCTTATGTTGTGTTTTCGCAACATGACAATTGTACACATATAATGATATTCCTATGACGGTCACTAGGCTGCATAATGCACAGGTAGGTACTGAATGGGCTAACGGTACACATACACTCCCAGACCCACTTGTAAGTAAATAACTTGCCTAGTAAATAACATTATCTGTACACAATTGTCATATGTCTCAAAGACGCAGCATTAACCCTTTTGGTACCAGACCCGCTTGTTGTTGTCTAGTAACCCACCATAGAAATGTCATTATCCACTGCGAAATCGTCATGTTTCAAAAACGCAACATTAAGATTATAATAGGATAAAAAAAAATTGTTGATGTTTGAATAATTTTCTCTTTGATAAAATTTATCAACTTTCTACACAAAAATACGCACTCATAACAGTTACATGCAAAACGCACTCATAACAGTTATACAATGCATAACTATGATTTATTTTGTCGTTATAAACATTTCCCTCATAACTGGCTATAGCGTTTTCACTAATATCATCAAAATTAACTATGTGGCATACACTGGAAAATTACTAATTTCTAATTTTCGACCTTTTTATATGTGTAGGATTCGAATTTTATAATAATATAAATTTTCAACTCTTTGTATTTTCAAGGAAAAAAGAATTGTCTTGAAAAGTCAATAAATATATATTGTTTTATTATTTTTCCAAACATTACCTTGAGAAAAATATAAATATCATATAAAAAAAATAGATGTTCAAAATAAAATGCATATCAAAATGCAATTTAAAAAAAAAAAATGCAATTTGATTATTTAAAATAAATATGCATTTTCAGAAAAATTGTGTTTTTCGTCAATTTGATCACGGCAGATGGCAACAGTAGCGGAATAAAAATTAAATCAAACAGCCTTCTTTGTGTTACTATTTTTATAACTTTTAGTTAAAAAATAATAATAAATCATGACCCATGCCTATATCTTCCGGATAAAAGAAGAATTATCTGATATTATCCCCATCCGCGACTTAAAGTTATCAAGCCAATAGAAGAAAATAAGAGACGAGATTGGCGGTCTAGGCCATGTGGTTGGATCGGTTGTCAGCGTGTAAAATAAGCGGTATCGCATCGCGAAACGCGACACCAAAGTGAAAACTTGCGATAGCGATTTAGCTTTGTATCGCATTTAGTTGCGATACAAAGCTAAATCAAAAGTCGTGGATCGTCGTAGTTTCGCGACTTTCGGATCGCTGTAGTTTCGTAACTTTCAGATCCACGAAGTTATGCGTTTTTCGGATCCCCGGAGTTCCGCGATATTTGAATCCAGGGAGTTCTGCAATTTTCGGATCCCCGTAGTTCTGCAACTTTGGGATCGTCATAGTTTCGCGACTTTCAAATCCCCGGAGTTCCGCTACTTTCGGATCGCCGTAGTTTCGCGACTTTCGGATCCCTGCAGTACCGCGATAATTGAATTCCCGGAGTTCGGCAACTTTTGGATCCCCGGAGTTCCGCGACTTTCGGATCGCCGTAGTTTTGCAACTTTCGGATCCCCGAAGTTTTGCGATTTTCGGATTCCCCAAGTTTCGTGATTTTCAGATCCTTAAATTTTTTTCAAAAGTGCTATGCAACAACTAAAAATTGCGACACACAAATACTTTGGTGTAGCAAAACTGCTATACACACAAAAAAAAAGTATTTTACACGCTGTCGGTTGTAAAGGCCAGACATGGAGATGAATTCTATGATGCTAAAGTTTTGAAGATCGGAAGTAAGTAGCTTATTTAGTTGCATTAAATATTCGTGAGGCTGCCACTGTGTAGGAACTTTGGATATGCTCATGACCAATATTTGACCGCATAATTACTTACTGGTTTGGAACATCTGCGCAATAATTTTTGAAATAATTTTGCAGGGATTGGAAAGTTACTTTTAAAAAGTAACTCTGTTACAGTTACAGTTACTTAAGTAAAAAAGTAACTCTGTTATAGTTACAGTTACTTAATATGAAAAGTAACGCGTTACAGTTACTTTTACAAAAAGTAACGGATCACAGTTACTTTTTGAAATTCCAAGTTATAAGAAAAATTGAAATTTAGCCATTGTCTTAAAATCGAGAGGGGGGGGTTGCAGTAGTTCTATGTTGACGGCACGGCTTAACCAATACTAAATTAGTTATGATTAATAAAAAAAATCAAGGGCTTATTAATTAACTGAAATTGCCCGTTAATTATAATTAATTATATAAAAGGACATATTACTTATTATTATTAATTAAAATTAATTTTTAAAACAGATTAATTCATTCATTAAAAAAATTCAAATTTAACTCCTCCTAATGATTTAAAACTATTAACTCGAACGTAACTATTAATAAACAATTAAACACCGTTTAATTAAATTTAGTTTATTATATTAGCGAACAAAAATTTTGCGAGTATATTGAGGAAATTTAAGAAAGCATATTTAAATAAATGTTAATTAATAAATATAAGCATAACATTATATTAGTCACTGCAATTAACATTACAAAATGAAAACTAACATACTAATGAAAATAACATAAAAATGACAAATCATCACTTACATTTTATTTCTCTTGAAGACTTTCGTAATTCAAGGTACGTAATTCTGTTTTGCAAAAGTAAGTAATTTGGTAATTATAGAGCAACCAAAATTAATTTTTGAATCGCAAAATATAATGGATTTGATACGAAAAAGACAAAGAAATTAAATTTAAAAAACAGGACAGGGGTTTTAAGCATCAAGTGCGAGAAAGAATGACTATATAGCGAGTTATGTTTACTTTCATGAAAAAGCTACGGACCACGCACTGTGCTTCACGTGGACTTGTATGATGTTGTCAACATCAGAATGGGGGGAGGTGGGGTGTCAAGGGATAGATAAGGAGCCGAGGGGTCCATCAAGATCAGCGGGTGCATTCCTTTTCTCTTGAAGACCAAACCGGAAATGAATTAAACAAAATCTCTCTTCTTGGTCTCCCCCCTTTAGTGGTAGGAAGATAGACATTCAAAAACCACTGTCTCGGCTGATATTTACTCCTACAATACCCAGACCTTTAAAGCTAAAAGTAACCAGTTTTTCTTATCTTGTAGGTCATAAATTCCTCTTCCCCAGATGTGTATATATGTAGTAGTAGCAAACCTCGGAACGGGTAATTCGACACCAGTTCGGGGGAAAGAGTTCGGCACTCTCCACCATCGTCCCCTCGAGAGGGTAGGGGGGCAAATTCTCCCCTTCCCCGACTTCCTTCTGTCGTCTTCTAGACTCTATGATTGGATTTGAAAAAATCTCGTATTCCGGGAACGAAATGTTCCCTTCTGAGGAAAGGAATTTCAAAATTAGCATCAGACAGCTTTCAGAAAGTAACGGAAAAGTAACGAAATTTTCCGTTACTTCGTTACTGCTAAAAGTAACTAAGTTACAGTTACAGTTACTTTCTGAAAAATGTAACGGCGTTACTCATCGTTACCTAAAAAAAGTAACTGTTACAAGTAACGGCGTTACAAGTAACGCGTTACTCCAATCCCTGTAATTTTGTTTGAAATTTTCTTTTTCCATGATTTTTCCCATATGGTTTTCTCGCTCTAACCAAATTTTAAATCAACATCGGTTTTTATTGTTCTTAAATAAAAAGCCATATTTGTAAACAAATTGACGAGTTACAAATTATTTTAATGATAGTTTTTTCTTGGTTTCGCGCTCGCCGACTTGGTTGCTCCCAGCTTGTCTTAAGTTTTCCCTTGTGGAGTTAGCTTTCCTTTAGTTGGTTTCGCAAGGTATTTTTCTTTCTTATCGAGCCAATTCGCTCTTTACCAGGGTTTTCCTCTGCTTTACATCCTGTACCTTCAAGTCGGAGGTAAAGTTTCCTTTGTTTTCTTTTTTCACTTTGAATTCTCGAACTTTTAGTTGCCCCAAGTGGGCGTCACCCACACGTGGCAGCCATGGCCGGGGGTCCCGGAGCTATGGATGCCTCCTCTGAAGATCCCAGTGTCTACCGACCTGAATTAAGCAACGAAAACATCCTCGAGATTGCCCGCAATGCGGGTTTTAGTAAGCAGTTTGTTATTGTCCTTAGTAGCATATCTGGCACTATTCCCCGCTCCTATCCTATAAAACTGAAAACCGAGCTTGGCGCAAACATATCCAACCCAAAGCTCATTGATTCTCTAACTCATACCAAGGCTAACAAAATTATCTGCTGCACCTCTGACTTCAAGACGGCCTCTGAACTCATGTCAATTAAAAAATTATTGGCATGTCAAACGCAAGCTGGTATAATTACTGAGAACTTAACCAGCAAATTTCTACTTTATGACGTCCCCATAGGAATATCTCCCAAAGAGATTTCAGAAGAACTAGAATCCGAAAACAACATTACTATCTACGAAGTTAGACGTTTCCAGAAGAAGGTTAAGGGGAGATTTGTTCCTTCAGAAACCGTCCTGGTTACTTGCATCGGAGACCGCCTACCCGATAAAGTTAAGCTATGGTACGAGATCAAACGCATTAACCTGTTCATCGACCGCCCTCGCATTTGTCTAAATTGCAGTGAATGGTCTCATAACACCAAATCCTGTCCCAACGCAAAAAAATGCGAAAGGTGCGGAGACAACCACGCGTCTACCAGCTGTAAAAACAATCCCAAGTGCCCAAACTGTAACAATTCTCATGTTGCCTCTAGTGACGAATGTCCAATCAAACAACAGGAAAAAGAGTTTCTGAAATTTAAATGTACAAACAGGCTAACTTTCTCCGAAGCCCGTAGACTTTTCAACAACCACAAAAAAACTAACTATGCCAATATTACCCGACCTAAAAGCGACACCAGCCAATTCGTAACCAAAGACGATCTAAACTATGCTTTACATCAGCTCACAATAAGTTTTCAAAATTCGTTAGTTAACGCCCTCAGAGACCAGGCTAACATGCTTGTCAGTATGTTTACTGCCTGTACCAGCCCTGCTGGACAAGCTTCCCTCCCACCCTACCCTCCTATTCCTGTAGACAAACCCAAGGATTTGAGCCGTTCCAACTCCCCTGACAGAAAAAAGTTCGCTAAAGACAAACTCTTATCATCCCAGTCCCTGGAAATCCCTATCTCTAATGGTAGTCTTGATCCTCCTACTTCACAACCCGACATTTCATGTTTGCTCAACAAAAATCAGGCCGCTACTTATCTCCAAGGACTCAGTGTTTCTACTGCCCAATCCATAATCCCAGCTAGTACTAGCGTTTCCCTCTCTAGCTCAACCCTCAGTAGGTTGTCTACCACTCAAACCGGTCTCCCAACTAACTCTGTCTCCAACCAGGCCCCAAATCAACAGACTTCCGGTACACCGGTCTTCCCATCCATTTCCTCAGATCCAAGAGATCAAGTTAAATTAGCTGCTGCGAACGTTTTAAATATCAGCCCACATTTGATCTAGCTTCCGGCTTCTTGACCTCCAACTAGGAAAAGTCTGCCAGTTGTCCCAATTAGTATCACCTTCTTTCTCCCTTTCTTTGCCCAATGGATTCGTTGAAACTAGTTCAATGGAATTGTAGAAGCCTCAAAAATAAACTTTTCCTTTACAAAAATAGTATCTTCTCATCTTCCCACATCCTTGCCTTTCAAGAGACCTTTCTTAGGCCTCGCGATAATATTCACCTGCAGGGAAAAATCACTTATCGATTAGATCGGTCTAACCAGACCTCTAACAGAGGCGGTGGACTTCTGATCGCTGTTGATTCCAATATTTCTAGTCAAATTCATCACATCCCTAATTTACCTGACTCTGAAGCCGAAATCCTCGTGGTTAAAATTCATATCAATTCCCTAACGCTCACCATTGCAAATATCTACTCTCCCAAAGGACTCTTTCGAGACTCGTGGCTAAAGTGTATTGCGGATAACTTAACTCATCCTTGCGTATTGGTAGGTGATTTTAACATCAAACATCAAGCTCTGGGGTCATTGCAGAATTCCGGTGATAGTGAAAAAATCATCGACTGGACCCTAAATAACAATCTTTACATCCTCAATACAAAAATCCCCACCAGACTCGGCCCTGATTCCTCGTCCCTCCTAGATCTCAGTATCATTTCCCCTGACCTTTTCAGTGTCACTTGTCTTAATGTTCATCCGGATATGTTAGGAAGCGATTATAAACCTGTAATTATCTCCTTTAATGTCTTTGGCAATCACGATATTCGCATTAGGAAAGTCATCATTTGGCCTAGAGTCAAAGCATGCCTCTCGATGCTCCCTGACGCCGACTCTAACTTTCGCTCATACAAAGAGTTTTCAATTTTCTCTAGAGAAGTCATTAAAAAATGCACCAGAGAAGTTACGGTCACCAACAAAAAGTTCTGTCCCTGGTGGGATAACCGCTGTCGCTTTCTGCTAGGCCAAAAACGAAAATATCTTCGTAAATCGCGTGGTGCAGCTAGCTATGAATTCTGGATTCTTTATAAGAAGTTTGCATCCCAACTTAGGAAGACTATAAAAAACCTGAAACGTAAGTATTGGAACAACGTCTGTGTCGACAGCGGATCGTCTGGTAGAATTTTTAAAATCATTAAATGTATTCATAACAGGAACCTTGACCCAACGTCATGCAACAAATTGATTGAATTCGGTGGATCCTTGATCTCTGATCCCCTTACTCAGGCCAATATCTTAGTCGATAACTATAGCTCTGAAGCGATTAACCAGATCATCCCGTTCACCTTGCCTGGCGGGGATCAAGCTCCGTATAACAGGATCTTCTCCAATCTTCAATTCAAACGACTTCCCTGAAGAGTGGCTGATCTCAAAAATTCTTCCAATCCAAAAACCTGGCAAACCCCCCAATGATATTTCGTCCTATAGACCTATTGCGTTAACGTCAGTTATGTGCAAACTTTTTGAAAAAATGATCTTGAATCGTATTACTAGTTTCTCAAACAGTAAAAAATTCCATCCCTATCATTGTGGCTTCATCCCCCACAAAGATTGTTCATACGCCCTCTCTATCATCCATCATAAAATCTCCCTTGCCAAAAACAATAATGAGTTCTTTGTCCTTGTTAAATTGGATATTGCTGCGGCTTATGACTCTGTGTGGAGAGACGGTTTAATGATGAAAATCCTACAGCTCGGTATCAGAGGCAAGACAGCTCACTGAATCTTCAAATTCTTATCTGACAGGAAAATTCTAGTGACATGGCGAGACAAAACCTCAACTATGAGAGATTCCCCAAAAGGTGTTCCGCAGGGTAGTGTTCTCAGCCCCTTTCTCTTTACAATATATATGATGGACATCTTCGAGATCATTCCCCATAAGGTCGACTGCCTAGTTTATGCATACGACATTTTTATTTTCTGCCAAGGCGACGATTTTAATAGGGTGACTGAGAAACTGCAATTCATTCTTTACAAAATCAGCAACTGGTGTTCCACATGGAAGCTCGATATCAAACCTGCTAAATGCGAGAGCATCAACTTCTCCAATAAACGATCTCGTATTACCACTCCTTTCCATATTATGGGCTCTGACATTCCAATCGTCCAAGAGATTAAAATCCTTGGCATCTATTTCTCAAGTAATTTGTCTTTCAAAACTCACTTTAATTTTCTTAAGAAAAAAACTATCCGTAAATTAAATTCGCTTAAATGCATTGCTTCCAAGCATTGGGGGACCCGTTCATGGCATCTCGTGCAAATTATCAACTCCACTATCCGTAGCTCATTTGACTATGGGTGTCATATCTTCTTTGGATCTAGTATATCGAACTATGACAAATTAGAAGTCTTGTACAAAAGGGCTGTCAGATTTGCCACCGGTCTCCCCATATGGACCCCCATTCCACTTCTCTATGCAGAAGTTAACAGATCCACCATTCAAGATCGACATTGATGGCTCGCTGCAAAATTCTTTTTCAAACAGTTCTCAATCTCCCAAAACAGTTCTCTTACTGACCTGTTTCGAAAATCTTCGGCTAACATGAGACTCAAAAGATGTCCATCGCTAGGAGGGCTTATGAGTCTGGTCCCTTCGGAATTAGACATCAATACTGACCATATTATTTCAAACAAGTTAGACACTAATCCTAGCAACCAGATCGAAATTCACTTAAGCGACCTCCCTTTTCAAAACAAATATCTCCCTGAAATAGTCATTCAAAAGTCTTTTTTGGATTTTAAAAATAGCCTTGAGGGTAACTGGATCTTTTTGGCCACTGACGCCTCGAAAAACGGCCCAGTGACTAGCATTTCTGCGATCGACTCTACTAGGCATGTCTCAGTTTCCGGTCAAGTCCACAGGGCCTGCTCCGTTTTCACTGGAGAGGCCTTGGGGATTTACATCGCTATTAAATCATTCATTAATACTAAAAATAATTATATTATTTTATCTGACAGTTTTTCGGTGTTGAATGCATTGAGCAAAATTGGGCCCAAGTCTCCTAGTGTTGTCGCTCTGATCAATAACCAGCTTATCTCTTCAGCTAGTAAATTCTATAAAATCGTTTTTATTTGGACTCCAGCACATGTGGGCATCTACGAAAACGAATTGGCTGACACTGCCGCTAAAAATGCCCCTTCTCAACGAGTATCTGATTTAGTCTCAATCGAAGATATTTTCCACTGTCTTAGAGCCGAATTTTGTGAGATGGTCGCCAAAAAGTGGGCTGACTCTAAATATTCTAACCCTTTCTACTATATTAAATCCACCCAAAAAGATCTCCGATTACTCCCTGTGAATAAATCAGCAGATATCTTTCTCACTAGAATCAAAACTAAATCTCTCCCAACCAAAAGTAAACTATATCGTATGGATCTTGTCCCTTCACCTTTGTGCACCTCATGTCAGGTAGATGAAACAACAGAACATATTGTTCTGGACTGCTCTCGGTTTGAAAACGAAAGGAGGAAACTAAGACAAGAAATTGGTTGTATTCCCCTTTATTTTCCTTGGTTATTCGATTTTTCTCATCATAACTCGCACAAGACCAAAGCGATTATCAGATTCATCGAAGCCATCTCGAAAGGTTTCTAGCTTCAGTTAATTTACTTTTTTAAAACCAATAAAACCTTAGTTAGATCAATGCGATGAAGCAGCCGGGTCGGCGAGCACATGTCGCATGCAATATACTACTACTACTATAATTTTGTTTTGTTTACAGATGTACTGAAATATTATTAAAGTTTAACTATTTGTCTTTAAAAACACTTAAAAAAGTGTAAAATTAGTGAATAAATTTCAAAAATAATTATTATAACGTAGTTAAACCAAATAAGGGAATTCAATCAAAGTAACTAAAACGGCTTCGTATTTCAATTCAGATGACTAATTAATGTAAAAAATGAGATTTAATCGTGAGACGGAAACAATATGATTTATTATATTCCATTCTGCATGTTTTTATTACGAAAATTATCTATTTAAATCTAGAATACGATCAATTAATATGCAATGGGCCCATATGCCTTCCTTGAAGGCCAAGTGGCGATGTCTAAAGCCAGATAGAAACAATTTATTTAGAAGTGGGGGAATCGGGATTCTTCAGTATAAAATATCAGGATATTCTCAAAATTCAAAATAGATATCTAGAAGTAGATAATAAAAGTTAGTAATATCTCAAGTGCTTCAGAAAAAGCTTTTATGGTACGTGTAGTGTACCCAAAATGGACAATACAAGCACGCCGTATAATCTTTAAAAGTCAATTTGTAATGGAGAGATAATGCATCATATTCGTGAAGAATAGTAGTTAAAAGATAATTTAGACAGGTCTTGGGGTGCTATTTTGATTAACTTAGGGTGTCTATACATGTTGTATAGGTTAAGAGGATATTACCTACCTGCTAGATTGAGTGATCGTATAGAATTTGATTATTCAGTGATACTTCAAGTTCACCAAGAATGAAATTGAAGTTATGCATGTACATTTGCGTTGTTATAGTTAGCCTAAATTAAGAGTTAGCTATTACTTAAATTTTACAATAAATCCGCAACCCGGAATGATAGACAAGTTCTGGTTGAATAACTATTTATTAATTCCAATACCTAACATATACACGAGTAGAATAGATGACATAAATTAATACACTTAAAGGGGGTATCGAGTCCGAGGGAAGTGGGAGATAGAAAATGACACTTACTCCATTTCCAGATCATCATCTTGTGGTTGAATCTAATCGATATTTAAGTTAGAATACTAGAGAATATACCCAGTCATGGGGTAATTAAATAGAATTTTTAATTATTTTATAATTTGTAATATGAACACTTGATATTAATTAACGTCTACAACAGCATGTGATAAATGTTGACAAAATGGTTATTATGAGACCTGCGAAAACCAATAGTGCACCTCCATATTTTAACATGTAAAACACGGAGTCTATGGATGCGAAAAATTCCCAATTAAAAATTGAGTTACGTTGTTTACTTGACATTGTTGTTGAAGAGTTCAGATGTAAATTTCTGAGCTCAATGCTTGCTTCATCTAAGCAAAAGTCAATATTTGTGCATCTGATTTGATTCTGTGCTTGTAGACAAAGTTTTTCCTGGAAGCATTGTTCTTGGGGCAAAAATTTGATTACCACTTCCGTTTCCTCTGTCTGCAAGGAAACAGCTTTAGTGTGAATATCGATGGATGTAAATGTCACCTCTGCCAATCCCCTCTGGCAGGTGCTCATTGCCATGAAAGTCAGTCGTGCTAAAAACGGGCAATTATAACAACCCGACGCTTCGATCGGCTTCTCGTAGAACCGTGGACATACCGTAGTGGACTCAACTTGAATTCGGTATCCCGTGAACTGTAACTGGATTTTAACTGCCGCTGACACCAGGAGATTGGATGTGAGTAGTCCCTTTTCTACTCGGAAAAGGTGGAGATTTCGGGACAAAGGGAGGTTCCTTTGTTCCTTCCTCGTTCCTTTGTCGTCATCATTTCTCTAACGGGATCTTTTCGGTCCTGGCAGCGCTTTTTTCGTTTAGTAAAATTCGGTCATTTTTATCACTGGTTGTTTTGCAAATTTTCAAAAAATATATATATACGTCTTCTATTTGTTCTTATTGATTGTTTATAGTTGTCTATTTTCGGCCATGACTGACCCATTGCCAGCGTTCGGTCGGGGACGGTCAAGAAATACGATCCCGGCGAACTCGCCGAACTGCTACCGGCAGCCCCGTACCGTATGCTCTGCGGCTCTTCCCTCTTTTGACCCGGAGTATCACCGAGAGTTTGTGGAGTCGTGGGTGTTACATACGTGCTACGTGACCAGCACGCAGGATGGCGATGCCGTCTTCGGGTCCGCTAGCCTAAGGACCTTCCTTTCTATCTTGAGATTTCTGCATAATGTTCGCTTTTAATATTCTCTCTCCGACCGTTTTTTATTTATTTATTGTTATCATTTTTTTTTTATTCCGTGTATTTAATTCCTGCCAATTTTTCCAATAAAGTCAATTAATTTTGATGTGTTTTTTTTGTTTTGTTTACAAGTCCCTAATTTGTTCCCATTAATTGTTTTTATAGTTGTTTGTTCCGATGCCTTATGATCTACTAGACTTTGGCCGAGGGGGGTTGTTATTGAATCTAACAGACGATGAAGTGCTCATCGTCGGTCGGCTCTTGGCCGAAGAGAGGGGGGCCGGAGTGGAATATGACCCACAGTTCCGCCGGCCAGGTGATCCTCCCCCCCCCCTTCGGTCATGTACCAATGACTACTGTCTGAAATGTTGTCGAATCAAGCCCTTGCCGCTGAAATCAACAGGACCCCAACAAGAGACAATAGATCTCCCTCTTCCCAAACTCTATCTCGTACTAGACTTTGGCCGAGGGGGGTGGTTATTGAATCTAACGAAAGATGAAGTGCTCATCGCCGGTCGGCTCTTGGCCGAAGAGAGGGGGGCCGGAGTGGAATATGACCCACAGTTCCGCCGGCCAGGTGATCCCTCCCCCTTCGGTCATGTACCAACGATTAGTGTCTGAGATGTTGTCGAATCAAGCCCTTGCCGCTGAAATCGACAGGACCCCAACAAGAGACAATAGATCTCCCTTTTCCCAAACTCTATCTCGTTTTTTCTCTTATATTCGTTCATTTTTTTAATTATGTATTATTATCTTAGTTTTTGTAATGTTAATTTTTTCATTTCTTTGTATATATTTTAAATTCTGCTTAAATTTTTGTTAAGCTTTACTAATGGCTTATTATGTATATTTAGTTAAGCTTATTATGTATATTTTTTTTGTTAGTGTTTCGTACGACATGGCCGATTTTTCCACCGAAAGAGCAACAAGCAATCGCCCCAATCCCACTGATGATGAGAAATTATCGCTTTTGCCACCCCAAGCAAGCCGTCCGCCTCGTACCGAAATGCCGCATCCCTTTATCGTCCGAGGGCTCCCCGGGTGGCTCCCATCCGCGCGACAACTCAACATTCTCTCAACCCGTTCCCAGAGCGTTTACCCCATCATTTTCGCCCCTGTGCCACGGGCCGTTCTAAGGAATGCGGCGTTGGCGCGGGGAGAACCGCTCCCTCAGAGGAATCCCTGAGTCACCCTGGCCCGCGAACATTCCCAGCCCCGCTCCTGCGGGCTCTTAGTGAACTGTTATTTGGGAAAATATTCTCGTATTTCGATAATTTTTATTTGTTTGTGGAATATAAATTCCCCTTAAATAAGAAAATTTCTAGTTTATTTACTTTAATTATCGTTTTGTTGTAATTATCGTTAGTTTAATTATCGCACTAGAACTGCACGTAACGATATTATGTCTTTATTTTTTTCGCCAAATACGTTGCCAATATCGCCAAGTGGGCACAATGTTAGTTAATCTATTACTGAACTGTGATGGTTAATTCAGGCCATCGCACTACAGCTGCATATCAGAATTTATTTTTTTATTTTTTCGCCAAATATGGTGCCAATCTCGCCAAATTATTTTTTAAAAACCCGCCAAATGGGCAAAATGTTTTTTAAAAATAATTTATAAACTGGTTGGTTATGCTAAGATCATTGTGTCAGAGCTGTGTAATGGGTGTGTTCGTAGCTATATCTATTTTTTCGCCAAATTATTTCCCAAAACATGCGGGAAGAGTTAAAAGGTTTTACGTATTTATGAGGGAATTCTGATGACATTTATGAGTGCATTTCACACCGTATTTTTGATTTTGGAATTATAAAGCAATGAAACGGGATTTCATACTTGATAACGAGCGGGAAGAATAACTTAAGTTTATGATCTTATAACAGGTTATATGGTACGTATACTTGGATCGATTTGATATTTTTTTAATCCGTGCGAAGTACGGGTATAAATTAGCTAGTCTTAAATATTTCAGACTACTCCCATGTCTTCACAACCCATGCCGAGGACTCCATCACCTGCATTGGCCTATGTAAGTTTTTAAGAAATAATTATAACTATTCATCTCTTTTAAATGTTTGTACCAAAATGTTTATATCTTGAATATTTCAGGATTCGCCATCAACTAGTGCTGGACCGAAAACCATGTCGCCACCAGCCACGCCCGCATTCAACCACGTAAGTTTTAAAATAATGTAATATATTCATTGCTTTTCACTAAAATAATTATGTTAGAACTATTCATTCTTTAAAACATTTTCTAGAATCAACTTAATGTATTTAAGTTATCAATTGCTATTTTAATAAAATGTAACATATAGATGTTAAATATTGTTTCAGGTATGTAACATCTGCCGCAAGACCTTTTCAAATAAGAGTCATATGACACGGCATATGAAGGCCCACGCAGTTGGGATATCCGGATTTGACTGCAAAGTCTGCGATAAGGTCTTCCCTAGGGAGGATAACTTGAAGCGTCACATGAAGACTCATGAGGGTGAAACACACGTAAGTTATTAATCTAAGATAAATATTTTTTCTAATGTTTTCATATATTTCTGTAATTTAGAATAATGTTTTTTCATGCAATTATCTAAATCATTGTTTTATAGGTATGTGATAAATGTCCTAAACCATATGCTCGGAAGGACGCATTGACTCGCCATATGAAGGAGCACGTCTCTACTGGCCATGTAAGTTATTAGTGCACATTAAATCTATTTGTTCTTGAAAATGTATTGTAATAACACATGTAAAATCTAATATATTTTATAATGAAGGTTATATTTTCATGTATTTATAGGTGTGCACCAAGTGTCCCCGAATCTTTGCTAGGAGAGATGCTTTCAACCGCCATCTGGCCACCCATGACAAACCGGTAAGTTTCATTTTTAGGTGTATAAAAGAAACTGTATAATATCTTAAAATGTATTACAATAACCCATGTAAAATCTAGTTTAGAATAAAGTAATATTTTCTTATATTTTTTAGACCACTGCAGCAGTCAAGTGACCCCTACCTCTGCCTCCGGTACCAAGCGCCGGAGGGCAGAGAAGGTTTCGGACATCTTCACCACCCGGACCATCTACCCCAGTGAAGACGTTGCCAAGGACCTCATCCTCTTCCAAAAAGAGGCCCGACCACAAATCGTCGATGCCTTGGAGGAAGACCTCACAGCGAAGTAGCCCATCAAATGGTACGCGGTCGTCAAGTGCCACTTCAGCCGCTCCACTCCTGAAGGGGGAAAGGAGTATGCCACTCCGTACTTCAGGAGCAAGGTCGCCCAGCTCGACATGACTGAAGTCCATCATCATATCGACGGGGCCTATGATAAGATGTTGGCCTCGCTCGATGAGTTCTTTAGTGGGAGCGGCTAGGTGTTTGAATATGGCATCCACCTCGACATCCAGACAGCCGTGTATCAACCCCTCGCTGGAGGTAGCAGCTACATCACCCTCCCCGAGAAACTCGCCAACAAGAAAGCACTCCTCAACATTCAAAACCAGGACGAGAAGTGCTTTTTGTGGTCGGTCCTGGCAGCACTTCACCCTCAACAAGACAACCCTCATAGAGTCTCCCACTACCAACCCTATGAAGCGGAGATCCGCATGGACGGTCTTCAGTATCCGGTGGCCCCCTCCAAAGTATCTCCCGGGAGAGGTAAAACCCCAACCCCTCCGCACTAACGTCTTTGGTTACGAGGACGAGGAGGTGTTCCCTCTCCACATCTCCAAGAAAACCCAGGAGGAGGTTATCAATCTCCTGTACATAGCCGATGGAGACAAGAAGCACTACTGCTATATCCGGAACTTTAGTCGCCTGATGTCCCACGCCTCTGCTCATGACGGAGCCACCCACTACTGCCTCCATCGGTTCACCACAGCCCAACTACTGGAGTATCACCGTCCATATTGCAGAGAGCATTCTCCACAACACATCAAGATGCCCCAAGGTGAAGACCTGATCTTAAAATACAATCAACAGAAATGCGAGCAGCGGGTGCCGTTCGTCATCTACGCCGACTTCGAGACACTGGTCGAGAAAATGGATTCCACCGAAGGCTCTACAACCAACACTGCATCTCACATGCCCTGTGGCTATGCCTACATTGTCATCGGTCCTGATAACAAGCCCTACAAGGATCCAGTAGTCCACAAAGGCGACGGGGGTATAGTAGCCCACTTCTTGGCCAGTGTCGTTGCTGTGAAGGATGAGTTGACCCCAAAACTCAAAGAAGTCGTGCCCATGAAGATCACCCCATTTGACGAGATGATTAGAAGAAACGCCACCCACTGCGGCATATGCAAGAAGGTGTTGGAGAATGACAGAATCAGGGACCATGACCACCTGACAGGCCAATTTCGCCAGGTCATCCATAACAAGTGTAACCTAGCCCTCAGGTTGCGGATGATGATTCCAGTGACCTTACACAACCTGAAAAACTATGATGCTCATCTAATCATGCAAGGGCTAGGGGAATATCAGGATCACGTCATCCCCAACACCGAAGAAAAGTATATAGCCTTTTCAATCACCAAGAAGAGGGAGAAGCCCCCCGTCACTCTGCAGTTTATCGACAGCTTGGCGTTTCTGAATGCCTCACTTCAGAAATTGGTTGATAATCTCCAGAGTGATCAATTCTCCATCCTGAAGACCTACTTCATATCTGATGTCGACCTTCTGATCAAGAAAGGAGTATACCCGTACCAGTTCATGGATCAGTACAGCAAATTTGAGAATACTTCTTTGCCACCAAGAGAAGATTTATACAGTTCTCTCACCGGACTCCAACATCAGTGACGAAGACTATCTACATGCTCAGTCAGTATGGGGGGCATTCGGAATTCAAAATATGGGTGAATATCATGACCTCTACGTGAAGACGGATGTCCTCCAGCTGGCTGACGTTTACAAGAACTTTCGGAAGCTGACCATCGACAACTACGGATGGATGTTTGGGTTTTATGGCGCAAGGGCATCCAAGGCCAGCGACAACTACGGGTTAGATGCGGCCCACATGTTTACGGCCCCTGGGTTGGCGTGGCATGCCGCCCTTAAGATGACCAAAGTGGAGTTGGAACTTTTTTCGGATATCGATATGCACCTGTTCATCGAACAGGGGACTTGTGGAGGGGTGTCAATGATAATCCACCGATACTCCAAAGCCAACATTCCTAATACTACAACATATAATCCGGCAGAGCCTAATCGACATATTCTGTATCTAACCTTTACGGTATGTATTATTTTTTAAGAGTTGTGTTTTTAAATGTTTGTTATTTGATTGATGTTATATAGATAATTCTTTTTAATAGGTTGGGCGATGTTGCAACACATGCTGGTGAATAACTTTAAGTTAGTACCCAATGCTGACAAAATTGTTCCAGCAGACATCATGAGCTGGGCAGATGATGGGAGCGAGGGATATATCCTTGAGGTGTGTATTACTTTTATACACACTCTGATTTTTCTTAATTTATTTGAGCTGTTGATGCTATATTTTTTTTATTCTTTTTAAGGTGGACTTGGACTATCCCCAAAATCTGCATGATACACACAATAGTTATCCTCTTGCACCTGAACAACTGCGTTTAAGTAGGGAAAGGTTGTCCCCCACCGCCTTAAATATTTCACAATCTATGGACCGCAAGCCCTCATCTAACAATTCAAAATTGGTCCCAAATTTCCTAGCTAAGCGGAATTATATGTTACATTAAGAGATTTCTTCGAATTGATGAATAATGCAGTCTTTGGGAAGACTATGGGAAATCTGCGTAAGAGGGTGTGAGGGAACTTGTGACTGATCCAAGGAAGGCGACGAAATTGGTTGCTGCTCCTGAATTTTACTCGTTCACTGAGTTTAGTAGCAACCTTTTCGCCATCCAGAGAACTCGTCGGACTTTAACCCTTAACAGGCCGGTCCAGTCGGTATTCGCAATTCTTGATCTGAGCAAGGTGCTCATGTACGACTTTCACTACAACGTCATTAGGAAAAAGTATGGAGACAGGGCCCTCCTACTGTTTACAGACACAGACTGCCTGACGTATGAAATTACCACTGACACTCTGGAGCAAGACCTAAAGCAACTGAGCGGGTACTTTGACTTCTCGGACTACGATCCGAGTCATCCTTTATATAACATCAAAAACAAGAAGGTGATTGGCAAATTTAAGGATGAGCTGAACGGGAAACGTGGATTGAAATTTGTGGGGCACCGGTCCAAAATGTATTCCCTATTAAGAGAGTCATGTACCAAGCAGGCTGCCAAAGGAATTAACAAGGCCGTGACAAAGAAGCACCTTGAACACTACATTACGCGCATATAATGTATACTGGAAATTCAAGATAAGCGTAACGACTTCTTCTTTCAAGTTTATCTGTGGGTGGCATTCGCAATGAGGGCTCATTCCTACCCCCGTAACTACTCCCCTCAAGGATTAGGATTCAATGTTTATGACTGACTTGCTTGATCGGAAGGCCTTTGAAAAAGCATGGATATGTTTACCCGTTTGTCAGATTTATGAGGAACTGGTTCGCAGGGGATTTTATTTAGGAATTTAGCCTTGTCTCAAGAAAGAACAAAAATCGGGTGCAGAATCAAAAAATTGTCATTTGCTTTGAAATTGCAGACTGACGGTGTGTCGTCGGTCGACTCATCTGCATCAGTCTCATCGCCACTGTACTGCGATCCACAGAGTTATGGCTCCCCCATCAAAAATATGGAAATATTTTTAAAAAGTTAGTAGTGCTGGTGATGTTGTGGAATGCACCATTTGCCGTAAGAAAGTAAAAACAGGTGGAGGCACATCGAATATGAGACGCCATTTGACGAAAGCGCACCCTAAATATGACACAGTAACTATACGTCTTTCTAAATAGAAATTTTAACGTTTTATTCATCTCGTGTAATTTTTTTTAATTGCTTAATTCTTTTAAATTATGCATTACATAAAAATTAAATTTACTCCATGATTACTTGCATTTAATAGTATACTTATTAAATTTATTTTTATTTTTTGTTCACTAGTTTAACTGCAATCAATTAGATAGTTTTTGGTAAACTTTTGAAATTTCTTTAATAAATTATCAAACATAATCAAAATTTTATCAAATAATTATTTTTTACACGGTTAATTTACACTGTGTGAGGGGCAGTGCCTCTCAATTCTCCAAAAGTATAATTGAAATTTGATGTTCTGAAAAACTTCCTTGTATTTTACAGGTTTCAGTTCAAAATGTAAGTACTGCTGCTGGTGAAGGAACATCAACTGAAAGAGAAGATTGCGATGTCGACGTCCCCGAGCCTCAACCGTCATCGACAGTATCCACAGGTACCTGGTGAATACAAAAGAAGCCGCCACCCCTCCTGTTACAGTCCAGGATGATTGACAGGTGACACGCCCCTTCCATTGTATTCATCAAGTACAAAAAAAATTAATGCAAAGCTATGATTCTTATTTTATTAGTTTTATAAAAAAAAATATTCAACAAAATTCCTGTTAAGCAAACTTGCTTGCGCCCATGATTTAGAGTAGAAGCAGATCCACTTCAATAAATAAAAGTGTCTGAAAGAAAATTTTTGACTTTTCTACATTTTATTTTTTTTATTTCTACATTTATCTTAGGACAGGACCCCCCCCCCCCCCCCTATATGTGGGTCACAATTTCTCAACGGTTCTGCATCGATCTCAGGATCACCCAGAATGAGATTAAAAAAGGCGGAATTCCGCCGAAAGGCGGAAAACATTCATGTCTGATTGCAGGTGTCAGTCATTTATTTCTATTAAAAAAATCAAGTTGAACGAGGGTCAATACGATATTAGAGTTCTTTAAAAAAATCAAACTTTTCTAAAATTTCTTTTAGTAGTTAAGTTTAAAGACATTTTGCATTAAAAACAATGTTAAAATCTGTTAAGTTATCACGCAATTTGTGCCGCCGGTGACGTCCAATATTAGGATCGGCGTTTAAGCCGTGACGTCACGGGCAGTCTCGGAGTTAACAACAGCTCCGGAGACGTCGGATCACGTGGCCACGTTGTTTTGACTTCGTGTCGTGTGGGAGTTTCAACTCTCAATCTCTGTTTTTGCTCTTCCCGACCGCGGTGACCGGTATTTGAAGTTCACAATGAACTTTATTATTATTTATTTAAACTAAACTCGCTCAATCTTAAACGTTCTTCATAGTTTTATTTCTTCAATTTAAGTAAGACTGTTTTGTTTATTTCTATTTGTCTGCAGTATGTTTTAAAGAAGATTTTTAATTAAAGTTTTACTCAACTCAATCCGTCTATTTAAGTTATTCTTCATCCACTGTCATATTAGGAGCCACATGTCAGATAGAGGCTATTAAAATCCTATGTTAACTACAAATAAGTAATACTGCCTTTTTTGTTGCATTTATAGCACAAAAATGTGTATTTTCAGATCTTAAGGCGTGTCCCTAAGTAACTATTAAACATAATTTTTAAAAAAATATTTCTTTAAAAAACACTGACATTTTCATGAATTGCTCATAAAATGTCATAACTCCTTTCCAACTAATGGAACAAAAGATTTAAAGTAATCTTATTTGTTCTTCCTCGTTCTTTAGGTGGGGGTAAGCGGAATGCAGAGCTGAACGATGCTTTGATATTTATGGTCTGCAAGGACAACTAACCTCATTCTACGGTGGAGAAAGGTGGATTTTCACATTTTACGAAAGTGGCTGTTCCTCTTTACAAATTGCCGACCAGAAAAACAGTAAGACATTTTGAATGACAAATGTTCACAAATCTTTTGAACTAAATAATTAGATACTTTTTAAATACTCAGCTATTTTCGCATATACATTTGAACTACTCTCTGCATAGAAGGGAAACTCATTTACTAATTGTATTATATTTATTAAAATTTTTCTTATTGTTACTAAACATAATTTTCTTAATAGTTGTTTATATAAAGTATTATGTGAAAATACACAAGTGTGAAACCATAAAAGTGTAGAGTAGTTATTTCTGCACAGTAAGGGTTATTTGAGACTATTAAAAGTTGTGAAACACTTAACAAAGGTTATCTAATCAATTATCTACCAATAAAATATGTTTTAAAAAATTTTGATACTGGTAATTTTTTGTCTGATTAATATAATAAATGAAAAACTAATCAAGTAACTTCAAATTAATTCAAGTACTTGAATGATTTTTAATGTGTTTAATTTCACTCTATTATCAACGTAAAAAGTAACTTGAAATTAGAAAAATGTATTGTTGATAATTTTATTATTTTTTGTTTTGTTTTTTTAAGACCCCCAGACTTTCAACCACCTGAAAACAATCATACTCTGAGTACGCAGACTTAGGGAATCCCACACAGCAAACAACATCGCTGACTCCGTCAATGAAGTTTTGTCGGAGTTGGGGATTCCCAGCAAAAAGATTGCCGGCATATGCACGGACGGCGGCTCCAATGTCTGAGCTATGGTGGACATTCTGGTGGGTCCCAGAAGATATGTGTACTGTTTTGCCCACCTTTTAAATTTGATAGTAAGCGACAGGTTAGGGGATTTGAGCAATCAACGTCTAGCAGAGATTTTAACGGCAGTTAAGGCCATTGTAACCTTTGCTAGACAAAGCCATTCCTTCATGGAAAAACTGCGGGAGGAGCAAGAGACGGCTGGCGTTGCAGAGAGCAATGTAATGCTTCTCATACAGTCAGTTCCTACTCGATGGAATTCGACTTATGCCATGCTTTGTAGATTCGTGGCTATGTTGCCACTAGTAGCTGCTGTTGTAGCTCTCTCTCTCTAACCCCTTAATAAAAAACTCACCCATTATGATAAAAAGTGACGACATCAAATTGTTGTCTGAAGTTATTAATATTTTAAAACCTTTCGATGAGGCCACCATGGAAATTTCGGGGAGTGATTATCTCACCGGAAGTTTGGTGATTCCGATGGTTAGCAGCATCGAAAGTGTGCTCAACGCGCAAAAGCCCAGCCATGAAGCTGCTAAACTTTTGAAGCATTTAAGCAGCCTAAAAATTAGGAAACAAAAAGTCTCGCAGAATTCTCTGCTTTGCAAAGCCACTCTTTGCGCGAATCGCTACATGAAAAAATATGGCGAGGCAGCGTACCTGAGCAGAGCGGTCACTGTGAGGTGAATGAAGAGGTAGGCCGCTACCTGCGGCATTTAGGAAAATCCCCTGCTGCACCAGAAAAGCCCGCCACTGCACCCCCAAACATCCCTATGGGCGCACCACGAACAGATGGTGTCCGGTGCAGAGGCGTCCAAGCAGGGGTATTTTTCAGAAGAGTTAAAGCTGTACCTCGGTTGCCCGTTTCTCCCACGAAAAACCAAACCTTTCACTTTTTGGGCTCAAAGTGAAAATGCCATGCCAGGTTTGTCGGCCGTGGCATTAAAATACTTAACAGTAAAAGGTAGCTCGGTCGCTTCCGAAAGGTTGGTGTCAACCCTCAATGATGTGTTGAGCGATAAGAGATGTCGTCTTACCGATCAACATATCACTGAAAGGGTTTTTATGAACCGATTGGACGACAAGTACTGGCCCTCTCCAAGTGAAAAACTCAAAATTTTAATCGCCTTTATTCAGCAATTTTTTTAATTCATTTATTAAATACACAATCAATATCCTTTGAATCATAATTATACAGTTTGTAATATTTTTTAAAAGATTAAATTTTGATTATTTTTAAATATCTTACTCTGAAATACGGCCAATATTTTTTATTAATGAAAAACTGCTATTTTAAGCTTTTTAAATGCGTACAGAGTATTTTCAAAATTGTAACTAATATTTAAATCCTCATTAGCTTTTAATTGACGAAACTGTTTATGGTGTTTTCAATTTGAGCCTTGAAAGTGAGAGCTAAAAATGAGAATATTGTATTGCGTTGTTTGTAACTCATAAGTTTTGCTGTTTTAACAATTTTCTTTTTTATTGATTTATGGTTTTGTGTTCTTGTTTAATATTTGATTGTACTATTCTTTTTGAACATTTTGGATTTCTTCATATGAATTTTGATTAATAAAATACTTTGTACAATATTTTTTTACTATCATTATTCAGTTTTTAGTTTAATAACTGGTAATGCTTCCCCTCTCCCAGTTATCTCCCCTCCCCCATTATAATAGAATGACCTTTCGAACAATTGCGGTATTTATCATGCTACTTTTCAGAAAACAAAATTTGTTTTAATTCAAATGAATTTCAAAGAATGCACTTAACATAAACAATACTAGATAACATTATTTGTCGTTATCATTATGCTTCCTATTTTTTTAATAGCAAAAGAAAATTAATTTATATTTTCTCCTTTCTATCCCCATTTTTATTTTATCTTTTTTTAAAAATTTTTTCATTATAATTTATGCTTTGGTTTTTCAATTCTTACAAAATGAGGTTTTCATTGACAAGTAATGTTGCGTTTGGACAGTTATTAGAAAGTTTTTGCGTGAACCCAATGCAATATGTCTAGGCAAAAACAAGTCAAACTTTTTACTTTGTAAAAAGTCTATTCCAGCTTGAGTCAGAAAAACAAGTTCTTTTTAGCAATGTGAAGTTGCCATGGAAACGTTTGAAAAAAAAAATTATGTATTGTTGCAGACATGTATTCAATTAATTTATTAGTTATATAGTTAATTCGTTTGAATAATTAAAAAATAATAAATGTTTATAAAATCGTAACGTAACTGGCAGTGAAGTGAATAAATTGCAGTGTAGAGATGCAATATATTAACTTTGTATAAAATTGAATTTTGACGTTCCCGCTGCAGCAAAAATCATTAGAAAAGATCACCCAAGAAGCCCCCCAGAAGGCTGTACTTTTAATTTTTTTTTTTGAAAGGAGAAAGTCTGGACATTTGCACCTGTACCCGAACTGTTAATGGTTTTTTTTCTTAATTGTTAATTTGTCTTGCCTGTAATTGTTTTACTTCCATTCTTAATGTCCAGTTTTAGGATTTCTTGTGATGTTATTTAATACTCCATGTTTTTTTTTTTTTTTTATGAAGGAAGAAAGTGTTGTAATACTTGTAACTGTCGCTGTTATCTCTCCTTTCCCATTTTTGTAATCGAGATTTGGCAACACCCTCTCTGCTGTACGAGTTCCACCGACCATGTTGACCGGCTACCGGCAACGTATTAAAGTTCCTATTTTCATTACCTAAAAGCAATGTTGTTCACTTATATCACTTTCAAAAAGTCTTATCTAAAAAAGATAGTCCGCAACAATTTGTACCATGTGTGGTAAAAATGAATGAACAACAGTGGGATACATTGGATACATATCTTGAAGATATTCGAAAGAATGTTTTTACAATCTTGTTCAATGTACTGTTTAGAAAAATTGTGTTTGCAAATTTCAAGAAGTCTCCCATGCAAAAGTCTACATTGGATGTACACGTCGGTGAGGAAAAGTTATTGACTTCATTAACTGAACTTTTAAATGATAAAGTGCAAAAGAACATCTTAGAACTCGTGACAGAAGATTGTGAGGGATGTGTAATGATGATGCGAACCAGATGGGACACGATTGTATGAATTTATCACATGAATTTCAATTTGATACATATTTTGCAAAAGCCGTTTGTAAAATCAATATTATGGATTTGGATTTGAAATTTGTTGCTGAAAATGAAGGAAATTCACAATTATTCATCTACAAATTTTTTGATAAATTGAATTTTCAAAACATTTTTAATACTTTAAGAAAGCTATTTATTGCTTTAGATTTAAATACCTGTTTTCCTGAAATTAGACAAAATTCTTCATTTGAATTGTAATAACTTAACAATTAATTTAAATGATCGCTCCCCATTTATTTGCTTAAAATATCCAATATCAAGAAATCAATTGTAAGTTTATTTTCAATGCTGTGTTATTTGTATGACTTTGTGTGCTTTAATAAAAATACGAGTTGTATTTTTGTGTGTTTATTTTTATATGTATAAAAATACAATCAAATATTTCTTTTAAAATAAAGAGGGGAAAAATCAAGTTTCACCACAAGTTTTTTCTAAATTCACATTCTGTAAAGTCTTATCATAGGATAATTTTAAAAAAATATTAATTTAGTAAAACTATATTTTAAAAAAGTATTAGCCTTTTAAAATATTTTAAGCATATAATAACCATTTAAGTAAAACTACGTATATGACTAAGTATTAATCATTTAGTATAACAATATTTAAAAAAAAATAGAACTCATTATTAAGGTTTGGTTTGAATTAACGTCGCACTAGAGCTACACAAGGGCTATTGGCGACGGGCGTCGTATTTTAGAACCACATTATTATTAAGGTTAAAACTACTTGTCGAGATCATATTACCCAAACAATAGTAATTAAATATATAATTATCAATCCATATTAATCCTGCATTTATTTTTACAAAAATGAAAAGTATATAAGGAATTTCCTGAAAATACAAGTTTTCAAACCAGAAGCTAAGTTTTCCAACTCGGAAGAATTCCAGAGTAATGGATTAAGTCATAAGATATTTACATTTCAATGATAAAAGCATCTATTTCAAAAGCAGATAACATTTCAGATAACAAGCATGCATTTTAGCGAACCTAGCCTACAATCTCCAAAGACCCCACTTAACCAAAATCAACTTCAATTTGTGATAATAAAAACCCCACTAACTGTCTCGCGCTAATGTAACATCGTCACCTCCAGAGAACTCGTTAAGTTATTGTCCGTTTAGTATAACGAGATTATATCTATAATATGCATTTACACTTAAGTGAAATGCGACAAGATAAAGATAGATGCGCTGAGTGTCTACTTTAGAAAAAAATATCACTATGTCTGTGGCCTCAAGGAGTTCTGTGTTCTCAAGGAGGGAGGGTCTTAAGTGCATTTCAGAAATGGCCTTATGTCATGCCTTCACTTTGAAGTGACATAGATAAAATCAAAGGGAGGCCCCGCTTATAATGGGAGATTAATTGCTTTTAAGAAGGAGATATCGGCAGCAAAGCTGAGTTGTGAAATGAAGAAGAAAGTGCAATATTCCAATTCCAGCCTTGCATCGATATTTAATTCGGCGACTCGTACGGCAGATAAGGCAAGTTACACCTTTCTGCCGTCGGAAGAGTCCTGCAAACGAACCATAAGGAATTAATGGAGAAAGAACTTTCCGAAGATTGCAACCGAAAGATTTGGATTCGTTGGAAATTGCAGGTAAGCAAATTACTGCTGTTAACTTACTTAGAATTGAATCGATTGCTTGAATAAGGTATTAACTCGAACAATTTTGCAATTTGTTTTATTTTCTTAAAATTATCTGTACGCGATAAATCTGTCCGATGTTAAAAGCCCCTTTTTTCAAAAAGTGGATCTCCATTTCAGATAACAAGCATGCATTTTAGCGAACCTAGCCTATAATCTCCAAACACCCGACCATGGACAACTAAGGGTCAGATGCTGCCCACATGTTTACAGCACCGAGGTTGGCGTGGCATGCCGCCCTTAAGATGACTAAAGTGGAGTTGGAGCTTTTTTTTGGATATCGATATGCACCTCTTCATCGAACAGGGAACTCGTGGAGGGGTGTCAATGATATCTCACCGATACTCCAAAGCCAGCATTCCTTATACTACAACATATAATCCGGCAGAGCCCAATCGACATATTCTGTATCTGGCTGCTAATAACCTTTACGGTATGTATTATTTTTTAAGAGTTGTGTTTTTAAATGTTTGTTATATGATTGATGTTATATAGATAATTCTTTTTAATAGGTTGGGCGATGTCGCAACACCTGCGGGTGAATAACTTTCAGTGGGTACCCAATGCTGACAAAATTGTTCCAGCAGACATCATGAGCTGGGCAGATGATGGGGGCAAGGGATAGATCCTTGAGGTATGTATTACTTTTATACACTCTCTTTGATTTTTCTTAATTTATTTGAGCAATTGATGCTAATTTTTTTTTTTTTTAAGGTGGACTATCCCCAAAATCTTCATGATGCAGACAATAGTTATCCTCTTGCACCTGAACAACTGCGTTTTCGTAGGGAAATGTTGTCCCCCACCGCCTTAAATATTTTACAATCTATGGACCTCAAGCCCTCATCTAACAATTCAAAATTGGTCCCAAATTTGCTAGCTAAGCGGAATTATATGTTACGTTACCACAATTTGAAATTATATTTGTCTTTAGGCCTCGAATTAACCAAGGTACATAGGGCACTTAAATTTAATCAGCTGCCTTGGCTTAAACTTATATTGATTTTAACACCCAAGAGCGAGCCAAGGCTACCTCATCATTTCAAAGAGATTTCTTCGAATTGATGAATAATGCAGTCTTCGGGAAGACTATGGAAAATCTGCGTAAGAGGGTGTGAGGGAACTTGTGACGGATCCAAGGAGGGCGACGAAATTGGTTGCTGCTCCTGAATTTTACTCGTTCACTGAGTTTAGTAGCAACCTTTGGACTCGTTGGACTTTAACCCTTAGCAGGCCGATCCAGTCGGGCTTCTCTATTCTTGATCCGAGCAAGGTGCTCATGTACGACTTTTATTATAACGTCCTCCGGAAAAAGTGTGGAGACAGGGCCCTCCTACTGTTTACAGACACAGACTCCCTGACGTATGAAATTACCACTGACACTCTGGAGCAAGACCTAAAGCAGCTGAGCGGGTACTTTGACTTCTCGGACTACGATCCGGGTCCTTTATATAACATCAAAAACAAGAAATTGATTGGCAAATTTAAGGACGAGCTGAATGGGAAACGTGGATTGGAATTGGGCACCGGTCCAAAATGTATTCCCTATTAAGAGAGTCATGTACCAAGCAGGCTGCCAAAGGAATTAACAAGGCCGTGACAAAGAAGCACTTTGAACACCACAATACGCGCATATAATGTATACTTGAAATTCAAGATAAGCGTAACGACTTCTTCTTTCAAGTTTATCTGTGGGTGGCATTCGCAATGAGGGCTCATTCCCACCCCAGTAACCACTCCCCTCAAGGATTAGGATTCAATGTTTACGACTGACTTGCTTGATCGGAAGGCCTTTGAAAAAGCATGGATATGTTTACCCGTTTCAGATTTATGAGGATCTGGTTCGCAGGGGATTTTATTTAGGAATTTAAGCCTTGTCTCAAGAAAGAACAAAAATCGGATGCAGAATCAAAAAATTGTCATTTGCTTTGAAATTGCAGACTGACGGTGTGTCGTCGGTCGACTCATCTGCATCAGTCTCATCGCCACTGTACTGCGATCTACACAGTTATGGCTCCCCCATCAAAAATATGGAAATATTTAAAAAAAAGTTAGTAGTGCTGGTGATGTTGTGGAATGCACCATTTGCCGTAAGAAAGTAAAATGGAGGCACATCGAATGCGAGACGCCATTTGACGAAAGCGCACCCTAAATACGACAGTGAACTATACGTCTTTCTAAATAGAAATTTTAACGTTTTATTCAATCTAAGTCTCATGTATTTTTTTTAATTGTTTAATTCTTTCAAATTATGCATTACATAAAAATTAAATTTACTCCATGATTACTTGCATTTAATAGAATACTTATTAAATTTATTTCGATTTTTTTGTTCACTAGTTGAACTGCAATTAATTAGATAGTTTTTGGTAAACTTTTGAAATTTCTTTAATAAATTATCAAACCTAATCAAAATTTTAACAAATAATTATTTTTTACAAGGTTAATTTACACTGTGTGAGGGGCAGTGCCTCTCAATTCTCAAAAAGTATAATTGAAATTTGTTGTTCTGAAACACTTCCTTGTATCTTACAGGTTTCAGTTCAAAATGTAAGTACTGGTGCTGGTGAAGGAACATCAACTGAAAGAGAAGATTGCGATGTCGATGTCCCCGAGCCTCAACTGTCATCGACAACTCCTTCAACTAGCGCGGGACGGATATCGAGATCTCCAATGAGAAAATCAGCATCTCCATCCTCAACACCTGTCTCTTACACTCCTGCAAGGCAAATTACTCTTTTTCAGGGTAAAGAGAGACTAGAGAGCTACAGCAGTAAGTCACTTTAATGTGTTCACCTTAAAAATGTAATAGGGAGAAACGTGTTGCCAACACACTATATCTAGTTTTAAGTTACTTTTTTTTACTGAAAATTATATTGTTGCCAAATTAAGTATTTGTTTAAAGTTTTTTTTAAATTTTTAATAAAATATGTATATAAAAGAATTGTGCATCAAAATACGTTTTTTAAAATATATTTTTAAGTAATATTTTCATTTGAATTTATTTTGAATTCTAGATCGTCGTAAACAAGAATACTTATATTTACGTTAAAAATTTAATTAGTTTTAATAGCCCTCCTTGCTTGACTTTAAAATCTGCAGTTATTTCAGTGAAACATATTTACATGGATTAGTATTGATCCTTATGTTTCTTGAATAACTGAATTTTTGGCACTCTTTAGCACAGAAGCATTTTAGCTTCTTGCTTCTGTGAAATGACAGGCTTTTTCTGGATGAATGTTGGTTTTTCCCAGATTTTTTTTAAGTCAAGCTAAAACAAATTAAAAATATATTGCTCGTACACATATATAATATATTTTTGGAGGATAAAAATAAGGCGCTTTTATGACTGTTTCTCAAAAATTATCCAATCGTTAACAAAATGTTTCTTTTTGAAATTTTTTATGTAATTTGCTAATTAAATTCAAATACAAATAGTAGATTTAAAATATTTTCCCAAATTTATATTCTCTAACAATTATATATAAATTGGTTTAGTTATTTAACATGAAATTTTTAGTTGCAATACATCCGAAAAACTTTGGCAGTTTTATCAATTTCAACTGAGTGTTAGTGCTACAATTCTAAGGTTTGCACTAATAAAAGTCTTAATTTTTAGTTTTTAAATTTGTGCATCGATGCATATTAAACTAACATATCATGTTTTTGGAAAATTTATGTAATCGCAGATAACATCCAATGCAAATATTTTTAAAGAAATTACTTATTACATTATCTAACAATTAAAAGTTGTTTATTTAGTTAGGTAAAAGAGGATACTATTTTGGCTACTATTTTTTAGGTTAGGTTATGTTTGAATTATCGTCGCACTAGAGCTACACGAGGGCTATTGACGACGGGCGTCGTATTTTAGAACCACAGTCAAGTGACGAGCCGGCACCTGAATAGGCACCCAACGCAACCGTTAAGGGCGACATCGTACGCAGCGTTAGGACTTTGAAGTATATTTAACGTGTACTCCCTTACACGGGGTATTATTCATCGGACATTTTGGCTGCACGGGCCGTTTATAGGTCGGCAGTTATTTTGGCGATGCCCGGACCCGAACCTGGGACCTTTCGCATGCTAAGCGAGTGCTTAACCGACTGGGCTCCCCAGCCCCGCTACTATTTTTTTAACATCTGAGGCTTTCTGGCACTGGCAGCCCTGCTTTTGTCCTAGCCTGTCCATTAAAACCTAGCGAAATTTAATGGAAATTAAGGGTATTTCAGGTCCTCCGGTGGGGCTTGCAACCCCTATCAGATCGCTTTAATTTTTTCGATATTTGGTCCAATCCCTATCGGATATCGGTAATCCTGCTAAAAAAAACATATTTTATGTGTAATTTTTTATCATGGTTAAAATAATTGGCTTATTGCCATTATTTGCTAAACGAATATTAATATAACGTCTAATTATTACTATAAATTTCTTTTTTTTTAAATTAATATAAAATTATTATATTTTCTTTAAAAATTCCTATATTTTCTATTATATTTTTGATAATAGTCACTGCGAGGCCTGCTTAATATTTTTTCTATATTTATTTTGTGTAATCTATTCTTTGAGGTGATAAAAATAAACTTTTCCATTTTTAAAATTTAAAGGCAAACTTATTGAATCTTTTTATGGAAATATAGAAAATATTTTAAGAAACTGTAAAATTACAATCCTTTAAATGTTTGATTATACATATATTTTAGATGGACAAGGCTGTTATATTAAAAAAAAAAAATATGCTGGGAATATATATTGGCATCTATAATATATTGACATATTTTTCTTTTTCAGTTTCTCCTTGAAAGTCTGGTTATGGAAGCAGTTATGTAATTCTTCAATTGTTTATTTTGTTGATTATTGTTTTTTTTTTTTCAAATAAAAATGTTTTGCTTCCAAATGAATTTGTATTTATTTAAAATATCAAGATTTAAGTTTGCCAACCTGTAGTTCTAAATGTTCCGGTGACACTTAAATAATTAGGTAAGTTTATATTACTACTTGGGCTCTATAGTAATAGTATCCAAAATTTCTGTTTTGAAGTAAAAAATGAATATCATATTAAAATTCTTAATTATGTACAGTTTTTGAATTTCAGTTTTCTTTTCTCATCTTATTTCTATGCAATCTCAATCAAGGTGTAAAATACAAATTTGTTTAAAATATTATGGAATATTTTGAAGTTATGAAGAATATTTTTTCCAAAATAAGTAGTAAAAGATCTTTTTTTAATTAATGACTTATGAATAGTATGTTAACAGTCATTAATTTAGAAATTTCTTTTTAAGGACAATATATTTTGAAAATGATATATCTCTTTAATTCAAAATATTGTATAAAATTTTTGTTTTACACCCATGCCTGAAATTACATAGAAATAAAAAAAATCACATGAAAATCGCGTCATATAGTCACGTGAGGTTGATGTCATTTGATCACGTGAAAATAGCGTCATATGATCCCGTAAAATTAACGTCATTTGATCACGTGAAAAGCACGACATTTGGTCGTGTAAAATTCACGTCCACTGATCCTGTGAAATTCACGTCTACTTATCACGTGAAATTCACGTCTACTTATCACGTGAAATTCACGTCCACTTATCACGTGAAATTCACGTCCACTTATCACGTGAAATTCCCGTCCACCTTTCACATGAAATTCACGTTATTTGTTAACGAAAAGTTCACGTCATATGGTCACAAGAGTCATTTATTCACGTCAGATTAACGTCATTATTTAACGTTGAATATCACGACTTCAAAATAGACATTGTCACCAAAAAAATGACATCAATTTAGGGGCATTTTATGACCAAAAAATCACGTCATATTCGACATCACACGAGTACTTGGGTTAGGACTTGGCCTGCTTTTCTGCTTATAACATCGTCTATGGGGCAAGTCGATGCAGATGCCTCATCTGTGATCTCTGGTCCTGCTGTTCCGATGGGTGTCTCAAGTGAGTTGACCTCGTCGTGAGCCGGTGTTGATGCATCAGGTTCTGTAGAAGAGGATTTGGATACATCGATGATCGACTGTGGGGTGTCATCTGAAGTTAGATCGATAATTGGAACTTCTTGTGTTGAAGAAGCATCTGCGTTCGATATTGTAGTTAATTTAATCTTTTTACTTGGTGGATGCGTGCTGGACGATCGTTTTCGAGAAAATTTGGAATTCATTTTAGACACAATGTAAGTCGAGAGAGGCTAGTGATGGAATGATTTCTCAAGCTTTGCAACTGGAATAAGTTGGAGATGGAAGCGCCCTCTATCCACATGTTTCATTGGTTAGCTTGAAAAACAACGACATCTACATCGACCCTCATTGGTCTATACCCATGATGCCATGGTCTTGCACACAAAACTCATGGTGCCAGGGTGACTGTAATCTATAAATCATCTTAATTGCTAAGTGAACCTGAAGTAGCTCTAATCTATGATATTTATCTAAAGTATTCAGACTATGCGTCGACAATTCTTCTAGAGTAGTTTCAGTTCAGGTTCAGAAATTCTTTTTTCTTATAGATAAGCCCCATCTAATTTTTTCACGTTAAAATATAACAATTTCACACTAAAATCATACATTTCCTTGTCGATAGATGAGCAACACTAACTTAAAACTATTTTTAATAAATATATTCTAATAAATGAACTATAACCTCTATTCACGCACACTAGAGGGCAGCACTATTCAATTTTAATATTTATCATCCTCACCGATAGATGGGGCCACGACATAGAATCGTGTTGCCATATCAGCATCTAAACAACTCAACACTCCCTAAGGATTTCAGCACCCAAACAACTCAACAATCAGCACTTAAACAACTCAACATTCAGGAGTTAAACAACTCAACTTACTTCATATCCGCCACGCCCCTTCCGGTGACGTCAGAGCCACTTCCGGTGGTGGGTCTGACCCACGACCCACTGTCCTTTTTCCCTACTGTTATGCGACAGACTGAATGAAGTTAACTTTGAATAGTTTTACAAATGCTTTAAAAAATTGTATGCATTTGACTGCCTTTGGGCAAGTCATATGTGTACAAATCGGTACTTAAGACACCTTCTTGTGTTGCCGGCTACTGATTAGTGAGTTCACAAATGTAAGAATGTGATGCACATGTGCATGGTTATACAAGCAAGGTTCTTTTAGACAGCGCCAGCCAATAGTTGAATGTTTGTATTGTGTACTATGTCACGTCATCAGATCAGAAATGTAAAAATTCAAGTCCCAACCCATATTCCTTACAGTAGACGTCGAGCATCACATCTTTAGTTTGCCTCCTGAATCCTTGACTTCGTCCATTCTAATCTAACCATTTCGTTACTTTCTTACGTATGGAATTCGTTACTTCTAGCCGAGGTAGTAACGTACTGTGTTATGGTGATTATATGTATCGCCAACAGCATGTTTCGAAAAACAACACTTGGCTGTGCAATAAAGGAACATCACTGAAATGTGCCCTGCAAGCGCCCAAGCGTTTCAAGGGACGATCAAACTAATCAAGGAACATAATCACCCATTTCTTTCTGAGGAGATATCGGCAGCAAAGCTGAGTTGTGAAATGAAGAAGAAAGTGCAATATTCCGTTTCCAACCTTGCATCGATATTTAATTCGGCGATTCGTACGGCAGATAAGGCAAGTTACACCCTCCTGCCGTCGGAAGAGTCCTGCAAACGAACCATAAGGAATCAACGGAGCAAGAATTTTTCTAAGCAACCGAAAGATTTTGATTCGTTGGAAATTGCAGGTAAGTAAATTACTGCTGTTAACTTACTTAGAATTGAATCGATTGCTTGAATATGGTATTAACTCCAACAATTTCGCAATTTGTTTTATTGTCTTAAAATTATCTGTACGCGTATTGTACGATGTTAAAAGCTCCTCTTTTCAAAAAGTGGATCTCCATTTCAGATAACAAGCATGCGTTTTAACGAACCTAACCCACAATCTCCAAACACCCCGCTTAACCAAAATCGACTTCAATTTGAGATAATAAAAGCCTCACTAACTGTCTCGCGCTAATGTAACATCGTCACCCCCAGAGATCTCGTAAAGTTATTGTCCGTTTAGTATAATGAGATTATATCTATAATATGCATTTACGCTTACTTGCGACAAGATAAAGATAGATGGGCTAAGTGTTTACTTCAGAAAAAAATATCACTATGTCTGTAGCCTCAAGAAGGGAGGGTCCTCAAATATAAGAATACCATTGTATCACTGTTATACTGATACCAAAGTATCATTTTTTTTTAAGTTTTAAAATTATTGTACTTGATTTTTTTTCTCATGATGGTTATCATTTTTCAGGACTTGACTTCCTTAGGAGAGGTTAGTTTTTCCATCATGAGGCGATGTTATCTTATGATACATCAGGTGGTGGTGGGACCTCAAATATTGGCCAAATAAGGGGGGGACCTCAAATAAGGCCAAAAAAATTTAAACAGCTTCGTCTGCAAAGTTAAACAACATCACAAACGTAGTGAAACCAGAATTGATGACCTGAATTTGATGAGGAATTTTTTATGCCCTACTTGTTGCACTCCCAGTCTTAGTGTAGTCAGTGAACCTACCAGCAGAATGGGCAGCTCTCTGGAATTGAAAAAAACCTGTTCTGAATGTGGATATTCTAGTGGCGGCTAATACACTTAATATTGACAAAGTTTTCCAAGTTATAGAAAGTACTCTTATAGATATTCTCAAAAGACTTTTCATTTTCATATTTACTACAACAAAAGATGTTTACAGGTAAGTAACAAATACAGACAATTATGTATGATTGCTGACAGTAAGCAATCAAAAATCAAATATCATTTAGTGAAGAACAAAAGGTGCATTTTCGACAGCTCTGTCTGAAAAAAAATAAGACATAGAATTAAAACAGGGCGATGAGGGGGATATTCGTAGTGTCATGAAAGGAAAAATATAGGTAATGGAAACTTTAATTATTGCAGTACCAAGCATGGTTGGGAACTAAACACTGGGGGTTCCGCATGAGGCTGACCACTTTACCAGGACATATGCTTAGCATCCCAGAGCACTAGTTCAGCAGGCCTTGGCCCAATAATGGGCTGTTGCTTCGAGGAGTTTAGTTTTTTTTAGTTTGGTTTGGTTTGAATTATCGTCGCACTAGAGCTACACGAGGGCTATTGGCGACGGGCGTCGTATTTTAGAACCACAGTCAGGTGACGAGCCACACCTGAATAGGCACCCAACGCAACCGTTAAGGGCGACATCGTACGCAGCGTTAGGACTTTGAAGGATATTTAACGTGCACTCCCTTACACGGGGTATTATTCGTCGGACATTTTTTTGGCTTAGTTTTTTTTAGAAACTATATTCTATTAGAAAGCAGTATTTGTAGAAATCTGTTTCTAGCTATTTTTTCTAAAAATCAAAAGCACTTAAATAGAATAAACAGAAGAGAACATTTTGCATCTTTCTGGTCCAATGGCTTCCAAGCTTGGCACTTGGCAGTTAATAAGGTTGGCCTATTCCTACAATATTTATGGTAATCAAAAACACAGTTGTTGGATAAATGTCAAAACTAGAATTTGATGGCTTAAGATTCGAAGGCGAGACACCTGCAAGCAAAGAATACATCGGACGCAGTAGTTGCAGTTCAGGAGGTTTGGGAAGTGATTGTTTCGTGTACACTAGAAGCTCCTGGTACTTTAACCAGTGTGGTATGTCCCAGACCTATTAGAGTCTTATGAAGTTTCAAAAATAACTAAACTCTTATCGCTTGTACCTAGAACGTGTTGATAACCACACAGTTACTCATGTTACAGTCAAGGTTAGGTTTGACTTATCGTCGCAATAGAGCTGCACGAGGGCTATTGGCAACGGGCGTCGTATTTTAGAGCCACAGTCAAGTGATGAGCCAGCACCTGAATAGGCACCTAACGCAATTGTTAAGGGCGACATGTTACAGTCAAAGATTCAACCATTACACCCTCCGGTGTCCAAATCAAGATACTGGGGGCCTTTAGTCAACCCCAAGTACACCTCACTGAATCATTCGTCAAAGAGTCGGCAACACAAACGAAGCTTATTTGATACCTACATCTGTAAATAATATCCCGAAACTGGGAGAAAAGGGTGTAATTCAGGCCCATGTATCATACACAAAGGCCTTCATGTGTGACAGCCTAATTACGATGTGCGACTTCTTCGAGACAAGCCTCAGATGCCAAACAGCACCTGATGCAGTAACTCTTATGAAGAAATCGAAGGAGCACGCCTTACCTATCACTCGTGACCTCCACATGAAGCGAGTTACTGACAGGAGGCTAAACTCAAGCTTGCTTTCCACATCAGCGATAAAAATTCAACTTCATTTTTCAAATTTCAAGTTAACCGTAGAAACATGCACAGTTTGCCCTTAATTCTCCAAGACTCAAATGGAAATGGGAGGATGCTACTCGTGTGGACATTTAGAATGAATCTATCCCAGCAGTCTCAACGTGCCAGTCGGGGCTCGTTACAGCAGAGTTCCAGGAGATTCAGGTAGTCTTTTCTTCCGTTGACAGACATAGGGCCTAACTATAAAATTTTTAGCGGAAAAGAAATGCATTAAAGACAAGCTATGTCTCAGAGCAAACACGCTAATACAATGCCAGACTTTCAAGGCATGCTTTGACGAACCATCAATAGAGTTAGTGAACCTAAACACTAACTATACATGTACACCATCCCTTGAGTTGGTACTTTTATTAATTTTTCAATGTAATCTCTATTGTAGAATAATAATGAATCAATGGACTGCAATGACCCACCGAGCATTGTGCCACAAGTTTTGGTGTGCTCAATTTCTCCAGGAAATCCAACCACTGCACCAACAACCTCAGCTTCTGTTAATTCCAGCCGACCTGTTGACACAACCAAAGATGCCTCCACCGCAACTTGTTCAGCACAGGGTCTTCCATCTAAGAACACGTTGGAAGCTTACCCTGACATTTACAAACCAGTACCAATCGTAAGATCGAGATCATTAAATGAACAATATTAGTTTATAGTTAAAGGGTACCACCCCTTTTCGATTGTAGAGGATACAGAGTTTATACCATTTGTACATATGCTGTGCCCTGGCTACAAGATGCCAACAAGAAAAACACTATCCAATGGCCTTCTGAATAGCACCTCAGCATCACAACTGATCGTTGGACATCGCTCAACAGCTTGTTTCAGGGAAGCCATACCGCTGAACACTTGGCATCTGAGCTTAAGGAGATGTTCGCGAAGTGGGGTTTGCTGGCAATGTGTGCACCATTACTACAGACAATGCAGCCAACATTGTTTCTGCCATGAAAATGACGACATATCGCCACATTCCCTGCTTTGCCCACTGCCTCAACCTTGTTGTTAAAGCTGCCCTTAACAACAAGGAAGCCCAAGATGTCATTTGAAAGTTAAAAGGGTAGTTAAATACTTTAAAAAGAGTTTACCGCTTTGGAAAAACTCAGAGACAAAGGCAGATGGGGCTCCAAGAGCTAAAACTGATACAAGACGCTGAAACGAGATGGAATTCAACATTTGACATGCTAGATCGTTTTAACAAAAACCCGATATTAGCAACGGTGGCAGTTTCCGAACAGGCGCCTGAAGTTAATTTCCACAAGGATGATTGGGATTTAATAGATGGCCTTATATACTATCAAGAAAGACTCCATTCCATCACATTGGAAATTAACAGTGAAGCGACGATTTCGAAACTGCCTTTCCTTTACAATTTTTTGCAAGATGGAATGTCTGGCGACGCAAACCTAGAGCAGACCTCTTCTAGCAGTTGGCAAAAAACTTGGAGATTTTAAAGGAGAGATTCAACTCGATTTGTCATAGTGATTTAGTCACCCAGGCTGCGTTCCTTGACCTGCGTTTCAAAACGATGGGGTTTGAAATGACCCCTGCGTTTTGGAAAACACAAGGAGGGTATTCAAGGGGCGATTAAAATCTTGCCATTAGCAAAAAGTACCTGCCCCCAGAAATAAATTTAAATTTGGCCAAAAAAAACTATGGTCAAAAGTGGAACTGGATAAGTACTTAGCGGGGCCTCTACTATTTAGATCAGGCACCCCTCTGAAATGGGAGAACTGCAAATTTACGTATCCAGGTCTGCATCAACAAATATTGGGGAGGCTCTGTATTACTGCAACCTCAGTGTGGGTTCCTGTCAGTAAGATCAAAGGATTGACATGGGAGATTTCTTTAATGAAGAAATTGTACCACTGTGTTGTTGTACATGTCAGAACAAACAATACTAATCGAGATTTTGTTTTTCAAGGAACCTGCCCAAGTACGAGTGTTTATACGATGGAATATTCTGGCTCAATCCTCAGGTAAAGGTTATTGTATCAGCTGTTATACCTCGTAAAGAAGATGCTTAATAAAGCCCCTTCTGTTCCCAAGCCACCTTTTAGCTCTGTTCCCATGCTTCCTATGGCTCTTCTGTTCCCGGCACTGTCTAATATTCACATTTCTCCCACTAACTGTCCTCGACAAGAGCCCTTCTCCAAAGTTACCTTTTAATCTGCATGTTTATCCCACTATTGCTTCTACTGTAATGGTAAATGTCCCTTCTGCTCCCAAGCCGCCTTATGAGGTACTTAAAAAATTTCAAAGAAAGGCAATATAGATTTTCCATTGACTTACAATATTAAAAACATCAAATAGATTTGCCTTGCTTATTATTAATGCTGACAGCTTATCGAAGCAGGTTGCAGGAGTGGTGGCAAGGCAGTACAGTTTGGTTTGAATTATCGTCGCACTAGAGCTACATGAGGGCTATTGGCGACGGGCGTCGTATTTTAGAACCACAGTCAGGTGACGCAAGGCAGTACAGTATCCTAGAAGGTGTGACATATGCCTGAAATCACTCTTCCCTTTCCTCTTTTAGCAACCACATAAAAAAATTATTAAGTGCAATGTCAAAACTCTTATTTAAAAAAAATGTTAGATACATTTTAAATCATTTTAATCCAAGAATTCTTTTTCAAAGCATTACAAAACTAACTGTAAAAATAAGGTAACGAGTGAATCAAAAGTAGTTGTCCCTTTCAATTCCAATGATGTTAATGACCCTTCTAGGAAATTAGATCTGTGCTTAGTTGTAGTTCCCAATATTAGGTTAGGTTTAAATTATCGTCGACTAGAACTACACGAGGGCTATTGGCGACGGGCGTTGTATTTTAGAAACAGTCAAGTGACGAGCCAACACCTGAATATGCACCCAACTGTTAAGGGCGACATCGTACGCAGCGTTAGGACTTTGAACGTGCACTCCCTTACACAGGGTATTATTCGTCGGACATTTTGGCTGCACGAGCCGTTTATAGGTGGACAGTTATTTTGGCGAGGCCCAGACCCAAACCTGGGATCTTTCCCATGCTAGGCGAGTGCCTAACCAACTGGGCTCCCCAGCCCTAGTTCCCAATATTAAGTTAAATAAAGGCCAAGATTGGTTAGGCTTAATTATCGTGTCGCTCAACAGCCACACGAAGGCTATGGCCACAGAAAGGCCAAAATGAAGTGCAACCAGTCAAAACTAGGTCTAAGCAGGATGAAAACTTAAAAAATTGTTACATTTTGATAAACTGTTACCTTTTCAAAGGTGGCTTGAGTATGAGGGGGCATCAATTTTTACACGTTTTAAGAAGCTAACTTGGTAGTAAAACAGGTAACTCTGAGATGTATCATTATTAATTGTGCCAATTTTATGTTGCGGAAGGATCTTCAAAACTACAAGAAAAACTTCCTGGAAAAAAATTGAAAAAGGTACCATCCCAATATCAAGTGCCCAGAAAGAATTTCTGTTTGTGAGGAAGATAATTTGGTAACTGCTTTTTATTCCTGCAAACAATCATTCAGTAAATGTATAAAATATTAGGTTCCATCCTTTCAGCCAAAGTGTCAGAATTGCTATTAAGTGTTGGTGCTGTACCTCATTATGCAGTCATTTATACCCGTGCACTTGCCCAGATACAGAACGTGTAAATCTACGTCAACATATACATAAAGTGCATGCCCTTAACAACGTTAGACAAAAAATTACTTGTAGCGAAGAACTTGGCGACTGATGATTTAGATTTAAATGTGCCTTTCGATAATAAAGTTGACAATTATTCTGCTAATACTCACAATATGTATAACCCACTCTTAAATGAAAACAGAGTTACTGCCTGCGAGAAATTATGTGACAAGCTGCCTCACTAATTTGAAACAAGTGCCAAAAAAAGCATGTCTTACAAAGGGAAAAATAAGTTTAGGTTATTCTCCATCTTATCCAGCGCATCAAAACTTGTGACGATTCCTTCACATCAGACTTAAATTCTTCTGATTCCAATCCAAACTCCATTGGTGGTCAATCTTTAGCTTTTCAGGAATTGAAGTCACTTGATACATCTATAAGTGATGAAGAAGGGGGGAAAAAAATAGTTAAATGGATGGATGGATGTTTGGGTTTTATGGCGCAAGGGCATCCAAGGCCATGCTGCGCCAAACACTAGGTTTTACTTTTAAAACAGGTTAAAAAAACAACAAACATAACACACAATACATTTAAAAAACAATTAGACATCCAAAATCAAACACAAGGGTTTTTTTTAAATAAATAAGTTTCAAATGATTATTAAAAGCAGCACATAACATTTAAGAACAATGACACATTTAAATCAAAGAATAAAATCCAATATCAACCAAAAAAGAAAACAAGGCATGATATGGGGAATGAGTTAACCTCCTGCCTTCTGCTCGGTGATGGAAAAAATGACCAGGTTATGGATGGAGATATGCTATGAAATTTGTTTTCAGTTAAGAGGTCCCATTCGTTTTGCCAAATAATGTTAATTGAATGTGCACAAGCCAGCTTGGCATCAGGCAAGTTGAGGGGGGCGCCACTGCTTTGACTAGCAGTCTTCGCAGCGCGATCCGCCTCCTCATTGCCCGGAATACCAACATGGCTTGGCACCCAGCAGAAACTAATTTTAAAACTATTGTGTTTGAGTTTAGAAAGGAGCTTAACAACTATCGAGATTAATGGGTGGGATTTATAAGAAAAATTGCAGAGGGCATCTAGGACACTTTTTGAATCCGAGTAGATTATCCATGATTTAAAGTTTTGATCTGCAATATGATGGAGGGCAAGATAAATAGAATAAATTTCTGAGGTAAAAACCGAGCATAAAGGATTAAGTGTTTCTGCTATTGTGACTAAAGACTGCCACTGAGCCAACATGTGCATGAGGATGGATGGATGTTTGGGTTTTATGGCGCAAGGGCATCCAAGGCCATACTGCGCCAAACACTAGGTTTTACTTTTAAAAAACCCATAAAACAAAACAATTAAAAACAATTAGACATCCAAAATCAAACACAAGGTTTTTTAAATAAAAAGTTTTAAATGATTATTAAAAGCAGCACATAACATTATTTAAGAACAGTGACACATTTAAAAACATGTGCATGAGACTTGGAGCCATCAGTGAATACCGGTTTGAGAGAAAAATTAAAAAAGCGATGCTCATTAAAAATCTTTACAAAAGCAGAGTCAGGCATTGATGACTTTTTAAAATGAATGATATTATGAATATGTACAGGTGATTCTTCCCAAGGTGAAAAGTTGTCGTTATAATAAAAAACTCTAAAATCATCAAGATCAAGATTTTTCAGGAGCTCTTTCATTCGTATAGAAAAGGTTGGTATAAAGGACTTTATTTGTAAAGAACTGTTGGCATTTTGGATTTAGAATTTGGGGATGTAAAGGGTGACTATGGTTACTTTTGATATTGAAGTAGGCAGCTAATGATAGTTTTTCCCGGCGATGTTGCAGGGATGGCTCCTGGCATAAAACATAAAGGCTTTGTAAGGAGATGTACGAAAAGCCCCAGAAGCCAACCTCAGACCCTGATGATGAATAGTGTCTAGATATTTGAGAGCCGATTGTCTGGCAGAACCATATGCAGCGACACCGTAATCAAGCTTGGATCGTATCAAAGCACGGTACATTCTCAGCATAGATGTTGTATCAGCACCATAAGTTGTATTGGAGAGCACTTTTAAAATATTCAGTGACTTATTACACTTCTGCCGTAGATGTTGAATGTGTGGCAAGAAGGTGAGCTTTTTATCAAAGATAACACCCAGAAATTTTGCCTCTGATCTTACAGGCAGAGCCACACCATTTAAAGTAATATCTGGGTCTGGATGAAGCCCATGCTTCCGGCAGAAATGTATGCAGATTGTTTTCTGGTTTGATATGACAAAACCATTTTTATTCGTCCAATCCGTGATCTTGCGGATTGCAATCTGCAACTGTCTCTCTACTGTACTCATGTTAGACGAGGCACAGGAGATTTGGAAGTCATCTACAAACAAAGTGCCTTTAACAGCTGGTGGAAGCTGCTCGACTATTCCATTGATCTATTAAATAAACAACACCACGCTGAGGACGCTGCCTTGAGGGACACCTTCTCGTTGATAAAAGTCCCGAGACAGAGTGGAACCAACACGAACTTTAAAAACACGGGTCTTGAGGAAATTCTGAATGAAGACTGGTAAGTTACCACGAAGACCGAGATGGTGTAGGTCTTTTAGAATTCCGTACCTCCATGTTCGATCATAAGCCTTTTCCATGTCAAAAAATATGGACACGAGGTGCTGATTTCGAACAAAGGCTTCACGAATGGAGGTTTCCAGAAGCAAGATGTTATCTGCAGTGCTTCTATGGTGTCGGAAACCACTCTGGAACGGAGATAAGGCCCCTTTTTCTTCCAAGCAATAGACAAGACGGGCATTGACCATCCGTTCCATTAATTTGCACAGGCAGCAGGTCAGGGCAATGGGACGGTAGTTGCCAGCATCATGAGGGTCCTTTCCTGGCTTGGCAATGGGGATTACGATTGCTCTTTGCCAGGAAGTCGGGAAAACTTTCTCATTCCATATTCTATTGTAAAGGTGTAAAAGGGCTTGTAAGGAATTACTATTTAGGTGTTTTAACATATCATTATGGATTTTATCATGACCGGGGGCTTATGAATGGCATTTTTTTAAAGCACACTGTAGCTAGTGAGAGTTTTTCCCGACGATGTTGCAGGGATGGCTCCTGGCATAAAACATAAAGGCTTTGTACTGGCGAAGTACGAAAAGCCCCAGAAGCCAATCTCAGACCCTGGTGGTGAATGGTGTCTAAATACTTGAAGGCTGATTTTCTGGCAGAACCATAGGCAGCGACACCGTAATCAAGCTTCGATCATATTAAAGCACGGTATATCCTCAGCATAGATGCTGTATCAGCACCATATGTTGTGTTGCATAAAACTTTCAATATGTTCAACGACTTATTGCTTTTTTGCCGTAGATGTTGAATGTGTGGCAAGAAGGTGAGCTTCCTGTCAAAAAAGATACCCAGAAATTTTGCCTCTGATCTAATAGGCAGAGCCACACCATTTAAAGTAATTTCTGGGTCAGGATGCAGCCCACGCTTCCGGCAGAAATGCATGCAGATTGTTTTCTGGTTTGATATAACGAAACCATTATGATTCGTCCAATCCGTGATCTTGCGGATTGCAATCTGCAGCTGTCTCTCTATTGTACTCATGTTAGTCGAAGCACAGGAGATCTGAAAGTCGTTCACAAACAAGGTGCCATTGACAGCTGGTGGAAGCTGCTCGACTATTCCATTGATTTTCAATATAAACAGCACCACGCTGAGGACACTGCCTTGAGGGACACCTTCTCGTTGGTAAAAGTCTCGAGACAGAGTGGATCCGACACGAACTTGGAAAACACGGGTCTTAAGGAAGTTCTAAAGAGTTAAAATGGTAATTTAATGAATTTGCCCAAAATTGGTAGTATGAAGATATTGTCGATGCTTTCTACCAAATTCTATGTGAAAAGTAAGGTAGCATTCAAGCTATACGCTCCACAGTTGTGCAGACAAGGTTAACTTGTGTTTCACCAGTAGACTCTTATGAATATTCAAATTTACCGATTCCTATTTGTGTTGGTAATTTGCATAGGATTTCAGTTAAGGTTGATAAAAATAGAGAAACACTGATATTTATGATCCACAAAAGAATGATTGCAAAGCAACATCAACATCTGTAATTCGAAATTCAAAATAGATTTCTAGGTAAATTGTCCCTTGCATTGTTTACAGCAAGATAGCATCAGTTGTGGAGTATGTGTGCTACTCATTAAATTGTCCATAACTATGATACAAGTTTGGCATTTAATATTTTCAAATATCGGAAGTATATCTATGAAACTTTGTGGGGTTCACTAACAAATGTTTTTGATCCTACTTTACAAACTGTTGTCATTGAAGACATTTTGCTTCACTTTAAATTTCAGTGTAAAAACTATGTATTTTTAAGGTAAATGGTATGGAAATAGCTTTGTATATGTTAAAATATTAAGATGATTCCATTACTTCAAAAGAAGTACTATTTATACAATCGGTATCAAATATTTCCAGGAAAGGTTGTATGATACAATAAGTTATAAAGAATTTGTTAGTGCTCAAGGTTGTGAGAGACAAAAGAAATAATTCTGTAATTTGGCAACAAAACTTTGTTTACTGAATATTTTAACATGTTATTTTGAGTTTTTCCCGTGTTATTTTGTCATTTGCAACCATTTTCTTCTGGAATTTTTAGCTTTTCAACATTACTTTATTATATTATCCCTTCTCCAATCTTAGTTTGTAAAAAATGCAAGTTCCAAGGTAATCAGCACTGAAAACGTGTTGACCTAACCGAAACAAAAAAAAAGGGTTATTTATTACTGACAACTGTTAGAATGATAATTGTAAAATCAAAGCTCTACCAACAAGAAATATAATTCTATGTTTAGAAACTTTAACAAACATATTTTCAGAGCTATTATGCCCAGGCTGCTCTGCTCTCAGCTTGTCTTGCAGTGCCATTGCTGTGATTTTGTGAAAAATTTCTAAACTACGAACAAATCTGGAAAGGCACCTGAAATAAACACCAGGTTGGTGTATGCCATGCGACAACTGGGGAAGGTCACTCTGCTGCAAATAAACTATGTGCAACATTGAACTTGCCTAAACCTCCATCCAAGAGAGCACACCTCTCACAGGGAAAAAATCTTAAGTGCTCTGACTGAAGTTGCCCAAGAATCTAAGGCAGCAGCCGAGATCAATAGTTACAAAGATTAAGCAGAATGTGGTGTGTCAGTTGACGGATCATGGCAGTGTAGAGAATACACATCATTGAATGGTTTACTGCTATATCCGTCGATACAGGAAAAGTGCTTGACATTGAGGCTATGTCCTCTTACTGCCTTACCTGGAAACGACGATGAAAAGACTGTCTATAAATCCATGAAAGCCATATATTCAATGGGGACTTGGTGGGAGGCTGCGAAAGTTAAAAAAAAGTTTAAAGGTCTTGTTGGCCGAGGCAAACTCTCACTGACTCTTTTATCGATCGCCTACAGAACTACTAGGGTATAAGCTAGACGAAGAAATGTGGGGGATTTGCCAAAGATGCAGCAAACTGTCATTGCTGCGCTCTTTAACTGTGCGCCATCTGAGAGCAAGTCAATGCACGGACAATGTCCCACAGGTCAAGACAACTGGGACTATTATCAACAAGCAGCTGCCAATGGTACTGATCAAAATTTCGAGCATAAAGGCCTTCCTGATAATGTACTGAAGGCAGTGCACATTAGTGGCAGGGCATTTAGTGAAAGGATTCAACAGCAACATTTGGCAAGCCCTATCAGTCGATTTTGATTTGGTTTGGTTTGAATTATCAGCGCACTAGAGCTACACGAGGGCTATTGGCGACGGGCGTCGTATTTTAGAACCACAGTCAGATGACGAGCCACACCTGAATAGGCACCCAACGCAACCATTAAGGGCGACATCGTACGCAGCATTAGGACTTTGAGGGATATTTAAAGTGCACTCCCTATCAGTCGAGTTCTCCTCGGTCAATTTTGCTGGTTCCCTGAGTGAGGAGGGAGCCCGATCGCTTAGGCACTTGCCTAGCATGCGAAAGGTCCCAGGTTCGGGTCCAGGCATCGCCAAAATAGCTGCCGACCTATAAACAGCCCGTGCAGCCAAGAATGTCCGACGAATAATATCCTGTGTAAGGGAGTGCACTTTAAATATCCCTCAAAGTCCTAATGCTGCGTACGATGTCGCCCTTAATGGTTGCGTTGGGTGCCTATTCAGGTGTTGGCTCATCACCTGCCTGTGTTTCTGAAATACGACGCCCGTCGCCAATAGCCCTCGTGTAGCTCTAGTGCAACGATAATTCAAACCTTACCTAACCTGTTTGCAGGTTTGAGTACTTTGTACTTGGGCGCTTAAGATGCTGTAATACAGTTCAGTGAGGGGTACGAGGGAAGCTTGAATGGGTTTTCAAAACTAAATATTGAGAACAACTCTACTACGAAGAGTCACTTTCACACTTTTGGAAGAGTCCATGAGACTCCGCAGCCAAAAACCAACTGAAGTGATAAGACAACACTTAAATCAAAGAATAAAAGCCAATACCAACCAAAAAAATTGCTAATACAGACAATGAAAACTTTATTTTATTTATTAGGTCGGATGTGGACATAGTGAGGTGATGCTGTATCAACTTTAGACCGGAGTTTTTAGATGTCACAGATTGAACCCCTTCCAATACATCACCATCGCCAGGGCATGTATAGCAGTCTTCAGAACCAATCATTTGCTTCCTGACAGTTTAGCAGTTGTTCCTGTTCAAGGATATATACGAAACATCAATACTAACCGGGCTAGTATAGAATGGTTGAAATATCTAGAGACGACTGAAGGTAATTTCAGTTTTCAGAGTAGGATGAAATGGAAAATTGTATTTTTTCACTTATTTATATATATTTTTAGATTGCTATATTCATCAATATGCTAACGGCCAAGGTTAAGTCAAAGGACGATTCGTCAATGGCTACTGCGAGGAAACCAAGACCATCTACCGGTTCATGGGCTGCTTCTATCATGGTTGCGAAAAGTGCTACAATTCAAATACGATCACCCCTTTGTCATAAACCAATGTGGTCTTAAAAGAAGGACTCCCAAGTGCAAAAACAACAGTTGGAAGTGGCGGGATCTAAGGCGAGTCAAAGCCAAGGTGAAGTCTAAGTGGAGGGACAATTCGTCCATGGCTACTGTGAGGAAACCAAGACCATCTACCAGCCCATGGGCTGCTTCTATCATGGTTGCGAAAAGAGCTACAGTTCTGCCGTAGATGTTGAATGTGTGGCAAGAAGGTGAGCTTCGGATCAAATAAAACACCCAGAAACTTTGCCTCTGATATCACAGGTCACACACTTGCCTTTGATATCACAGGCAAAGCCTCACCATTTAAAGTAATATCCTGTTCTGGATGAAGCTCACGCCTTAAAGATGAGGTTGGAAATAACTCCACGGACAAAGAATCAAAATGGGAGGAACGGGAGAGAAGAGAAAACGCTTGGAATAGAAGAAAAAGACAAGAGAGGATCAGCTTTGTTGAATTATGCAAGACCCCAGCTAGATGATCCAAAGCACCCTGAGAATCACGGTGTTATAAAACCGGCGATTGTTTCCTCCTAGTTTTGAGGTACTTATCCAACCCATAGTCTCGCTGAACCACTCAAGACCAAGCCGACGACCCAACAGCCCTGCAGTCCGAGATCCCAGAAGTGAAGCAGTTTGAGCCCTCAGTTATGACGAGTACCTTTAGTCTAAATTTCTGTTTGGATCCATTCTGTAGTGAACGCTCCATTTACGGTCTCATGTTTTTCAGATGTTGCTACTGGGATAAGATATTGGTTGTTTTACATGAATATATCTTCTGCATTTTAATTTAAATTTTCTCAATCATTGCTTTTTAATGCAATGTATAACGAATTTAATTTAAACCCTTTAATAACAACGGAAAAAGGGATGGATTCTATCCCATTAGACAGTTTTTTGGATCCCGTTTCGAAACCCATATCACAAACATATTTCATACGTGGCTTATGGATTTGTTTTTCTGGATACTAAATGCTGAGATATCCGTTCAGGGCGTTCAGTCTATACTCTGAAAGTTCTTAAGGACTGTATGCATGTTTTTGTATGCCATGATTCTGTACACAAGCCATTGCATAATCCATTTGATGGTCCTTTTCATGTGTTCAAACATAAAGCTAAATATTATTATTTACAGATTGGTGTCAATACCAAGTGGATTTCAATAGATCGCCTGAAACCAGCCTTCCTTACTGATAATTGTAATGTACTTCCGTCTCCAGTACGAGTATGTACGAGTGTAGTTTACAATTGCCGTACTTTTCAATAACTAAAGATCTATGATATGATCCTATGCATATTTTTCTTAAGGGAGTTGCCCCAAAAGAAATAAGTTTGTTTCTTAAAGCATGCATAGAGAATGAATATTTTACTCGCAAAAAATTTAATGAACTGTTGCTCGGCTTATCAGTGAGTAAAACTTTGGTCTCAATCATTTCGTGGGTATAATCTCTAAGTAAATGCATCAAGTAGTGCATGTTTGAATTTAAATCTTCATCTGCCATTAATCTTAAAAGATTCCTTTAAAGATGAATCACCGGACATTTTGGTGTGTTATGTAAAGCTAATACAAATTGTCCTGTACATTTTATCCCCGATCATGCTGGAAAAATTAGAAAACTTAATAGCGTCCCACCATGAACTATTTATCAAGTGCTATGGATCAGACAATTTAATTCCAAAAATGCATATGTGCTTGCATATGCCTGAGCAAATAAGGCAACATGGTCCCACAAGACACCACTGGACAATGCAATTTGAAGCAAAAAATGCCATCGCTAAAAATAAGAAATACTTTAATTTCAAAAATCTTTCTTTTTCTATTACCGTCAGTGCGGGTAACTTTGGCCAAAATCATAGGTTTTTTTTACAAAAGAAGAAAAATTTAACTGCAAAAACGATTTAAACACAAAAAAATCATTATGCATTCTAAGTATTGTACTTTTAGGAATAATTTTCGAACATTTTTGTTGAATTTTATAAATTAATAAAAAATTGGCATTGCTTTAAAAAATTAGGACACTGTTAAGAGCCGGGCGGGTAACTTTGGCCACCCATGAAATACATAGGAAACATACTTTTTAACATCATTAAAGCCTGTGTTACCGAATTAAATAGCAATATTAAAACGTTTAAACCAAAAAATAACAAAGTTATAAGACATATAGTTATTAAAAATTGTATATAACTTAACATTTACATTGCAGTGCATCGTGGAATGGCATTACACGATGAATACTAGTATTACTTGTCGCTTAAAAGAAAAATAAACTATTTTAATAAGGAAAAAGAACTTTTTTGAAGCAAGATTTAATAACAAATATCTTTATAAAAAGCAAACGATTTTATTATGAAAAGAAATAATCTATTCATAATTAGGAATCTGAAAATGTTTACCTTTCGACATTTGCGATTTTGAGTGGTATACGTTTTTTGCATTATATCTTTATCTTTTTAATGTTTAAAAGTGTGAGATTTTTTTTAAATATCTAAAAAATGAGTAATCATAAAAGTAAGAATTTTTCAAAAGTAGTTAAACAGAATACACTTTTACATAATTTTTTTAAAGTGCAAAGTTCCATAAAGAAATATTTACATCTCTGGCCAAAGTTACCCGCATTCATCGGCAAAAGCTTCCCAATTACAAATATTTTAATACAGCATAAAAAGTATTCAACTTAGAATCAAACAAACGGTGTAATATTCTTTCCCATAAATAAAAGAATTGAATAGAGTGTTTTATTTAAATATTTTCAGTGTTCTTTTAAGTGTTCCAAACAAAAGTTGGAAGAGATAGATTTTTGTAATTTTATGCTCGTAAGAATGAAAACAGCATTTGAAGTATTGCCAGATTTAGAATTAGAACTTTTTCTATATGAAATGAAAGGCAATGTTTCCACCTTTCCAAAAATGTAAAACAATTGAAGATTAGATCATTTTATGAAGAGAAATTAAGAAATAAATCTTTTTCCGACGCGTGGCCAAAGTTACCCTCCGTGGCCAAAGTTACCCGCTTTGACGGTAGTGAATTTTTTCAAATACACTTTGCTTCAAATTGTGAAGAGAAGAAAGAGAATGTTAAAGATATATGTTCAAAAATGAAGTTTCAGTTTTTTTGTTGTAAAAAAAAATATTTTAATTGAAAAATATTTTGTTACCATTGATGGTATTACCGATAGTGATGTTGGTAAGACTTGTGTATCAATGCATAAAGTTATATTTAATTCTGTTTCATTTACTGTTGATGACATTGTGTTTTCTGGTAACACGATTTCAAACAATTCAATTTCAAAAATAGTTAAAATTCTGTTCTCCAAAGGAGATGTTTATTTTCATTGTAATATATTTTTTGTTAAAAATTTTAAAAAGAATATTAATGTACTTCTTGTAAAAGCTTCAAAATTATTTGTTACCTTCAAAGTGAGACATTTATTAAATCCATGGCTTTGCTAAATTACTACATTGATGGAAATATGTATGTAATTCTACCTTGTATGTACCATTGTAATATTTTGTTTGATGAATAAGTACTTCATGTAAACTGAAATAAAAATGTATTTAGCTGAAATGTGATAGAGTACTTATAACTTTATTTTTCTCGTAGAATACTTAATAACTTTTTATGAAATTTTTTGCCTATAATCTGCAGATACTTTTGCTTAACATTTTGATTAATGAATGCAAAAAAACTAAATTTTATAAAAATTAAGAATTTATACATAAATTTTGTGCTCAATTATCGAAGTAGCTAACATAGACATGACTGTTTAAGAGGGTCATGCCATATGCCGTGATGGCAAGTGGAGTTACCTTCAAAGTGAGCCAATAGAACAAATGTAGGCTCACATAGACGCCTAAACTTCGTTGGATTCTTTGTGAGATATATTTAATGTTTTTGTTGGGCCTTTTCAGGATTATGTGATAACCGGTTACCCTTAATGAGTGTTCATAGGCGGTTTGTAAACAAGTTGGTTTGGTTTTGAATTATCGTCGCACTAGAGCTACACGAGGGCTATTGGCGACGGGTGTCGTATTTTAGAACCACAGTCAGGTGACGAGCCAACACCTGAATAGGCACCCAACGCAACCGTATAGGGCGACATCGTACACAGCATTAGGACTTAAGGATATTTAATGTGCACTCCCTTACACGGGGTATTATTCGTCGGACATTTTTGGCTGCACGGGCCGTTTATAGGTCAGCAGCTATTTTGGCGATGCCCGGACCCGAACCTGGTTGTAAACAAGAATTAATGTCTAACGGATGGCTGGAAATAATGGCAACTTCCCCAACTGACAATTGATTGCCACTTATTTATGATTACTTCGTTGGGCAGTGGGACTTCCATAATGCAACACATATCGGCAGCAGAATTGAAGCTGAGCAGGTGGCGCCGTAAAATCGCCTGCTCTTTGTGTTCCGCTGTAGCTCCAATAATTTTCTACTATGTTAAATTTCCCCCTATATTTTAAAATAACTTTACTCACATTTTTCTCATTTCATTGTAGTACAGTACAGCTATTAACCTATTTTCATTTAAATAATGGCTTTCACGTTTAAGCCTGGATATTAACAAAAAAAAAAATACAAGTTGAAAAATTCCTCCTTTTCTATAGAAATATTTTGTTTAGAATATATGACAATATAAAACTGAATTAGCTACAGAGACTGAGAAAAGTTTAAGACTAGAAGTTGAAATACAAAAGCTTACATCAACTGCTGTCCTAGAAATTGATTACGCTGGCAACGACTATTCCACTTAAGATCGACAGTGTGCCAGCTGAGATGTATATATTCCTTCCATCAGCTTTACCATGAGCTGGAGTTGTAACTAACATGGCATCTTAGCCCCCTTTAAACATCTAGGATTTTTAATAATCAAATATTTTGTGCTACATTTGTAAACACAAATTCATGAAAAAAGCTGTAGCTCCAATAATCTTCTATTATGTTAAATTTCCCCCTATATTTTAAAATAACTTTACTCAAATTTTTCTCATTTCATTGTAGTACAGTACAGCTATTAGCCTATTTTCCAATTAAATAATGGCTTTCACTTTTAAGCCTAGATATTAACAAAAAAAATACAATTGAAAAATTCACAGGAATTTTCATTAGCTTCATATCTTAAAAAAATAAGATGAATAAATCACTGATAAAACTCATTTTAAAATGCTCCTTTTCTATAGAAATATTTTGTTTAGAATATATGACAATATACAATATAAAACTGAATTAGCTACAGAGACTGAGAAAAGTTAAAGACTAGAAGTTGACATCAACTGCTGTCCTAGAAATTGATTACGCTGGCAACGACTATTCCACTTAAGATCGACAGTGTGCCAGCTGAGATATATATATTTCTTCCATCAGCTTTACCATGAGCTGGAGTTGTAACTAATACAGCATCTTAGCCCCCTTTAACCATCTAGGATTTTTAATAATCAAATATTTTGTGCTACATTTGTAAACACAAATTCATGAGAAAAAAGTTATCTAAATAGACACATGAATAGTTCCTATTTTTAATTCGACAGAAAAAAATTTTGATGTGAAAAAAAGAATTCTACAGAACTGACAGATTCAATAACCATATGAAAATTTGCAATAAGAAAAGCTCAATTCTAGTGCTAGAAGTTGTATATAGATAAAAGAAGTCTCACGATATCAATGATCAAGCGTGCAAAGAGCCAGGAGAAAATCGCAAAACAATCTAATTTTGCCTAACCTCTAAAACTTCAATAATCATCCCGCTGACAACTCACGGTCATTCTTTTATGTGGCTGATTCAGTGCATGGTTAGGTTTGAATTATCGTCGCACTAGAGCTACACAAGGGCTATTGCCGGTCCACTGGCGCAATGTGTGTACTAGCCTTTGGAGCTGCTGGCCTCGTGTTCGAATTCCGGTAAAGGCATGGATGTGTTTGTCAATAAATGTTATTTGTCTATGTGTTTATGGCGTCCTTCTTTGAGTGTCGCTTGTGACTCTTCTGGCGAGCGGGGTAATGGGCTATATAGACTACGCCCTTCCCTTCTAGAGGGTGCAATCACTGTCATTTTTTCATTTGTCATACACGAGGTCTATTGGCGACTTTAGTGCATTTGATTAAATGTGCAAGGAATAATTAGCTAAATCAGAAGAATGGTTACTATATGTATTACGCAAGACGAGAGAAACGTACAAATAAGTACAAATTACAACGTGCAAATTAATAGATATTAATTTTCCATTATTAAGACTAATGACTGAAAATGGCAACAGTGAAAGCGAGATAGTGGCAGTTGGATTGTTTGCCAACAAAGATTGTGAGACTCCAAAATGGTTTTTTGAAACATTAAGAAAAACAAATGCGACAATATCTGTGTTGCTGTTACAGATACGAACTTTACAGAAAGATCTGTAATTTCAGATCTCCTGCCAATATATCCGTTGAGACTGCAGATTTCATACATTATGCACCTTTAAACATGAAATAACTGACAATCAAAAGGAGTTGTCCCCAACCGAGAGGTATTTTGCAAAATCCCAATTGAAAGCCCTAAGCTATGCTGGCATTTTGCAAAATCCCAATTGAAAGCCCTAAGCTATGCTGGCATTTTGCAAAATCCCAATTGAAAGATCTAAGCTATGCTAGAATGCAAGAAATGTATATGGAACTGTATACAAGTTTTAAAGAAAATTCTCCCCCTCAAATTCTGGAATATTTTGAAAAAAAATGGCATCCCATATACAAGGAATGCACATCTATAGCTGGATGCAATAAGCAATCACTCCTAACTACACTAACAGCAGGCAAGAGAACTTTAATCAAAATTTGAAAAGCGTTATTCCGACGTTTTCTACACTGGATGCTTTCTTTGAAAGGTTTTTTTTATATTAATGAAATAAACTTACAAGTGCAGCTAGCAATCGTTGCTAAAAACTAGATACATTGCATAACGATGCATGCTCTTGCGGATATTTTAGAAATATGGCTTGACGTTTTAGATAGTAAAAGAACTGTCATCATATAAAGATGCTAGAAAACATCGCTTAGAACAGACCCTCACTCCGGTCCATTATTTGGCAAACATGACAAATGGCAAAAGATTAAATAAAGAACAAGAAGCTTTGGCAGAACTATGGCTAGAAAGCTTCAATCCTGACTTTGATGTCCCATTAAAAATGTATCAAATTCAAGATGAATGCTATCCAAACTCAATGTTTTCCTAAAGTGCCAAGAAATGGTGGAAAGTAATAGCTCATAAGGCAGAGAAAAATGATGCTTTAAATGCTGAATTTTGTAAGTTTTTGGAGTCTTTACATTCAGTAACATCATCATCAGCGAGAGAATGTCCGACAAATAATACCCCGAGTAAGGGAGTGCACGTTAAATATCCTTCAAAGTCCTAACGCTGCGTACGATGTCGCCCTTAACGGTTGCGTTGGGTGCCTATTCAGGTGTTGGCTCGTCACCTGACCGTGGTTCTAAAATACGACGCCCGTCGCCCTCGTGTTTCTCTAGTGTGACGTTAATTCAAACCGAACCTAAATCGGACTGGTGTGGTCGAAGCTTAGAAATAAGCTTGGATGTGAAAAAGCAAAAAAATTAGTCAAGATGTATAGGTTGCTTAAATCGAAAGGAATTAAAGATTGGTAGACGTTGTTAAAGAATAAAGAAACTGGTTTGTATTGATTATAATCAGGAATGTTGCAATTTAAAAGAGAATAATTTTAAAAAACTGATAATTGCATAAAGAGATAATCTCAAGAATGTAATTGCAATTTAATTTAACAATAAGAGAACCAAATATTGCTTGTGTATGTGTAAAATTATGTAACCCAGAATATAGTAACTGTAGAAATTTTAATTTGAATAAAAAAAAGCATTAATTGTACTTATTTGTTACAAAATTAGGATACATTTAAATTTGTAAACATATTTTAAAATTTAAGGAACAAAACATATTAAGAATAATACTAAAATATGAATTAAAAACAATACATATATTTTTTGTTCGCATAAAAAGTTTGAACTTTTTTAAAAAATTTCAACAAAGGGGATTTAAGTTCAATTGCCCATTTGGGTTTTTTCCAGTGTTTTTTTTTTAAAAACCCACCCGGGTTATTTCGGGTCGGGTAAAATCATACCAACCCTGCTTCCAGCTCTCAGAGGGCTTTTGATAAAGTGAATCAACAAATTTTTGAGGCAGCAAATGTTGTGGCAAAGCTTTCAACTAAACACGCTGCTGAGGAGGAAGTTTCTGAAACGGGATCCACTGACATAACCATCAGTGGCGTTAGCTCATGGCTGACAGGGTCACTCGTCTAAAGTTAGGATTTGTGCAGTTATTGGTGGGGAAACTGTCAAGGTTATTGATACAGACGTGATGTCCTCTTACTGCAAAGGCTGCAGTTTCTACAAAGGAAGGAAGAGTGGAAAGTTCTACAAAAAAATTTCTAACAAGGCATGCTAAATTTTAAAGAAAATTCATGGTGGTTCCGCAAGAAAAATGAAAGTCGACGGGACGAAGCGAATTTGCCAGTAGGGAATCCAGAAAAAAGGCACCCGACACACATTACGAAGGTTTTGGTTTTGAATTAACGTCGCACTAGAGCTACACGAGGGCTATACACATTACAAAGGAGCAGTTGTTACTTTTAATTTTAAAAAATAGTGACAAGCGCTAAGACAACTTCTGATTATTATATAGTGGCAACGCAAAAAGTTATTCGACAGTGTTATTAAAAAAAAATCAACGAGTCTTCAAACTCTTTCTATTGTGCACACGTTTGTGTTACAAAACAAGTTGGTTTGTTACAGAATCTGTCACTTACACCGCTTCCACACAACAATTTACGCTCAACAGGAAACACGCTAACAACACCTCAGAAAGAAATTCGCCAAACAGGGCCTTTGGCTAGTTCTAATTCAAACTTTTATTAGCAAAAATTAATAATTTTCTTTAATCTTCTTTTGCAGATTTGAAAATTAATCTTTATCGTTTGCTATTTTTTTAACTTAGAAGAATAGTGACGGATTTTTTTTAATAAATATCTTTTTGCAGTCACAAGTTTACATTTCGAAAAATAAATTAGTAAAATTTTTGCATTAAAAATAAAAGCAAAAATTTGCATATTTTTTATGGAAATTTACAATTTTTATGCATCTTTCTTCATTCATGTAAAATGAACCTTCAAAATAACTTCATTGTGCTATTACAACAATCCAAATTGAATTATTACACAAAAATAAATATTTTTTTCAAGAATTTTATTTTTATTTTAAATAAAGTTTATCGTACGTTTGATTTCATGGCAACAGTGAAAATATTGAATAAAAATGGAATTTGCATGTAATTTCAATGTTGATTAAATTTTAAATAAACTTCTAATTAAAATTTTTTAATGAAATTTGGAATGTAGCCTAAACTGATTTTTTGCTTCAAAATGACGTATCCCACTTGTTTGAGACTTTTGGTTCTTTCGATGAAAGTGGGTGACAGACAGACGGACGGACTGCACGATTATAAAACCTTCCACTTTTTACGTTATAAACGTAGTGTGGAAGCTAAAAAGCAGTTGATCAGTGTTGTAGAAAGATAAATCCAAGCGAGTGTCACTAATGATTTGAATAGAGGGAAATTAAGATTCCTGCATCGAAGTTACATTTGATAAAAACTTGTCAAAAGATTTTAAATCTCAAGCATCAGAGTTTACTTCAAAACCATTCTATTTCTACAGTCAGCATATGATGTATGGCATTCAACAAGAACCTATTGCTGCCTTGAAGTTTACAGAAACGTTCAGTGTCAAGATTTTAAAAGCTGGACTTATTGTTCGTCCTGATGAACCAATGCTATGCTGTAGTCCTGGTGATTTATACGTTCAAGGAGGATGTGCTTTATTTGTTAGAAAATAAGTGCCCCTTTTCATGCCAGAATAAAAATATAATTAATTTAATGCAGAATTGTGCAATTTTGAGTATCTACACAATTTGTGTGTGGTATTTAAATATATGTATGTTGCAGGAAGAAACAACAGTTTGGGCTGAAAAAATATTTTTTACGATTAACACTATGATCATGCTAAATATGATTTTTTTAAAATTACATAGCATTAAATAGGCATGCAATCTTGCTTTAAAAACAAAAGTGTAGATTTTTTGCATTTATCTAATTCACACAGCATAAAATATTAGACATGTTGGTGGTGTCGGGTTTAAAACATGGCCAAAGTGACAATTTGGAATTGGTCTAATCATCAAAAACTCAGTTTCACAAATTTAATTCCAAGTTAGGACATTTAACATAAATTGCAAGAGAAAGTATATACGCAAGAATGAAAAAAAAAGCCAAATCTGTTTCAGAGGTCATTTTCAAAACATTTGTAGTAACTGTATGAATCTTTCTGAGCTATTTCTCTGTGCCATATGCAAAAAAAATTTCAGAAATTAATTCAAATTTCTATAAACAATAAAAACACAAAAAATACCAAGTTAAATGAAAAGAGTGGAAAGCAACTAGTGTCCGGTCAAGTATAGACACTCCACAAACAAGCGATAAGATTGTTTAGCTATAATGAGACTGAAGTCCCTAGCTTCTAGTCTTTTCTATTCGGAAATACTAAAATGTTATTGAACTAGCTAACAAAAATACATAAAATTAAAAATAAAACACGGGGAATGAAGGGCCATGACTATAGGGAAATTTGAATAAGCAAAATACGAGAAACTAAAAAAGGCATCATGTATCGGCGAAGGTAACAGCGAAATCAAAGGCCTATGGCTTATTATCAGGAAAACTACAAAGCACAAAATCGACACAGGTAAAACACATACAGGTACATATTTTAAAAGAATTGAAACAAATAATTTACGATATATTTTAGGTATACAAATGAAATTCGGGTGACAAAAATAGTAAACAACAAAGGCGAGGAAAAAATGCGACGCCTTCATTTCTTCTGACCAGGTGACCACAGATTTCTGAGGTGAATGCTCCTTCACATCTTCGCAAAACCATGACGTCAGAGAGGCATAAGCGAATGGCAAAAATCGTAGCGCCATCTAGGTTTTAAAAGGACAAACAAAATCCAGTTAACACCAGTTAAACCCAAACTGATGAATATGTTTCCTCAGCCAGGGGTGGTGGCAGCAGGGGGGTTATGAAGACTCAGCTATAAGGTCAGGCAAGGCAAGGCTAGCCGTCGGGAAAAACGAACTTATGATGCAGATGCAGGAAAAACATAATCCTTTTAAGTTATCCACCTACATTCGAGATAAAATTTTTAAAAACCATTTTTATTAAGCATATAAATATAATTTTAACAAGTATATGGATATAATACAGAAAAAAATGTAATAGCATTTTGCGCGGTGTAACGGGTACGCGTTCGACTCCCGCCTTCACCTTGGGTGTACTTTCTTTCTCTATGTGAGTAAAAATTCCTTCTGTGGCTGTCTTACTTGACGAAGGCTTATAAGCGGGTCTCTGATTATGCACACAAGCCGGAATATATATTTACATACTTACCCTCCCTGAATAAATAAGCAAAATACAATAACTGTTATGTATAGACTGGTGGTCAACATCAAGTTTTGTGAAAAAATAATGCAACAAAATATTAAAATACAGCCTCCTAAAAAAATATGTGCTGAAAACTAGGGGAACCTGTAATTTTAATCAGATGTAAATTCAACCAAACAAAACTTAAAGTACTACATTCGTGTGTAGCACAAGTGCAAGATTTCATGCACGACCGAAAAAGCGGCCAATTAGTTAGCCATTTTTCATTGGCGGGGGCCGGGTAAATATTTCGGAATTGCACCCTATACATTTCCGGTCAATTTTGGAACACCCTGTATGTATTATATACCATTTTATATAATTAATCATGAATATACATAAATAGTAACATTTTATATTTTTTTTCACCAACTTCAAGCTTGACATGTATCCATATCCAGTTAAAAAAAAACTTAAATTTTAGCCTCATTAAAATTTTTTAGATAAGATTGTTAAGTTTCATTTTAATTGTTACAAGGCCATCAATTTAATGTTTTTCCTTCCTTTTTTAAAGAAATTTTCTTTGTATATTCATATTGTGCATGTAATTATTTTATATTATTATTGTACTAACGAATCTACTGAAATATATATGTGTTTTTCATGAACAGTTAATAGTTTTTCATAAAGATCATGAAAATATTTTCGTTGTAAAAAAATATATAATTTGTTTTAAATTAAAGTTTTGTGTACCTTTTTTGCTTGACATTTATCTGGCTTTTCAAACATTTAATAATTTATTTAGCTGTAGGAAATAAAATGTATTGCACTATGCGGGCACAATGCTACTCAAATTTAATGAATCTTTTATAACTTCATTTTTTAAGTACAATTTCCATTTTCTTATTTTTAAAAAAAAAATTAAATAACTAAAACATATTATTTTTTGTATATGCAAACTGTTTTATTCATTTTATTCCAAATAAATGGAAGAATTAAACAAAATATCGATTTCAAAGAGAAATTTGTAAAATGCTTCAAATTGCTTTTAATGTACTTTTAAGTAGAATCCTTCATTACATTATATTTTGATATATATATTTTCTAAATATGTAGTACAATAATTAATAATTGAAAACAAATTCCAGTATTTTATATAATACTTAGTTTAGAAATATTTAACTTAAAAAATATTTGCACAGTTAAATTTTTCTTAAATTAACCAATACTGGAGAGTAGGTGTAAATAAAGGGATATATATTTCATTTAAATCGAGCATTTTCAAATCGGTCTCTGCTTAAATATCGATGAGATAGATGGCGCCACAATTTTTGCAATTCGCTTATACCTTTTTGACGTCATGGTTTTGCGAAGATGTGAAGGAGCATTTACCGATTTCTGAAGATATAGTGCGGCGTGTTGCCAGTTGCCAGATACAAATGAATAACAAATTATCTAATGTTCATTAAATAGGATAAGTTTCCGCCCACTTCAACAAAAGCGTAAAATTAACAGAGATTAACCAGAGATGTGATTAAACCTTCGTCAATTAAGACAGACGCAGGCAGAATTTTTTACTGAAATTGTAGCCAGGGAGAAAACGAGAATCGAGCCCGCACCTGGTACAGTGATATATATTAGGGTGGGCCGAAAAAAACTTTTTATTTTATTTCGGATCGCTATAGTGCGGAAAAGTTGCCATTGGTAAAGACATGAAAAATGCACTAATTATTATTTTTTATTACCATATCTGCCGTTCGCGCAATGCCTTCCAAAGTTGGAGAAAAATTGTTAAAAACCGTAATTTTTATAATTTTTTTAAAACACAGCAGATATTTTTTAATTACGCTCCTATATCAATAATTAACTACTTAAAGTATGTAAAATCCATATATTATAGCACTTATTAATAATAAATGCTATAATATATAGTATAATAAGTTATTAAAAAAAAAAAAAAAAAAAAAAATAAATGGATATTTGTGTCAGATCTTCCGACCACTCAACGTAGTATAAAATTAGGAAAATTCGTATTTTTCGCTAAATTTCAAAGTTTTTAACTTTTTATAAATTTTAATCATACAACATGTAAAGCTCTAGATTAGCGGTCGCCAGTCGCCAACTGGCGACTATTATGTCGAAAGTGGCTACCTAAAAATCGAAACCCAGTCGCCAAAAGTGGCGATCAATTTACAGTGATTGATTTACAGCTGGTTACGATCTCAACTATACATTTAGACATTTCTGATACAAGAAAAATTCTTAAACAATCGTGGGCGACGTCAAAAATTCTCCGAAACTAATAGTTGAACTGTATGTACATAAAATAATTTTCTCCTTTCAATATTGGCCAATCACATCAGACTTGCATATTTGGTATGATTCTTCTTTTTACTGTCAATCTTTTCACATCAAAAATGTCTAATAAAATTTTGTTTTGTGGAAAATCGCACTTTTTTTTGTCGTATATACTTAAATTTAAAACTAGCTACTAAAACTTCAAATGTGGCTACCATTTTTTCCCCTATAGTAGCCACTGGCTACAATTAAAAATTCCCAGTCTAGAGCATTAACAACATGATATAGAAAAGCAATTAAAATCATATATCGGGTTTTAAAAAATTATGAAAAATTACGTTTTTGACAATTTTTGCCAACTTTGATGGGCATTGCGCGAACCGGGGGGGGGGGAAGATTATAGTAAAAAAATAATTAGTGCATTTTTCATGTCTTTACCAATGGCATAGGCTTCTTTATAAATGGAAAAATATTTTAAAAAATCTTTTTCAAAAATTGTAATCACGCAGAAGGCCTAAAGTTGACAAAACAGCCAAAATTCCCTAAAATTTCAAAAAAAAAAAAAAAATTACAACAAAAAAAATCAATTTTTGTTCTAATAGTGAAAGTGTTTTTAATTGTGCCTTTAGAACATACAAAAAATAATTTGACCCATTTTTTCCAAACTGAATTCGCGCAAAAAGCTTAAAGTTGCGGGTTGTATCGTAAAAAAACGTTATTTCATAATTTCGACAGTGTTTTCTAATCAGTGCTGCAAGTGGGGGTAGACGCGGGTGCCGCGTCACCCCACTTTTTAAGAAAATGGTTTTCCATCCCCACTTCGTATATCGCTTAAATCCATAATCCATAGAGTAGACATTCCATAATAATCCATAGGTATGGCATTCTTGAAAACTATGCAATATAATATAGTTTTACTAATCCATAAAACATACTTTCATACCCCTTACTCTTAAGTGAAATTTATGCACGATCAAAGAACAGCCAGGAAAATGGTTATTGGTTGTTTGGATACACAGGAAACTAATAAATTACAAAAGGGCGAAAAAAGAAAGAGAACAGTTGTCTCATCAAACGCATACTACATTTGGTCGTAGTATTCCCAGCACAAGCAAAGCTGTAAAGAGTAGTCGCAGTGATGAATATCATTTCATTTAATTAATTTTCATTGCCTTCTCCTGCGCAAATGCGTTCGAAGCTGACAACAACATCCTTGGTAAGTAGGTTTGAGGTGTCAGACAAAGCCACCGCTGCAATAGCTACCGGTGTTTTACACGATTTGGGATTGATATCTAGCGAAAACCTGGCCAAATTCATAGACAGAAGCCAAATAAGAGAAAAAGTAAAAGACTCGGAAATCAATAACGGAAAAAGACTACCAAATGAAAGAAGTCAAAGCAATTCATTTTGATGGAAGAAAATACAATACTAGAAAAGATTGGTGCTAAAATGTACTGTAGAACTGTAAAAGAACATATTAGCTTGATAAGTGAGCCAGGTGCTAAATACATTGGTCATGCCACACCAAAGAAAGGTACAGCAAATGAAATTGTTAGCAGTATTTACGAATAACTACCTTGGAGAGAGAAAACAATTTGATGAGTTCATTGCGGGCTATCGGATGTGATGGAACAGTAGCAAACACTGGATGGAAAAACGGTGTTATACACAAAATTGAAGTTAAGTGTCGCCGTCCTTTGCAATGGTTTATCTGCCTGCTGCATTTTAACGAATTACCTTATAGGCATTTGTTTAATTACATGGATGGCACGACAACAGGACCAGCATCATTTAGCGGTACAGTTGGAAAGCAACTACCTGAATTTTTTAATTTGAATTATTTGGTTATTGTTTTTTTCGCAATGGAAATTTTTATTTAAAAAAAACTAAATACTTGTCATCTTTTTTTTGGTGTAATTTGAAAAATAATATAAAACAATGATCCTTGATTTTAATAGACAACACAAAGATGTGTCATAAATATTAACTTACTCTATGTGGTGGTAAATTAAATATTTTTTGTGTTGGTGCTATATTAAAATGGAATTCGTATTGAAAAAAAACACACATAGCAAATTTTATTATGGACTAGCAGTACGGTCTCGCCTTACTGGGAACCCGTTAACTTCGCATTGCTTCCTTTTAGAGGCATGCTTATACCTTGTGAAAATACACTCAAAATCAAAACAAAATTAAATTCGTGTTGGAGCGAGACAGCGAGAGCATATCTCAACCAAACTCAATCAATCAAATTAATAGAGGATGGCGACAAGCTCCCCGTTCGGCCCGGTCCATATATTTTTT